>OZ012738.1:669554943-670154943 GCA_963859935.3 Lathyrus sativus
GAAAGCCCACTATAATTGATCACGATTGGGATCTTAAGGCTTTGTTTTGGAAGCAAGTTTGGTATCCATGGGTGTGCCAAGTGAGTCCAATTTTGGTTTGGTCTTACAAGTTCTATTTGCTTTTCTTTCTTGAATTATCATTGGCATGTTTCAGGTTAATGGATCGTGGTGATTAAGCATTAAAATTAATGTAATAAGAGCCACAAGAATCTTTCAGTTTATAATGCACGACACCCAAGTGTCATTTCTTTTATGTTGTGTGCGTATAAAAGTCAGTGGGAGCAAAACATCAAATACAGGAAATTGTTGAAAGAATTGTTTGGCACAGGTCTCTCATAATCTTGAATGCCTTATCAATGTTCCATTTGTATATATAAGAAACCCATGGATTCAAGATGATACATTATCATATTCATTGTTTTGGCCATGCTAAGTATACAATGGTAGTTGTCGCAACGCGAAAAATGACACAGAGTCGCCACCGGATTTTATTTATCCCACGGGGGGAAAGGGAAATAGCGATAAAACCTTTGGGAAAAGAGCGTGGTCATCGCAACCAAGTCTTAGGGTTCGGGAGTCGGTTATGCGAGGGGAAGGTATTAGCACCCCCTCGCATCCATCGTACTCGATGGGAACCTCCTAGGTTATTTCGCGTGAATGGGTGTTTTATTCTAAAAGTTTGCTTGTTTAAGGAAAAGAGGGATTGGTTTATTTATTTTAATGCTCGCCAAGGATTGTGGCCCTTGTGCCTACGTATCCTCACTTAAAAGAAGTGAAGAATCAGAGCTCCGTAGTTCGGAGGCTTTATGAAATTGTTGTTTGTTGGTTGATTTTATACCTTGAAAAAGGTTTTTTTGGATTGACGCCCTAAGGCAAAAATAGTTTGATGAGTTGATGTTGTTTTTAGTTTTTTTTTTTTTGAAGAAAATGTGTTCTTGACTAGGATTATACAAAAGACTTTGGATAGAGATGAATGTATCGAATAACCAAGTCGAGCGCCTTGTATTCGAAACATTCGGAATGAGTGTAGGAGGGTTCCATTCTCATTCCTTCTCCACCACTTTAAAGTTCATGGTGCATAATTCCAATCATATATTTTATTGTGTTTTTTTTTTGTATTTTTATGCGAAAAGAGAAACACTTGATGTTGGATCAAGATTTATTGCTTGTAAAGATATTTGAAGTGATACGATTTAGGTCGATGGCGGTGCACAAGGCATCCGACTTACATGGTCAAAAATGGCTCGATAAAATCGAGAGTTTACTTTTTAAAATAGTTTTTGGAAACAAAGGTCAACAAGGGCCATAACAATATTCACATACAAACATCATACAAACATAAGCCACACGACTCAAAAAAATCGAGACACACAAAAAAAAACGGCACGAAGTGCCATCAAAGAGTTCGCCGTGCGAACTCTTTGAAAAAAATTTTTTTAAGGTAAAACCGGTAAAAAAATATGGAGGAAACAGTGGTGTGACACGGGTGAAAAAAGTTGAAACAGTGATGCAACACGCCCGGCCGTGTTGTGTGATATGGCCCGTGTTGCAAGGCCTGGGGAAAAAAACTTCATACAGTAGCGTGACACGGTCGGCCGTGTCGTGTGACACGGCCCGTGTTGCTGGTCCAGGTCGAAATCTCACATTTTTTTTTATGTTTTCGTTTCGTTTTTGTGGTTCCTTGAGGATGGTTTCTTAGTCCCTTAGGGGATCTTACATGATATACAGTTCAACAACACATAAAAGAGTGAATGAAATGAATATAAAAGCAAAGAATAAAAGGAGAAAGATTTGAAGAAATGGATACCAAGAGCTTTCTATTCTTCTTGCAAGTACTCCAATGACCTTTGTTGGATGTGCTCTCCCCTCTTCACTCTATGTTGTGAAGGTTTGGTTTCTCAATGATCCTCTTGTGTCTCTATCTCACTCTCTTTTTTCTGTTTTTTTGGGGGTTTCTTGCTAACTATTTTTCTGGTTTTTTGCTCTTACTCTTTGCTCTCTATGTGTAGTCTCTACTCTGCTTGCTTCTTGTGTTCTGTTCTCTTTTGATAGTAAGGAATACTATGTTTTCTATGCTTGCTTGCAGCCCCTTTTCCACCTTTTCTGTCAACTTTTTCTGATGTCCTAAAGCCACACACTTTGCACACCTTTTCATCACCAACTTTCCATTCTTGGCAATGCCTTTTTCTTCCTTTTGTGCAGCCCCACTTTTCCCTTCTATTTCTAGTATGACTTGCTGCATTTTTCTGCTGTAGCATACTATACTACTATCCCTCTTTTTGCCCATTAGTCTCTTGGATGGTATTGCTTTGTATCTTGCCATGTAGCCAATTGTTACCACTCTTTGACAGCATTTGCAAACTGATATTTAGCAAGTAAATATATCATTTGCATGCTATTTCCTTGACTTTGTGACATAAAAAATGATCTTGTAACATAATACATGTTGTCCTCTTGATTTTGTGACATGTAGTAATTCTTCAACTCTTGCATGGGGCTGTTTTGCCTATGATTGAACATGCATAATCTTGGCCCATAAACATTCCAATGTTGATTTAATTCTTGCATATTTCTTGGATGTTTGTGAACATAATGTAGCACATGAAAAAAAATGGTGTAGTATGAAGAGTACCATATCATAGATTTGATTAAAGACTTGAATGAAGATTTAGAAATAGATCAATTTCTAAACATTATCTAGAGTTGGAATTTTTGTAACAAATGACATGATTGTAATGTCACAAAATTCCTCTTAGTATTATTTTTATCTCCATTCATGAATATTGAATTTTGGATGATGGATTCCCTCATGTGCTTAAAAATGAAATCTTGAATTATGCATTGATGATCTTGATTCATGCCTTAATAATTTGCACTCCACTTATGCCATAAAAATAAACATGTATGAAGGAGCTTTGGATTTGGCCTAGCATTCATGTCTATTAATATTTATCTTGAATATCCTTGTATTTTGTCAAGTAACTTCCCCTTGCCAAAATTTTCATGAGTAGACTTTTTCCTTAGATCAAACCTTAGGTGATGAACCTTTTTTCATGTAGTCCGAAAATAGACAAGCTACAACCAAACGGCCTAGTTCGTACCTTGTGAACCCGCATGCTCGATACACAATAGAATGATGTATGATATGCCGAATGTAGGGTATAAAAGGCTAACGGTGAAAATGAGGGTGTGACAGTAGTAATACAGAAACTCCAAACTATAGACAAATATGTGCATTATTCTACTCAAGTACAACTCCTTACAAGCTTCAAGCGTGAAGTAACAAAAGGGTACTGGGGTGTTATTCCACAAGAGGGCTCACGACTCATATCAAAAAAACTTCAGGGGTAACTTCAAATGTCTTTGTGCCAAGGACAAAACTGATGAATTTGTCAAAGATGACTCATGTCATTTAAAACTAGCTGCACAAGGAAAACCCGAAAGAGGACAAAAAAACGGGCAAGCCTTTTATGTAAACTACACCCAAGAGTAACAAACCTGCAAAACCAGACAGAAGCACACAAATCAGCAAAATATCTTCAAGAATAAGATTCACATCAATAATGAGATTGTAAGTAATCATAAGACTAATTCAACCCAAAACTAGCAAAGAAGACATTTATATCATTTGATTGCAACAAAATATTCATACAAAGAATCTACATAACTAAAATCTTCAACCTTCTGTTTTGTGTTCAACACTAGCACTTTGAGCAGACATATGTCTGCAACCACAACAAGATCAACAAATACAGTTAGGAATTAAAAATAGCAGTGCACCATCATCTTACACAGGTAGATAGCAAAGAAATACATGAGCCATTCATAAATACCATCATGTATGACCAAGGTTTAGAGGAACCACAAGAGACTCGTGTATTATATATTGGAATTAAAAATTAGAAAATTCACAAGGTATAGAAAATCTGTGGGACCACTAAATACGGGAATTCACCATCTACAGAATTGGTTTTGTACAGCTCTCCCCAAAATATCCCACAAAATCAACTGAAGATTCTAACAGAAATTGGCTCAAATAAAATCATTAGCATGAGCTAGAGAGAAAAAGAAAAACTCACACGTATGGAATCTCTATAAATAGCTTGTCATTTCATCTAGAGAGGGGGGAGGAAAAACCCTAATGAAATTCTGCTAAGAAAATTCATACCCATCACCTAAAAGCTCTAATCCTCTACCCAGATTGTTGAGTTTTCACATTGAAATTCAACAATCTCAAGCTAAGCCTCTACTCACGCGAAACCAACACAAAGAGCCACAATAATAGCAATGGTAGCAAAGAGAGAAGGAGAAGAAACTGGATTAACCAAGCAAAGCGGAAATAAAGATTTACCTAATCATCACCCTCATACCATCAAACCGTGGTAGACTTTTTGTTTCCTCTTTTTTTCTTGCATTTTTTCCTGCTTCAATTATACATCAAATGGCCACAAATAATGCAGTTGGGACTGGGGACTTTTGATTAGGCGATAGGGCTTGCTTCTGTTTTATGTTTGAGCAGTGTTGTCTTTGTTTTGATGATTAGTCCATGCTTCCCCGGGGGTTTGATATGTATGCGTGTGTTGAGAGTGATACGATGAGGTCTGCGGTTCTCCTTTGGGAGAGCAGAGACTGAGTATGAATGGAAGTTATGTTGTTGTTAAGAGAAATAGAGAGATGGATTATGAAAGTTGAAGGGCTTCGTTCCATTTTTGTTCTTCGTATCTGTGGATAGATGTCTTAGTCTATTTGCTATAATGTGTTTTTACTTTAATATGAGTAGATAGCTTTTTTTCAAAAAGAGGTAGGATAATTATTGCTATTGTTTCTTCACTGCCCGAGGTCTGGATTTTTTTTAATGTATTAATGACCAAGAGTGTGACGGTTTAGTTTAAGGGATTAACCTTCAATTGTTTTGTTTTATTCAGCAAATTAAATTCTGCATTGATATGTTATTCTGCCCCATTATGATGTGTCT
The DNA here is from genome assembly GCA_963859935.3 of Lathyrus sativus. NCBI lineage: Eukaryota > Viridiplantae > Streptophyta > Magnoliopsida > Fabales > Fabaceae > Lathyrus > Lathyrus sativus. The sequence goes on from OZ012738.1 coordinate 669,559,919, forward strand.
TCCCAAGAAATAGATGACGTGTTTTTATTTTGGCTTTTCAGTTTTTGTTAATATCTTGGAGGTTGTTTTTGAGGGGGCCCTAGGCCTCATGGATCGCCACCAGAGAAATCCTGGCCCGCCGTGTTGTGGCCTTTTGGCCTGTGGTTTTTTCTAATCACACACACCATATTTTTTTTATATATACTATCAATAAAATTAGAGTTTGTTATTTAAAAAAAAGGGGTAATTATTTTATTTAGTTTAAAACTAAGTTTTAATTCAAAGATTAGTTGTATTGTCATCTCTCAATTATAGATTTGTTATCTTATGTATTTGCTTATTTACTAGATTAATTGACAAATAAATTTATGCTAATTAAGTAATTAGTAAGATGTAGTTTGGGAATTTACCCTAATGTTTTTTAAAAAATTGATTAAACTTTTCTAATCCTAATTCAATATGTTTTCAACTTCTTATTTTTTTATATATATTAATTACGAAAGGATTGAATTCTTGAAGTCTAGCACTTCTCGGGTTTTTGAAATGACCTTTATTCATCATCGAGCCATCTTCAAACACCCTCCATAAGTCGAGTACTCGTCTGTATTCGCCATCAACCTATCGCACACACTTTCACAATTCAGCATGATTTTTATATTAGGGGTACCCTTAGGGACTAGTATCGTTTCTCACAACCTAACCCTTGACCCGTCATCAAGCCGATTCCATTTTCAAACCCTCGACTCGTCGTTGAGCCATTTTCCAAACCAATTTCCATTCTACCACGTCTTTGCATTCCAATAGAAGTCAAACCCTTGATCCAACATTAAGTGGTATTTTAAACCAAGTTATAAGTCGAGTTCCTTTTTCCTCGCAATTCATCTCTTTTCGCAACGTATTCGATTCAATCTTTTTTACAAACGCTTTTCTTAAACAGTTAACGAAAGAAGAAGGTTCTTTGAGTCTAGCATTCATTGAATCTTCGAATGAATGATTCTTGAGGCGCATGCTTTTGGTTGTCATTAATTCACCCTTTCGTCTTAAAACATATAAACTTACTTAAACATATTTTGTAATCAAACTTACGAAAGAAGGAGATCCTTAGAGTCTAGCATTCCTTGAATCTTCGAATGATTAACCCTCGAGGTATGCCCCTTGAGTTGTTATTAGTTCACTCCTCCGAATTCAAAACGTCCAATCGTCCCTCAAACCCTATTCAATAAATTCCCAAAAGAATTGAGTTCTTGGAATCTTGCATTCCTTGAATTCTTGAATGACAGCTCTCGAGGCACGCCCTTTGGGTTGCTTGTCATTAAATCTTTCATTTCTCAAACAAACTTTAAAAACTAAGTCAACCTATCTCTTTTCGTGGTTGTTTCCACGAACTACAAACACTTTGATTCTTCATTCACTCTTGAATGTAAGATACGTAGGCACAAGATTGTGATGATCTTAGCGAGCACACTTCTGTCTTTCTCTGCCATTCCGTTCACATTTCTATCCATCTTCTGTTTCCCCTATCCTTTCCCATAGTCGAACTACGACGCTCTGATTTCTCATTCTCGTCCGAATGAGCATACGTAGGCACAAGGGCCCCAATCTTTGGCGAGCACACTATCCTATAACCACTCATTTCCCCTAGCATCCTTATCCTGTTAACCTACCAATTTGCATTTATCATTGAGAAGAAAACAAGCAAGCTTAAATAAAGTTCATCGCAAAATACCCTAAGAGGTTCCCGTTGAGTACAACATACGTGAGGGGTGCTAATACCTTCCCCTCGCGTAACTAACTCCCGAACCTGGAACATCGGTTGCAACGACCCTGGTCCTGTCCTTTCGTTTTAAGAGGTTTTCTCGATATTTCCCTTTCCCATTTATTTGGGATAAATAAAGTTCGGTGGCGACTCTGTTGAACCGCATTTCCGCGCCTTTTGCACGAGGGTCGTGTTTCCGAATCATCTCTTCGAGATTTTTTAAGGTGCGACAAGGCTGAGGTGGTTGTTACTGCTCTTTATGAGAACTTGAATTGCTCAAAGTTTTTTTTGGTTATGTGTGACAGGGGGAGTGGTGTACCTGTGTGTTTTACTGTTGCAAGGTTGCAGTCTGTACATAACTTACATGTTCTCATGTAACTTGTGTTGATTTGTGATGCCAGACCTAATGTCTCGACATTGTGTTGTCTGGTATTCTTTATTGGTTTGACAACATTATGGTTCTTGGGTTTCTGTGTTTTTATTTCCGCTTTGTGTATCTCTAATGTGGGGTAAGGTTGTTTTAGCCAAAATTTGCCAAAGGTGGGGATTGTAAGTCCTATGATTTTTGGATTGGATGCATTTTGATAAACCAACATGTTATTAGCGAGATGTTGAGTCAGATGTTCTGCCATGTCAGTCTGACATCATGTTATACATGATGTTGTGACATGTTCTAGGACATATTATACCAGATAGTTAGAGCATGACTATTTTGGTATTTTTAGTGTGTTCTGATGCACACGTGAGCGAATTTTATGGGAGTATATTGGGGGAATTTCTATTATTATAGATTCTATTACTTTTCATATAAAGGGTTCTTGAACCTTTTTAAGAAAGTTTGTATTTTTCTCCTATTATTATGCAGGTTGATTTGCAGCCAGTTTATACTGATTGCTTCTATTTGTGCGCCTCAAGAAGCCCAAGTGTAGTAGGTCTGAAGGCTATTTAAATAGAAGAAAAACCATATTTGAAGAAGAGAGCGTATCGCGAAGAATTTAGAGAATTAGGATTAGTTGTTGTTTTGGTTGGTCCCTAGGGTTTTCATTTATTAATTGTATGTCACTCATGTATCTTCTGATGCATTGAGTTTGACTAATTATTCATTGCTCACTCTAAGATTTTAAGAAAAAGAGTGTATTATTCTTGGTTGAAGCTCTTAAGCAAAACTGAGTATTATTTTGGAAGTGTGATCTTCTATTTTGTTGTTTTATATACAGTCACTGTGATTATGATTGTTTGATATCACTGAGGTGATTAGGGAGTGAGAGGGGTTCTCATATCTAGGAGTTCCTAGGTAGAAGTTGCATTGGATAGGGATTAAGTGAGGAGTTGTAAGTTGGGATTGTTTAGCTTCTAATTAATACTACTGATAGTGATTTTTCTTCCTGGCTTGATTTTATTAAGAGGTGCTGGACAATTATTGGTCCAGACATTATTGTGTGCATTCACGAATTTTACTGTAATGTTGTCCTCCCAAAGGCTTTAAGTTCTTCATTCATTGCTCTTATTTAGAAGAAGTTAAATCCACAATGCTTGTACGAATATCAGTTTATTATCTTGGTGGGTTGCATATATAAAATAATTTCTAAAATCTTGGCTTCAATGTTAGGCAGAGTTATTGGTGGTTTGGTTTTCGCTTCTTAGTCAGCTTTTATTCCAGGCTGTCAATTACTCGACGATGTTTTAGTTGCAAATGAAGTCATAAATTTGGCCACTTGGAGAAAAAGAAAGTGTCTGCTCTTTAAGGTTGATTTCACTCAGGCCTGTGATTGTATTGAGTGGGAGTTCATGTTAAGAGTGTTGAAGGCCATGAGTTTCGGTGCAAATTGGATGAAGTGGATCTGGGTCGGCGTGTGCAATAACTACCTACTTATTCTAGTAAATGGAAGTTGCTCTGAAGACTTTAAATTTTCTAGGGGTCTCAGGCAAGGAGACCCCCCTCTCTCCATTTCTTTACGCTTTGGTGGCGGAAGCCTTAGCTATGCTGGTAAAAAAGGCAGTATCGAGAAATATTTTTAGTGGTTTTGCATTAAACGGGGATGAATCCATTAGCTTTATCCAGTTTGCGAACGATACAATCCTTGTTTGTGAAGACAATCTCAGAAGTCTATGGGGGAATCAAGGTGATTCTAAGGGGATTTGAAATGGTTTTGGGGCTGCGAACGAATTTCAACAAAAGTTGTTTGTATGGTGTGGGAGTGGAGGAATCCTTCTTAGCGGAAGTAACTCAGTTTCTCGCGTGCAATTCTGGTATTCTTTCGTTCAAGTTTATGGGTATTCGTGTTAGAGACAACTATAGAAGAATTAAATTTTGGAGGCCGATTATTGACATGTTCAAATCCAAATTATCCAATTGGAAAGGAAGGTCGTTATCCATGGGCGGTAGAATCAGACTCATCAATTTGGTGTTAACTAACCTTCTTATACACCACCTACCATTTTTCAAAGCGCCGACGGAAATCGTAAAAGAGTTTGTGTCCATCCAAAGAAAGTTCCTTTGGTCGAGCTATAATGATGCATCAAAGATACCTTGGGTTAATTGAGATGCGATATGTAAACCAAAGGAGCAAGGAGGACTTGGTGTGAAGGATATATGCGCCTTTAATCGTGCTCTATACTCAAAGTGGATTTGGAGAATTATTTAAGAGGATAGTGCAATTTGGCAGCCCCTGTTACGATATAAATACGGTGATCCCACCCACAATTTAATTCTGAATTTTGTTACTAACAGCAGTAGATTTGATTCTTTATGGTGGATGGATGTTCGTAACTTGGCCGTGTATTTGGATAATGATGAGTTTTCGCGTCAACTTTCGTGTAAACTAGGTTTTGGCACTCGTGTTTCTTTTTGGCATTTGTGTTGGATTAAAGCGACTCCGTTGTGCATGTCATTTCCAAGGCTTTACCAACTTTCTGCCAATAAAAATGCTGCTACTTTTGACACAGGTGGTTGGGTAGGGCGACTTGGTCATGGTGCTTGGGCTTGTAAGAAGATGGTCTTATTGCAGAATTGCGCGGAGCAACATTGGATCTACTATCATTGCTGGTGGATATTTAGCCAAGGTTGGGGGAGGATGATTCGTTCTCTTGGTCCAACACTCCTTCGAATCAGTTCTCCGTCAAATCGAGGTATGCGTTTTTCAAAAAGGCGTGTGAGGTAGATGATTTAGATATTATTCCCAAGTTCGCTTTAGATCTTGTTTGACATTCGAACATTCCTATGAAAGTAAAGATCCACAAGTGGAGACTGATCTTAAATAGGCTTCCGACTCGTTTGAATCTAGTGGCCAGAGGAATAATTTCTAACCCCCATGATCTAGTCTGCGCCTTTTGCTTTAACAATGTTGAATCCATAAACCACTTGTTCGTTGCGTGTCCTAAGATTCTTCTAGTTTTGAGGTATGTTGCAAAATGGATTGGAGTGTCGCTGTTAAATTCGGTAACTTGTTGTGATCATTTGATGGAATGGTTCTTGAAGGTGGTTGGAATTTCATCGAATGGTAATGCTTGCCTTATTTGGTTTTGTACGATTTGGTGTCTTTGGTGGAAAGACAACCAAATTATGTTTAACTACGGTTTTGGTTGCCCGAAAGAGTTATTCTATAGAATTGTTTTCACGCCTAGATGGTGGCTAGCTATTAGCTTCAAATAGAGAATTTTTTTGTAACTTTTACGTTTTTCCTCAATTTTTTTTATAAAATGGACCGGTTGTTAGATTTGATGTCTAACATTCATCTTGTACTGTCTGCTTAAAATACTTTTTATATTTTTTTCAACTAATATATTTAATTATAAAAAAAAAAATAATCCATATCTTTCTAATAAAAGAAATAATTAAGGAAAACTGTCACACAAAAATTATCTATATCCCAAAACATATGAATGTGAATAAAACATAGATTTTCTATTGTTATAATATTATCACAAATATAATATTTATCATTAAACTTATGAATATGAATACAACAAAGTTTTCTTATTGTTATGATACTATCACAAATTTAACATGTTTTGACAACAACAAAAAAATATTATATGTACTTCGTTCGATATATATTTAATATAAAAGTGTCATCTTACCATAAGATAAAATAATATATACTATCTAATTTAGAATCACTTAAGTTTTTTTTTCAATTAAAAATAAAAGAAGAAAAATAATTAAGTTTTTGTGTGAAATTTTTTGTCATGAATATTTTTTGTTATAAGATTTTAAACATACTAAAAACAAATACTCTTATATCAATATATAAATTATTATTTATAACTTATAAAAATAGTTATACTAAAATAAATAAAATGTTATATAGGCTTGTTACTATAATTAGTTATTTAATAAGAGGATCTATATTTCTCAATTTTTTTTTTTGTCTAGACGAGAGTGCGAACTTGAAATCTTAGTTCATTCATATAAAAGTGCAGGTAGAGTGGAGTTTGCCCATAAGCACAATATCTTTTAAATCTAAAAATAAAATACTCATTTTATCTTATGATATAGTGCTATAACACTACTATTTCATAATACTATAAACTAAATCAGAAACCCTCCAACAATAGTATTTTTTCTAAATTCTACTATGCTATAGTATTATTAGACTTGGATAATCGGTCAGTTTTGATCGAAATCGAGTCTAAAATTGTAAGTGCATTTTTATTTTAAAAGATTAATTTTTTCTAAATTCTAATATGCTATAGCATTATTAAAGTTGGATAATTGGTCAGTTTTGATCGAAATTGAATCTAAAATCGTAAATACATTTTTATTTTAAAGATTAATTTAGATGGATGAAATTTTAATTTTCAACGAATTTAGTTAAATCGATTCGATAAATAAATCAAATGAGTTTGATTGATTTATATATCCAAAAAAATGGCCACACAAATATTATTTTTCAATTTTTTTAATAAAAAACTATTAAAATTGTAGAATGGGCAAAAAAAATAATTACTTTTCATTATTTGGAAAATTATACAGTTAAATTGTTAAAACAACATTAAAATATAAATAATAATAATATGACAATATTATAAATGATCTATTTTTTTAAATAAATAATTGGCTTGCCATGACACAATTTATGTCATCACAATTTGATTACTGCAAGTGCCATTATGATCAAGTAGTAGATCATGAAGTATCTCATGAAAATTCGACAGCAAATAACGTGGTTAATCTCTAAGATAAAATATAAAATTGTACCATGCATTCAGATATTCATTAATTAAGTTGTCTGTTTGTTAAAATATACCTTCTTTAATTTTTTATATTTTGATTTATTTATTATTATTAGAAGAGCTTATTGTTTCGGACAAATTTAAATCGAATTGTAATTCAAACTAAACTATGATGTTTGTGTCGATATTTTTTAATTCAAAAAAAATAATTAAATTAATAAAATTTAATGTTAATTGATTAGGATATTGAATTATTTAAAATTCAATCTTCAAGTCTATTTATCAAAATCAATTATATTAGTTCATATAATTTATATATTATTACCATAAAAACTAATATAAAATATTTAACTTAAAAAATATTATATATTTATATAAAAAGTGGAAAAAAAATTAGCAACTTTATATTATTTTGAAAAATTGATTAATGTAAATTAGATGTTTTTTAAAAATATCTTGTATTTGTTTCTTATGCATCCGAACAATCTAACTCAAATTAATCTCTTATTTTTCGGTTAGGTTTAGTTTGAGTTATGGTAAAAAAATATACAGACTCAATCAATCTATATATTTTTTATCAGTCTAAACATTAAATTATCTTGAAATTGATTTTAATCAGTCCGCAAACATTCATAATTATTATTTTGACTAAGTTTGTTATTTAGCTCTTTTCTTTCTAATTAAGACTACTATTTTTTTTTCTTTTAAAAAAACATTACTGCTGTTTTTTATTTTAAATTTATTTTTATCATTTTAGTTATTAACGATATCGACATATCAGAATTAATATTATATTCGAGAGAATTTGATGGATATTTATTATTGCATTTTCTACTAATATATAGTTGTTACTCCAACTTTCTAATCTTCAATTTCTCATAGATTCTCTCATGAAAATTCAAAAAATAACAAATTGTCTCCCAATCTTAATCAGAGGTACAGAATACCGTGCACTCGCATCCACAATATGCAAGTAAACTTCATTTTACCCGTTGGTTTATACCGCGATAATCAATCTATCAGACACATTGCAGCCAAAACCATTTTCTACGAACAAACATGACATATTGAAATTGACGGTCATGTTGTTCGTGAAAAACTACTCGCTAAATTATTTCAACTATTATATTGTTCCTAGCTCTACACAACTTGTAGATATTCTTACAAAGCATCTGAATCCATATTTTTTCCATCTTATTCTTTCCAAGCTATGCATCTCAGGATATTAAACCATATTTTTTAATTTTATTAAGTGGTTATTGACAGTTAGGGTTAGTTACTATTTTATAAAAAAAATTATTTTCTCTTACTTACATCTCAAACTTTCTCTTTATTTATATATATATATATATATATATATATATATATATATATATATATATATATATATATATATATATATATATATATATATATATATATATATATATATATATATATATATATATATATATATATATATATATATATATATATATATATATATATATATATATATATATATATATATATATATATATATATATATATATATATATATATATATATATAATTACCTCTGTCATGTAATTTAAAATCATTAATGCAAATACACACAAATCATATTAAAAAAAATATATAGATAATATAATCTTCAAGCACTAAGAATCCAATAACATGGGAGGAAGTACATTGTATTGAAAATAGATTAATAGAATCAATTCATGGTGCAATTATATAGACGGTAATGAAGTTAATTTAATTAGAAATGAATTTAATTTAGGTGTAAGTATATGGAAGACAAACAGTTTAATTGATTTAATTAAAAATAAATTTAATTTAACTAAAAATTAAATTAATTTAAGATGCAATAATTCTCAAACATGATTTTTATAAATTTATACTAAACAAAAAAATGTTATATTTTAACTAATTTGCTTAAAAGTATATGTGATAACCTTAAAACAAATACATAAAAATAATAATAATCTATATTTTTCTAATAAAAAATAAAATAATTACAGTGTCACACTAAAATTAACTATATCACAAAATCTATGAATATAAATAAAACATAGATTTTCGATTTTTTTTAAAAATAACTATAATTTTCAAGAAAAATACCGGGAATTCAAAAAAATTTCTAAAGTGACTATAAACAAGCATTGAGACGCCATTTCATATGGTTGATGTGTGTGGGCTTAAGGTGAGTTGCCATCTCATTTGACGCCACCACTTAAAGTGTTGCCCTAGATTGTTGAGGAGGCGTCATATCATATGGCGCCTCCGTTTGGAGCTTTCTTTTATATATTATTTAATATTTTATATAAAAAAATAATGAAAAGAAATAATAAATTATAATATTTATAATATAAAAAAGCGAAAATAGTGTATAATAGATGAAGAAAAAAAAATCAATGACCAGCTCTATCAAAACGACCACCGGTTCGACATTGGAGAGGATTCGCGCGGCGTCGAGGTCTACCACAAGCTTGTTAAGGTGTATTTGGTCTTTGCATGTTGACATGTGGAAGAGCTATTTGTTGAGATGGCACCAGCGTATCAGATAAATTTTGAAGCATTTGACCCCAATAGCCGGGGGCCGCTGCCAATGGTGTTTCCGTAATTAAGTTCAATGCTCATGTTTTCGTAGTTAGGACGGGGAGGTTAGGTTGGGTGTAGACGGTTTGGTTGCCCGAATTGGTACATCTAATCAGTTTGGAAACGATGTAATGGTTGTTGTGGGGTTTGGTAGTCAAAAAGTGGATAGGTATTTTGTTGTTAGGAAGATTGTGTGTTCGTTCATGGGGGGCTATAGTTGGTTGGTGTGGGGTCTAAAGAGTTATCTGGGCTATAGGTGGATGGGGTAGGGTCGAAAGAGTTATCAGGGCTATAGGTAGAAGTGGTGTCGGTTTGGGAGGCTGACGGTACAGGTAAGGCTCTTGTTGTTGTGATTGGGTTGATGGCATGTATGGGTTGCAATTTTGGAAGATTGATTGGATGGGCATAGTTGGTTAGGTATAACATGATGTTTGATGTTGGGCATTGGGTTGTTGCTGTGGGTTCAAGGAAGACGCACGTTGCCTTGGGTCAATCAAATATGTTGGCTCAGACACAAATTATTGTGATGTTGTAACCGACCTAAACTAAATCATATATTGATAACTTGGTCTAACCCCTTCCACAATAGGGTCGGTTAAGATGTGTCAATGTCGGTTCTTCCAATGAAGACACATCTCTTTTGCAAAGTCCTTCCAATAATTTACACTCCATTGTGGACAAAGGCATACGACAATGGGGTGCGATGGGGCCACATGACAACTAACCTCGTTGAATCAATGAATTCTGTTTTCAAGGGAATCCGAAACCTAGCGATAATTGACTTGGTAAAGGCAACATATTTTAGGCTCGGGGCACTCTTTGATAATAGACGTACAAAGAGAGGTTCAGTATTACAATCTGATCAACTGTATAATAATAGTTCAATGAAATTCATGAAAGACGAAGTTGTCAAAGCCAACACACATGCGGTCACAATCTTTGGCCGTAATAAAGGTTGGCTCAGTGTTGTAGAGTCAATTAATCACAATGAAGGGAGGCCTATGGGATGTTACCAAGTGGAACTGGATAGGAGTTAATGTGACTGTGGAAAGTTTCAGGCATTTCGTATGCCTTGCTCCCATGTTATAGCAGCATGTTCGAAGGCTCTCCAGGACCCAACCAATTATCTTTCTGCTGCTCACCAAGTGATAAGTCTATGTAATATCTACGGAAATAGCTTTAAGGTGGTGGAAAAGGATGACTATTGGCCTCCATACGAAGGGGAAATTGTTTGGCATAATGATTTGATGCGAAGAAAGATAAAGGGTTGCCCTAATAGCACGCGTATTCGAACGAAAATGGATGCAGCAAACAAAACGGTCAGATTATGTAGTTCGTATCGGTAACCAGGACACAAACGTACAAAATGTCCCAATGTAGGATCAAGCACATGATCATAGTTTCTAATGTAACTGTGTCCCTTTAAATCAACAAGAAATTTTATTCCATTGATAGCATACCTAAGCGATTACAATTAACAGCAACATAAATTAAACAAACATAACTTAATATCAAAGCAACAATCCGAAAATAACAACAAGATAACCTAATATCAAAATAACAATCCGAAAATAACAACAACAAACCCACATAAAACAACTCAATGCATCAACTTGTCTAGGAAATTACAACCATCAAGGTAATCTTCTTGGGTGTTAACATCATAATAAGGACACCAACATCATTTTCCACTTTTCTCCAATCACGAGTAACTCTGTTTTTCCCTGACTCCTCAACCAACCTCTCAATTTTCCTAATCTTTTCACCTACAACAATATCTCCTTCTAGCCAGCGATTCATTTCCCTATACAAATGCTCCAAAGTCTGCGTGTTCTACAGTAGCGCCTTCATCAGAGGCTTTGTTGCTGAAAAATAAACTAGGGCATTTCTTTTCATTAGAGGAAATGTTGGAAGCGGTTTCTTCGACAATGGCGACGACGATGAACATTGATTTAGAAATGCAGACATTCTAGACTGATTTGAAAATTATGAAGAGTTGAGTTTATTGGTGAAAATTATTGTGAAAAGAAGGTGAGTGTGCAATCTTATTTATAGAAAAATAAAATAGTACGGGCCACATATGATATGCCGTAAATACCCTTACAAATTCATGATGAAGCAAAACATAAAACAAGTAATTAAAAAAAAGGGATGTACTGAGGCGCCATACCATATGGCGCCTCCTCTAAAGACCTAGGGCAACATTTTAAGCGGCGGTACCATATGAGATGATGACTCACCTTAAGCCCACACACATCAGCAATTTCATATGGTGCCTCAATGCTTCTTTATAGCCACATTGGGAATTTTATGAATTCCCTGTTATAGTGTTTTTTTTTTTAATTATAGTTATTTTTAAAAAAAAATCTAGATTTTCTATTGCTATGATAATATCACAAATATAACATTTATTACCAAACCTATGAATCACCAAACTCAATCTATATATTTTTTATCGGGCTGGACATTAAATTATCTTTAAACTAAACTAAATTAGTACGCGAACATTCACAATTATTATTTTGACTAGATTTATTATTTAGATATTTTCTTTCTAATTAACACTAGTATTTTTTTTCTTTAAAAAAACATTACTACTATTTTTTATTTTAAATTTATTTTTATCTCTATGGCACTGTTGCTATTGAAAAAACAAATGTGTCAGTGTTGAACACTTACATTGTCATTTATAATTATTTTTATTTTTTATTTTTTTAAATTATTATCGATATCGACATATCAGGATTAATATCACATTCGAGGGGTACGCAGCTTGATAGATTTTTATCATTTCATTTTTTGCTAATATATTGTTGTTTCTTCAACTTTTTAGTCTTCAATTTCTCGGAGGTTCTCTCATCTCATGGAAATTCAAAAAGCAACAAACTATTTCTCGACCTGCATCAGAGGTAGAATATCGTGTCCTTGCATCCATAATCTATAAAATATAATGGCTCACTTATCTCTTCAAGGACCTACACGTAAATTTCATTTCACCCGATCTTTTAAACTGCGACAATCAATCTGCCAAACACATCGCGACCAACACCATTTTCTACGAACGAACAAAACATATTAAAATTGATTATCATGTTGTTCATGAGAAATTACTCGCTAAATTATTCCAACTATTACCTGTTCCTAGCTCTGCACAACTTGTAGATATTCTAGCAAAGCCTCTCGATCCACATCTTTTCCATCTTATCCTTTCCAAGCTATGCATCTCACTCAACTTCGCTCTATCTTGAAAGGGGTATTAAACTATATTTTCTGATTTTATTAGGTGGTTATTGGCAGTTAGGGTTAGTTATTATTTTATAGAAAATTTGTTATTTTCTCTTGCTTACATTCCAAGCTTTCTCTTTATATATATATATATATATATATATATATATATATATATATATATATATATATATATATATATATATATATATATATATATATATATATATATATATATATATATATATATATATATATATATATATATATATATATATATATATATATATATATATATATATATATATATATATATATATATATATATATATATATATATATATATCTTACCGAACGATCAAAACCTAAGATGGGCCAAAGACAAACTTATGTGATGTTGGGTGAGAAATAGGAGGAGGGAGTGTACCTGCAAGGAACTCTGATGCTAAAGTAAGAAAACGAGCAAGAGAGCGAGCAAGTACATAATATGTGTGTTTCAAGGTGAGAAATTGGATACCTAACCCTCTCAAATGAGAGGGTTTTAATAATGCCCACAACGCTTGACCATTGGTCCCAATTTTAGGGGCGAGATAACTGTTTCCCGAAGAATAGGTAACTGCCAAAAATAGTCGTTGTGATGGGCAGACGTGCCCCTAACTAGCCGTTGGCACGGGTAGAGGCGTAGTTACGAGCACAAGCGTCTTGACTGTTTCTAGATGATAGAACCGTGCGTGACGGACAGAGACTAACGGGGAGAAGTGTTGTGACCAAGGGAAAATAGGCCAGCCTCCTCTATTGGAGAGGCAGAAGGTAAACTCCCCCTAAAGAGGTTGAACTTAGGCAATTGGATCGTCCTAGGAGTAGAAGTGGGTTGACCCATGCCTAGCCATTGGGCAAGTCTGGAACAGTAGCCGCCCAAGTCGTTGCTACCAAGCACGGTAGTGATGACTTAAGGATGGTCTGTTTCTCGGGCATAGTCGTCGTGAGCTCCCCTGTGTTCGGATGAACACTTGCCTGGGCACCATGAATGTTGGTGTCAGGGATCTTGGGATTTGGGGAGCCCAACGGTTGATGGGATCTAAAGAGTGGGGATTCCACGTGTATCTCGAGCCGTGTGCTGCATTAAATGTATGATGATGGCTAGGCTAAGGTCATGATGATGCCCTACCCGCGTGTGCTCATGCATGTGCCTGTCATTTGCCTATAAAAAGCGAGAGGGTTCGTTCATTTAGAACTATCGCTTCTCCTTATTCTTGCCCGTTTCTTCAACCACTGCTCGTTGCCTTCAAGTCTGTTTCGACCACTGTACAACATCCGACCAGAGCCGCTTTAGGTCCAGAACTTCTTCCTCGACCATGTAAGTACATCAATTCTCTGTTTATTCCTTGTTTCTCTGATTTGATGCCTTAGATCGCATGTGGTTAGGACTGAAATGACTTAGTTATAGGGTGTATTTATCGGTGGTTGTTGGTGGCAGACGGTGGTGCGACCATCAGCCTACTGCCGGCGGGTAGTTGTTGTTTTTAGGATGGTCAAGTTAGCAACCCATAGGTTCAGTTGGTCCCGGGGTAGGGAAGACACGACGGTGCCACTGCCGGAGGGGCCATGGACTCCGGTGGTTTCCCCGTGGGATTTCTGGGTTTTGTGACCGGAGACTATCCCTGGATACGCTAGAGAGAACTACTGGGCATCTTACCCATTTGTTTAGCTGCGCCATTTGAGTAGGGCTTAGGTCGAGGATCCTGTCCTTGGCTCTTTGCACGCCCTTTCACATGACTAGCAGTGGAAGGATGAATTTGATTTTATCATCGAATTCACTTTTTTCCTCTGCTTTTTAGGTAAAAGAGATGTCGCACAGGGCCGAAGAAGAAGAACATCTTAGGGATTTGTCCGAGGATAGCTCCTCGAAGGACACGGAGACAGACGATGACTCCTCGTCTCCTGAGGTCGTGGGGCCGTCTGCTGCGAGGTCATCGGTGGATGAGTGGACGGTGGCCGAGCCAATGGAGCATTCATTTCTTTTCGCTTCGTACATCGGGGACGTCTTCACCATGGTGGAACCGGAGGGAGAGTGGATGATCCACTTTCCTTTAGAAGATGAACGAATTTGCTCGTCGCACGGGGAACGATTTCCTATGTACGAGTATGTTCTTAAAGAGATAGGGTTGAGATTCCCCTTCACAGACTTTCAACGCACCTTCTTCGTGCACCTTGACCTGGCGCCCTCTCAACTGCACCCAAACTCCATTTCCTTCATGTAGGCATACGAGCTGGTGTGCTAGTATCCGCAAATCGGGGTCACCCTTCCACTTTTCTTCACCATTTTTCATCTTTAGCGGCAGGTGTCAGGGAGAAAGTTTGGTTGGGTTTCTTTGAAGCAAGGGAGGAAGCTGTTCAAACCCTTCTCCGAATATATTCGGACGTTTAAGGAGAAATTCTACGTGATTGAGCCAGTGTCGGAGAGGGCTACCAATTCAAATTTTGTATGAGAGGTCTCCACGGACAAGAACAGGGAGGACCTGATAGATGAGGAGGGCAAAATAGTTGCCCCGAGGCTGTTTACTTTCCCTTTCTGCTGGAGCGGGGATCACTTTACCCGTTCAACTGACGAATACATAATTACTCCTCATCAGTTGGTGAAGGATGATCGGACTAGCTATGCCAAGTTGGTGGACTTTGTAGACGGCTTCCTTCCTGCCCAATACGTGACTCGTGTCGGGAAGGTTCTATACGAGGAGGATGGTGGGCTGCAGGTGAAAGCCCAATATATTAACACCAAAGAGCTCCTCGAGTGCAGCACTCGCGAGGAGGCTCTTGAAATTTTGGGTATTTCTCGCTTTCTCTTATTCCGCCTGAGATGTTTTATTTCCCCGCGCTTACGTGTTTGTTATTTTTGCAGGTAAAATGCCTTTAGCGCAGGAAAGGATGATGAAACATGCCCAAGGAAAAATGAAGGGCGGAGCTGTTCTGGGGAAGAGTCGCCTTAGTCGGCGAACAGTCCCCCCTCAGACAGAGTCGGGGACTTCATCCTCAACTCCTCCGACTACTCAGACGTCACCTCTGCCCATGAGTTCGAGGCCCAAGCGTGCCCACAAAAACGAGATCGTGGACCTCAGTCGGGAGTTTACTAAAAGCAAGTTCGAGTTGCCCCCTACTTTCATAATAGGAAATTCTTCGAGGGGTCCTCTTTGTCCGTTCCTTGGGCAGAATCTCTAAAGCTCGAGGAAATGGATCGTCCCATCAAACGAGCCCTGCTTTCCCAGTCTCTACCTTAATAAGGGTCTTGGAGATGAGTGTGGTATACATCGAGGACGGCTCTCCGCTAGAACTTGAGCTGAGGAGATCACAAGCTGTGGTGGCGGCCCTAGAGGAGAAGGTCAAGAAACATCAAGAAAAGAGGGAGAAGGAGCTCGAAGATGCTGCCCGTAAAGGTCGCGGGGAGGTGGCTCTAGAGAGGGACGTTGTGGCTGCTAAGTTGAAGGTTGCCAAGGATCTGGTGGAGAAGTTGCAGACCACGGCTACCCCGACCGAGGATGAGCACGAAGAGACGAAGAAGCTGATGACTCAATCAAAGCTGGTTGCTCGGTTTGCTCAGGCTGCCGACGACCTAGTGGCCATTGGCGAGGAGCCTTTCCAGAATGCAGTGGACCAAATAAAGTTGGTGAACCCTGGGGTCGAGCTGACTACGGCGAGCACAGGGTTCCTCTATACGACCAGAGACGACCAGATAGTTGTTCCATATTTCCTCCAGTTTGCCGAGGGCGGGGATGACCAGGGGCAGACGTCGCAAAAGGAAGTTTAATAAGAGGAGCAGTTTTATGATTTGGCCTGCGTGCCATTTGATTATCTGTATTTTATTGTGATTTTATTTTGTGGGGCTTAGTCCCATTTTTATTGTACCATGCACATTTAAGGTCCTTTGTAGCCGTGTTATATATAATATACAAGTATGATGTATGTTTGTTGAATATTTTCTAAGTGTCTGGCACCGTCCAACGCGGTCGTAAGAGGCACTTAGTAATTTGTACTATTTCGGGTATGCTTGAAGTACGGTGTTCGATAGTGCGGGGAGCCGATCGAAATGCCTGGGTTATTTCCAGGCAGGGGGCGGAGCTCAAGCGACGATTGTGGCCTAAGTTCGCAGCGTGAACTTCCCATCGTGAGCTAGGGGTTCTGTCGTTATTGGTACTGTGACAACGACGGGCTCGGTCGAGGAACCACCGACGAGCATGGGTAGGTATCTTCACCAGGCCCTTGCTTAGATCTGTTTGGTGGTACATCTCTTGTACCTGGGCGTGCACCTGTGGTCAGTCAGCGTGCCCGCCGCTTGGGCGAAACACGTCGACATCGGGGGCCTTAGCTATAATATTATTTCATCTTTTCTGTGTTCCATGGTTGATCTAATTTTCCCTGATTAGGTATTCTAGATAGTAGGCCTCGTTCCCCATTTTTGCTCTAACGAGGTAGGGCCCTTCCTAGTTTGCGGCTAGCTTGCCCTCTCGGGAATCTTTCTGATTCCTTCTTAGGATGAGGCTGCCTATTTGGAATTTTTGTTGGATGAACTTGACGTTGTGCCTAATTGTTATTTTCTGCTTGAGTGAGGCTTCGCGGAGGGCTGCCCTTGTTCGGACCTCTTCGACGAGGTCGAGTTATTTGCTCAGGGCCTCGTTGTTTGTTTCTTCGTCCAACGATGCTTCCATTCATCTGGTCGGCATGTGGGTTTCAATGGGGATTACCGCTTCTGTCTCGTACGCTAGGAGAAAGGGGGATTCTCGGTTGACGAATTAGGTGTAGTGTGATAGGCCCAGAGCATGTTGTGCAGCTCCTCGACCTACTGCCTATTTGTTTCGTCCAATCTTCGTTTGATACCCCGTAAGATTACTCTGTTCGCTGCTTCGACTTGCCCGTTAGTCTGAGGGTGCTCGACAGATGCGAAGTGTTGTTTAGTGCCTAGTTAAGCGACGAACTCCTGTAATTTTTTGTCCGTGAGTTGTGTCCCGTTGTCTGTGACGATCGCTTGAGGAATGTCGAAACGGGCAAGGATGTTTCTCTTATAGAACCGAAGTATGTTATGGGCCGTTATATTAGCTAGGGCTTCAGCTTCTATCCACTTGGTGAAGTAGTCCACACCCACTATTAAATATTTATTTTGGTTGGAGCCTATGACGAAGGGTCCCAGAATGTCCAGGCCCAACAGGTGAAGGGCCACAGGTAGGACATCGCCTTGAGCTCGTTGACAGGCGCCAGGAGCATGTCCACATGCCGTTGGCATTTGTTGCATTTCTTCACATGTTCTTTCGTGTCGTTTTGCATGGTCATCCAATAGTAACCTGCTCGCAGAGCTTTCCTCGCGAGGGACCTCCCACCTAGGTGCTGGGTGTTGATTCCTTCGTGGATCTCGTGTAGGACGTGGGCGACCATCTCCTCTTCGACGCATTTGAGGAGAGGTATGGAGAATCCTCGTCTGAACATTTTATTCTCGACCAGATCGTAGGAACACGATCTATGCCTTACAACGCTTGCCTCTTTTGGATCAGATGGAAGCTCGTTTTTAGTGAGGTAGTTGTATACTGGGGTCATCCAGCAGTGGTCGTCGCCGATAACGTGCACGTCGAGGGTCGTGGACGTTCTCTCGATGCTGGGTCGTGGGAGTATCTCCTGGATGACAGATTTGTTTCCCTTTTTCTTCTTCGTGCTGACTAGTTTTGACAGGATGTCTGCTCGGACGTTGTGTTCACGGGGAATGTGTTTTACTTCTACAGAGGTGAACTTTTCCATTTTTTCCTTGACCAAGGTCAAGTATTCTAACAAGTTATCATTCTTGACCTGATACTCTCCCCGTACTTGGAGGGCCACTAGTTGAGAGTCGGTGCAGATGACGACTTCGTCTGTTCCCAAACCTTTGGCGAGGCGCAGACCGGCCAAGAAGGCTTCCTATTCAGCTTGGTTGTTGGAGGTTAGGAAGGACAACGTGAGCAATGTTTGTGCGGTGACGGAGCCCGCGTTCTAGCAGGAACCTTTTCATGTCATCAGTGGTGGAGACTTGGACGACCTTCTTCTTGAATCTTTCAATGTAGGCTCGTATGGGTTCATCTCTGCCCTGAATGATGGCCTCGGGGGAGGCTTCAGTCTTTGGATGTCGGCGAGAGGCCGTGAAATGTCTGGAGAAGAGTCTCCCCAGTTGCTTCCATGATGTGATGGAGTCGTCAGGGAGTCCTTTGTACCAGGTCATTGCCCCCTCCTGCGTATGATCGGGAATAACCTACATTTGATGGCGCCCCAGACACCGCGATAGTAGAGTAACGCATCGATGTTTTTGATGTGCTCATCAGGGTCGATTGTTCCGTTGTATGTGCCTAGAGAAGGGGGTTTCTCTAGTCCCTTCAGGATGTGCATGGCCATGATCTCATAGGACAACGGGCCATGAGGCTCGTCGTTGCTGCTGCTGGTCCAAGAGGGGGAGTAGGCGTCACGTCTATAGGTGGGACGGTGACCTCGTCGGAGAGACGGGGTTTGTGCTCGGCCCTTGAATCTGGGTGGCGAATGTTGGGATTATGACTGGTGGCCTCTTCAGGTCCTTTTGGGTTGAGGGGAATGCGGGTTCTAGAGAGAAATCTGGTCGCGTTTACGGATGGTCAGGGTCTCTAGCTCCGGAGACGTCTGAACGTTCCTCTCGCGTCGGGGAGGGACACTCCGTCGTTGCTGACGTTCTTTCCTCGGCGGAGGAGATCTTGGACGACAAGACTCTTCCAATGCTTACCGCATTTTCTACCCGTATTCGCAAAGTAAATATTTTTGTTTATTAAATTCATACATTTATATCGGCATGTTTGAATTTATACAAAAATTTTCATAAAAAATATATTTTTTATTAGTATTTATGAAATGTTTAATAAAATCTAATACTTTATATGTATTTTTATCGACATTTTCAAAATGTCCAAAAAAATCTAACTTTTTTGCATGCATTTTTATAGATATTTTCAAAAATTATAATATCTTACATGGATTTTTACTATCATTTTTGAAGTTGCCAATATAAAAACATATATACATATGAACAATTTCAAAAACGAGATTTTTCAAAAATGAATGTAGATTTATGGTTATTTTCAAAATTTTAAAAAATCTAGTAGTTTATTTATTTATTATTTTGTTTAATTTATATCTTTTTAAAAAAATTGAAAAATTTATCATAAATAAAAAATTTTATATTAAATAATTAAAATAAAAAAAATTAAATGTGCCACGTAAAAATTATAAAAATAAAAGTTGTCGGAACAAATTCTCTAAAATCTAACACTCCATAAAAATTATAGGTCTTATGGGTTAACTCATATATTGTTTTATAATATATAATAGTTATTTTTTCTTCAAAGTGAATAAAAATAAAAAGCATTAAGAAATTCATATTTTTGAATTTATTTGTTAACTAAATTTATATAAAAACAAAAATAAATGGTAGCCGGAGACATTTTAGTTCACAACCTCACATAATAAGATTTTTATTTTGTTATTTTTTTGTTAATAAATAAAATTGACAAATATTTTTGTTGATAGAAAAAAGCCACAAATAATATATTCACACCAAAAGGTCTTTGATTTAAAAAAAAAACATTTTTGACATTGATCTCTTTTTTCTATCTTAGTACAAGGATCATGCTTGTTTGGTTAAAAAGAGTCTCAACCCATAAACACAATAAATGAGTTTGCCAACCAAAATAACTTTTCAGTACAAACTCCTATTTTATGTATTTATTCCTATGTCTCTAAAATTTAATATTAGATTAAAATCATTTTGTTTTTTTTATTGCATGACATTTTAATAATAAAAAATTAAAACCATTAAGTTAAATTATTGCTAATGGAGATAAAGTTTAACATATATTTACATCAAAAATTTTAAAGGTACTATTTAAATATTCTAAATAAAAAATTATTATTTAAAAATGTTAAAAAAAGTGTGTGCAGAAAATGAATTGAGGAAGAAGCTTATCTGTATGTTGGTCAAGAAGTAACAGGTGAAAGAATTTATGATAGACGTCTGGCCAATATCTCTCCATACATGAATTTTGCCATTGATTACAGTCTGCAATTCCAACAAATATCTCAACGCTTACCTGCCCCACTGCCCTAACAACAATTACTCCTAAAAGTTAAGAAACTATCTTCATGTCAACTCTTGTTTTTCTTTTATTATTTTTCTCTCATTTCTTTCCAACTACTGCACAACCAGGACACCCCTATTTATTTTACTTCTTCTAACACTAATCTCACTTTTTATGTCATTTCTGAAAATTTTGTAAAAATACAACCAAACCCACCATTTTCTAGAAATTTAAGATACTGTATTAATAGTATAAAATAATTTTACGTTATTATTATTTAAATTGGAAAAGTCTGTGTGAGCATTAGCCAGGTTCACTCATTAATCATTCAACTCACTTAAATCATAGATATGGCGTGCAAACATGTGGGATCAAGTGAAGAACCTGCGATCCAACGCTCTACCCAACACTCGTTCTGGACCAGTTCAATGTTTCCAAGTTATTGATCATGATAGAACGTGTCAATCCACATATTATGGAAGTAATTTTAGTCATTATAAGATTAAATGCACCCTATATTATGTAGGATGACTAGTTCCACTCATTTCTGATAGGGGATGTGTGGTACGATTTATAAATGTTTGAACTAGTCCTCGTGAAAACCACCAAAACGAAAAATTGAATATATAAATACCACAACCTTGTAGTTGGGACGCCCGTCAACTTTTTAACATATTAGAACCAAAAAAGTTCCATTTTCACATTACATTGTAGGTAGGATATCATCTATTACACTTACCAGAAGTACAATTGGCGTCCTTCGTGGGGTCGAGTAAAACTAACTCAAACCTCACTTTCACCTAAAACAAAAGTTGCTTTAATCATTATTCCACAATGATGAGACGAGGTAATACTAGCAACAACGATCAAGAAGCCACAGCAGAGATGTAGGTCGCTATGGAATAATTATGTTGCGCCAACGAAACATTACAAGGCAACATTTTGCATCGCCAAAAAAAAGCGACACAAGGAAAATCCACAAAAAGGTGAAGAGATCCTAAATCCCAAACCTCTTTTTGATGAAATCATGGACGCACTCGTCCCATAAAACTTCAATCATCCATTTCTAGTAGCCTTCAACAGAAAGAGTGACTTATGGGAGCACATCGCCGCCATAAATACTCACATAGAAATAATAGGTGTCATTGACTCATTAATATCTAAGATTATATGTGGTACATTGAAGGATGAGGTATTAAGGTTGTACTTGAACCTACATAGACTCTCGCTAACTAGCTATCATGATCGCTCGAGGAAGTTAATCCATCAGTTCTCAATCAACAAACATCAGAAGGTCTCTACAACTAACATGTTCAACATTCGTTAGAAACACACGTAATCCTTGTGTGAATATCTCGTCGAGTTCAACGAGGCGACCATCAAAGTGATCCATTCTAATGAAGATATGTTTGTAGGAACATTTCAAAATGGTCTGACTTCTATAGAGTGAACTTTGCCGGCCTAAAACTAGATAAGAATATACAGTAGAATGAGTAATTCTCATAGAAGATCTGAAAGAGGTCTGGACAAGGCCTCTTGACTACCATACAATAAAGTTGGAAACTTCCCCAAATAAAGGCGAAGAGTCTGAGCTAGTCGCCTTGCTCCAAAAGAACATAGACTTATTCATCTACACCCCTTTAGAAATGTTAGGGAATTATACCAAGGTCATATTTCATTGCCTTGCCCTCAATACCTAAATCAAACCTGTAATTTAGAGGAAGCGTAAATTTGTGAAAAAGGAAGGAAGTTAAAGGAAGTTAGTTAAATTACAAAGAACAAATATCCCATCTGGATGGAAAATGTAATACTAGTAATAAAGGCATCGAGAAAGTGGAATGTGTGTGTGGACTTCATGAACCTTAACCTGGTGTCCCAAAAAGATCCCCATCCGGTATCTAACATTGACATATTGATTGATGGATCATCAGGATGCATGACTTTGAGCTTCATGGACGCATATTTCAGGTATAACCAAATTAAGTTGGATCCCATAGACACGCCTAAAATTACCTTCATGTTCAATAATTACAATACCTATGAAGAATTCATGCCTTTCGGTATCAAGAATGTAGGTGCCACCTATTAAAGGTTGATAGATGTTGTCTTTTCAAATAAGATAAGGTGAAATCTCTAGGTCTATACTGAATACATAGTTGTGAAAACACTAGACGAGGGAAACCACTATAGCAACTTGGAGGATATCCTGATTTTAGTCAGGAAGTACGACATGCGTTTGAATCTTGGCAAATATTAATTCACCATCTAAGAAGGAAAATTCTCGGGATTCATACTAACTAGAGGAGGTATAAAAGCCAATTTATACAAGCGTTAGTGATGACAGTCGTCATTATGTGATTTTTATGAGACTTTCATCGCGGCACGATACTATACTATTATATCGTGGCACAATGGATCACTTTTTGGCTGACACACAGATGGCTATTTAATGGCAACTTTGGCTTCTTTTAGGGAGTTTTGAAACTTGGAGAAAAAGTGACGGTTATGGATCATATGTCTGTTTGAGATTTATTGAGTACTTTTATGATTATTATCTTATTTAAATTATTCTTTAGTTTTATATTTTTTCTCATTTACAAGCGTACGAATTCATCTAGATACCTAGGAATTTCTGACCGCTAGACTACTTATATGATCTAAGATGGTTTATTCGACGGTTAGATACCCTTTTTGGTTCCTTATATTTAGCTCAAGTCCATTTTGATCCCTTAATTTTTAAACTAACCAATTTGATCACTTATGTCTTCAAACAACGTTATGTTAGTCCTTTCTATTATGTCTGTTAGTCAAAGTCAAAATAAAGGGCGACTTGATATACATCTGACGCTGCTGATGTGGCATATTCTCATTACTGAGGTCACCAAGGTCATCAAAAATTTTATGAAAAATTCCAACAAAAAAAATCTTCACGATGGATTCAAATCATGGTCACATTGGTTGTTAGGCAACGTATTGTACAACGGGGACATTTCACCTTTTTTGAATTTATTTAAAACCAAATAATTATACTATTCTATAAATTCAAATCATGGTCACATTGGTTGTTAGGCAATCGTATTGTACCACTAGGACATTTCACCTTTTTTGAATTTATTTAAAACCAAATAATTATACTATTCTATAAATTCAAATCATGGTCACATTAGTTGTTATGCAACGTATTGTACCACCGGGACATTTCACCTTTTTTGAATTTATTTAAAACCAAATAATTATACTATTTCATAAATTATTTGAAACCAAGTGTTCTTAATAATACAAAGCCATACATTGAAAAATACAAACCTATAAATTGAAACACCAAGTTCCCAATAATACTATTTTTCATTTTGGTCATCGTTAATTTGTTTTATTCTATTTAATATTTTTCTAGTGTTTTGGTCCTCATAGTATTTGGTTTATGTTTGATAGGGAGTATAAAACAAAAACTGGTCTCAAATAAATATAATATTTTACTCGCCCTATTTAATAACAATTATTTTAAAGGAACCAGAATGAAAAACCAAGTATTCAACCTTAACCCTTCAAACTACATTTCAAAATTATGTTTTCATTGACTAAATTTAGTTACGAATTTGTTACAACACTTGAAAATCTGGGAATTTATAGTCATGGTATGCACATCTGGATCTTATGGTGATTCACATTTGTGATGTTAAAACCTATAAGTATGTTGTAGTTACAACACTTTAATTCCAGTAGTGTAACTTGATAAAGAAATTGGATGTAAGTTAAATCATCAACGTTGAATTGGTCCAATGATAGATCATGTTGTTCATTAACCAAGGTGTCCTTCGTTTAAATTCAGGGATATGCAATTAGAAGTCGTTACTTTTGAAAGTTAACCGATCAAAATGGATCTCGTGTAAAGATATAAGAGCAAAAATAGTATTTAGTCTTTATTCAAATTTGTAATTAACTAAAAATAGATAATTAGAAATCGTTGCTTTTGAATTAATGTATTTAGAACATCTAATCACTTTTCTTGTCTTGACTTTTATTCTCTTAGTCTTCTCATTCTTATTTTAGAATTAGATAAAATTAAAACCCCTCATTTCTTATTAATTTACTTCGCACATAAACTTTGTTAAATTACAATTCTCATGGAGACGATCTTTTGATTGTTA
This sequence comes from Lathyrus sativus, assembly GCA_963859935.3. Taxonomy (NCBI): domain Eukaryota; kingdom Viridiplantae; phylum Streptophyta; class Magnoliopsida; order Fabales; family Fabaceae; genus Lathyrus; species Lathyrus sativus. The sequence goes on from OZ012738.1 coordinate 669,584,890, forward strand.
CTTCGACACTATTGGTAACTTGCCGAAATATCATCAAATTTTTGGTGCCGTTATCGGAAACCGTTGATTTCAACAATGCAATTTAGTGTGGCACATTTAGTTTTTAAAATTTTGCATTTTATTTTTAGCATAGTTTTTTATTTTGCAATTTTTTATTTTAGTTTTTATTTTCTACTATTCTGTTTGGCGTGATACTACTAATGTATTTCTTATTTATTTATGCGGGGTACTGATACGACGCTGATACCAATTGATCTTGAAATTGAAAGAACGCCACACATGATTCATAGAGAAAAATAAGAATCACTTTAAGTTACTAAGGAAGTAAAGGAAGAGAAAGAAGAGATGGTTATAAATGACCTACTTGTGTCAGAATGACATCCACAATGAAAGGATGATGCAGTAGACTAATAGTCGATAGACTAACGGTCATAAATTCCTACGTATCTAGATCAATTCGTATGCTCTTAAATGATAAAATGCATTAAACTCAAGAGAAATTTAAATAAGATAATAATTTAAAAAAATATTCAATAAATCTCAAACAGACATATGATCCAACAGAGTAAAAATAAGGTTCATCTTAAAAAAAAAGACCTAATCTAGAGAAACTTAACTACTCATTGATAAATTAACAAATATCATGAGTTGATAAGTATTCATCATCAAAATCTATGGAAGAATGGCTCTCCAATGATCCCAATGCTCTCAAAATTCTCCCATTGAATATCCATAGCCGTCACATTTTCTCCAAGTTTTAGAACTCCCTAAAAGTAGCCAAAATTGTCTTTAAATAGTGATCTGCACATTAGCTAAAAAGTGATCCATCGCGCCACAATATAGAAGTATCGTGCCGTAATATAGTTAGGCCATCATTGATATAAGTAACTTAACCATAATAATGGAAGTTCAACAGTTGACAACATTCTTGGTCGTGCTCTCTTGATTCCTTTCTTGTACCAGAGACAAAGCTTTCCATTTCTTCGCCCCCTGAAAAAAATAAAGAAGTTTGAATGGACCAAATAATGTAAGGAGGCCTTCTAAAAACTTATTAATTTCTTAGGGAATCCTCCGATATTGACTCGGCCGAAAAAGGATGCACCATTGTTCCTATATCTATCGGTAACTGAAAAAGTAATGAGCTATGTGATCGTCCAAGAAAATTGAAGTAGTGATCATTCGATCTACTTTGTCACCAAGGTATTCAAAGATGAAGAATCAAGATACTAGAATATAGAGAAACTTACATTAGTTATAGTGATAACTGAAATTCTACTATACAGATCCCAGATGTCCTAAGAGATGTCAGAACACTTGATCTCTGCTAAGAACAATGACAAGAAGCAACACAAGAAAAACTTACAGAAAGTAAACAAACACACAATAATTGTTAACCTAGTTCAGTGAACAACAACACCTACGTCTGGGGACTACCAAGCCAGGAATAAAATCCACTATATAGTATTAATGCTAAGCTAAACAACCTCCAGTTTACAACTTATCACTTAATCACTACCCGCGCTTAATTTCTATCTAAGACTCTTCCTAGGTATGAGATCCTTCTCAATTCTTTTTCAATCACAGCAGTGACAAAAATTACAACTCAATGTAAAAAGTCCAGCTCAAGTATCAACACGACACAAGAGAGACTCACAAAATACAACCCTAAACACACTAAGCAACAAAGTATTTTTTTTACACTTTTCTTAATTTAAATCCATCATATTTATAACCATAAACTAGACTGGATTTGTACTTCAAAAATGCAGCAATTTTGTTATACAGAATCTGCAAATGATTCTCCAAAAGAATAGTTTCTTCAATCCAAAGTTTCCTAAAGTGACTCCACACTTAGAAAACAGCATCTTTAGATTCCCATAGAATCTCTAACTCCTCAATCTTGAACACTACCTTGAATAAATAAATATTCCCAAAATAATCTCAAATCTGGAAGTAGAATAACAAAATCAAAAACTGAAAAGTAATAGACAAAGATGTCGAATCATCATGATATGACATCTTGTCTAACATCTTGTTCTTCAGTTAATTAGTCATGTTAGGACATCTTGTCCAACATCTAGCTTGGAATCATCAATCTCCCTGTTTGGCAGATTTTGATTAAAATTAACTAGTTAACCCTTGCAAGCAGAAACACAAAGTCAGAGGCCAAAAATCAGAACAGTATCGGAATAATAAAAACTAAACACTCTAAAGCATCCCCCTCAATAAGTTCCTTCTTCTGCATCAATAGAATAGAACTCTCCCCCTCAAAGCAGCAGTCAATGGTTAGCAATAGAGTGGTTAGTAAAGTTAGTATTACTCCACTTTTTTAGCCATAATATCAAAAATATAGTTAAACTAACTAAATAACCAAACAATAACATAAAAGATAAAGGTACATAACAAGCACATGAATTTCCAAAAAAAAAATTATCCTGGGCATTAATCCCTTATATAACCACAAAAAAAACAAGACTACATTCAGATATCATCTTCAATAGCCTCATCATCCTCTTCTTCGTCTTCCTCCTCTCCAACAAGGTCGTCATTAGCCTCATATTCAGTATCTTCAGCATCAACATCAGTATCTTCTGCTTCATCCTTATCAACATCATCAGTGCCACCAGCAGCTTCAGTGCCCTTGTCTTGCTCAGCTGTCAAGGCTTGTATTAACTGTTCAAGTTTAGCCTTCCTAGTTGTGCTGGACATGATGATATCATCCAGATCCTTGCAAGTATCCTTTAGCTAGGAAATAGTATCCTCCTTTGAAGTTGTAGGAACAGATGTTGTAGCAGATGTCGATACAATATATGGGACATGACTCATAACAAACAACTTATAGTGCAATGTCAAAGGAGATTCCCTTTTCATTGCATAATCTGCAGGCAACAGGATATCAGGATGCTAATCCAAGATTATAACACAAATGAGGGAAGGAAAACATATAGGCAGTTTAATTGCAGTTGATGAAGCTTGCTTCAGAACTTGATCAAAGATATAAACACCAAAATTAAACTTCCTTCCTTTACCAAAAATACATACATTATATATATATATATATATATATATATATATATATATATATATATATATATATATATATATATATATATATATATATATATATATATATATATATATATATATATATATATATATATATATATATATATATATATATATATATATATATATATATATATATATATATATATATATATATATATATATATATATATATATATATATATATATATATATATATATATATATATATATATATATATATATATATATATATATATATATATATATATATATATATATATATATATATATATATATATATATATATATATATATATATATATATATATATATATATATATATATATATATATATATATATATATATATATATGAACTTTCCTAGCCCATTAGAGATGGTTGAAGTATGGTTGGTAGGAATCCAGTTGACAATACCAATTCTATGAAGAATTGCATACTTCACACTAAACTTCCCAACTGAAAGCTTTCCTTTGCTTGGCCAATGCTTCACAGTTTTGCAAGTGATCTCCTGACACACCTGATCATCAGTATCTTCAACCTCGGGTTGAGGATCTTTTGATCTTCCTAGGAACTTGTAGATCACAGTGGAGGAAAATGTCATAACATTTCTTCTGACATATACTTTCTTGAAGTCTTCACTGTTTGCATCATCACAGCCTTCAGAAATGTTCACCACAAATTCCTTCACTAGCTTCTCGTAGCAAGGACTAAATTTAGTGAATGTCTTCATCAAGCCAGGAGCTTCAATCAGCTTCAACACCTTTTTGCATTCAAGGGCATTTTTCTCTAATTCTCTTTCCAAAGCAACTCTCCTTTGGTACACATATTGCCATCTTCCCACGTTTTCAGCAGCATGGAACGAAACATTGTCCAAATGAGCTTTAGGGAGGGCAATAACCTTCTTCTTAGAATCTGGTTTCTTTACATGCATGATGTCCTGGACATCTCTTTCAACATCATAGTCTGACTCAGTATCATACTCAAACTTTCTCTTTTTCGACAAAATAACAACCTTGCTCCAAGGTTTATAGGGTCCAATCACAGATTTCTTGATAGGGGTGTTCTCTATAGCCACACTCTTACCTTTTATGCACTTCGGTCTCTTGGCAACACTAGAGTGTATACTTCTTGCAATGATCTCACCATCAAAGGGCAGGTCATCAATATTGATAGCCTGATCAACAACCTTTCCAATAGTACCTTCAGATGCTTGACCCTTTGACTGAGATTCTTCTACAGAGGGAGCAACACCTTATCACCCTCAAACGAGCGAACATGTTGAAGTCTCAAATAGAGAGATTAAGCAAATACTTAAGAAAAATATCACAACCTCTAGAAAATATTGGTCTACTAAACTTCATGAAGCTCTGTGGGCTTACATGACAGCCTACAAGACCCCTATAGGAACTACTTCATTTAAACTAGTTTATGGTAAATCATGTCATGTGCCTATAGAACTAGAGCATAAGGTTTATTGGGCCATAAAGACCCTAAAAACGAACTACATAGCAGCATGCAAGAAGAGAATTTTGGATATCCATGAACTAGAGGAACTAAGACTTGACTCTTATGAAAATGTCTGCATCTATAAAGAAAGAACCAAAAAGTGGCATGATAAAAGGATAGCAAGGAGAGAATTAAATTAAGAAGACATAGTTCTTCTTTTCAACTCTCGTCTTAAGCTTTTTCCAGGAAAGTTGCGTTCCAGATGGTCTGGCCCTTTTGAAATTGTTAGAGTTCTAAAAAATGAAGCAGTAGAAATTAGAGGAAAGTCGAATGAAACGTTCATCGTGAATGGAAAGACTCAAGAGTTACCACTCAATAGAGAATAAGGAGTTCGACACTAGTTATAAATTGGGAGAGCTTCCCGCTCCTCCAGACGAATGATATCTCCGTATGTTTCAATGTCGAGCTTTTGACATTAAACATAGCGCTCTGTGGGAGGCAACCCATGATCCTTAGCTCTTACTATTTTTATTACTAGATTAGATCTTGCATTCACTTTAATATAATTTTCGTTGAATATTCGTTACTATATACTTATTAAACTATTATAATTATTGTTACCATTATTGTTATTTTTATTATTATTATTATTATTATTATTACTTATGTTATTTATACTAACTTTATGGTATAATTTTTCTAATAGTAAATTACTTTCAAATTTCAGGATAATTGTCCTTAGGATAACCTTATTACCGAGAATATGCAGGAATTTGAGAATCATACTATCATCTTTAGGAATGATGTCCAGAGACGTCGCTTTGAGGCTCTTTCTCAGTGGGACTTTACTGTGTCCATCTACCCTGATGACTCTGTCATGACCGCCCTTAGCATTCGGGATAGTGTTATCTTTCTACTTAACTAGATAGGATGGAGCAATTCTGCTATCACTAAGAAATTCAGCACCTACCATAATCTGACCTTGGAGTTCCTTAGCTCCCTTTATTATGATCCCGCTTGTGGATACAGGTTCGGCTGTGGATTGGCCACTTTCAGGTTGTATGAAAACAAGTATTGCTTTACTTATCATGAGATGGATGACTTATTAGGATTTCCTAATAGGCCAGATGTCGTCACTAAAACTCCTGAAGACGCCTTCTCTAGTTACGACCTCAATCAGTTCTGGGGTACTATTACTGGTAATTACCATCCTAAACCTAATGGTATGTTCTCTGAGAGCATCCATAATCCCGGAGTCAAATACTTCTATAAGATCATTGCTCACACCTTTTTCAGAAAGGAAGAGGATGTTACTGTTGTTTCTAGATATGAGCTTTACATTATGTTTTGTGCTTCTCAAGGGAAGTCGGTCAATGTTGCCCCGTTCATGCTAGCCAACTTCATTAGGTTTTCCCGAGATTCCTTTGATCCTATTATTATAGGAGGTTTGTCACAATAATCGCAGATGCTATTGGAATGCGATATCATTTGAATCGTACTCAGTTTTTTTGTAGCATTCGCCCCATGGAAATCAACTTCTGTTTTAACCGTGGAATTATTGCAAATCTTGGCCTGGTTGAGTTTGAATTGTTAATTAATAATGTTGTTGTTCATGTTTTCACCTTGTCAAACCATGAAAGGACTAGTGTTCATAATAAGGAAAATTGGTTGTATGACTTGGAAGTCCTGAATGAGACCTTGACTCCACCTGACTCTCCTCAAGCATACGAGAATATGGATATTAACATGTTTGATGGTGCTACTTATGGTTCCGCAGTCCATCCAATTAATCCGCCTATCTCTGTAGCCACTGCTATCCATGCCCTTCAGTCTGAGCTAGACTTTGTGAGAGATGAGACAAGTTCTTTAAGAGTGGATTTCATAGGACTTATAGATGTTGTGCATGAGGAGATGGACCATCTGTTCCAAATTATCTACTCAGTTAAGAGTTGCAACAGATAATTCCGAAGCCGCACTTAATCTCCCTTGATTTCTTAAGATAATTTTCTTCATTTGTATTAGTGTTTCCCTTTCCCGTATTATCTGTACTGTTATTTTTCATTCCATTATTGTATCGTCGGAATGTCGACGTTGAATTGTTTCATGTACTATACTTTGATTAAATGCATATTTCCCATTAATTACGCATTTCTGTATCTTTTAATGTTTTAGAAATTTCCCTTAGCTTTCTTTTAAGTAAAAGAGAGAAAAATTCCATAAAAATTGATCTTGTTGAGTTTCTGGCTAAAAATCTCATTTTTTGCCTCATGGCGTTCGCCATAAGGTTAAAACTTGAGATTTCTGTCATTGAAGCACATGGCGCTCGCCATGTGCCTTATGGCGTTCACCATGAAGCTCTGAAGACAGAACCCGCGCGAATTCAAATTTCCTGCGTGTGTTTCCCATAAAAACGTCCTTTAATCATCACTTTTTCAACTTCCTAGAATCCTAACCACCCTAATAACTTCTCATTAACTTCCCTTAACCTCCAACCATCCATATTCTCCCTATTTCACCTATTTAAACCCTTAACCAATCCAATTTGTATCATCATCACCATAACATCATCTTTCTATCTATATCCATCAACTTCCGTAACCAGAATCTTCAACCAACTGCAGCAATGCCTCCAAGAGTCGCTCCAGTGATTGACTACATGGGCATTGTCTTCCCTGAAGGAAGTATCATAGAAACCCAACGAACCAACTTTCACAGACTCTGGAAGAGGCCTGTTCTAGAAACGAGGTACCGCGACCCTGAGGCTGTGCATGCTCTAGGCCTTTCTGATAGCATCGCCTGGATGCTCAATAACTTAGGTATGTCTCAATTCTACTCTATGACTAATTCTACGTCTGTTAGAGTGACATATGAGTTCTTGAGTTCATTCCGTTATCTTACCGACCATTCTCGTATTTGGGTGTTGCACCCCAAAATTTGCCCTCACAATACAAGACTTTTTTTTTTTTTTAATTAAAATAAACACCCCAAAATTAGCTTATTTGTTTTAGCTACCATCCAAGTTGCAAGGTCTTAAGGCACCATTCACCGTTACAGTTATTCAAGACAAGATGAGGTGGACTCACATTTTATTTGAAACGCGATATAATGATGAGATTGGAAGATGGAACGTAAAGCAAGTTGGGGATGTAAGATCACCTAGGAAAAGTATTCATATATTAAGAATAAGAAAGGGATTGGGTGTATGAGCTGTTGTTCGTAAAGAAAAATCTCCATCTTATTACAAAGTCTATAAGTCATCGACAATTACAATATTAAAACAATCATTCGCAATCCAAAAATGTGGTATGGGAAGATCACCAACGACGCCTCCTTGGTTCCTAGTGGGTTTTCTGCTTCAAAACTTCAATATCGCCATTGCACTACTAGGAACCATGAATTCAATCATTAGTGAGCTGCTAATCTTGCTACAAAAGTACACAGCATCAGAAAGGATTTTTATTTCCCTTCATTCAGAGAGAACTTTGAACAGGAGATCACGCGAGTTGCTTCACTTTGAGACGCAACTCTTCGGTTGATAAGCTGCGTTGTAATTGCTTCCGGACCTTATTTATTGCACAAGCCATTTGAACTGAAATATGCCGCAATTAAGCAGCAAATGTGCTCCCAGAATGACCGCGGCGACTTAACAAATTTACAAATCGGCATTGAAGCAAAACACCTTGAATGATCCCCGGAGACGCAAAAGGAAATCAGTTGGCAGCCATAAACCTTAAACCACCTGCATCAAGCGTACACAAGATATAACACAAACAGCAACTTAAACCAAAGAGGATGATTGTTAGCATGAGAAAGTCAATAATATTTGAAGGAGCATATTATGCAGGTGACAAAATAGAAACTCTTGTAGCATGATATACCGCTAAGCAATCTATATCCCACGCTCGAACTCTAAATGCGGAAACCATTCAAAGTCATGCCGACTCTTAGAAGTTCACTTCCACGCATGTCGCCAAGACCGCTAGCATTGATGCCAACTTCGTAGAATCATACAGCTAGATATTGAGTCATGTTACAAAAGCAACCATCAATACTCAAAAGGAAGTTAAATGCAGGTAGTAAATTCATAGGAAAACCATTCGTGCCACTGTCAACACTAAAACGGCTAATTCAAAAAACAAACCACTTACCTAAAATCCCTGCATAACAGAAGGACTTGTTCTAACCAAATGCAATCCTGAATCTTATCGTCCTCAAGACCTTGCTCCACACCCTGTTTCCCATAAAACCATAACAGAAACTCATAATCCATTTAAGAAGAAGCCGTTGACAGCAAGAAACCCGAAGGTTACAACAATTGCCAAGAGACATACCAGAGCTGTAGGAAGTCGCAACTCATGTAAGGTGCGCCTTGACAACTTCGCCCCAGCTTGCTCGATTCCATTCACTATCCTCATGGCAACGCGGCATAAGAGGAGACACCTGCTTCTGAATCTTGTTCCCGTAAAAGAAGTCGATATGTCCTCAAAACAAGGAGCAAGTTAAACAATCAGCCAACAAATCATAGCAATAGTTGAGAGCTTTCAAAGGTGAATTAATCAAAGCGAAAGCCAAATACTCCACTGTATCACTTCGTGACTCGGAAAAATCCCACAAGTGTGTGACCTGCGAAAGTGTTTAAAATTGTGAGCACGCGGTCAACAGGACCAAATATCAACAACTTCGAATCAAGTTTACCTGATCAAAAACATGAAGACATGCTCAGTTTATCGATACATATCTTCACCCAGCTGATGGTACACCAAGCCTTTTGAAGAACGCAATACGTGTATTTATCATGCAGCGCCACATTGAAACTGGAATTCCTAATGAATCCATTAGAAGAATCTAAAACATAAGTGAACTTGACCGTAAAAACTGTAGTGAGTGTTGGAAACTATGAAATGCTATAGATTGGGAGTTCAAAGCAAGTGGTTCCATCAAGCCCTCGATAGCTTTAACCGGTGTACCTAAAATTGAGGCAACGAGTATTAAACACAAGGATGATATTCTGCATAAAGAAACAAGTGTTGAAATCCGTTAAAGCCATTCTAAATTCAGGACAGCCATACGATACCACGACATCCAAATGCAAGCGGAGTTTGAAGCAAGAGTGTGTGAGAGTTTTACCTTTAGATGATGGTTCCAGTTGTTGATCTCGCAGATGAACAGAAGGATCATTTGCAAATATCATGTTTTATGCGTATCATTGTGGCATATAAGCAAAAATCACATTTAAGGCTTGCAGAGGTTCTGTGTGCTAACCCAGAAGAGCGTACCGAGAACACAACTTCCTTCGTTGTCCTTTGAGAATGCAGATGAAGCAATCAGCAATTTTAAGTCCAGCAGAGTGGAGCGTAAAATCAAGCTTCCTTGCAAACGGCTAGTTTCTGCGATAAATGAAGTTGAGAATGCTGAAGCCAAAGGGGAGAGGAACCGTCACCCGCACCTGGACCGCATTTTTCATGGGCCCAAAATCAATTGCTATCTACACCCGCCAGGTCACATTCAGAGTCAGCAAAAAGACCGTTAGAGGATATTCCCTGAAGAAATAGAAGATTCGATTCAGACTCAAATCAAATCCAATCTCAAATTGAATCACAGAAATCGAAGATTGAAATATCAATTAATGGCTCATTATAGCAATCAGATGAATTGGGAATACTTTCGAATCTGACTCATCCCAATCCAGAAACCCAATCAACATTCAAGACAGCAATTAACAATTCATTCAAGACACTTTCAACCTGAGGCCTATAAAAGGAGGCCACAGAGAAGAAGATAGGGATTCAAAAAAAAAATCTTATCGTAAGAAACAGGAAAATCACCAAAGCTCGTATTCAGTTAACCTAACAGATTGAATAAAGGAGAACACTTATCTCTCCGGTGGACAAAACGACGCACGCCGCTGCGAGTTCAACCAGACGAAACACCCGTTCTCGTCACCTCCAAGCACCGCCGCCGCCAACGCTCGGTAAGCCCTATTCTCATCAATGATTATTGAACTGCTGATGTTTGCAATGTGATTCCAGGTCCGAAATAATGAGGGGAGCGATGGAAAGAAAAAACTGGTCGCGATTTGGGGAAGACGAAAGAAGAGCTTAGGGTTCTGGCCTTGTCTGCGCTTCGTTTTTCCCCTTTGTTCTCATGTCTTTTTCTTCTTTTGCAGTTGTAATTTGATCTACACACACTCACCTCACCACACGTAATCACACTCACCACGATTATCACTGCTAATCACCGTTAATCGCCACTAACCACACTTAACCTCCTTTAATCACCCATTTAGTTTTTTCTTTTTTTTTGATTTAATTAATAGATTAATTAACTTTTCTAAATAAACCAACAACATTTTATAAATCAGTTAATTAACCATTTAAACAATCTAACCAGTTTTTGTTTTATTTATTTAGTTAATCTTCTAATAAGCCATATTAGTTAATAGTCTTTTAATCCAATTAAATCAAACCTTTTTTAATAACTAAACAGTTTTATTATAATTAGTTAATCTTTTTTTTAAAAAATAACTACAAACCCTAATTTTCACGAATGCCTCGCCGCAGGCAAAATTACAATTTTACCCTTAGCATTAGGTCAAAGAGCCGCCGCGCTCATTTTAGGGTTTCCCGCCGTGAATCCCTAATTTAACCCTAATTACAACTTAACATTTCAACGTAGAAATTTGGAGTTCCTACACTCCGCGTAAGCGTGTCCTTAAGGCGCGTTTATTCCCCTTGAGACCTTGACCACAGTCAAGAAGTTTCTAACCTCCCTATTGAGGGGAACTACGATTACTCTGATTCCACTCCCGTAAGGATACGTAGGCACAAGATGCGATGTCTTGCCGAGTAAACTTAGAATTAACCCCCTTTATTATTTATTGCTTATTTATATTTTATTTATCTTTGCTATTTAATTATTTTGCTTATTATTTTGTAATTGTTTCTTGGATGTAAAGTTGTTTAATTATTTAATTATTATTATGGTTAGTAATTAGGGAGTGTAATAACATGTATGTAATATTAAAATAAATTTAGATCACTTTTAAATAAAGATAATTAAAATAAACACGTCACACACGTAAGTCGATTTTAATCGCCGTCTCACTTCCTAAGGATATCCCTCAAGTTGCCTACGAATAATGGTTAAGTGGGGTGTATAAAGCAAGTCCCTCAAATAGAAAAATCATCAAAGTCCCTTATGGTTGCCTTTACGAATCGAGTCCCTTTCGAAAAATGATGATGGTCCCTTATATGTGCTTATTACATCCCACAATGGCCTTCAAAGTCAAATTGTCCCTCACATGTCTCTTAACATCCAAAGTAAGGACTACCTACTCCATTATAGTAGGGATAGTCTTACTAAAGGAAAGAATAAAGAATAAGAAAGACCTTTAAACATTAGGGTAGGTTACTCCTAGGTGCTTGCTCACTTCAAAACTGTTTCACACTTAAACAAATTTTCAACAAGTTTTCAAACAAGTTCGTAACACATCCTTACATGGATTATTTATTAACTATTCTGAAAATTTTCTATTCACACACTACACTTTCAAAACAATTCAAAAGTGAGCTTAAGTACCTAAGAGCCCATGGATAACCATGGATGAAAAGGGTGCTAACACCTTCCCTTTTCATAACCTACCCCCCGGACCCAAAATATTCTCTAAGGTCTTTCCTGTTCTTTTATAACCTTTCCTTATGGATAAAATAAAAGTCGGTGGCGACTCTTGCTATCCGCAACATTGTTTAAAGTCAGTTCTCCCACCGTGTTACAGAACTGGCGACTCTGCTGGGGATCTATTTAAGAGGGGTACCCTTAGGAATTAAGATCACTTTAAATTGTTTGCCTTGTTTGCTTTATTATTATATTGTTGGGGTGCTCTCATGTGTGAAAGGTCCTAACCCAGATCTAGTGTACCTTAGGTAAATGGCAATAGACCAAGGAAACTGTACGACGTATATCGATACGGTTGATCTGGTGGCCATAGTTAGTGCGACTTCTTGGTTGGTGCTTATATTCCTTAAGTCAAGTTGAGGATAATATTGAGGCTGCCATATGTTGTCAATGCACTAACTGACTTTTAGAACCCTAGTTAACTCATCTTGGCCTTTAGAAAGTAGTGAGGTAACCGGCTTTGGTGCAGACTGAAGTTGGTTGACACTCGATACTACGCTCATTGAGATCTTAAACTTGGAGGGTTTTGGTTGGCAAGTAAGTTGCCTTCTGAACAACCACCCTTGTGAAGGATCAATGATATTGAGATCCCTTAGAACCTGGTTACTTTTGTAGGACAGGATGAACCATCTAACTTCAGGGGAGGGTACTTACCTTTAAACCTCATGCAAGCCTTTAAACCTAGGGCAATTGTGTGACTTGTTTGTGTGTGCCACATGTTTGTGATTGAACATAACATCATGACATCATCATGCATCATAAGCATATCATTTTCCCTAACCATTTCAAGGACCAAAGGATTTATCTTTGTTCTTTGTTGCAGGTCATGGCTTCTGCTCGTAGAAACACCATCAGGATCAACTTTGTAGGGATACCTGCTAAGCTCAAGGAGTTGGTTTCCCTAGTGCCTGATCATTCCCAGTTCAACAAGAGACATGGTCACTTATTGGATCTAGTTACTTCAGGGTTCAGTGAAGACATGATGAGTGTGCTGTTTCAGTTCTTTGACCCTAAGCACCATTGCTTTACATTTCCTGATTATCAGCTGGTTCCAACCATGGAGGAGTTCTCTAAACTTCTGGGTATACCTGTTCTTGATCAGAAGCCATTCACAGGCTTAGAGAAGGAGCTTAAACCAGAAGTTATTGCTGCAGCTCTACATCTGAAGAAGTCTGACATTGTTCTAGAGACGAGAAGTGGAGTTAAAGGTATTCTTGCCAAGGTATTAGTGGATAAAGCTCAAATGTTCTTGAAGGCTATGAGCTACGATGCTGTTGAGGAGATCTTAGCCTTATTGATTTATGGCTTAGTGTTGTTCCCCAATCCTGATCAGTTCATAGACGTTCATGCCATCAACATATTCCTGAGTCACAATCCAGTGCCTACCTTACTTGGAGACATCCTACATTCTCTTCACACCCGTACTACAAGGGCAAGAGGAACTTTGATGTGCTGCATACCTTTACTTTCTAGGTGGTTTATTTCTCACCTTCCTCGCTCAGTAATGAAGAATGAGCAAGGGTTCAGATGGTCCAAGAGGATCATGTCACTTTCTCACTCAGACATCCATTGGTGCTCCAGATCTATGGAGAATGTCACCATCATTGACCGTTGTGGGGAGTTTCCTAATGTGCCACTTCTAGGCATAAGAGGAGGCATCACCTACAACCCATCTCTAGCTTTACGACAGTTTGGTTACGCCCGGAGCGATGGTCCACATGACATGTTGATTCAGGGCATTGTGTTTGATTACGACAACGATCTTCAGGGTTACCGTCAGAGATTCATCCGAGCTTGGGGAAAGGTAAACAGGATTGACAGCAAGACACTGGAGCCTAAGTACACCATTCCTATGGAGGCTTATCTCAGATGGGTACGATTTCGTGCTCAGACACTCATGATGCCATATCCTGCCATCCTACCAGTTACCATGGAACCTGTTGCTGAAGGAGACACAGCTTATACCATCCTTCACCCAGACAGGCCTACTGATATGGAAGACTTGCAGAGATCATGGATCCAACTGAAAGAGCAAAGGGATACTTTCGAGGCTCATTACAAAGCAAGCCAAGCAAGGATCCTAGAGCTAACAAAGCTACTTCATGAGGAACGAAACCTCAACTCATACCTCAACACAAAGAGGAAACGTCCATGGGAGACTTAAAACCCCATCTTTTGTACTTATTTCGTTTTCATTTTTTGTAAGCCTAAAAGGCAAAACAAGTTATTACTAATAAAAAGTTACTTTCTTGTTTGTTTAAGCAAATTTAAATCCTGCGGTCCTTGAAAACATTGCATATGCATTCCCATATCATTGCATCACAGGTTTATAATTGTGCGCAGGTTTCTCATCTTCTCGCTGTTTATTTCAGCAATGGCTCTTGAACAATCAGTTAAGGATCTCCAGGCACAGAATGCACAGTTCTAAGAGCTGATCCTGAACCTATCTAAGGGGCAGGATGAATTGAAGACACTGCTGGCCAAGAAGACTAAGAAGGCTAGAAGGTCTGCTGGGTTGCTCAACATGGGAAGAAGGTTCAAAGGTCCTGTCAAGACCAAGGAGCAGGTTGAAGACTATGAATCTGAAGAATCTGAGCAGGAGAGAGGCAGTCTCCACAACACTATGGGGGACTCTGATTCTGAGGCTAACTACTACCATGAGCCTAACGAAGACAAATTCAAGATGCTGGTGGATAGAATGGATGCTATGGAATTACAGAAATCATCTGGTTTGGATTTTGAGGATTTGAGCTTGATATCTGGGGTGGTCATACCCATTGGGTTCAAAGTTCCTACATTTGTTGTCTATGATGGGGTCTCTTGTCCCAAATTGCATCTGAGGTCTTATGTCAGAAGAATTCAACCCCACACTGCTGATAAAAAGTTGTGGATCCATTTCTTTCAAGAGAGTTTATCTGGAGCTCAGCTAGAGTGGTATTATCAGTTGGAGAGTGTCAACATCAGAGATTGGAATGACCTTGCTGAAGCTTTCTACAAGCAGTATCAATACAATGCTGACTTAGCCCCCACTCGCATGCAGCTTCAAAGCATGTCTATGGGTGCCAAAGAAAGCTTTAAGGAGTATGCTCAGAAGTGGAGAGACTTAGCTGGAAGAGTTCAACCCCCTTTGACTGATAGGGAGTTGGTTGATATGTTCATGTGTACGCTGAATGGTCCGTTTTACAGTCATCTCATTGGAAGCTCATCATCTGGCTTCACTGAGTTGATCATGACAGGAGAGCGAGTAGAGAATGGTATCAAGAGTGGTAAGATCCAAGTGGGCACTTCTTCATCAGGTGCTGCAAAGAAGCCTCCCACTGGGAAGAAAGAATCTAATGCTGTTTATGGTCAGCCTGATCGTAACAGAAGACATCAGTCTGTAAGTGTAGTTCATATTTCAAATCCAACTCCTGCAACAACAGAGCAGCCTCAGGGCAACCAACAGAGGGCTAGAAGACAGTTCACGAAGATCAACATGTCAATGGCTCAGGCATTACAACATTTGTTGAAGGCTGAACTTATTACCCTGAGGGAGGCTCCTCAGAATCCCAATGTTACATCTCCCAAGTACAATCCCAATGCACGATGTGCATATCATTCAAACTGTCCAGGACATGATACTAATAACTGCTGGGTCTTGAAGAACAAAATTCAAGATATGATTGATGCTGGAGAAATTGAGTTTGATCCACCAGGTACTCCAAATGTGATTACAGCTCCAATGCCAAATCACGAGAAGACTGTCAACGCCATTGATGAAGATATTGATGAAGATCTGCATGTCTATTCGGTTATGGAGTTGAGCACACCATTGTCTGTTATCAAAAAGAGGTTAGTACAAGCTGGGATCTTTCCAGGTTGTCGTGAAGATTGTTTGTATTGTACCTATAAGCCGGATAGTTGCTTCATTTTGAGAGATGGGATTCAACGTCTCATGGATAAATATACTATAGTGTTTGAAAGAAGACCAGCATCTGTAGAAAGTATGGTGGATCATCTGACTCAGGGTAAGAAGATTGAAGAGGTTGACATGGTTGACAAAGTACCACTAAGAATCACTTCAAAGGGTCCCATTAAAATCACTCATCAGGGCCCAATCAAGATTACTGCTGAAGGTCCTGTGAAAGTTGTTGCTGAAGCCAGAGTAGCTCCTCTGATCATTACCACTCCTGGTCCTATTCCTTACACATCTGACAAAGCTGTGCCTTGGCACTATGGGTCTGATGTTTACATCCATGGTGTCAAACAGGAACCTTTACCTGATATGCCTGTTGACATTGATAATATTGCCGGATCTAGCAAGATCACTCGTAGTGGAAGAGTCTTCTCTCCTCCAGTTGCTTCTAAGAGTGCAGTTACTCCTGCTGTTACTTCCACCACTGATGCTCGGGGCAAGGGTCCTGTTATTGAGCCTGTATCTACTGATGTGCCAGCTGCTGATGACCTCTCTAAGCAGATGGAAGAAGTATTGAAAATCATTCGCAAGAGTGATTATGATATTGTTGATCAGCTGGGGCATACTCCCTCAAAGATTTCTATGCTCTCCCTGTTATTATGTTCTGAGGCTCATGCCAAGTCATTGATCAAGTTTCTAAAGATGGCTCATGTACCCAGTGCAATTTCTGTGGACCAGTTTGAGAATTGTGTTGCTCACCTAACCTATGACAACGGGTTAGGATTTTCTGATGCTGACTTGACCCCTGCCAAGAGGGATCATAACAGGGCCTTGCATATTTCAATTGAATGCAGGGGCACTACCTTGTCTCATGTGCTGATAGACAATGGTTCCTCTCTGAATGTGTTGCCTAAGGAAGTCCTGAACAAGTTGAGTCCTGAAGATACGGTATTGAAGCCCAGTAATATTGTGGTAAAGGCTTTTGATGGTTCTAGAAGAGTAGTGCATGGGGAAATTGATCTTCCGATCAAGGTTGGCTCTCAGGTGCTCACTGCTACATTCTATGTGATGGATATTCGTCCTTCGTACTCATGTCTGCTTGGTCGTCCCTGGATCCATGGGACAGGTGCGGTGACCTCCACATTACATCAAAAGTTGAGATATCCGGTGAATGGAAAAGTTGTTACTGTCTTTGGAGAGGAAGAATACTTTGTCAGCCATGTAAACACTTTCAAGTATCTGGAAGTAGAAGGTGAATACATTGAAACTCCCTGTCAGTCATTTGAAGTGGTTCCCTGGGCTGTTAAGGATTGTGTGACTCCTCCTGCTGTGAAGAAGGTTCCTGTGGTCATCAGAAACCCTCCAACAATGGCAATGGCCTCCCTCAATGATGCAAAAGCTGTGGTGGAAGAAGGTGGTTGTACTATTTGGGGTCAGCTTCCTGATATTCCATACAAGTCTGACAAGGTTGGTTTGGGTTTCACTGCAGAGTCCCAGAAGGCTGTCCGTCGTGCCCGTGCTGTTCGTATCACCAATCAAGGGGTTATCAATGCTGTGGGAGATCAAGATGAAGACTACAACTTGGAGGCATGGATTTTTCCTACTGTGGGTACTGGACTCAATAATTGGACAGCTGAAGATGTTATCCCTATCTCCTTTAGTCAGGAGTAAATACTATTACTGTGTTATGTTTTTAAATTTATAATTTCTGGAACAATTAAAGCTTTCAAGCCATGTGCCTTACCCGGGGCACAATGGTGTGCTTGTTACGGGTTGTCATTTCATTTGCATACTTCATTCCATAAAATCAATGGACGTTTCGTTTTCGTAAATATTGTGTTCCTTGTCTTTCTTTTTCTTTTATTTTTGCTTTATCAGCTATGTGTTCTTACACACACCCACGTCACTAAAATGCCGATCCTCATCCACTCTGGATCCAGTTGATAACAGTTCTACTATTGCCAATTACAATTTCGAGAATCCGATCTATCAAACTGAAGACGGAGACGAGGACGATTGTGAAATACCTGTAGAGCTTGCTAGGTTGTTACAACAAGAAGAGAAAGCTATACAGCCACATGAAGAGCCAGTCGAAGTTGTGAATCTGGGAACTGAAGAAAACAGAAAAGAGGTCAAGATAGAGGCAACATATCAGCGTGCTATGGTGGCTTTGTTTCATGATATGATTCATCATGAGATAGAGGTATATGTGGATGATATGATAGCCAGATCTCAGAATGAAGAGCAACATCTTGATCATCTGCACAAGTTGTTTGAGAGGTTGAAGAAATGCAAGTTGAGATTGAACCCAAACAAGTGTGCTTTTGGAGTTAGATCTGGAAAGCTCTTGGGTTTCATTGTCAGTGGAAAAGGTATTGAAGTAGATCCTGCAAAAGTGAAAGCTATACGAGAGATGCCAGCTCCCCGTACTGAGAAGGAGGTTAGAGGTTTCTTGGGACGATTGAACTACATTGCAAGATTTATTTCCCAATTAACTACCATCTGTGAGCCAATCTTCAAGTTGTTGAGGAAAGATCAGGTGATGGAATGGAATGATGAGTGCCAGACTGCCTTTGATGAAATCAAGAGATATTTGCTAGAACCTCCAATTTTAATGCCACCAGTTGATGGAAGACCCTTGATTATGTATTTAACAGTATTAGACAACTCAATGGGGTGTGTATTGGGGCAACATGACGAGTCTGGTCGAAAAGAGCAGGCAATATACTACCTTAGCAAAAAGTTTACCGAATGTGAAACAAGATACTCACTGCTCGAGAAAACTTGCTGCGCTTTGGCATGGGCTGCTCGCCGACTAAGACAGTATATGTTGACCCATACTACCTTGTTGATTTCGAAGATGCAATTCAAGATTAAGCATCACAACTCTTCTCCGTATCGTCCAAAGATGAATGGGGCAGTTGAAGCTGCTAATAAGAACATTAAGAAGATTGTACAGAAGACGAATGTTACTTACAAGGATTGGCACGAGAGGTTACCATTTGCTCTGCATGGTTATCGTACTACAATACGTACTTCAACAGGGGCAACCCCATTCTCCTTAGTCTATAGTATGGAAGCAGTTCTGCCTATTGAAGTTCAGATCCCCTCCTTGAGAATTATGAAGGATGCAGGCTTGGATGAAGATGAGTGGATTCAGACTCGACTTGACCAGATAAATTTGATTGATGAGAAAAGGTTAGCAGCAGTTTGTCATGGCCAGATGTACCAGAAACGGATGATCAAAGCTTTTAACAAGAAGGTTAAGCCAAAGGTATATCAGGCTGGTGACTTGGTAATCAAGCGTATCATATTACCACAGGGTGACCCTAGGGGCAAGTGGACTCCAACATATGAGGGACCATTTGTAGTCAAGACAGTGTTCTCAGGAGGTGCCATGATACTGACTACAATGGATGGTGAAGACTTCCCACAACCTGTAAACGCAGACATAGTTAAAAAATACTACGCATAAAAAGAGACCCGCTAGGTTGACAGGCCTAGGCAAAAATAAGGGCATCCCGGCAAACCAAAAGGGTTTGGGCAAAAATTAGGGATATATATATAAAAAGATGTACACCCGGCAAGTCGAAAACCTGAAAATGCGGCTTGGGCAAAAAAGGGTATCCCGGTGGATTGAAAACCTGAAAGGGCAATCCAGGCAAAAGTTAGGGATTAAAGCGTATGACTATGTATCGTTTGGATCACTCATGAAACTGCAACCAGTTGTACTACTTACTCAAGCTCAAACAGATAAAGCTCAATCCAATCGTTTCCGTCTCAACAGCAAGAAGATGAGATACTTGAGTGGCAATAGTAGAATTGAAACTCAATAGGATTATTTCCCACATAGCTGATTCTTTTTGTAAAACTTCATGACAAAATCCTCTTACTAGGGTTAATGTCTCCTTGTACAAACTTACCCGTGTATGGGTCACTTTTGATATAAATAAATTCCATCTTTTGAATCCAGATTCACTTTTACCCTATTTACATAAGCGAAACGTCCATTGGTTGTGTTTGAATGTATGTATGCCTTTGAATATGATTGATGTTTACCAGAAACGCATGTATGCTTTTAATATGATTGATGTTTACCAGAAATGCATGAAAATGCAGTAATAGTATTTACTAAGGACGAACGAGGGAAGGATTTCAACGAAGCTTCGCCGGTTCATCTTTACAAGACAGTTACAAACCATCAGTAGGACTAATCCATTTTCACAAAGTCTAATCTCCCCTGGAATTTATATCCATCTCTTTTATCCTCATACAGATATACGGGAAATTACTTTCCAATAAGGGCACGATGAACGAAGACGGGATGTTATACTTATCCTACTATCAAACGAAAACGAAGGTTATCTATACCCTACTATCCCCAACAACGGGAGGTTATCTATACCTTGTTATCCCCAACAACGGGAGGTTATCTATACCTTGTTATCCCCAGCAGACGGAGGGTTATATATTCTTCAACAACGAATCGGGATTTATTTTCCTTGGCCAGCAGTTGTTATACAAGGATATCCAGACACTTCCAGCAGTGTCATATCATACATACATCATTTACATCATACCATAACATATATGTCTATAGTACATTACCTAAGTGCATCATGTCATACATGCATACATAAAGCATAAACTAATGTTGTCATACAGAATGCTACCTTGTTTTCAGGTTAATTATCCAACAAACAATCTTATGATCTTTGGGACTGCTTCATCGTAACCTCAGGGTTACTTTATCCTCCTGATGAGCTTCTTATTACTTTGGGACTGCTTTATTGTAACCTCAGGGTTATTTTATCCTCCTGATAGCCTCTCATGACTTCAAGACTGCTTTAGAGCTACTGATTGCTCTATCCTCCTGAAATCATCCTACTACTTCAAGACTGCTTTAGAGCTATTCATCGCTCTATCCTCCTGAAGCCATCTAATTACTTCAAGACTGCTTTAGAGCTATTGATTGCTCTATCCTCCTGAAGACATATCACATCATTACTTCAAGACTGCTTTAGAGCTATTGATTGCTCTATCCTCCTGAAGACATATCACATTATTATTTCAAGACTGCTTTAGAGCTATCCATTGCTCTATCCTCCTGAAATCATTACTTCAAGACTGCTTTAGAGCTATTGATTGCTCTATCCTCCTGAAGACATATCACATTATTATTTCAAGACTGCTTTAGAGCTACTGATTGCTCTATCCTCCTGAAATCATCCTACTACTTCAAGACTGCTTTAGAGCTATTCATCGCTCTATCCTCCTGAAGCCATCTAATTACTTCAAGACTGCTTTAGAGCTATTGATTGCTCTATCCTCCTGAAGACATATCACATTATTATTTCAAGACTGCTTTAGAGCTATCCATTGCTCTATCCTCCTGGAATCATTACTTCAAGACTGCTTTAGAGCTATTGATTGCTCTATCCTCCTGAAGACATATCACATCATTACTTCAAGACTGCTTTAGAGCTATTGATTGCTCTATCCTCCTGAAGACATATCACATTATTATTTCAAGACTGCTTTAGAGCTATCCATTGCTCTATCCTCCTGAAATCACTATTTCAAGACTGCTTTAGAGCTATCCATTGCTCTATCCTCCTGAAATCACTACTTCAAGACTGCTTTAGAGTTATTCATTGCTCTATCCTCCTGAAGCCATCTAATTATTTCAAGACTGCTTTAGAGTTATCCATTGCTCTATCCTCCTGAAATTACATTATTATTTCAAGACTGCTTTAGAGCTATCCATTGCTCTATCCTCCTAAAATCATTATTTCAAGACTGCTTTAGAGTTATCCATTGCTCTATCCTCCTGAAATTACATTATTATTTCAAGACTGCTTTAGAGCTATCCATTGCTCTATCCTCCTGAAATCATTACTTCAAGACTGCTTTAGAGCTATTGATTGCTCTATCCTCCTGAAGACATATCACATTATTATTTCAAGACTGCTTTAGAGTATTCATTGCTCTATCCTCCTGAAATTATTATTTCAAGACTGCTTTAGAGCTATTGACTGCTCTATCCTCCTGAAGACATATCACATTATTATTTCAAGACTGCTTTAGAGCTATCCATTGCTCTATCCTCCTGAAATCATTACTTCAAGACTGCTTTAGAGCTATTGATTGCTCTATCCTCCTGAAGACATATCACATTATTATTTCAAGACTGCTTTAGAGCTATCCATTGCTCTATCCTCCTGAAATCATTACTTCAAGACTGCTTTAGAGCTATTGATTGCTCTATCCTCCTGAAGACATATCACATTATTATTTCAAGACTGCTTTAGAGTTATCCATTGCTCTATCCTCCTGAAATTACATTATTATTTCAAGACTGCTTTAGAGTTATCCATTGCTCTATCCTCCTGAAATTACATTATTATTTCAAGACTGCTTTAGAGCTATCCATTGCTCTATCCTCCTGAAATCATTACTTCAAGACTGCTTTAGAGCTATCGATTGCTCTATCCTCCTGAAGACATATCACATTATTATTTCAAGACTGCTTTAGAGCCATTCATTGTTCTATCCTCCTGAAGACATATCACATTATTATTTCAAGACTGCTTTAGAGTTATCCATTGCTCTATCCTCCTGAAATTACATTATTATTTCAAGACTGCTTTAGAGTTATCCATTGCTCTATCCTCCTGAAATTACATTATTATTTCAAGACTGCTTTAGAGCTATCCATTGCTCTATCCTCCTGAAATCATTACTTCAAGACTGCTTTAGAGCTATCGATTGCTCTATCCTCCTGAAGACATATCACATTATTATTTCAAGACTGCTTTAGAGCCATTCATTGTTCTATCCTCCTGAAATCATATCATTGCTTCAAGACTGCTTTAGAGCTGTTGATTGCTCTATCCTCCTGAAGCCATTCTATTACTTCAAGACTGCTTTAGAGCTATTGATTGCTCTATCCTCCTGAAGCCATTATTACTTCAAGACTGCTTTAGAGCTATTGATTGCTCTATCCTCCTGAGGTCAGATTTATCACTTCAAGACTGCTTTAGGGTTATCATTATTGATTGCTCTATCCTCATGAAGACATGCTGTTACATCAGTATTACTCCAGACTCCTGACAGTTCTCATTATACTACTGAAGAACTTTCCCCTAGTGGCATCTTTAAGCCCACTCAATCATATTCAACTAGCCATCTGTACCACTCTAGTGCACTGGTGAGTGCAAATTTTTGGGCTTTTGTGTTCAATCCCCTTCAACCTTCCAGGTTACGACTGGCAAATATACCAATCTAACCCCTCAGGTTTCAGAAAATTGAACAGGGGCAGCTGTTGCACCCCAAAATTTGCCCTCACAATACAAGACTTTTTTTTTTTTTTAATTAAAATAAACACCCCAAAATTAGCTTATTTGTTTTAGCTACCATCCAAGTTGCAAGGTCTTAAGGCACCATTCACCGTTACAGTTATTCAAGACAAGATGAGGTGGACTCACATTTTATTTGAAACGCGATATAATGATGAGATTGGAAGATGGAACGTAAAGCAAGTTGGGGATGTAAGATCACCTAGGAAAAGTATTCATATATTAAGAATAAGAAAGGGATTGGGTGTATGAGCTGTTGTTCGTAAAGAAAAATCTCCATCTTATTACAAAGTCTATAAGTCATCGACAATTACAATATTAAAACAATTATTCGCAATCCAAAAATGTGGTATGGGAAGATCACCAACGACGCCTCTTTGGTTCCTAGTGGGTTTTCTGCTTCAAAACTTCAATATCGCCATTGCACTACTAGGAACCATGAATTCAATCATTAGTGAGCTGCTAATCTTGCTACAAAAGTACACAGCATCAGAAAGGATTTTTATTTCCCTTCATTCAGAGAGAACTTTGAACAGGAGATCACGCGAGTTGCTTCACTTTGAGACGCAACTCTTCGGTTGATAAGCTGCGTTGTAATTGCTTCCAGACCTTATTTATTGCACAAGCCATTTGAACTGAAATATGCCGCAATTAAGCAGCAAATGTGCTCCCAGAATGAGCGCGGCGACTTAACAAATTTACAAATCGGCATTGAAGCAAAACACCTTGAATGATCCCCGGAGACGCAAAAGGAAATCAGTTGGCAGCCATAAACCTTAAACCACCTGCATCAAGCGTACACAAGATATAACACAAACAGCAACTTAAACCAAAGAGGATGATTGTTAGCATGAGAAAGTCAATAATATTTGAAGGAGCATATTATGCAGGTGACAAAATAGAAACTCTTGTAGCATGATATACCGCTAAGCAATCTATATCCCACGCTCGAACTTTAAATGCGGAAACCATTCAAAGTCATGCCGACTCTTAGAAGTTCACTTCCACGCACGTCGCCAAGACCGCTAGCATTGATGCCAACTTCGTAGAATCATACAGCTAGATATTGAGTCATGTTACAAAAGCAACCATCAATACTCAAAAGGAAGTTAAATGCAGGTAGTAAATTCATAGGAAAACCATTCGTGCCACTGTCAACACTAAAACGGCTAATTCAAAAAACAAACCACTTACCTAAAATCCCTGCATAACAGAAGGACTTGTTCTAACCAAATGCAATCCTGAATCTTATCGTCCTCAAGACCTTGCTCCACACCCTGTTTCCCATAAAACCATAACAGAAACTCATAATCCATTTAAGAAGAAGCCGTTGACAGCAAGAAACCCGAAGGTTACAACAATTGCCAAGAGACATACCAGAGCTGTAGGAAGTCGCAACTCATGTAAGGTGCGCCTTGACAACTTCGCCCCAGCTTGCTCGATTCCATTCACTATCCTCATGGCAACGCGGCATAAGAGGAGACAGTTGCTTCTGAATCTTGTTCCCGTAAAAGAAGTCGATATGTCCTCAAAACAAGGAGCAAGTTAAACAATCAGCCAACAAATCATAGCAATAGTTGAGAGCTTTCAAAGGTGAATTAATCAAAGCGAAAGCCAAATACTCCACTGTATCACTTCGTGACTCGGAAAAATCCCACAAGTGTGTGACCTGCGAAAGTGTTTAAAATTGTGAGCACGCGGTCAACAGGACCAAATATCAACAACTTCGAATCAAGTTTACCTGATCAAAAACATGAAGACATGCTCAGTTTATCGATACATATCTTCACCCAGCTGATGGTACACCAAGCCTTTTGAAGAACGCAATACGTGTATTTATCATGCAGCGCCACATTGAAACTGGAATTCCTAATGAATCCATTAGAAGAATCTAAAACATAAGTGAACTTGACCGTAAAAACTGTAGTGAGTGTTGGAAACTATGAAATGCTATAGATTGGGAGTTCAAAGCAAGTGGTTCCATCAAGCCCTCGATAGCTTTAACCGGTGTACCTAAAATTGAGGCAACGAGTATTAAACACAAGGATGATATTCTGCATAAAGAAACAAGTGTTGAAATCCGTTAAAGCCATTCTAAATTCAGGACAGCCATACGATACCACGACATCCAAATGCAAGCGGAGTTTGAAGCAAGAGTGTGTGAGAGTTTTACCTTTAGATGATGGTTCCAGTTGTTGATCTCGCAGATGAACAGAAGGATCATTTGCAAATATCATGTTTTATGCGTATCATTGTGGCATATAAGCAAAAATCACATTTAAGGCTTGCAGAGGTTCTGTGTGCTAACCCAGAAGAGCGTACCGAGAACACAACTTCCTTCGTTGTCCTTTGAGAATGCAGATGAAGCAATCAGCAATTTTAAGTCCAGCAGAGTGGAGCGTAAAATCAAGCTTCCTTGCAAACGGCTAGTTTCTGCGATAAATGAAGTTGAGAATGCTGAAGCCAAAGGGGAGAGGAACCGTCACCCGCACCTGGACCGCATTTTTCATGGGCCCAAAATCAATTGCTATCTACACCCGCCAGGTCACATTCAGAGTCAGCAAAAAGACCGTTAGAGGATATTCCCTGAAGAAATAGAAGATTCGATTCAGACTCAAATCAAATCCAATCTCAAATTGAATCACAGAAATCGAAGATTGAAATATCAATTAATGGCTCATTATAGCAATCAGATGAATTGGGAATACTTTCGAATCTGACTCATCCCAATCCAGAAACCCAATCAACATTCAAGACAGCAATTAACAATTCATTCAAGACACTTTTAACCTGAGGCCTATAAAAGGAGGCCACAGAGAAGAAGATAGGGATTCAAAAAAAAAATCTTATCGTAAGAAACAGGAAAATCACCAAAGCTCGTATTCAGTTAACCTAACAGATTGAATAAAGGAGAACACTTATCTCTCCGGTGGACAAAACGACGCACGCCGCTGCGAGTTCAACCAGACGAAACACCCGTTCTCGTCACCTCCAAGCACCGCCGCCGCCAACGCTCGGTAAGCCCTATTCTCATCAATGATTATTGAACTGCTGATGTTTGCAATGTGATTCCAGGTCCGAAATAATGAGGGGAGCGATGGAAAGAAAAAACTGGTCGCGATTTGGGGAAGACGAAAGAAGAGCTTAGGGTTCTGGCCTTGTCTGCGCTTCGTTTTTCCCCTTTGTTCTCATGTCTTTTTCTTCTTTTGCAGTTGTAATTTGATCTACACACACTCACCTCACCACACGTAATCACACTCACCACGATTATCACTGCTAATCACCGTTAATCGCCACTAACCACACTTAACCTCCTTTAATCACCCATTTAGTTTTTTCTTTTTTTTTGATTTAATTAATAGATTAATTAACTTTTCTAAATAAACCAACAACATTTTATAAATCAGTTAATTAACCATTTAAACAATCTAACCAGTTTTTGTTTTATTTATTTAGTTAATCTTCTAATAAGCCATATTAGTTAATAGTCTTTTAATCCAATTAAATCAAACCTTTTTTAATAACTAAACAGTTTTATTATAATTAGTTAATCTTTTTTTTAAAAAATAACTACAAACCCTAATTTTCACGAATGCCTCGCCGCAGGCAAAATTACAATTTTACCCTTAGCATTAGGTCAAAGAGCCGCCGCGCTCATTTTAGGGTTTCCCGCCGTGAATCCCTAATTTAACCCTAATTACAACTTAACATTTCAACGTAGAAATTTGGAGTTCCTACACTCCGCGTAAGCGTGTCCTTAAGGCGCGTTTATTCCCCTTGAGACCTTGACCACAGTCAAGAAGTTTCTAACCTCCCTATTGAGGGGAACTACGATTACTCTGATTCCACTCCCGTAAGGATACGTAGGCACAAGATGCGATGTCTTGCCGAGTAAACTTAGAATTAACCCCCTTTATTATTTATTGCTTATTTATATTTTATTTATCTTTGCTATTTAATTATTTTGCTTATTATTTTGTAATTGTTTCTTGGATGTAAAGTTGTTTAATTATTTAATTATTATTATGGTTAGTAATTAGGGAGTGTAATAACATGTATGTAATATTAAAATAAATTTAGATCACTTTTAAATAAAGATAATTAAAATAAACACGTCACACACGTAAGTCGATTTTAATCGCCGTCTCACTTCCTAAGGATATCCCTCAAGTTGCCTACGAATAATGGTTAAGTGGGGTGTATAAAGCAAGTCCCTCAAATAGAAAAATCATCAAAGTCCCTTATGGTTGCCTTTACGAATCGAGTCCCTTTCGAAAAATGATGATGGTCCCTTATATGTGCTTATTACACCCCACAATGGCCTTCAAAAATCCAATTGTCCCTCATATGTCCCTTAACATCCAAAGTAAGGACTACCTACTCCATTATAGTAGGGATAGTCTTACTAAGGAAAGAATAAAGGATAAGAAAGACCTTAAAACATTAGGGTAGGCTACTCCTAGATACTTGCTCACTTCAAAACTTTTTCACACTCAAACAAATTTCCAACAAAATTTTCAAACAAGTTTTTTTCACATCCTTACACGGATTATTATTAAACTATTCTGAAAATTTTCTATTCACACACTACAATTTCAAAACAATTCAAAAGTGAGCTTAAGTACCTAAGAGCCCATGGATAACCATGGATGAAAAGGGTGCTAACACCTTCCCTTTTCATAACCTACCCCCCGGACCCAAAATATTCTCTAAGGTCTTTCCTGTTCTTTTATAACCTTTCCTTATGGATAAAATAAAAGTCGGTGGCGACTCTTGCTATCCGCAACATTGTTTAAAGTCAGTTCTCCCACCGTGTTACATTGGGCACCATTCATTTTAGGATGTTTAACGTAGATTATTCCCTCACCCAAGAGCAAGTAGGTGATATTTTTGGATTTCCTAGTGGTGAGGCGTTCTTCACTCAAGCACCCCTAGAGAGTGAGTGGAAGGCCGATGTTTTTAACTTCTGGTATCGAATAACTAACACCCACACCACCACTTGGGAAGGCCTGAAGGCTACCACCATCCATAACCCAACCATTAGATACCTTCACCATTTTCTTTCTTCCACCATCTTTGGCCAAGAGAACACCTGAAACGTGAATTCCAAAGATTTATTCTTTATCCATTTTGCCCTCTCCCAGGCTAAAGTGAATCCCACACTGTTTGTTTTAGCACACATGCTTTATGCCGGAAATAGAAACAGTGATCCTATTTGTGTTGGCATAATTAAAAATGCCATAGCTTGCTCACTCAACTTACATACTAAGTTAGAGACTCTTTAGAGTATGCCTTTCCTTTTTGCTGATTTAGACTATTATCGTTCTATGCGACTTGTAAATTTCTTTCCCAATGGCAAGTTTCATCTGATGGTTCGCACCAGAGAGGTTAGAGGTGTCATATTGTCCTGCTCTGAGCGTATTAATGTGCGTGTTAGTACTAACTGGATATTTGGTCTTGACGCACCCGATTTAGAGGAGGAGAGAGCTGATAGGCATTATCACATTGTCATGGGATGCACTGTCCCACAGACTGGGTCTTGTTCTCGTGCTTCTGATGCACTCGGGCCTAGTACCCGCGCATACACTCCACCTTTTGTTGCTGACCATTTTGCATGTACATACCAGTCACCCTGTGAGTATGATTGCGTTGCTATGAGGAGTGCCATCGATGATATTTTGTCAGAGATAAGGTACAGGAATGACATGGAGGCTGATCATGACCTGATGCTTTATACTTTGCAAAGACAGCACGAGGAGCTAAGAGTCATTGTTGACCACATTAGCCAGTAGCAACATGACTACCTTGAAAAGACTCAACACGATCTTAGTGACCTGATCGAGGAGATGGGTGGTTTGTGATTAGAAGTTCAAGACTTGACTGCTTAAGTGCATCATGTTCCAAACCCCTTCAACAGAGGTGGTGGACGACACCATGGCCGAGGCCGCCATCATTGATCTCACACCAGGTTTATCAAATCCTTCTTTCACCTTGTTCCAAAACATTGAGGACAATGTTTAGTTCAATTGTGAGGGAGGAGCTTTATGTCTTTATTTTTTTATGCTTTCTAGTTAGTTTGTTTCTTTATTTGTTTTGTTGTTTGTTTATCGAGTCATATGCGCCGTGAGTCCATTTATACTTTACATTTTCGATATGTTTGGAAATTCCCTCATTTTAACCCCAACTTTAATTTTTTGTTTTTGATTTGACTCAATGGCATGTGTAATACCCCAAATTTTGCCCTAAGATTAGTCGTTTCATCTTGCATCCCATTTCATTTTGCATTGCGTTTAAACTAACCACTAACGGGTTGTGCAGTTGTTTGATTGTTGCAAGAAAATATCATGTGGCACGCTCTTTTAGTTTACAGGGTTTCTAGTGCCATTTTATTTTGAATGAATAAAATAGCACAATTGGCAAGAGACCGTGTGTAAGGAGTTGTTAGTGTGAAAGGTCGAGAGTTCGAATCTCACCTTCTTTTTTCCCAAATCCAAAAAAAGTTTTCTTAAAACTTTCTTTTTGATTATTAAAACTTTTTTTTATAGTAAAACCTTTTTTAAATTAAAACCTTTTAAAATTAAAACATTTTTATTTTAAAACTTTTTAAATAAATTAATACTAACATTTTTCAACACTAGACTTAAAATTATTTTCAGTTACTTTCAAACCCTTTCATTCTAATTTCTAACCTAAAAGTCTAAAATAAAAAATTCCCAGCGTTCCCGTTAATTATCATCTGACTTTTATTGGCTCTCATTTTGGCCATTGCTACTAATCCTTTATTTTTTCACATTTATTTTTATGGTTGTAATTTATGCGAGGATATCGTCGCTTTTATTTCGTTATTTTTACATTCTTTGGGTTGTAATTTATGCGAGGCTATCGTCGCAGTTATTTATTTTTGCATTTTTGGATTTGTAATTTACGCAAGTGATCGTCGCGATGCTTCTTTTATCGCTTTCTTTATTTTTCCGCATTTTAATTCTGTCGTACGATATTTTTTCTGTTTGCATGTTTTTACCGTTAGGATTCCTTCCGAAGGATTAGGTCTAGCAGTTTGACCACCGAGTCAATAACCCTAAATTCTTGACCGTTTCCAAAACCCTAATAGCCTAGGTGTCCCGCGGTGGACTAAAACTCCCTTTACCCTAGCTTTAGGTCAAAGAGTCGTCGTACTCTTTTTAGGGTTTCCCGCCGTGGAATCCCTAATTTAACCCTAATTTCATTTAACAAATACAACATAGAAATAGGAGTTTTATGACTCCACGTAAGTGTGTCCTTAAGATACGTTTACTCCCCATTGAAACCTTGACCGCAGTCAAGAAGTTTCTAACCTCTCATTCGAGGGGAACTACAATTACTCTGATTCCATTCCCGTCAGGATATGTAGGCACAAGATGCAACGTCTTGCCGAGTAAACTTAGGACTAACCCTTAGGTCTCTTTAGGTCACTCTATCCCTTAGCTCAATATATACATCAAACAGATAATAAAAATAAAAAGCATACAATAAACAAAAGGTTCCTGTAGAGTACTACAGAAGTTTAGGGTGCTAGTATCCTCCCTAAATTTAACCAACCTCTTACCTAGGTCTCTCCCAGCATTGTGTTTATGATGCAAAAATAGGTTTTTCCTCTTTTAACCTTTTCCTTCGGATAAATCAAAGAGCGGTTGTGAATCAAGAACTGTGATTCAAACTAATTAATAGTTTGATATCCTATTTCCACCGCAACAGAAAATGGCGACTTCACTGGGGAACCTCCTAATTTTTAAGGGTTGCCCATATTTTGTTTATTGTATGATATTTCTATTTTATTTTATTATCTGTATATATTGTACCTTGCTTGGGGTATCTTTGTTGTGAGATAAGTCCTACACTCGGACTTGAGTGACATTAATATAGGAAGGTGATATATTCGACGAGGCTTATAGGGAGTGGAATCCCGACCAAGCTGACTTGAGAATCACCGCTCAGTTGAGACCCTTTCGAAAATGGTTCGGTTGAACGAGTAATCGTGAAGAATTTTACTATTGTCGAATGGAGTTTGTGATATTGGGGACCGTAGTACCTTAACACCACTTTGGCCTTATCTAGGACGTAGTGTGGGAACTATGAGGGAGTAATTCCAAAATGGTTGCTACGTAATACTACACTCAAAAGAGGTTCTCTTGAGGATATTATTAACCACCGAGTCAATTGGGAAATTGATAATATCTGAAAGATGGACTAATGACTTTGGGCACTTTTTTAGAACCTTGTTCGACAGGTACAACTAACCTTAGTACATACCTTATGGAGATGGGTAAACCCTAACTCCTTGCATATACCTTTAACCTAGGACTTTGTATACATGCATTGCATCCATAAGACATCACATTACATCACATTTCATGGAATTTAAATTTTATTTATGAATATCGCAGGATTATGGATTACAATCGAAGGAAAACTTTGAAATATACTTTTAAAAGTATTAAGCTAGATGACCTAAGGAAGCTAGGATCTTTAATCAAATATCAAGAAGGATTCTGTAACCAGTATGGAAGATTGTTATCTCTGTCGGAATTTAAAGTGAACGAAGGACGTCTTTCGATCTTGCTACAGTTCTACGATCCCGATTTATTACCTACTTTGGAAGAATATTCTCAGCTTGTAGGGTTGTCTATTTTGGATAAGACTTTGTTCCCTTTCTTGGAGAGGGACCCTAAAGAACAAGACTGTTGCTAAAGCCATATGCTTGAAGGTATCCGATATCAAGGGCAATATGATCACTAACAATTGTGTAGACTTTTCCAACGTACCCTTGTTTGGTTTTGATGAAGGATTTATTTTCCTCTAACTCTCGATCTACCTTTTGAAGATAGGCACATCCTCAAAAAATGGCCCAGCTAGAAGAACAAGAAGCTTCCTTAGGGTCATTATTAGTTTTTATTTAGCTATTATGCCGAGACTTTTAAGAATACCTATTTGTAATTCATTTTCAAATTAATAAATAAAATTTCCTTGGTATTTCGCGATATTCGTAAATTTGTGAATTCCATGAAATCATTTTGCATTTTAGCATCATATTTTGCATTGCATGTGTCTCCCGATTTCTCATACTCGGTTCCCTCGCCTTCCAGTTTCGTCACTCTGGGTCCTCCGCATCAGTTCAATACTAGAACCCAAGCTCGGAAGAGGATGGAAGAACAAGCTCAAGAGATCGACCGTGTCAACCATGAACTCGAAGATCTTCGAGGAAGTGTGGGGCAGATTATGGAGATGCTGCAAGCCCTTAAGGTGAAGATGGATAATCAACCTACTGTTGTTTCTGAGATTACCAACATTGTTGTGGGTTCTCACCCAGCTGTTACTGTTGAGAACATACCTCCTCATGGTCTTCAACCCAGTTTGGTGCATCCTACCATTGCTCAACCAGCTTGACGATTTACTCCTCCGAAGTGCCAAACTCCGAGCGTTGACCACCATAAAAGACCTACATGTCCGATAAATCGCTCGATGGATCTTCCCCAACCTTGGCAACCTCGGCAAAATTATGTTCAAGGTTATCCGGTCCAGTATGCTCAGCAACCCTATGTGGCTACTGTTGCAACTCCTGTCAATCAACAGTTTCCTGTTTATCAGCCTATGCAGCAGGCTCCTGTTTATCCGCCTTCGGTTTATCAACAACCTCTGCCTAACTATCAGCAGGCGTCCAACGCTCCGGC
Source organism: Lathyrus sativus (assembly GCA_963859935.3). Classification (NCBI taxonomy): domain Eukaryota; kingdom Viridiplantae; phylum Streptophyta; class Magnoliopsida; order Fabales; family Fabaceae; genus Lathyrus; species Lathyrus sativus. The sequence goes on from OZ012738.1 coordinate 669,618,039, forward strand.
AAATCAACAGCCTAAGAAGCAAACACCTCGCCAGAATGCCCCGATTAGGAGGCAATACAAGCCTTGTCCACTGATTCCGATGACGTTCGCCGAATTGTATCCTTACTTAGTTCAACGAGGTTTGATCACTACCCGAGCAATGGGTCCGCCTCGTAATCTTTTTCCTGCCAATTACAACGTCACCGCTCATTGTTTATTTCATGAGGGGACGCCCGGACATGATTTGGAAGATTGTTATGCTATGAAGGATATCATCAGAGATTTGTTGGAAAAGAAGATTCTATCTTTTGGTGATCATCAACCAGAGATCAAAACTCCTCTCCTGGTATTCAACGTGCCTCAGCCAGTCGCATCTTGAAGGATTTGTCTGACAATTCATTTGTTTATTTATATGTATTTTCCTTTGATTAAGCATAATTATCATGTATGAACTCGTTTATTTTGAATAATTAATGCAATGTATATTTGTCTTGAATAAATCAATTTGTTTCACTCCAAAAATATTTTTCCATAAACTTATAATGCCAACTTTACCCGATCTCTTGCCTTGATAGAGAATTGGGAGGAGGATGATGAACCAAAACATCAAATCTCTTGCCGTATGCTTCCAATTGAAACCTGCTGATGATGTAAGACATTGTTTCAAATCCCAAACAATGGTGATATAAGGACGATAATCCCTCTTTAACCCCTTTGAGCCTTGAAGTAGGAGTTTTCTTCTTTTCCAAATTAAAACCCTTATTTTAACCTAGGGTAGAGTAGTTTTTCAGCTAAATTGATCGAGCGCTCAGACTCTCAAAAAGGAGGAGCGAACCTTCGAGAACCTATCCCTAACGTCTTAGGAAGTTTAGAAGTCAATGACTATCCTTATACTACCTAAAGAGTGGGGCAGTCACAAACCTTCAAAAGAGTCACATGACTTAGTCGACAATATATATATATATATATATATATATATATATATATATATATATATATATATATATATATATATATATATATATATATATATATATATATATATATATATATATATATATATATATATATATATATATATATATATATATATATATATATATATATATATATATATATATATATATATATATATATATATATATATATATATATATATATATATATAGCCCGCTAAGTCAAAACCTATGAAGGAGACTTAGGCAAAACTGGGGCATCCCGCTGGACTCCAAAGTCAAAAATCCAAAGACGTCGTCCAGGCAAAAGTTAGGGAATGAAAAAAATATAACGAAAACAAGGGATTACAATAAAGAATCCCTAATAAAGAACAAAGTTGGGTGACCAATCGCCAAAAGAAGTAGGTGAGTGACTGCCAAGTCCAAAGCCTTGATGGTTCCTCAACCATATCAAATCCATTTGAGATATGAGTGCTCGTATTCGGTTAACTGAACACAGGATTGGAGAACGTCACGAAGAGGGGTGGGTACAAATCACTTTGAGCCTTTATCTTTTGTTTCTTAAAACCGTGAACCAAGCCACGATACAACCTTTAAAAGACCTAATTGAAGTAGGAATTCATTTGGAAGCATACTCGACGCGATAACGTTTCCTGACTTCTATGAGCTATGCTCAATGTTGGCATTACCAATTTAACTTATATCCTAACTAGTGACTCCAGTCACAAATTACTGCGATATCTTTTTCAAAACAAAAGCAAAAAAATTTCAAGACAGATATACATGTTGCATTAATAGTTTCAGAATTAGCATTTCACGCGTGTTGGTTTTGCCTGATATCTTAGAAACTTACATATAGATGGCGACAATGGAACTCAAAGATCCTGCTAAACAGGGGAAGATGGTTTCTAGTTTTCTCATCAATGCGAGCCTGACATTCTTAAGAGCTATTTTTAAAGACTCAGTCATGTCACCGTCGATCTGATCCAGTTACGTTGAGATCTGACAAATCTCTCCAAGAGTTGGAAAACAGTGGGTCATCTGGACTCCATGTTTCTCTGTAAAATCCTCTTGAGCTGACTTTTCCTCATGAAGCAGGTACTCTGGGGCATGATATTTTCAAAATAGCAACTACGACAAAGTCCATTGAGATCAAAGTTAGCTTCGTTTCACGACATTCTTCATGCACCCGATGGATTTTACTCCCGGCGGTATTTATTCCCCAGTAAATCTCATCGTTGCAGAATCTACATCTTAACCATTGCCTCAACACAGTCCCCAGAGAGACTTTAAGCCGACACAGTCCCCATAGAGACTTTAAGCCGACACAGTCCCTAGAGAGACTTTAAGCTGACAACATTTTGGACCGAGCCGGTAATCTCTAAGACAGCGGAGATCATACCAGCATCTTCCCATTGATAGTCCCCAACAAGACTTTAAGTTGACAACACTTTTGGGATCCATTTGATAACTCCCCAGTGATTCTCAAGACTGCAGAGACATCTCCGGTGTCCTCCAAGTGATATACAGGCTTGAAGACCCATTCTCAGTAGGATCATCCATTCCTCAGTGGAATTGCCTTACTTTCCTCAGGGAATACTTCCCAGGAGATTGCCATGTTTCCCCAAGAAGTCAAGATATTGTCCTCAAGAATGTCTGTTGATTTCTCCCCAATTGAAGTCATGATATCATACTCTCCAGTGAAGTCGTATCATATCTCCATGTGGAAGTCATGATATTTTCCCCCAGGGAAGCTGGAATTTTGAAGCAAGATTTGGTTCTATCATCAACTCTTTATCCCTCGATAGATGTACTGTTGCAGAGGTCGTAGGGTATTCCCGTTGAGATGTTTATTTCATCTCATGTTTCCTCTCTCGTCTGTTTTGTCAGCATAAACATTGCATACTCATTGCATGACATTTTCATACATAATAACATACACATTCGTATACACTTTGGCATACGCATTAGCATCTACATCGGTTTGCTATTGGTGTCATCATTTTTCGTTACCGACGAGTAACTGAGTTTGCCCGCTCTCTCCAAGTAGATCGTCAGCCCTAAGCATAAAATACCTACTTGTTTCCAGTTTCCCCACAGATTTCAACCCTCGTGGACGATGGTTATTTCCGTTACCTTTCTGCGTTAAGATAAGGTAGTCCCCATTCGAATTCGTTTCCTCAATGGATTTTTGTTTGTCAGTTCTTTCTAGCCTAATTCTAGATCGAATTTCAGTCATATCGGTCATCGAACCTACCTAGACGTGCATTTATTTTGCGTTATCTTTCAAGAAAAGCATTTACAATCCTTTGCAGATATGCGACAGTTCTCGCCCGAGAAGCTTATCCCTACATTACACAACAGACAAGTAACAGTTCCAACCGAGGAGCTCATCACCTACATTACACTTTACATTACACTCTACAATTGACCTTCTCGTACAGAAGCTCATCACAACAACTTTCTTTACAATTTACATTACCTATTACCACCTCTACAAGCAGTTCTCACTCGAGAAGCTTATCCGTGACATTCGTACAAATAAGCGGTAGTTCTCATCTGAGAAGCTTATCCTATCTTCATTACGACTCTCAGTAAATGGCCATCTCCATCGAGCAGCTGGGCTTCCATTTTCCTTTTCATTTTGAAGTGCGGGGAGGTTTTGAACTGAATCATATTTGGGAGAGCACCGATCTCGAATTATGAAGACGTTCATTTTATCCTTTAGTAAAAGAAGGAGTTGAATCATATTCAGGAGAGCACGGATCTTGAAGTATGAGGAAGTTTATTTTATCCTTTAGTAAAAGAAGGAGCTAAATCATATTTAGGAGAGCACATATCTTGAAGTATGAGGAAGTTTATTTTATCCTTTAGTAAAAGAAGGAGCCGGATCATATTCGGGAGAGCACCGATCTCGAATTATGAAGACGTTTATTTTATCCTTTAGCAAAAGAAGAAACCGAATCATGTCCAGGGAGCACAGACTTGAGACGTGAAGAAGTTTATATTATCAATCAATCTATTATCCACAAATAATTAGCAGTCTCTTTATTTGAAAGCTTATCCAGTTTGACATATAAGTCCCTTCCAACGATAAGTGGCAGTTCTCTCTCGAGAAAGCTTATCAGGGTGTTTCCCATTTAAGACCATTTATTTTGGCATACAGCCGGTTTTACCCTGTATATTTTCTACGGATTCCTAAATTCCGTTTGATCCTGTCACGAGGGAAAGTTTACAGAAGCTTGGATGTTATTCTTTGATCAATGCTCCAGCATCTTGTTAATCGATCCAACAGTTGTGCAAATCCAGTTTTATTTTCTTACTCTAGAGTATCAGTCGGTCACGCCTGAACCTGTTGATAATTACCCTTAAATCCCCCCAGTGGAGGTCGTCTCACCGGTGTCATCTTCATTGAGGATCCCGCTCTTACCATTCCTTTTTCTGAAAGTGACAATTGGTCGCACTCGCACCAGTTGACTATCACCTTAGAATTCCCCAATGTTGTGTCCCATGTGTCGTCGTGTCGTCTGCATCTTTGCATTTACCATTTCATCATACATATTATATTAAATTCATGGGAGTGCCATCATTATAGTCCGTTCCGCTTTGTCCATAGCATTGCATATCACTGCACCTAAGGGCAAAATTTTTGGTTATCTATATTTAAATCCCTCCACCATGATTTCTCGAGCCTTCGTCGCTCAAATCATCCGGTGAAGCTATTTAAATAGGGGCAACTGTAATACCCCAAATTTTGCCCTAAGATTAGTCGTTTCATCTTGCATTCCATTTCATTTTGCATTGCGTTTAAACTAACCACTAACGGGTTGTGCAGTTGTTTGATTGTTGCAAGAAAATACCATGTGGCGCGCTCTTTTAGTTTACAGGGTTTCTAGTGCCATTGTATTTTGAATGAATAAAATAGCATAATTGGCAAGAGACCGTGTGTAAGGAGTTGTGAGTGTGAAAGGTCAGGAGTTCGAATCCCCCTTCTTCCTTCTTCACATTTTGTTTTGGTTCTTTTATTTAGAGTTAAATCACGTTATATTTTAATTTATTACTAACACTTCTTTTATTTTTAAAACCTTTTTTTATTAAAACCTTCTTTTTATTATTAAAACTTTTTTTTATATTAAAATCTTTTCTTTTTATTAAAACTTTCTTTTTGATCATTAAAACTTTTTTTTTAAATAAAACCTTTTTAAAATTAAAACCTTTTAAAATTAAAACATTTTTATTTTAAAACTTTTTAAATAAATTAATACTAACATTTTTCAACACTAAACTTAAAATTATTTTCAGTTACTTACAAACCCTTTCATTCTAATTTCTAACCTAAAAGTCTAAAATAAAAAATTTCTAGCGTTCCCGTTAATTATCATCTGACTTTTGTTGGCCCTCATTTTGGCCGTTGCTACTAATCCTTTATTTTTTCACATTTATTTTTATGGTTGTAATTTATGCGAGGATATCGTCGCTTTTATTTCGTTATTTTTACATTCTTTGGGTTGTAATTTATGCGAGGCTATTGTCGCAGTTATTTATTTTTGCATTTTTGGATTTGTAATTTACGCGAGTGATCGTCGCGATGCTTCTTTTACCGCTTTCTTTATTTTTCCGTATTTTAATTCTGTCGTATGATATTTTGTCTGTTTGCATGTTTTTACCGTTAGGATTCCTTCCAAAGGATTAGGTCTATCCGTTTGACCGTCTAGTCAATAACCCTAAATTCTTGACCATTTCCAAAACCCTAATAGCCTAGGTGTCCTGCCGTGGACGAAAACGCCATTTACCCTAACTTTAGGTCAAAGAGTCGTCGTACTCTTTTTAGGGTTTCCCGCCGTGGAGTCCCTAATTTAACCCTAATTTCATTTAACAAATACAACATAGAAGTATGAGTTTTAAGACTCCACGTAAGTGTGTCCTTAAGATACGTTTACTCCCCATTGAAACCTTGATCGCAGTCAAGAAGTTTATAACCTCCCATTCGAGGGGAACTACAATTACTCTGATTCCATTCCCGTCAGGATATGTAGGCACAAGATGCAACGTCTTGCCGAGTAAACTTAGGACTAAACCTTAGGTCTCTTTAGGTCACTCTATCCCTTAGCTCAATATATACATCAAACAGATAATAAAGATAGAAAGCATACAATAAACAAAAGGTTCCTGTAGAGTACTACAGAAGTTTAGGGTGCTAGTACCTTCCCTAAATTTAACAAACCCTTTACCTAGGTCTCCCAGCATTGTGTTTACGATGCAAAAATAGGTTTTCCCTCTTTTAACCTTTTCCTTCGGATAAATCAAAGAGCGGTTGTGAATCAAGAATTGTGATTCAAACTAATTAATAGTTTGATATCTTATTTCCACCGCAACAACATGACACTGCGAGTATATGTTGTTTACCTTTAGGCTACGTTAGTCGGACTTGGGAAAGTTTTGTTAATATCGGTACCATTCCTACATTTTAGATTCCCTAAATATGTGATATTGATTTAAATATACATTATGTCGAGACCTTATTCCTAGTTCTTTAGAAGTAGCCTCTTGATTAGTTTATAATAGCCGTCAGGATCATCTTTATGTACGAACTAAGTAATGAACTGATGCAAATATGTGTTAATCTCAAAAATTGAATTATATGATTTTATAGAAAAAGCAAATGAAAGACAAGTTCTCGCTAAGTTAGGTGGCCCTCACCCGGCCATTTAGCCTAAAGGTTTGGACTCTTGAAATTCGTAAGCAAAAGAAAATATAATATGCTAAAAAGAAAGAATTTTTGAATAAGAGATCGTATAACACTAATAGGTTCACTTACCATGTAAGTACAAAGGATAACGGACTTAGTGTGATTGTGCGAGAATGAAAGAGAGGTGAATAAGAACAAAGTTTGTATGTCAAGTTATAATGTCATGATTTGAATTGGTATTGCATAGGAAGGAAATCTTTGTCCGCTTTGGTGGATTTGTGTTGGTACGGTATCCTTATTTTCACTATTTAGTACTTATCCCTTTAGCATTAGCCTAGCAACCTTGTGCTTTGATTGTTTTTGTCGTACCTACGAGTCAAGCGCTGCATTTACTGTTTTATTTTTGTTGGGAGTTTGCTTAAGGACAAGCAAAAGTCTTAGTATGGGGGAGTTTGATAACATGAGTTTGTATCGTATTTTTTAGGTCTAAGTTTTTATCGAGTCTTTCGCATTTTTATGTGTTCTTACTCTGTTTTTATGTTGACAGACGTTCCCGTCGAGATTCTAGAAGAAATCAAGAAAAGAAGTGAAAGAGAAGGAAAATCCAGCAATTCTACCAGCCTTGCTGAATGGCGCTCGCCACCACCAAATGGTGTTCGCCATCTGCCCTTAGAGACCATGGCACTTGCCATGGGCACCACAGCGATCACCGTGCAGTTCACAGGAGCAGTTTCAACTGCAGAAATCAATTTTTGGGCAGTTGCTGGCGGTTATGTTTTCCCTCCAAGTTTTAATTTTGAATGGGGAGTTATTCAACTGACTTTTTCTCTATAAATAGGCCCCTTTTAGGATGTTTCGAAGAGAACCAACCCGTGCAGAAGTGCTGCCGAACTGTTTTTATACTTTTAACCCGTATATTACTTTTCCAAAGCAACAATTGCTCACACCGAGGAATTGTTGCAATATTGTATTTACCTTTTTGTTGCACTGCTGTAATACTCGGATCGAAGTTAATAAAAAAAGTTCATTTTCATTTATTCCATTGCAATCTACAGGTTATTATTTCTTTTTGTTTTACTGCATTTTATTTCTACGCGTCTACACTTAATTTATTTTCATAAAAACCAAAAACTAATATTTTCTTAAGTTTAATTCAATATGTATGTTGTAATTCTCAGCATCGTTAACATGTTAGAATTAGAATTAACCATGTCCGGCTAGATTAATTAAAGACCGTCTTATGAGAACCGTCGTAATCAGCGGGACTCCGTAGTTATAATAGGTACGAAATTGTGATGCATGCCATTTTGGTTGTAATCTCTAAGTTTAATTTAAGTAGCTTTGTCACGAGAGTGAGAGGTTATTTAACATTGTTTCGTCACGAGAGTGAGAAGCAAATAAAGGTTTAAGCCGAGATTTGCGAGAGCGTGAGGAGTGAACTATATAGTAGAAATTAGGCATCAATATCGAAATACAACGAGAGTGCTTTATGTGCTGACTAAGATAATATCGACTTTCAAAGAGTAATTCTTAGTTACCGGGAGAGCGAAAGCAAAATATTGGGATTAAGAAGTACGACTTAGTTAAGACCGCGAGAGCGTGAGACGAATCCTTTAAGTTGGTATATCCTACAGAATAGGCGTGTATATGCAACTAGTACCCTTTATCTACAAGGTCCCTTAGGTGCGCGGAAATCATATTTCGGGCTCGTTTTAGTATTATTCTTAGATTTTTGATTTCAGCCCCGTAATTAGTATTAACTTCTGTTTAACTAAAGCTTTAGCTTTGCCCAGCAACCATAGATAACATTAGTTTGATTATCTTTTCCCTGTGGGTTCGACAACCTTTTTAAGACTACACAATCAACTGTATGCTTGCAGATTTATCTGTCGATAACTATCGACCATTACTGATCCATCAAAGGTTAATATTATGTTACAATGGGAATCTCTAAAGTCTCTCACCATGATCAAAAAATTTCTTGGTCTAGTTGGTTGTTACATGAGGTTTATTGAAAACTTTTCAAAGTTGGCATTATCTTTGACTCAATTGACTTGAAAGTGTCAAGATTTTGTTTATAATATCCAGCGTGAGGTGAGTTTTCAAGAACTCATGAGGAAGTTGACGTATATTCTAGTTTTGATTTTGCCGAATCCAAGTGAGTCATTTGTTGTGTATTTTGATGCTTCAAAGATGCGTCTAGGTGGTTTGTTGATGCAGAATGGTCAGGTTATGACTTATGCTTCTAGACAGTTGCAAGTTCATGAGAGGGTTTATCTTATGCATGATCTAGACTTGGCATCTATGGTGTTTTTGTTAAAGATTTGGATGTATTATCTGTTTGGTTCTAGATTAGAAGTGTTCAACAAACACAAAAGTTTGAAGTACTTGTTCAATCAGAAAGAGTTGAATATAAGGCATACGAGATGACTTGAATTTTTGAAGGATTGTGATTTTGGCTTGAGTTACCATCCAGGTAAAGCCAATGTTGTAGCTGATTCATTGAGTAAGAAGTCATTTCATGTGTCAATGCTAAAGGTTTGAGAATTAGAATTGATCGAGAATTTCAGAGACATGAGTTTGGTGTGTGAAAAGACTTCTAATAGTGTGCAGTTGGGCATGTTGAAGTTGTGTGGCACATTGTGTAGGATTTATTCAAGGATGAGCAATCTTTCCTCTATCGCATATTAATTATGTTTTCGAACGATGTTATACATGCTATTCAACAACTCATTAGTGCTTTTTTTCCAAGATTAGCTTGCAACAGTTAGAAACTAGGCAATGTTTCAGGTTGTGAGGCTGGCGGTGGTACGAGAGGTCAGAGCGAAGGTATTTGAGTAGATCTTACGATTTAAAGACGAACCAGATTTTAGTTTATCCATATATTAAAATTTCCAATTAAACTTGGAACTAGAATTGAAAGGAGAATCGGTGATTACAGTGGGCCTGAGCCTCACTTGCGGAGGAGGAATGGATGACCTGCAAGGTTAGTACTCCAACGTTCAATATGTGTAAAAAAAAGAGTGAATGATATTATAATTTGAAATTATGTACCTAGAATTGGCGAGTGTGATATTTATGTAGTGGAGTAGTTATAACAACCCGCCATTTTTAAGGTGTAAAAGCTTAAGAGTCGTTGAATGTATCATGACTCGAAATCACATATTCTCTTTTATAGGATAGTTTTTCTGTGTCGCGAGTCGTCCGAATGAATCATGACTTCTTTCTCGTGATCAACCAGTGCCTTTTTGATCGGCCCGAAACAAAACATCTATATTTAAAAATTATATGAAATTAGACAATTTTAATAAAAATCTCCTCTTAACAACCTAAATACATTTTATGATACTCTAACCCATTAATTAATAAATAGATTAAATTTAAAGACTTTATAATTTCAGATATGTATTTATCAATTACCAAATTTTAAGAACTTTATAATTTATATTCAAAATTTTAAAATTAATTTTTTTGTTTTTTAAAATATTTTTTACTCGAATTTAATTGATATATCAATAATCACCATATTCCTGAAATATTTAAAAATATTTATTTTTGACTTTAACCATTTCTATAATGACACATATAAATAATTGTAATAAATTAACGTAAATAAAACTTTTTAATAATATAGTAATTAAACTCTTTTTCTTTGCTTTTAGGACATAAATACACATAAAAAAATGATAGTAACAGTTTTCGGAGTCACATGCAAATGGATGCGTTGAATATCTGTCCTGATGCTGAGCACTCCGTACTTAATAGTAATTACGACTGCTCAATTTTATTGAATGCAATTAACCACTTACACAACTACTCTTCACTCTTCTCTCTTCTTATATACCCTCTTTTTCACTACTCTTCTTTCATCAACTTTCTTCCATTCCTTCTCAACCATGGAACTCTTAGACATTATCATGTTCTCTTTCACCCTCCTTTTCTTCCGCTGGTGGTGGACCCGCTGGTCCAAAACCGGCGGCGGTGCCAAAAACCTCCCACCCGGACCACCAGGTTGGCCTATCGTCGGCAACCTCTTCCAAGTCATCCTCCAACGTCGTCCTTTTATGTACATCGTTCGCGATTTACGTCTAAAATACGGTCCAATCTTCACCATGCAAATGGGTCAGCGCACGTTGATAATCGTCACAAACGCTGACCTAATCCACGAAGCCCTAATCCAGCGAGGCCCACAGTTTGCTAGCAGGCCTAAAGACTCTCCCATCCGACTCATCTTCAGTATGGGAAAGTGTGCCATCAACTCCGCGGAGTACGGCCCGCTCTGGCGCTCACTCCGCCGTAACCTCGTCACTGAGATGATATCGCCGCTGAGAGTAAAACAGTGCAGTTGGATTCGGAAATGGGCCATGGAAGCCCATATGAAAAGGATCCAAAAAGAAGCCCATGAGAAAGGTTTTGTTGAAGTAATGAGTAACTGCAGACTCACCATTTGTAGCATTCTCATTTGTCTCTGTTTCGGTGCGAAGATAACTGAAGAACGAATCAGAGACATTGAGAGTGTTCTCAAAGAAGTCATGCTCATTACTCTTCCGAAGCTTCCAGATTTTTTACCCGTTTTAACTCCGTTATTCCGTGGACATGTGAAAGAAGCGAGGAAGCTGCGAAAGAAACAGGTGGAGTTAATAGCACCGTTAATAAGAAAACGGAAAGCTTACGTGGAGAGTAACGGAAATAATGGAGATCCAGAGATGGTGAGTGTGATATAACAATTTAGGGCAATATAATTTATTTATAATTAATTATGTCAATTTATATTTAATTTATTAAATAATTATTCTAACAGGTGAGTCCGGTTGGGGCTGCATACGTGGATTCGTTGTTTGAGTTGGAAGTTCCTGGGAGAGGAAGGTTAGGAGAAGAGGAGTTGGTTACGCTTGTGTCGGAGATTATCAGCGCCGGGACTGATACGAGCGCGACGGCGGTGGAATGGGCGTTGCTTCATTTAGTGATGGATCAAGAGATTCAAGAGCGGTTATATAAAGAGATTGTTGACTGCGTTGGAAAATGCGGTGTTGTTATGGATAGTGATGTTGAGAAAATGTCTTATCTCGGTGCTATAGTGAAGGAAACATTCCGGCGACATCCACCGAGTCATTTTGTGCTATCGCATGCAGCGACGGAGGAGACGGAGCTTGGTGGTTACACTGTTCCGGCGGATGCGAGTGTTGAGTTTTACACGGCTTGGTTAACGGAGGATCCGAGTATGTGGAAGGATCCAAATGAGTTTCGACCCGAGAGGTTTTTGAATGGAGATGGAGTTGACGTGGATGTAACCGGAACTAAAGAGGTGAAGATGATGCCGTTTGGTGTGGGGAGGAGGATTTGTCCGGCGTGGACATTGGGAACTTTGCATATAAACATGTTGATGGCAAAAATGGTGCTGGCGTTTAGGTGGTTACCGGTTCCGAATAACCCGCCCGACCCGACTGAGACATTCGCTTTTACTGTTGTTATGAAGAATCCTCTCAAAGCTGTTATTGTCCCTAGAATAATTTAAGTTTATTACTATTATTATTTACTATACTTTACAAATATTCTATCCTTTGGAATTATTATATCTTCAGAATGCAGACTGCAATATTGCCAGTAATTTATTTACTAAATTAATGACTAATATTTAAGAGTTTGGTTTATGTTTGCTTATTAGCAACATTATACTACTGATATCCAATTAGTAACTTTTATTTTATGTAACAATTAAATTTCATATGTGATGCTTGAGAAAATCTCAATTAGCTAGCTAGGTTGATAGGCTTCTACGACTCTATGTTAACAAAAGTATATAATATGAAAAGATACTATATATGTTTCATTTTATTTAAGCATAGTATAGTACTCTATTAAGCTCATGGGTCCTAGTATCCTTTTATTTTAAAAAGAGTTTATATATAGAAACAATTAAAAAAAAAATATATTTAGATTTTTTAGACATAAATGGAGTATTAAATAAGGATAGGGTGTGGTTGTAGTTCCATCCAAAAGATACTAGTCATTCGAGGAATTATGGTACCCATGAATATTTCATGTTTCAACATTTAATAAAAGTTTGGTCTGGCTAAAGTTCATAGTCTCACACGCGACTATAACTATAACCATTACGCCTTCCCACCTTATTTGTTTAACTCACACATGTTTAAAAGTTAGTTACATTTGTTTAAATATTACTTGAATATTTATGTCATGAGTAGGACATGACTTTTTCTTGATGGGCTGGTTTGTGTTTTTCATGAGATAAAAGAGGTTGAGAGTACATTCTACGTATTTTAAAACCATCTTCAATGGACTATGATACCCTCAACACAAAGAAGGGTTTGTTATTGATGAACGGTTGTTAGAGAGAGTCATCAAAACATTTATATTCTTTGTGAAGAGTATATATTTTAATTGTGTTCTTGCTTTCTTCAAGCTCATCTAAAAATGTAATTTCTCCTTTAGAAATGTCTGTTCTTCTAAAAATATTTTGACTGTCTTAATCTCGTTCAGCACTTCTATAGTTTCTTTAGTGAGTTAATCATTACTTCATCATAAAGTAATTTAACCTTGGAATTTTTGCTGCCTATTTCTTATTTAGCGAGATGTGGTCATTGACTAAGCGAGTTTTAGTGTTTAAATGGTGTTTTTTTTTATTGTGGTACTTTGTTCGTGCTTTTTACCTGCCTTTGATAATTGCACAATCAAAAAGTTCACACTAGCATTTTATCATTTTTTTTGTTGATAAATTTGAGGTTTTTATTGATTACTTGCCAAATAAGTTTATAAGAGATTATGATTTTTTTTTACGTATTTTTAACATTTATCAACTCTCCCCCAACTTATCTTTGTATTCGTTCTCAAACAAAATCAATACAAAATGGTTCATAAAATTTAGTATGCATTGATCTTAAAAGATCTCAAAACTTGATCAAGAATTTTTTAAAATCATTTTAAAGTATGACATAATTTTTCTTCAAAAGTAAATTCATAATCAACATTATAAGCATCCATAAACTATATCATGAAGATAAACAATTTGTTTTACTCAAGTATGATTTAAAACATGTTTAGATCAACAATTAATTATTCATCATAATCATTATCGCACTGTGTATCACTCAAATGGATTAATGTTTCTCTCAATTATCAGACAATGCATCAACTGTATAAATATTTTGAATTTCATCTGAACAATATCAAGGTACCAAATTAGTTATAGATCACTAAGGTCTTTATTTATTTTTTTTAACATGGTTGGGCTACAGAATCTTGATATTAATGACATTCAAATGTGTCCTCCCCAACTTCATTATTTTTTACAACTCTTGGAATTCTAATGCTCTCTTATGGTTAAGACAAGGTATAAATATTATTATTATTATTAAATCGGTCCAAGCTTTAAAAACAAAAATTTTCACATATAAGGTTCAAAGGGGTTGTCAAAGGATCACACCCTCACAATGTAGATTTTTGGGTCAGTAGTTTTTTACTCAATAAACAAACAATGCATTGATCATATCCATGACATGATATACATCAAGTAATGACAAGAATGATATGAAATCATCATAGTTAGAATGCATATTTAATTTAGGTAAAACATGAGGTATGCATTCATATCACTTGGTTTAAGCTTATGATTCTTGACTTACATTAACATGTTTTCACCAGACAATTAATAAATTTAAACTTTAAATTAAGCAACTAATTTATTGTGATGCTATTAAACAAAATATAATCACAATGTTAATCATAAATGAATCATTTAAAATAATAATCCTTTTTATAACGCCATCATTCTTTATTTTGTCCTTATACTAAGATTTGAATCATCTACATTTGATTTTTTCAAATCGTTTGAACCATTTTTGGACAAACATCTTTAGACAAAAATTTTATAATTTTTGATTTTTTTTGAACAAGTACTAAAATAAAGCAACTATTTTTTTTTAAATCTCCATTGCATTCCACCCCCTGCATAAAAGTTTGGCACGTCCTCTGGTCATCAAGATTGGATTGGCCTGCAGAAGAAACATCACAACTCGCTAAGTCGGGAGAATATCACTAACTCGGGTGAGATTTTACCACAGACTAATCTTAAGCCTATACAAGAGACGTGATCCCAGAAATTCCAAACTTAATATTTTTACGAGTTTAGCTTCAAACCTAAACAAACAATCTCTAATTGGATAAAATATTCAACCAAGTTATAAACAAAAGCTCCTTGGAGAACTTACAAATTTACCCTTCCAAAATTGCAACTTCCTTGCTTGCAAGAAGACTTTCTCGAAAAGCACTTCGTTTAAATTCTTAATGAGAAAAAGTAAACAAAATAAATTTAGAGAGAAAGTGAGAAGTATGAAATGAAACATGATTCTAGATCTTTTGAAATGAGGGAGTGAACCTCTATTTATAGGCTAGATGTTGGTTCAAAAAGGAAATCATTTTAAGACCAAGTTATGATTTGTCAACCGATTGGCAACATATATCAATCGATTAGTTGCTACCACGATAATCGATTACCAAGTTATTAATGTAATGAAAAGATTTAGCTAATACACTTCATTAAGATGTTGTCTTAATCTCTTAGAACGCATTTATGAACTGAACCGATTGATTGGTTTAATATGGCAATCAATTGACAAAGGAAAAACTTTGTTCAGAGCTTTTCACACATCTTCAAACTCATCGGGGACACTTCAAGACATTTTTGAAAATATTTTCTTGAGAAAAATCAATTTAAAAAATATTTGTGTGTGTACGCTTTAACCATGTATTTTTACGAGAATGCCCTTAAGCTTTATAAAATATTAACTCACACTAATCGAGGTCAGACTTTCTTGTTCTTTAAGACTTGTCGCATGCTTTAATAAACTTGCTTGAGTTCTGTCGTACCCCAAATTTTGACCACCATATCTTTCCATTTATACTGACTTAGAACTTAGGTCACTAACCTGTCCAGAGTCTCATACTAGTCATCTGATATTCCCATTCCACTACCTTGATTTGGTGGAACAAAAGGACAACTTTTGTGTATGATTTTCATCCCTGAGTAACGACGTTATTTCAAGTCGCCAGCTACCTAAAGGATATTCCTGATATACCCTCTAACAGATCTTTTTCTGTCTATATAAGGACTTGATTACTTGAAGAAATCAAAAAGCTTTACAGTGATTAATACAAAGGTTACACTTTGATTGAAAGCAATCTATGAAGAACTGAAGCTACAGTATTGAAGCACCACAATACAAAGAAAGAATATTATTCATACTGTATTAGTGTCTTTAAGACATTTGAGCTATTAATGGTGTTTATATCTGCTTGTTTAGAAGCAATTTCATTGTAAACATTTTTGTTCAAACTATTGTTTGTAACTCCTTAAGGGACCAGTTGGG
Organism: Lathyrus sativus; assembly: GCA_963859935.3. Taxonomy (NCBI): domain Eukaryota; kingdom Viridiplantae; phylum Streptophyta; class Magnoliopsida; order Fabales; family Fabaceae; genus Lathyrus; species Lathyrus sativus. The sequence goes on from OZ012738.1 coordinate 669,634,049, forward strand.
TCAGAATCTTTAATAAGAGGTGGTTGTCTGTGTTGTTAGTCACCAGCAGTTGCCAGTGCATTTTAATCTGTTGATTATAGTGGATTAAGTCCTTGTGTATATGGCAAAATCACCTTGGCGGGTGGACTGGATTAGCTTGACAGTTTTCAAGTGAACCAGGATATATCGTGTGTCTTTCTTCCTTGATTAGTCTATTTGTGATCTTTGTTTAAGTTTCAAAAAAAACTTTCATTTTTGAAAACCCAATTCAAAATCCCATTTCTTATGTTTTCTCACACCTTCAATATTTTTCAAAGGTCCTGACACCACTCCTTACATCCCTCTTCCTTGAACTACATCAACATTGGGTCCCATTATACAATCGGATATAGTGTTAAAATCAAGGATTCATTCTCAATGGTACAAACCTAGTACCCCCAAGTTCTTGTGAAATGGATGGGATTAGATCATGCTTCAGCGACTTGGGAAGACAAAGCTGATATAGAACTCAATTACCCCAATTTAAACCTTGAGGACAAGGTTTCTTTCAATGGAGGGAGTATTGTTAGGCCATATAAGACAAAAAGAGCCCCACACCAGAATTTTGCCTGCAAATAGTGAAGAAATAATTCTATTGCAGATCCGGAAATCTTGGCACTTAGACGCGGGCAGAGAATGAGGACACCTAGCACTAGGTTGGATGGATAATTATAACAAAGTAGTGTGTAAACAAAGGATAGTGAATGATTTGAGTAGTAATTCCTTCTCCACTATAAGTACTTCTCTTTAAGAGAATTCTTTCATTTTCAGTATTGTATTACTCTACTATACTCCTCTTAGTGCTTATACTAGAGTGAGATTTATTTCAATGAAGTTCAATTGAACAAAGTTTCTTTCAATTTCTTACAAATTTACGTAATATTATCTCACCCCATGTTGTTTATTATATTCCAGATACGTAGATTTCCTAAAAAGGGAAGGGCAAGATAACTTGAGCAGCACTTGAAGACTTTCCTTATGTTTTCTTTTACACTGCGTGTTTCTTAGAATTTCCATGTTTATACAAGTTGTATATGTATTCACATTTGAGTTAGCCTGTGTGATTTCATGTATTTATGCCAGTTGAATAATATTCGATGTATTAGTACCAATGTTTAATACTTTAAATGTGATTATTCTAGACAATATCATATTTTGAGGTGTTACATCATAGAATACAAAATACAACACAATTAAAATTTTGAATCAATAAAGCCACATAAATTTTTTGTAACCGTTAAATCATAGAAAAATAAAGATCTTATTTGTTTTTTCAAGTTAAACGGTGACTAATCTACAAAGAGACTTCAAAAACTTAAAACAACTCTGAATATAATATTTTTATATTAAAATACTTTATCGTGTGTTTTAAGCTACAAATTAACAAAATGAATATAAATTAATATCTAAACAATAGAGTATATTTTTAAAAGATTCGGTATATTTTGAGTATTGTTTAGTATAGAAAAAAGAAGAAAAAAAAAAGAAAAATGTTATCTTAACTCTTTCTTATTTAGTTGAATAGTAAAAAAGAGAAAATAAATTATACTTTATTTTAAGAGACATAAATAGGGTGAAAATAATGTAGCTTAAACTAAGTTTTGTAAAAGTTAGACATGGATCAATTACGAAATAATGTGAATGTTAGGTTGTTTTTTATAAGCAACATGTTGTATGACTCCGATACAGTGACAAAAAGGCAAGTGTTGTGGCATCACTGCCTGGATTCAGTGAAAAATAAGTAAGCATTCCCATATTTTTGTGAACAAGCATGGATAAAAAAGAGTAGATTCATTTTTTATCATGGAATATATGCACAATTACTGAGAAATCTATGGAAATGATGAACACTATGATTAGGAGGAAGATCAATTTTATGTGCCTATATGAAACTAAATGCACATGTGAAAAGGAGAAAGAATTTACAACTTGAGATTTAAGCTTTGGTACACCAAAAAAGTTAGATCGAGATATGGGGTGGAGACTATTATGGACAAGGAGTGGAAGAATGATATTGAGGATGTGAATATATTAGGAGATCGAATCATAACCTTGAAATTTGGACTGGACCATGGGCTGGACTAAGACACCTTTAATGTTATTAGTGTTTACACACTTCGGGTTGGGTTAGCATAACACCCTAAGGTAAAATTTTGGAAAGATTTAGAAGGCTTACTTCAGAACATACTTGTGAGGAAAAAAAATCGTATGAGGGGATCTAGATGGACATGTAGGGAGCTTAGCAAGAGGTTGAGAACGTACATGGGGGTATGGTCCCGGGGAGGTAAATACAGAGGTGAATTCATCTTGAATTTTTTGTTGACTTTTGATCTTATTATAGTTAATACCTAATTTAGGAAATAAATGAGCATCTTATCACATTTAAGAGTGGGGTGATATGTTCTCACATATATTTTTTTCTTATTATAAAATCAAATATGACGATTTGCTTGGACTATAAGGTTATTTCGGAAGAGAGCTTGACTACATAACATATAGTATTGGTTATGGACAATCATAAGAAAGTGGAAATAATATATCAAATAATATGGCCCAAGAGATTAGTATAGTGGTTAAAGATACGTTATGAGAATCAGGAAGTTTTGTACCTAGGGGGAAAGAATCATGGTGGTGGAATGAAAGTGTTCAGAGTAAAGTTAGAGTAAAAAATGATTTCTTTAAAGATTTTTCTAGGTGTAAAAATGCTGAAACTTGATAAAAGTATAAGAAAGTTAAGAATGAGACCAAGAAGGCGGTGAGTGAAGCAAGAATCCAAAATTTTGATGGATTATACCAATCTTTAGGAACCAAATAGGGAGAAAAATCTATATATATACTTGCTAGGGGAAGCTAAAGAAATACAATATATTTGGATCAAGTGAGGTGTGTTAATGATGAAGAAGGCAATATCTTGATTTGGAAAAAAGATATAAAGGATTGATAGAAGACCTATTTCTACAATTTATTTAATGAAATATATGATATCTCGTTAGACTTTAGCAAGCTTAACATTGGAGAAGAATACTGAAACTATAATTACTTCTATTGAATTTAGAAATAAAAGGTAAAAGAGGTGTTAAAAAGGATGGGTAACAGTAATGCGGTTGGGCCAGACAACATAACTATTGAAGTGTGGAAAATTCTTTGATATAAAGGTATTGAGTGGCCACCAAACTCTTTAGTGAAATTATGAGGTCAAAACAAATATTGGATGAATGGAGAAGAATCACTTTAGTTCTAATCTCTAAGATCAAGAGGATATACAAAATTGCACAAATTATAAAGGGATTAAACTTATGAGTCATACCATGAAGTTATAAGAAATAGTGATTGAGTGAGGACTAAGAAAAGAGACTCAAGTCACTGAGAATCAATTTGGTTTTATGCCACCTTGGAGGTCGGCTTTGGAAGCAATTTATCTTCTACGATGTGAAATGGAGCAATATCAAATGGACCAAAAAGACTTGCACTTAATTTATATTGACTTGGAGATTGCATATGATAGAGTGTCTAGAGAGATTTCACTATAATTAAAATGATTACACTTTGCTCAAGAAAACAAGCAAGAGACTTCACTGCTCAATCAATTCAAAACGATACTTCTGCTCAAGCAACCTTGCAAGAGACTTCTGCTCAATCAACATAGAAAGAGACTTCACTGCTCAAGCACACAAGCAAGAGACTCCACTTCTCAAGCACACAAGCAAGAGACTTTTACTACTTTAAACAAACAGTTTAGTAGAAAAGATAATCACTATACTTAGATACACAATGAGAAGTATAGTAGTTGTGCAACAATCACAAATGTTCTTAACCTCTTAAGGTTTCTAAGATAAACAAAGATAAAAAAAATCTTAAGATCTTATGAAATAACAGTGACAAATAAAAGCTCAGAGTTATGCTCAAGATATTATATTGTGTTGTTGTAACCTTTTTTTGAATCTTCAGCTTCCTTTTATAGAGGCAGAGAAAGAGTCGTTGGAAGGTTGACCATAAGTGTTTTCTTCGTGAAAAAGCATGCCAAGAGAGACGTTGGAGGATGTATTTGGTTAGAAATATTGTCCATTGAATAAAGGCATTGTCCACGACATCTTTCGAAGTCATAGGTATCTACCAAAAGATAGAATAGGCTAAAGAGGTCGCATCATTATTTCTTGAGCCTTGCAAAACGAAACCCTAGTTGACTCTCTCCAGAAATCTGACGCTTTGATAAGACTAGTCTGCTTTTAATATAGGGTGTGGATTAAAGACACATTTAGCTTTCAGAGTCTGAGTTATCACCAGTTACTAGAACACATGACCAGAGTCTGAACAGATGTGGCATTAATGTGGTACGGAGAATTAAAAAATAATAAATAATAATAATAACATCAATCAATCTATGATATTGATGACTAAGAAAAAAATACAAATATAATATTTTTCAAAATAATCTAATAAAATTATAATAGTTTTTTAAGAATTAACAAAAAAATTTCAATTATGACTTTTTACCTAATTAACAATTTTTTTCAATTGTTCTTTTTCTACCGAATTAACAAATTATAATAAAAAACTTATGATCAGAGATGTTCACACCCTTTCGTTGATAGGTAAAGAGGTGGAAAAGAAAGGTATTATGTTTAACGAATAGTGAATATTTTGTAAGAATTGAGAGAGAGACTTTACTAAAGAGTGTGATTAAAATTGAAAAGTAAAAATAATTATAAAAAAAATAGAAAAGATAAATTACATAAAAATAATTAGAAAAAATAGTAAAGATAAATTACATTAATAAAAGGAGAAACTGAAAAGTTGGAGTGGTAGTGTGTGGATAAATATAATTTAGTGGGTAGTTAATTACATGGACACTAGTTTTTTTTAATAAAACTTAATTAAATATTGTTTATTCTATAATATAATTAAATATTTTAGATAATATAATTAAATATTATTTATATTATAATATAATGAAGAGTATGTTAAATTAAGTTGAAGACATAATTGGGTATCTTTGGATAAAGCACGAAGTATTTATTAAAATTAAAAAAAAATTGCTTAAATATATTTACAATTTATTCAAAGTGGAAGTTAAACAAAAAGTTAGTTAATTTGTGATAAAACTAGAAAAATCTCAAATTTCACGTAGGAGCTAATTTCACTCAAAATTTAGACAAAGTCATATGTGATAGAGCATTTTGTGAAGCCATGACTCACAACATAGTCCACTACCTTAAAATGTGTACCTAAATTCTCTCCCTCTTCTTAACAAACTCTTTTTTTCCACTTTACATCTCTTTTTAAGTCCACTAACTCATTTTCTCAACATTACTTTTCACTTCATCAAAAGTAACAACATCACTTGCTAGAGCTCCCTATAGAAAAATCCAAATATGGCTTCCATTTTCAATGCCTCAAACTCACTTTTCCTTTGCTTGATCCTTTTCTCTGCCTCACAATTTTTGGTTATCAATTGTGCTGAATTTGAAGTTGGAGGTAGAGTTGGTTGGGTTGTTCCTACCTCAAAAGACTCCAATGAAATGTATAACCAATGGGCTTCCCAAAATCGATTCAAAATCGATGACACTATTCGTAATATTTTACTTTTCAATAAATATTCATTTTAAGTGACATTAAGACGTTGTAATAATAGATAGATTAATGACGTTGTTTTGAACATTTGTGTAGATTTCAAGTACGACAAAGACTCGGTGATGATGGTGAAGGAAAAAGAATATGAAAAGTGCAAATCCGACCGTCCACTGTTTTTCGAAAACAATGGGAGCACGGTTTACAAATTCAAACGACCGGGAATGTTCTACTTCATTAGTGGAGTTAGTGGTCATTGTACAAGAGGTCAGAAAATGGTGATCAAGGTTTTGGATATTGAACCAATTAAGACACCATCACCACAATCTGCAAATGAGACTGCACCAATAGCACACTCTAAAGCTACTCAAATGGCTCCTATTAGTGTCACAGCATTCACACTCTTTGTTCTTTCATTTCTTGGCATGGTTTATGTTTGAAGCATTACTAATTATTAGTCTTTTAGGTCACTTTTGAGTATGGTTTAATTCTAGGTGTTTTGTTTTGTTAAGTATTTAGGAGTTTAGTTTTTTTTGTTGCTTTAGTCGTGTAGGGTTTAGAAGATCCTTATTGTCATCATGATGATATTGTTTACTTTTTAGTTAGTTTATATTGACATTTTCTATATGATTATTGCATTTGTCCTTGAATGTTCTATTATTTTTTGTTGAAGTGACTTTTATGTTTTGGTAATGAATGGATGATATTGGGAAAGAAATCAACCTATAAGTGTATATCTAGTTAATGCAATTAACAAAATTTAGTATTCCATTTCCATTGTTCGCTGGCAAGGAATTCAAACATAAAAAACCTCCTTTAATCTATATTGATTTTGTTCAGTAATTTATTCTTACTAATTAACCATTCCATTTGCCCCTATTCTTGAAGCTTTTGGTCAAAATGAGAGAATATATAAGTTTCCAGTAACGGGTGATTTATACGTCAATATCATCCTCATAATAAACTCATTAAGTGCATCATCATTCATGAAAATAATCATAAGAATCACGTCATCAAAGAATCATCAAAATCTCATGAAATCAACGTCACAAATCATCACAGTTCCTCGTGGGAATTCATCATGCGATCATATATTAATCTAATTAGAAACACAATTATACTCATGGATACTCATCATACGGTCATGTATTAATCATATAGGAATCACAGCTATACTCATATTAATTCATCATACATTCATTTAATCAAATAGGAATCACAATTATACTCATGGTAATTCATCATACATTCATTTAATCACATAGGAATCACAATTATATTTATGGTAATTCATCATACATTCATTTAATCACATAAGAATCACAGTTATACTCATAGTAATTCATCGTACATTCATTTAATCACATGGGAATCACAATTATATTCATGGTAATTCATCATACATTCATTTAACCACATAGGTTTCACAGTTATATTCATGGTAATTCATCATACATTCATTTAATCACATAGGAATCACAATTATACTCATGGTAATTCATCAGGAAAATCACAACATCAAAACATCAAGACATCACTGAACCGAAACATAATTTGCGAAACTCTGCTAAGTTAGCTGGCAAGTTCGTCGTGCGAGTCTGAAGCGAATGTTCGCCGTGCGAACTCGCGTTTACAGCAAATCGTTGTTACGCACCAGTACCAAAACCAGCCCAAAAGTCCACACGATTTTCTTCCCCAATACCCCAAAAACATCCCTAAATCATTTCTAAGGTATTACGGCGATAAAGGCACAAAATCTACGACTTATTAGGTCAATCTCGTATCATATTTACGCCTCAAATTCCCATAAATCCTTACAAATACCCCACAGTCATTAAAGTTCTCACAAATCACTTACCCTACAAGGTTAAACAACCTCAACAACAGATTTGGCCACAAAGGCCTAATTTCCCTTACTCTCAAATCAGCCTCAAACTTATCATTGAACTCATCACCAGAAAAAGTAACAAAAATCCAATACTAAAAAATCTCTAAACCCTTAAATCAGCTTTAAACACATTGAATCACATATTGAAAACAATGAAGGCAATAATCATCATACCTTAATTGCCGACTCTAAGTCTTTCTCCTTATTCTTGGAAACCTCGCGAAGCTTTGCCTTAATCCTCTTTCTCAGAGCTCTGACTTCTATTTCTTCCCTTTTCACGGTATAACAAGAATGAATCCTAATTCCCTCAAAATTCATTTTTGTTAAACCTAATTGTGGGCCTTAAAATTTGGCTTTTCAACTTCACCCTCACTAACTCCTCTTCAAATGTCCATTTTGCTCTTAATTATATTTATTTAAATTAACAACAATACCAATATATTCATATTATATACTATTATTTAAATAAATAACCCAAAATCCATAATTCTCACTACTTCATACCAACCACCGCAAATCACCAAAAATACGAATATTCCTATTTAAATAAATCAAATAAATATTCCAATAAATTTGGGGTGTTACACATTTCAATGCTCCATTTCACACCTCTTCAAGATCTCAAAAGCATATCTCCTTTGATGCATGAGTAACCCCGTTTTTAACCTTTGAAACTCTATGCCAAGGAAATACGTCATAATGTCAAGGTCCGTCATCTCAAACTCATCTGTGAGTTCACTATTGAAATTAAAGATATTGTTCTCACAATTGTCGGTGATCAATAGATCATATACATACAAGCAACGGATGATCAAACTATCATTTGCATCTGATCTCACATAAATTCCATTTCAAACACACACAGCTTGAAACCAATGTCAATGATCCGCGGTCGCTCGCGGATCAAAAACGAGTAATTTTAGGAAAATGCAGTACAGCGACAGTGACTCGGAATATCGTCTCACAAGGATTCTTGTAGGAATAATCAAATACAGTAACGAAATATGGGGGGTTTTGATTAAGATAAAATAAACGAAAAATAAGTGATTAGAAAAAGTGATTGTAGTAATGAGTTGAAACGGCTAATCTACTGTTTTCGTTTCCCAACTTATCATCGATCCTAATAATTCCCAATTCCTAAGCGGATTCTATCCCCTTTCCGATTATAATAATAATCAACAAGCGCAATTGATATTATACAATACACGTTTCTAATTTCTGAATTAAGCAAACAGATAAAATAGTAACCGTGAATTAAGCAAACACGAGAAACATACGCGGATTAAGCAACCGCGATTAAAGTATAAGAACATGCAATCATCGAAATAAATCAATCATCCCTAAGATAAATCGAATTAAGCAAACAAAATATCATAGAGAAGAATTGAAAGGAAATAGATTTTATTGGAAATTAAAAGAACCTCAAAGTGTTGGCGGGAACCGATTACAGCAGATTAATCCGAAGGAATTAGTTCTCCGTAATTCATACAAAGCTCCAACAAAAATTTTCGTGAATAGTGAATAGGATACTGTAAACGAGGTTTCCCCTCAAAATAAAACAATGGATTCAGTTCATAACCCAACTGGGTCAAAAACATAACCCAGGCCCAAAACAAGATCAAAACTAAAACAGAATTCTAATGCTGTAACTTGAAACGAAATTCTGGAATTTTGAGCTTCGAATCTGACTTCGACTCCAACACGAAATTCGTAGCTCTCTATCTTATCTTTCCGGCAATTTTTAGAACGCCTCAAACGGATTCCCGAAACTCCAGTTATGATCGTTTCCGTGCAGACTGCTAAAGCTGAAAAATAAGTGCGAAAATTAAATTAAACCAAAAATAAAATAAAATATGAAAACATAATAAAATATAATAATAAACAAAACAAAATAAAGAAGTGCCTAAGTAAAAATGTAGGAGAATGTGCATAAATATGCACTGATCAAATTCCCCCGGACTTGAACTTTTGCACTCCGAGCAAAATTAAAACAAAACAAGGGAAGCACACACACATCAATAGTTACTCATTCTAGGCTACAAGTCTTCATCGCTTAAGTTTGCATCGATAGGTACTAATCTTACACACTAAGGATATCGTAGGAACACTAATCCACAATTGTGTGATCCTAAGGCTCCCTCCTATACAAACTGATCTGACCTGATCAGAAAGGGATCACGGGCTGGCCACACGTTGCTGGACTGCTGCTTGCTCACCGGTGATGAGGAGGAGAAGGGGGTGTACCTGCAAAACACTCTGATGCCAAAGTGAGGAGTTGGGCAGAGCGATGGCAAAGTACAGAAAAAGGGGTAAGAAGTGTGTTACCTGACCCTCTTGAGGAAGAGGTGTCGCTACTGCGAAAATCGGCGCCGGCTGAACAGAAGAGTCGCCACCGTGCGTTATTTATCCCAACGGAGGGAAAGGGAACGCTCGAAGTAAACCTACCGCAAAGACGGGAAATGTATGGTCATCGCAACCAAAACCTGGATTCGGGAGTCGGTTACGCAAGGGGAAGGTATTAGCATCCCTCACGTCCGTCGTACTCGACGGGATCCACGCTTGTTTTCTAGTATGGATTGTTATTCTATCTATTCTACAGGTCTGAGGGTTAAAAAGAAAGAAAAAGGTGACTCGGCAAAGTATCGCACTTTATGCCTACGTATTCCCGTCTGGAACGAGAAATCAGAGTCATCGTAGTTCGCCTACCTACGGGAAAGGAGGGGAAGGTTGCTCGCTAGGATATCGCATCCTATGCCTACGTACTTTCATACAGCATGAAAGATCAGAGCAAACGTAGTTCGAGCCACGTACGGCACAAGTCTGTCTTGATTGTTTTTATCCTTCTGAAAAAGGTTTTCTCCTGATTATGGGTCCAAGCGGACAAAAATGACTCTTTGATTGGTTTACAGTCTTTTACGCAAGAATTGTCTTTTATTGATGTTTGAAATGTTTATTGTATTTTTTGATTGTTTTGAGATAGAAGAGAAAGAACTCTAACCTATGGTTGAAAAGGGAATCAAAATCTACCCTAATGTTGGCATGCATGGGTTAACACCTAATGTCTATCATATTTCTCTCTTGCGCAGAGAGAAACAGAGATCCTAGGGGATAAACGGGAAAAGCAACATCATATATACAGTTGTCGCGGTGAAAATCGGATACCAAACTATTGATTAGTTTGAATCTTTAATTCATTTGCAACCGAACTTTGATTTGTCCAAAGGAAGGGATAAAGATCGAAATTCCCACAATGCAATGCAAATGCAAGCTAGATTGTTTTAGGTTCGGGGGTTGGTTAAACTTAGGGAAGGTACTAGCATCCTAAGTTTCTGTAGTACTCTACAGGAACCTCTTGTTTTATGTTTGTTTACTGCTATGTGTTTATCTGCTTAAGGGATTAGAGACCCTAGGGGTTTATTTCTAAGTATACTCGATAAGGTATCGCACCTTGTGCCTACATATCCTTACGGGAGTGGAATCAGAGTATTTTGTAGTTCACCCTAAAGGGTTAGAGGAGCTCTTTGACTGTGGTCAAAGTTCCTACGGGTTTAGGGTAGTTGTTTTGATTGGGTTTAGGAGAAGAGATGAGTCTTCATTTTAAGGGAGAGATAACCGCCACAAATGTAAAAAGGGGGTCGTAGGAAATGGTCTTTGCATCATCTTAAGAAAAGGTCTTACATACTCGGATGGTCGCCAAGTATGCCTTTGTCGTTCTTAAGGCAAAGTCCCTACATGTTTGATTGTATTGTTGTGGGGTGGAGATTATATCTCACTTAAGATGATTAACATCTATTCTCTATTTGTGTTTGAGAAAGTTGTATTGTTTTGATTGTTTTGTCTAAGTTGTAAAGATTAAGGTCCTTCCTATGGGGTAGGATCTATCCTAAAGATCAACTTGAATGGGATCAAGGATCGAGGGGATTATGATGCAAATGATATGCGACTACACACAACGTTGAATTATGTGTAGGTTTTTCCTTTGGACGGAATGTGATGCATAAATTGATAATGTAAATGAATTGCGGTAATGTAAATTGCAGAAAGATGAACCATACACGAACGCATGAAAGCGCTAAGTGAGTGTGTGTGCTTTGTGACTGAGATAAAGCAGATAACGATAAATATAAATACGCATGAAAGCGCTATGGTGTAGGTGCATGTGTCGTGAGTGCACGATTGATTTTAGGCGGCGTTAGATTGATTTTAGGTTATAAATTAGAAGTTGGTGGGTTTTTTTTAATAAAGAAAACTTTCTTAGTTATTATCAAATAAAAGTTAAGTTAAACAAAATATTATTACAAATTAAATAGATTATGAGATGGAAATCAAATAATTTTAATTATAAAAAAAAATGAATGAATTAGTATAAAAAAAAGTTGATAAATAAATAAGTTTAGAAAAGAGTTTATAAAAGGTTTATTAATTGTTTTTAGTAAAAGTTGATTATAATAAAGTTAAATATTAGTAAGGATAAAATGGAGTTGTTATATTAATAATTCAAAAAAGGGTTTACTAAGTTTAAATTAATAAAAATGGGTTTAATTGATTTATTTGTTTTTAAATGAAATATCTGAATTAAAAAAAGTTTAATTATTTTAATAAAAAAAATATCACTAACTTAGGATTAATTCAATTTTAAATGTTAATTAAAGGTTAGTTAAGGGATTTAAAAAAGTTAACGGTGATCAAGGATGAGGTTAGTGGTGATGTGTGTGTTAGTGAGTGATTACAGAATTATTACAGAGTTATTACATCAGTAAACACAAATTAAAAAAAGAGAGGACAAAACCCTAAACTCCGCCCCCAAATCGATCGACTTCTCTTTCTCGATCCGCCGTCGCACCTTCTTCTCTTCGCTTTCTTTGCTCCTCCATCGTCTCCACTTCCTCGATTTTTCTTCTCTTCCTTTCACTCTTACGAACCTTCTTCTTCCCTCGCCCTCGAATCTTCTTCGATCTCCTATCTGAAACAAAATAAAGAAAAAAATAGATCAAGTGTTAGCCGAACATCCATGTTTTGACATGGGTTTTTCCAGTTTCGACGGCCAATAGAAGCGGCGGTTCGCGGAGGCTCGTAAAAGGGGTGTTTCGCGGTGACGGATGAGGTCTCCGGTGTGGGCTGAATGACGTTAGATTCACCGCAAGGTCTTGGACGGTGATAGATAAGAGAAGATGACTTCCAAAGATAAGTTTTCTTCTTTATGATTTGCAAATGTTGGGTTTGACTTGGAGATTATGGGTTTTCTCTGTGACTATTTGTGTCCTTTTTTTCTCTACGGGCAATGCCCTTTTATAAGGCTTATATGAATTGAAAACTTCCATCTGTAATCCGACATCTTTGTGCGTCTTTTGGCAAGAGAATAATGAACATAAATGCTGTTGAATTTGTTTTTAGAAAGTTAATAACCTCAAATGATACCTGTCGATTATCATAGGAACCTTCTGCTTTTACTCTGATTTATTTTTCATAAGCCTTAATGGAGAGGACTCGGATTCAAAACAGAATGATTTTATTCCAATGCTGATGTGGTTCCTTGTAATGCCTTACTATTTTCAAATTATTTGGTCTAATCGTGTTTTGGGAATAAATTTAAATTGAGGTATTAACTTGTTTACTGGTCCCTTGAGTATGCAGGATTTTCAATCTTCAGCAAAGGCGGAGATAGGTCGACAGACAACAGACCTCACTGATGATGCGTTATCGTGAACGGCAGTGTGGACTAAAGAAGACAAAACGAAGTTCTGTTTCTCCTTCGTGAAAAAGACAAACACAGACGAAGTCATTCCCGCAAACATGCAACTGACGCAACTCTCACCATTGTGGCAATTCTCGTCTTGGCTTTTCAATCATCATAAATTCATAATTATGGCGCCTTCCTTCTTCATCCCTCCACCTAATCCATATTTGCTTGTCTGCTTATCCCAATTCATTTTCTACTATTTGATTAGATCTTCTTTTGATATGGAATCCACTATATCTTTATCAAGTGGTATTCAGAGCTTGTCACCTATTGTTTTGTGTTCTTTTTGCAGGTTATCCAAGTGAAAGGATTTGGGAGTTGTTTGACAACTGGAGAACAAGACATTCAACCAACGGAACTCCTCAATATTCTGTGCCTCTACGGTGGCTCCTTCAAAGTCATTGATTCCATTGGTGACAATGTAAAAGACCAATTGCTTTGGATAATCTTGGGTTAGTCAGTCACGAGTTTCAAATTCAGGCAGTGTAGACTCTTGGGTAGTGCTTCAGCTACTAGTTGTCCAAACACGGCGCTTTGAACTGTTGCTGCATTGGCGCGCTCTTCAAGTGCTTGAATATGAGATTTCATAGTCACTATGGTAGTTTCCATGTCATAATGGATATCTTATGCCTTAAAATTAGAGCAGTGAGACCTTTACTAATCGGCTCTGTTTCTTCCGGTGTGATAGGCTTTTTCTGATACTGTGCGTCGTAGGTTCCGAAGAAGAGCGGTGTGCGACCGTATTTGGAATCAGCTCAACAATGGCGGCATTTAGCATTTGAGGAACACAATCATGCTTGAATGAAATAGGTTCAGACGGCAACAGCTCACTTTCCCGGAAACTAGGCTCCACAAACTTGGTACTATTATCGTCGATAACTGCGTCGAAACAAGAATTTGTGCTTCTCGACATAAGCTGCTACATCAACCTTTGTACTAATGTTTTTCTTCATGCACAGGTAAAGAAATCAGCAGTTGCTTCTCCTTCCATTCTTGCTGTTGACTGTCATGAGCTGCCCTCAATGTATGAACTGAATCAAATTTGCAAATCAAACCGCCAAACCCGCAACTTGGTTCCTTGGTTGGCTGAGGTGTTGACTCTGATTCTTGTGTATTATGCAAGTGTTGAAGATAAGTTATAGTCGTACTAGCGGGAGCTGGACTACTAGGAAAGAGCCTCCTTGCTTCGACAGTTGTCTTAGAGATGTTGATGTGAGCTAATTCCTTATTGTTTTCTGTTTCGAGTTTGGACAGGTGAGTATGCTAAGTTTTGAGGATTTCGTCCAGAATATGGTGAGATACCAAAGAAGGAGAAGAAGATGTACTTGATGAACTCGTGATTAGACTAATACTTTCCGTTGTAGTCCGGTCATGTAGGTAATTCAAAGCTTCTATGTTAGCCTCGGAAAGCAATTAATATTGCTCTGAAAATGCTCGCACTGATATATGCTTCTTGGAATCTGGTGGAGTGTTTCCAAATCATCTTAACATGCCCGCTCGGGTTCCAATTAATTTAGGAAATAAACTGATTATGTCTTGATTTGGAGTTGTCGATATTTGGTCCCGTTGACAGTGTGCTCACATTTTAAATGCTTGTGCAGGTCATACGCCTGGTAGACTCATTGATAGAGGTTTAATAATGTCATCGGCGGAGGGCGTAACGAATTTAGGAGGAAGCTAAAGTCCACTTGCATCATGGCTTTTCATAAAGATATTTGTAGCCTAGAACAACTAAACCTTGTATTCGTATCAGATTCATTTCTCACCATTTGTAAATGCAGTATAGTTATATGTGGTTGTTAAGCATTCACATGTCTGTTGTATTAAATCCATGCTAGGTACAAAATTGTAGGTGGTATCACATGGCTTACTCTGAATTTTGGCACAGGATTGTAACAAATACTGGCTTTGAATCCCGCCGACTTTATGTTACAGATGTATGAACATATTTGAGTATTTTTCCATCATTTAAAGCTATTAAGATGGGTTTGAATTAAAAATTGGTTTGAAAGTCTCTTGATTGATTTATCCTCAGTGTTGCTTAAACTCAGGTTTCATCTTAAAGCAACATATATGCCACTTTATCTATCAACATGTGGACAATAGAGAATGAAAAATGAATTGAACCAAATGCCTTGAGCAATGTAGAGTTCACCTCCCTGTTTTGGAAATAATGTAATGCAACTTATCCCAAATTATAACTTTGGTGTTGTTTTCGTATGGAAATTTTGTAATAACGGTAACTCGAGTCTTGGATTTTGAACTCCGTATCAAAATGTAATCAAAAAAAAGAATTTGAATTTATCCTGAACCAAAATAATCCTTGATGAGAAGGTCCTCTTGGACTAGTAACTTGAATAAAATAAATCTTGATATGTTTCTTTAACTTGCTTTCAACACGGCTTCTACATGTTCATGGGAAAACTTAACTCATTTCATGTACCCTTATCCAAACCTCTGGAATGATGCCTCTTTATAAACAAGACTAAGTTTCTCTGGCATTATGAACCCGATACGAGATCATACCCAATGTCAATAAAGGAAAGACCTCAGTTTCCCTTGGAATATACTTTGAGGTGCTCGAGAAATACTGGATAAGGTGACCTTGATACTTGATGGGGATGTGCTCAAACCATAAATCCATAGTTCGTGACAGAGCCAGTTGGAACGACACAAAAGACTTGCATATGTGGGAACCATACGACTTTTTGAATTAAAATCTATCGGTCGTGCCTTGCAGTATTCAGTTGTGGGAAATGAGCGATGTCTCCACTTGATATTACCGCGTCTGCACGAATTGGTTAGTCGTTTAAATATTAAAACAAAATCAAATAGCAGTAGAAAATACGCAAAAAGAGGTGGGATCCTACGGTCAAAAATTAGGGTGCGACAACAGTAAAGCAGTAAAATGCATGAATGCAGCAATACAAGCGAGGCAAGGGAGCCCCACTCGACCTCGAACCTAGAAAACAATGGGCAAAGTGAAACAACTTCACCTCAACCCTATGGGAAAATTAACAAACAATACAGTAAAGAAAATAAAACCCCAAAACCAGCCCTGACAGCACACCAGCTCCAGTTGAACTTCTGAAATCAAACTCCAATGGTGCCCAAGCTACAACAAGCTTCCATCTCCAAGTAATCACCAAGCTCCAGCAAGCACGGAATCTTAACCAGTTGACAGCATCAGACAGCAGTAAACCCTAGCTTTAACAGTTGCACAGCTTTGACATGAACAATCTTCATCTTTGTCAATCTTTGATCTATCTTCAATGGCTTCTTTCTTCAAGACAAGCTCTCCAGCAAAGAATTGATTTATCAGGATAAATTGAATGTCAAACAATTCATTGACGACCAAAGGAAGTCTATGAATAGTTGACATTGTAACAGAGTGGTTCCCTCAAAGTTCTACCTCTAAGGTATGGCCACTGATCCCTCCTAAGGAGAGAGGTGAATACCATAAAGGGACTTTATGTCATATAGAGGAATGGAAGCACATGAAGCTATCCATGTTTATGAAAGAATTTGTTCTATTCTAAGGCTCTGCCTATTTTCTCCTATTTCTCCTATTTCTCCTAAGTCTTCAAAACATCTTCAATCTTAGCAATCTTCATGCTTCAACATTTTGATCGTCATCTTCAATCTTCTCCATTGATTCTCCATGCTCCACAAGCTCAATCCAAGCTCACACCACAAATATAAAACCCAAAAGCCCAAGCAAGCAATATAAACCCCAAGTGGGCACACCACACAATCACACAATTTGCAAAATATACTAAAAATAGCAAAATAGTATCTAAAATTCTAGGATTTATTCTAAGGGGAATTCTATATCTACCCTACATACCCTATATGTCCCATACCCTAATTCAAGCTAAAAACCCCAAAATAAAATGTTATAACGCACCTATGTTGAGTTTGAATCCTAATTATACTACCCTAATATTTTCTAATCAAAACTAATCAAACTTAACCCACAAAAATATGAAATAAATCTCTAAGGGAACTTAATGCTCTAATCTAGCTACCACAAAAAGAATGGAATCAAAATATGGAAAGAAATGCCTAAACGAAATTCAACAAAATGACATGTACAAACAATATGAAAATAAAAGCAATTAAAATGGAAAAATCACTATAAATGGATAAAACCCTAAAATAATATTTTTATTTTTTCATAATTTTCTTGAAACCATTACCAAAATGTGGGAAAAAGTCCCATGTTAAAACAACCACTTTTGTATTTTTTATGATTTATTTGGTGAATTATATACAAATGAAGAAAATTAAACAATTCAATTAAAATTGACATGGCAGGGGGGTGGCGAAAGCAGTTTATTACATTCAGAAACATTGGGCCCAGGATGGGGGGGGGTGCAGCTAGCGAAACGCTGGGCCCAGGTCTTATTCAGAAAACAACAATAAAAAAAACCCAGGGGGGGTACGAATAGCCATGCTTTGCTTGTTACAGGTTTGGGCCTCCAAACAGGGGGCGTGGATATCAATTGGCCTAAGGCCCACACCAACTCAAACCAGGGGGAGGGGGTGTGAATGGAATCAAGGGGTTACACTCAGCAATCCATGTAATTGGGCCTAAAGCTCGGGATTCATCCAACCCCATTTTCAGCCTAATCAAACCCTAAAACTCATTAACCTGAATACTGTTCATCTTTCCCACCTTGAAACCCTAGGCGCCGTTCACCTCCCAACTCTCTCTCTCTGAAAATCTCTCTATCTGAAACAAACAAGTCGTTCCTAAATCACTCACCAATCCACCTTCGAAACTCAATCCAAGAAGTTGATTTTTAACCCTAAACCTCTGATCTTCAAACCTAAACATACCCTAATCTAACCTAGCACTCGAAACTAAACTAACTCCAGCTATATAAATCGCACGCATGCTTACAAGCTAAAAAAGGAAGAAAAAGAAAAACCTGGAGAATTCGGATGCCAACGAAGGTTCTGGGGAGAGCTTGGAAGAATCTGGAGATGAGCGAAGAATGTTGATGAGGATTTGTTCTTACGGAGAATTTCTGGAGAAAGATTCAAGAACACGACGAAGTCTTGAGGAAGACGTTGAAGATTGATGCACGAAAATCACGAAGAACCCTGAAGATCCTTGAAGAATGAAGAGCGCGATGGATCTTGATGGAAATTTCTGGAGTTTTTTCTGTTGATGTTTGAAGGATTGGCCAGAATCTACGAAGATCCTTGAAGAATTTCTGGAGAAATGGACGAACACCGATGAAGGATCTATGAAGATCCTTGAAGATCTTCTGGAATTTGATGAATAACGATGAAGGATCTATGAAGAACGTTCTTGCGTGTTTGCAGTTTTCTGGAAAAATCTATGAAGGTGGGATGAATTTGGATCGGAGAAGATGAAGCTGGATGGATTTTCTGGGTTTTTTGGTGTCTCCGGTGAAATTAGCGGTGGTTGGAGGTTAGTTGTGGCGGTCGGAGTCAGTTGGGGTGGTGGCCGCCGGTCCTTGCATGGCCGGCGGTGAAGACTCCGGCGACGGGGGCAGGTGGCAGAGGGTGAAGGGATGGTGTGCCACGTGTGGAGGAGAGGTCTGAGAATGGGACGCGTGGAAGAACTCAGAGTGAGTGGGTGGTGACGTGGGTCACATGCAGAGTGAGAGAGAGAGTGAGGTGGAAGGGTCTTTGGCGTACGCGTGGCGAAACTTTATATGGACACGTGGCGTGGACCCTGACTCTGAATTCTGGGCTTGGAATTGGACTCTGGACAATTGCACACTTGGCCCAATTGACTTAACCTGATTAATGGACTAAAACAGCATTAAACCATGATTAGCTCTAAAACAAAAATTAAAAAACCAACCTAATTAATCTAAACGGAAATTAAAAATTAAAATCTAATTAAAATCTAATAAACTCTAATTAATCCTAAAAATGAAAATTAAAACATAAAAACCCTAATTAAATCTAAAAAATCTAAAAAACTATTATTTAATCTAAAAAAAAAATCCTTTTTTAAAATCCTAATTAATTCTGAAAAATAAAAATAAAAAAAATCTAAAAACCTTTAATCTCTATTTTTCTTTTAAAATCTATTCTATTAATTTCCTAATTTTCTTTTTAAACCAAAAAACTCTAATAACAAAAAACAATACTATCTATTATTATTTTTCTATTCTTTTATAAGAAAAAAACTATTTATCTATTAAAACCTAATAAAAGAAAATTAATATCTAAAAATTATAAAAACTACAATATCTAAAAATTCTTTAAAAATCTATTAATTTCTAAAAAGTGAAAAGAAAATTTATTTAAACTCTAAAAAATATTAAAACCCTATAAAATCCAGAAAAATCCAATTAAATGCATAAAAAATCCAGAAAAATGACAGAAAAATCCTAAAAATGCCAGGAGGGCGATTAAATCGAATAAAATCCGATTGCGCAACCGTAGCGAAACCCGGGCACCGAGATGGTCTGAAAACCCCAGGAGCGAGCACCAATTCTCAACAGACTTTTATCCCAACCGGCCTGAACTGCCTGAAACGCCAGGGGCTATAATCTCGCTAAAAACCAATCTGAATGATAAAAATGCAATGCATGTTGTATGCGAATACGAATGCAAAATGCGTCGAAGCATAAACCAGATATGAGGACCGGTTGGTCAAATTTTAGGGTGCAACAGTTGCCCCTATTCAAGCGGCTTGGACCTGAAGGATTGAAGAGCGAACAACCTTCAAACATTCGAGGTACGAGACGGTTGAATACAAAATAAACCCGAAAATTTGCCAACCGCAGAAATAAACTGCACCCTCGCTCGGGGAACACTATCCAGAGAACTGAATCCAATTATTATGGCAACAAACTGATCGATCACCTGATAAAGAGATTTGACTTTAACACCAGTTACCTGTGTGACACCACAAATAACAAACCCGAAGGTTGGATCAACATGCACTTGATCACCTCCCATCGTCTACTGATAGACGGAGACACCATCCCGTAGGAAAACAATAACCATACCTACATCGTCTACAGATAGACAGCAACATCATCCCGAAGGAAAAAACAACATCCATACTCTCCTCGTCTAATGATAGATGGAGACACCATCCCGAAGGAACACCATAACCATACTCACATTGTCTAAGGGTAGACAGAAAGGCACCGTCCCGAAGGAAAACCATATTCATACTCACATTGTCTAAAGATAGACAGGAAGACTCCATCCCGAAGGAAAACCAATATCCAATACTCACATTGTCTAAGGATATACAGAAAGACTCCATCCCGAAGGAAAACCAATATCCAATACTCACATTGTCTAAGGATAGACAGAAAGACTCCATCCCGAAGGAACACCAATATCCAATACTCACATTGTCTAAGGATAGACAGAAAGACTTCATCCCGAAGGAAAACCAATATCCAATACTCACATTGTCTAAGGATAGACAGAAAGACTCCATCCCGAAGGAATACCAATATCCAATTTTACCTCGTCTACAGATAGACAAAAGACCCCTTCCCTAAGGAACACCATACCCATATTTACATTGTCTACAGATAGACAGAAATACCATCCCGAAGGAAAACCACGTCAGCGGAAAGAGAACTATATTCATCACCACCCATCAAATTTCAGAATCCTTTCGTCTACAGGAATTGATGGAAAGAACAATATCTTCAAAGGGGCCACATCATCAATAAGGATTGACAGAAAAACCACCTCCCAAGAGCCATGCCGTTGATAAGGATCAACAACTAGGAAAACCAAACATTCTTCGAAGAGCCTCGACATCAATAAGGATCAACGGTCAGAAAAACCCTCTTGAAATGCCATCTTGTCCAATAAACAGAAAGAACGCCAATATCTGAAAGATCGCTTTGAAACCCCTCAACGTCTAAGGATAGACGGAGAAAACCATATCCAACTCCTGATGTCTCATGATAGACGGAGAAGGCCCGCTGGGGGAAACCATCCGTCAATGTGAACTGACGGGAAGATAAGTCTGCCAATACCAGACGACTGATGAGTAAAGCATAACTGTTGTATGATCTGAGAATCGAACACCAAAGAGTTGTCTGAATAAAGCTGCTGGATAAATGCCCCTGAACTGATTACAGAGTACTTCATGTTGCCACCGAAGGCTGATAGAAAAACTGGCTTGTGCTTCGTATGCATATGCGCATGTTTGAATTTTTCTATGGCGTAATGCTCCATATAGGATGGAAATGCTACGCATTTGAGGATGAAATGCAAGTATGATGCAAATATGATGATATATGCAAAATGCAAATGCAGGCTCGGGTCGCCGGAGATGATGGACAGCTGGTGGCAGGCGACCTCGGGGTCGAGTCCGGGCATTTCTGCGGCGCTCCAGGCGAAGAGGTCGGCGTTCTCGCGGAGGCAGGCTTGGAGCTGTCGTTTCGCGAGGTCTGAGAGTCCGGCACCTATCCTCACGGTTCTGCTCGCGTCTTCCCCCAGAGGGATGAGTTCAAATTCTCCGTCCGGGATGGGGCGTGTCGGGTGCGAGGGCTGCCCGTTGACTTCGCTGGTCTTTGTTTCATGGTCAAGCTCGTCGGTGAAGCGACTGTCGAGTTCCACGGCTCCGACTAGCTTCGTTGGTTCGCCTTTTGGTGTTGCGTTCGAAGTTGTCCTCTTGGTCGCCGGAGTGATGGAGTCTAGGTCTTTCAGCGCGGCCTCGAAACACCTTCGGGCGGCCTCGATGTCTCCGTTAAGGGTCACCACTGCCCCCCGTCTGGTGTAGTATTTCATCTTTAGGTGGACGGTGGAGGGTACCGCGGTGAGCTCTGCTATCGTTGTCCTGCCCAGGATGCAGCTATAGAGGGATGGGCATTCGACGACTAAGAAGCGGATGCTGATTTCCCTAGTTGTCTCCTCTTCTCCGAAGGTGACTTTCAGTTCCACGTATCCCCAAGGCCTCGTCGTCGTCCCGTTGAACCCCTGAAGGTCGGAGCCTACGTAGGGGGAAAGGTTGGATTCGTCGAGCTAGAGAGTTGTGAACAGGTGTGAGTACATGATGTCAACCGAGCTTCCGCCGTCGATGAGGAGGCGTCTGACATCGAAGTTTGCCATTAGTGTACGTATGAGCAGGGGTATGTTGGAGTTGGGGGATCCCCCGGGGAGTTCCTCGAGGTAAAATGTGATCGGATTGGATCGGCCTTGGAATCTCTCGAGCGTGCTCATTTTGCCGGAGTTGTTCGCGATGAATTCGTCGAATTTTCTCTTCACGGATCCTATGGACAGGCTCCTCGTGGCTCCATCGGAGATGACCATGGCTCTGGGGAAGTACTCCCACCGGCTGGTTAGTCGGATTGGCTCGTCGATTAGGTCGGGTCCCTCGGGGAGACCGAATTCTCTGCCCGCGAACCAATCCTCGGGGCGGCTGACACACAGCGCGACCTGGAGCCTGCTGTCGTCCTTTGGAGAGGGAAGTTCCTCGACTTTCTTGGCTTCTGGAGCCTCTTGCCTCGGTGGTTCGCCTCCCCGAGTGTATCTCTTCAGGTGACCGTCTTTGATCAAAATTTCGATCGCGTCTTTGAGATGGATGCAGTCTTATGTCACGTGCTCGTGGCTTCTATGGAATCGGCAGTATTTCGATTTGTCTATGTTGGGCTTGGGGGGTGTTGGTCGCGGAAAACGAACACCGCCCTGCACGGATTCAGTTTTGGCGCATTCGGCCAGTATGCGCTCGCGTGAGGCGACTAAGGCCGTGTACTCTGTGAATCTGTCGGCCGGGCCGCGCGGTTCGCGTTGTTCGCGGGGCTCGCGTGAGCGGTCTTCTCAACGGAGGTCTCCTCCTTGTCGATGGCTCGAGGCCCCGTCGTCTCGGTGCCCGCGGGGGGCTTCCCGGTCTCGGGTGTCTCGAGCGAAGTTGGCCGCTTGTGTCTCTTCGAATCAGATGTAATGCGCGGCTCTGTCGAGGAAATCTTGGAGGGACGTTGGCCGGTGTATGCCTACGGCCTCGTAGAACTTGGAGTCGTGGCGCAGACCTTGTTCCATTAAGTAGCATTTCATCTCGTATGACGTCGTCACCTGCACTGCTTCTCGAGTGAACCTTTCGATGTACTTTCAGAGGGGTTCGTCGGGGTCCTGGATGATCGCCCCGAGGACTGCTTCCGTCTTCGGGTGGCGTCAGGACACCGTAAAGTGTTTGGAGAACAGGTCCTTCAAGACCCTCCATGATGTAACTGATTCGGGCTCCATACTTTTATACCAGGTCATAGTACCTTTCCTCAAAGTCGTCGGGAAGAGTCTGCACTTGATAGCTCCCCGGACGTTTCGGTAGTCGAGCATGGCCTCGATGTCTTCCAGGTGATCGTCCGGGTCGGAGGTGCCGTCGTATGTCGACAACGTCGGTGGTTTCTCCATCCCTTGGGGTATGGGGGCCGCCATGATTTCTCGGGACAGCGGGGTGCGGTAATCGTCCTTGTCGCTGGGCACCGGGGATCGATGGGGAGATGAGTTGTTCAAGGTAGGGCCCTGGTTTCGGGTTCTCGACCTCCTGCCTGAGTTCTCGCCTCGGGGGTCTTCGGTCGGGATCGCCGCGGTGCTTTGGTTCCTCCCGCAAACTTATCTTGCTGGAGACCTGGTGCGTTCTCGCGCTACCTGCGCACGGTGTCTCTCCAATCGTGGTCGGCGATTTCTGGGTCGAGGTGAGGGACTCCTCGAGCCTCCGTTCTGGTCGTCCCGCGGGGGGTACCTCGGAGGGTCGACGCGTTCCAATGCTCCAATTCTCGCGTTTTGCTGGGCCAGCTGTTGGTTCGTCTGGTTGATGGCCGCGAAGAGGGCGGCCACCGTCGGGTCCGCTCCTGCCGGGATGGGAACGGGTTAGAATGCTGGCGGACCTGGGGCCGGTGATCGGCCTGAAGGGGCCGTTCTGCGGATGACGGCGAGGCAGTTTGGCCGTCCCTCTCATCGGTTTCCGTCGGACGCGTCGTTTCCATCTGCTTGCTTCCGTTGGTGCAGACGTTGAGCGCGAGGTCGTGCGGAGTACCGTCGCGGTGTGGGCTAGCCATGATCGTGGAGTATTGGTGAAACTTTGGTTTTCTGCTCGGAGTAACGGGGAAGTTTCTGTTCCCACAGACGGTGCCACTGATCTGACCTGATCAGAAAGGGATCACGGGCTGGCTACACGTTGCTGGACTGCTTCTTGCTCACCGGTGATGAGGAGGAGAAGGGGGTGTACCTGCAAAACACTCTGATGCCAAAGTGAGGAGTTGGGCAGAGCGATGGCAAAATACAGAAAAAGGGGTAAGAAGTGTGTTACCTGACCCTCTTGAGGAAGAAGGTATTTATATGGAGACCCCAACGCTGGGCCAATGGTCATTTGAGCTGGACTGGATGACCAGGCCCAACCCTAATGACTGCTAGGGCTTACGTAGCGTAGTGAAGACCAGGATGTGGTCTTCGCCCTAGTCCAACCGCTCCTAGATCTCCGAAAAGTGGGTTTGACCTGCTCTTTCGGAGGTGGGCAGTTGGTCGATGACGTGTCCCCGCAGAGGGGAGCACGTGGAGAACGTGCGCCGAGCACGTTGTCCTCCCCACGGAGGGGAGCTCGCGAGGTTGGGGCGGACCCAAGGTCTTGCTTCGATGCGCCGGGCAGTGTCCTGTTCGGCCGATAAGAGGGAATGACAAGCTGATGGGGGACGCGTCGCCTGTGCCCGGTGGCGTGTTCTGCCCGTCATGCGGGACGCGCGTGCCCGGCGTGGCCCATCCGCCTATTGGGCCGAGCATAATATTGGGCTGGGCCGAGGTCGGGCCCAGACCAGAACACAAACTAATCCAAATCATGTCGTTATGCCTAAATCTAACTTACTCATCCTCTTTTTTTGCTCTCTTTCATTCTAGTGCAATCACATTAAGCCCTTTATCTATTCACACACATGGTAACTGAGCTTGTTAGTGACTATGATCCTTTTTTTTTCTCAACAATTTGGAATTAAACATTTTTTTGTCTTTTCTTTTTTTCTTTTTCACTTTTTGTCTTTCTCTTTTTCTTCTGTTTTTTTCTTCTTATTAAGCACATGATCATTCACTTATTTGCATCAGCTCAACTACTTAGCATGTGATTTCTAGATGGTGCTGACTGATAGATAAACTACTTAAAAGCTATTAAAGGACGAGAACTCAAGACTATGCCATAACAAGTATCTAACTCGACTTCCATATTTGGGAGACTCAAGGTGTTAAAACGATATCGATCTTATAAACTGTTCCCAAGTCTCTGCAAACTAATCCCAAATTATACTATAGCCCAGAACTTTCAAAAAGATGCAAATTTTTTTTATATTTTTATTATTATAACTGAAAACAAAACAAAACAAAATATAAAGCAAAGGTTTCCCTCCCCCAGACTTAAAACAAGCATTGTCCTTAATGAAAGGACATAAATATAAAATAAGAGTGAGGGAAAGGAAAGAACACACCCGACGAGTCAAGGTGGATAAGTGATCACATATGCATCCTTTCCCAAAGAGAGATTTCCTGCAGCCTCCTCTTCCAAAGTGGGGAGTAACTTTGGATAGCATTCATCGCCCTTGAAATTTGTATTAGTGCCTTCACCTTTTATTCCAGGATCAAATAAGAATCTTAGATAAATAAAAGTGTCGAATGGGCACGTGAATTTGATATTCTTTTCCACAACATCAGAGATCAATGGGTTAAGGGGTTGCTTCACTGCTTTTCTTCCCACTTCCATCGAGGTTTATCCAATTCCCTTCTTATGTTTCTTCAAAACCTGTAAAGGTTTATTATCTTCATCAAAATCAAGGTTAGAAGAAATTATAACTTGAAGTTCTTTATCCATATCTGAATAAGCATAATTCAGATTGGTATGAAGTGGTTTAAGCTCCAAGGGGGGAGGTTGTTCAATGGATGGTGAGGTTGGGGCAGCCGTGATGTTAAGAGTTTTAGCTACATAAATAACTTCATCTGCATGAAAAACATCACCCTGTACGGCAACATTAATCTCAGCACAAACAGAGCAAATGTTAGTGTCGGTACATGAATCACAAGAGTAAGTATCATCAAAATCTGATAATGATGGAAAATCAAAACACAATTCAGAATAAGTATCATCAACTAAATTAGAAGGAAACTCTTTTGGATTCACTACTGTTTTCGGCAGATGGTTGGTTTGAATCTTGAGCTTGCTGCATGGCATTCACTATAGTGGCAAGCTGTTCAATCTGTGTCTGCAAAGCCTGAAGACTTGAATCTGTTTGTTGTTGAAACTGAAGATCATTTATAGCCATTTGCTTGACAAGGTCCTCTAGTGAAGGTTCAGAAGGTGTATAGCACACAATTTGGAATTCATTCATATGCTTATTCAGATCCTCACCTGTAAGTCCATTAAACCTTGACAACAAGTGTATTAAACCAGATTCCGATTTGAAAGAAACAGCAACATCATCATATTCAATACACAAGCTATTATAATTTACATCAGGGGCAACTAATTGTCTTAAGGTTCTATTATCAGCCATTTCAAAATCAAGTTCAGTATCCGAAGCAAACAAGTTATGAAGATAGCCAGACTCAGACTCAGACTCAAACACAATGATGGAAAACAATTAATTAAATTTCAAAAAATAAAATAATACCAGAATTAAACTAATTAAGCAAAATAACAATTATGAGAATTTTTTCGATTTTTTTCGACTCTATGAAAACAGTAAAAAAATTCATTAAAAATAGAAAAAAGGATTTTTTTATGATTCTGAGGGTGGATTCCAAGTATTCCTTTGGAATACATGGACTAATTACCGGACGATTTTTCTGCTTCTCGTAGGTAAAACAGTTTTACGATCGGACACAATTTTTCCAAAAACAGATTTTTTACGATTTGGACTGTAAAACGCGAATTAGACGAAACCGCGAGGAAACTAAGGTCTAGACTCGAGGATACTAACTAACCCTATGACTCTAAAATTGATTAATAACGACAAGAATCCCCGACAACAGCGCCAATTTGATCCGCGGTCGCTCGCGGATCAAAAACGAGTAATTTTAGGAAAATGCAGTACAACGACAGTGACTCGGAATATCGTCTCACAAGGATTCTTGTAGGAATAATCAAATACAGTAACGAAATATGGGGGGTTTTGATTAAGATAAAATAAACGAAAAATAAGTGATTAGAAAAAGTGATTGTAGTAATGAGTTGAAACGGCTAATCTACTGTTTTCGTTTCCCAACTTATCATCGATCCTAATAATTCCCAATTCCTAAGTGGATTCTATCCCCTTTCCGATTATAATAATAATCAACAAGCGCAATTGATATTATACGATACACGTTCCTAATTTTTGAATTAAGCAAACAGATAAAATAGTAACCGTGAATTAAGCAAACACGAGAAACATACGCGGATTAAGCAACCGCGATTAAAGTATAAGAACATGCAATCATCGAAATAAATCAATCATCCCTAAGATAAATCGAATTAAGCAAACAAAATATCATAGAGAAGAATTGAAAGGAAATAGATTTTATTGGAAATTAAAAGAACCTCAAAGTGTTGGCGGGAACCGATTACAGCAGATTAATCCGAAGGAATTAGTTCTCCATAATTCATACAAAGCTCCAACAAAAATTTTCGTGAATAGTGAATAGGATACTGTAAACGAGGTTTCCCCTCAAAATAAAACAATGGATTCAGTTCATAACCCAACTGGGCCAAAAACATAACCCAGGCCCAAAACAAGATCAAAACTAAAACAGAATTCTAATGTTGTAACTTGAAATGAAATTCTGGAATTTTGAGCTCTGAATCTGACTTCGACTCCAACACGAAAGTCGTAGCTCTCTCTCTTATCTTTCCGGCGATTTTTAGAACGCCTCAAACGGATCCCCGGAACTCCAGTTATGATCGTTTCCGTGCAGACTGCTAAAGCTAAAAAATAAGTGCGAAAATTAAATTAAACCAAAAATAAAATAAAATATGAAAACATAATAAAATATAATAATAAACAAAACAAAATAAAGAAATGTCTAAGTAGAAATGTAGGAGAATGTGCATAAATATGCATTGATCATCAATAAGAAAGTCATCAATGTGTTTGTTCCAAGCTCTTGGAGCTTGTTTCAAACCATATAATGCTTTATGAAATTTGTAGTACTTTATCTCTTTATTCTTGACCAGAAATATGGGGGTTGCTCAACATAAACATATTCATTAAGTGGACCATTCAAAAAGGAAGATTTGACGTCCATTTGAAATATCTTCCAATTGTTGTTATTTGCAATGCCAACATTGATAACAACATGGTCAATTGAATTATAACATTATTTTATCCCTAAATTTTTAGAAATTCGTTGATTACCTGAGTCATGCGTTGAAATGCTATATCCATAATGGCTTTAGAAGTCGGTACCGATAATCCGAGAGAAGCAAATGACTCGGTGCTCATAATTCCAGAACCACTATTATCCTTAACCTTTCTCTCTTCCACTACTTCATTTTCTACTTCCACCTCTTATTTCTTCCTCTTTGTCTTCTTCGATGATTCTTCATTACTACGAGTATCATTTACATCTTCTTCATCTCCTTCGTTTTGCTCCTCAACAATTTCATGGAGTCTCTTTTTGTCACGCTTCTTCTTCTTATGTATATCAATAGGTGAAGCTTGAATTGTGTTTTCTGGTTCGACTATGATTTGCAAAGTTACATAGTTTCAATCACTGTCTTCTTCCTCGTTGTTTAACTCTTTTTTCTTAAACCCTAATTACGAACTCACGGAGGCTTGTTTGTGTACGTTGGTAGCAGCGTTCAGAATTGTGGGATAAAGTGCCTTTGAGGCGGAAAATCACTCTGTCTTTCAATTAATTATGTCCTTTAGATCAATCGAGTGCACTAGTTTAACTAACATATTAGTCAACTTTTTACCCTACAATTTTATTTTTTACTTTTTACTCGTGGCATATTAGGATGTATTGATTTAGTACGGGCATTTATTTTTAAAATATAATAATAATATTAAAAAATAAATAAAAATTGTTTAGAATTTATTGTTTTTTAAAATTTTTTTTATTTTTATTTATATATAGATTATAAATATTTTTTTTATATATTAAAATATTTATATGAACGGTATATTTTCTTGTATATAATATTATATTTGTTTTGATATTATTCATAAAAAATTTTTAAATAATAAAATTTATTTTTATTTATAGAAAAATATTAAGATTCACTCATTAATTTAAAAATAATATTTGTCATTAATAACATATACTATTGAAATTATTACATTAATAATTTGAATTCCTGTGGAATTATGATCAATTATTTGCAAATTAAAAAAATAAAATAAATAATTAAATTAATAGTTTATGGAAAGAAGACAAATGAAAATAAAAATTTATAATTTTTGTATTGATTACTAGAGATAAAATAAAAATAAAAGAAATGTGTAAATACATAAAGTTATAAAAAGAAGAAGTAAAGAAATCTAAAATCCGCAAATAAGGAGAACTAGATAACAAAATCCGCTTGCATCAAACATGATAAAACATCATAAAGAATAACAAAAACCGTAAACCTTTCCATAAAGAACTTTTGTAACTCTAATTTAAAATGATAAGCTCCAATAAACTATAAAAATTGCACCTTTATCATTTAACATCTCTATACAAACCATAAGCTATTTAAGAACATCAACTTATTTTCATAGAAAATTTCATATAATCATAAGCTAGAAATTAATCCAAAATTTACCATAATTCCAACTACATAGTTTAAGTATACATCAAGATGCCCAAGAAAGAATTATCGGCAAAATTTAGTACCTGAATGGCAAGCTCTCTAGTGGGATATATGAAACAACACTAGTTCCACTTCGAGGATTAAATTTAAGCCTACTCAAAAGCTCCACAACAAGAATTAAAAAAGCAAGAGTTCTACCAGAACCAGCTATTACTAGAAATCTTCTCTCTGTTTCCAAATTCTCTCATGATAATCATGTCGTCTTTGATTTTTTGTCTAACAAATGCTATATTAAATCTCAGGCTTCTAGACAAATTCTGGTTGAAGGAATCCTAGATGCCATTGGTCTCTACTGCTTTCCCCTTCTACCTTTGGAGTCCTCAAGGTCTCACAGTCTGCATACCTCTTTAAATAAGTCATGACAGGTTCAAAGCTATACAGTTGTGCAATCCACACCTACTTGTCAGTTGGATTGTTCTATAGATAATACATGTAATAATAGTATGCTTTGGCATCATAGGTTAGGACATGCTAACTCTGCATCTGTTGCTCAAATACTAAAGTTGTGTAACATTCCTCATTCAAATAAACAAAACAGTTTTTGCAAATCATGTAATCTTGGTAAGGCTCATAGGCTTCATGCCCCTCTTACACATCATGTGTATAGTAAAGCTTTTGATGTAATATACACTGATCTTTAAGGTCCTTCCCCCTCACCATCTAGTTCTGGTTTTAGGTATTATATTGCTTTTGTTGATGCTCACACTAGATATACATGGCTGTATTTTCTTAAACAAAAGTCTGAGGCTCTAGGTGCTTTTAAACTGTTCCATAAGTTTGTTCAAACTCAATTTGATTTTACAATCAAGTCAGTTCAGTCTGACTTTGGTGGTGAATTCAGACCATTCACTAGATTTTTCTGCAGGATCTTGGCATAACACATAGGTTAACTTACCCTCATATCTCACATCAAAATGGTTCAGTTGAGAGAAAACACAGAACTATTGTTGAGATGGGCCTAACTCTTCTAGCTCATTCATTTGTTCCTCTAACATACTGGGATCATAGTTTTGCTACTGCTATGTATCTAATGAACAGATTGCCAACATCTCTGCTGACTACACATCACTCACCTTTTCATGCTCTTTATGATAAGCACCCTGATTACAAAACCATTAGAGTATTTGGTTGTGCCTGTTATCCCCTACTCAGACCATATAATCAGCACAAACTTCAACTAAGGAGCCAGGAGTGTGTATATCTTGGAGTTTCTCCTCAACACAAAGGGTTCAAATGTCTAAGCAGTTCTGGAAAAATCTACATCTCTAAGGATGTCACTTTCAATGAGGAACACTTTCCCTTTCCTCAGCTATTTCAGCCAAATACTACAGCAGACCCTGCTTCCATAAACAAGTCTCTTGCCTGTCCATCAACACTACCATCCAAGACAGCTACTACATCACCTCAGGTCCCAGCTGTCATCCCTGTCAACTCTGACCCAACAGTTCAAAGCATGGATCCTACATCTACTCAACACATGTCTACGCACCTAGCCCCTCTGACAGTGCTAATGTCTGAGCAACCTAATCAATCTACTCTGGCCATAGACCATATCACCACTAGTTCACCTCCTCTTGGTATTTCTACATCTCATATAACACCTACTACCTCACAGGCTACTCAAGGTAATTTGACAGGTACTCCCAAGTCTGCTCCCACTTTAAAGGACATCTCACCTCACACCTCTGCAGCAGGCCCCTCTACACACCTTAACAATCCTGCTCAAAAGTCCATAGACCTGATAACAACTTTTCCAGCTCAGAGACTGAGTCCCCTGTCTTTCCAGAGGGTAATACACAACCTCTATCCACTACTGAAAATACTTATACCTTCACTCCCTTAAAATCATCCTCACACCCCCACATTCCCTGTTTACACATTTGAGTCTTCTCACTCCCCATCCATTCCCAGCCACAGACCTTAACCTTCACTCTTGGTTAATGATCATCCTATGATGACCAGAGCCAAGACTGAGAGATCAAAACCTAAGGCACTATTGGCACACACTGAATCTGAACCAACTACTATTAAACAAGCTTTCTCTCACCCTTTTTGGAACACTACTATGCAGTATGAGTTTGATGCCTTATAGGCAAATCACACATGGACTCTCACAACACTACCACTTGAAAGGAAAGCTGTGGGTTGTAGATGGGTCTTCAAAATCAAGGAAAATGATGAATGGATCTATCAATAAGTACAAAGCTAGACTTGTAGCCAAGGGATATCATCAGGAACATGGTTTTGACTACACTGAAACATTCTCTCCTGTTGTGAAACCCACCACTATCAGAGTCATCCTCACCTTGGCTCTCACACACAAATGGGACATCCAACAAATTGATGTCAACAATGTCTTTCTCAATGGCACTTTAACTGATGAAGTTTACATGATTCAACCTCCAGGTTTTGCCACATCTGACAAGACTCTTGTATGCAAGCTACACAAGACAATCTATGGCCTTAAGCAGGCTCCACGGGCCTGGTATGAAAAACTGACACAAACCCTAATCCAGTTTGGATTTACCACATCCAAATGTGATAATTCTCTGTTTCTCTACTGCTCTCAAGGCACTGTTTTATATGCTCTGGTGTATGTGGATGACATACTGATTACAGGGTCTGATCACACTCTCATTCATACATTAATACACCAACTTCACACTGCCTTTGCATTGAAAAAGTCTGGCAGACCAAAGTATTTTCTTGGCATTGAAGTTTCTTTTCAAACAGATGGCTCAATGCTTTTGACACAGTCAAAGTACAACAGGGATCTTCTGTCTCGCGCAAACATGGTCAATGCCAATGAAGTTCCAACCCCCATGATGATCAGCTGCAAACTCAGCAAACATGGAGCTTCAAAATTGGCAGATCCCTCCTTCTGTAGATCTATTGTGGGTGCATTGCAGTATGTGACTTTAACTAGATCAGACATTGCCTACGGTGTCAATAAGGCTTGCCAATTCATGTCTGATCCACTAGATACTCATTGGTTTGCAGTTAGACGGATTCTCCGGTATCTAAGTGGTACTATCTCCTATGGTTTACATCTATCTCCATCAGCTACAACTACCAAATTGTCTCTTCATGCCTATAGTGACTCCGATTGGGCCAGTGACCCGGACGATAGGCGTTCCACGTCTGGTTCGTGTATAGTTTTTGGTCTCAATCTTGTCTCGTGGAGCTCTAAGAAGCAAGCCTTAGTTGCTCGCTCCAGCACGGAGGCAAAATATCACGCTCTCGCTCACACCACCTCTGAACTACTGCGGCTTGAGTCTTTATTGTCTGAGCTCAAAGTCACGTATCACACTCCTATTCTAACGTGTGATAACTTAAGTGCGGTGCTGTTATCTCATAATCCTGTTCTTTATGCTCACACCAAGCATATTGAATTTGACATACACTTTGTGTGTGGACGTGTTGTGGCTGGACAACTACGTGTGCATCATGTCCCGACATCTATACAACTCGCTGACACGCTCACCAAACCTCTTGGCATTGGAGCATTTCAGAATTTAAGGCACAAACTCAAGGTTACAAGTTTAGAGAACCTCGCCATGAATTTGAGGGGGGTATTAGAGATAAGAGTGAAGAGAGTAAAGACTCTACTCTTATATGAACTATGTGCATATATATGGTATATTCATGAGTGTATTGAATACAATAACAATATAACTTTCATATTCCTTATTCTTCTCTCTCTCTCTTTTGCATCTATAACATAAGGATGAACCTCCATGTTCATCTTCATCGACTCTAGTAAAATTAATGGATAGTCCATGATATTGTGAACATTCATGAAGCATGCCGTCTATTGTTAGTTAAAATTAATGGATAGTCCATGATAATAAGGCATTGATTCCTTAAGTTCATGAATAATAATCAACAGCTTGCCGTCTATTGCTATATACTAATAATATAAAACAAAATTTCCATATTGTACTAAACCTACATTATAGTGGCGGGAGTGAAAAAGTCCCTTAAATAAAAGAAACGCGAGTTGGGGTCAAAATTCACCCAAATCGGGAAGAGAGAAATGGAGTGGTGTATGTCAATGCCAAAGATAGAACTCCATGCTCACCTCAATGGATCCATTAGAGACTCCACCCTTCTGTAACTTTCTTCTTCTTCTTCTATTCACCTCTTTTGCTTTTTCAATTCCATTCTCCAACACTCACTCTCAATTTCTTTTCCCAGAGAACTTGCTAAAGCTTTGGGTCACAAGGGTCTCATAGATTTCTCTCAAGTAGAGCATGTTATCCTCAAAAGTCTGCCCATTTCTCTCTCTTTCTATCTTTTTTCTTGCCAATTCTTACTATTAATTACTACTTGCTACAAGACATGTACTTGTTGTAATTTAAGTTTTTGCAATTTCACTACATTTAGGAATCACAATGTCTATACTTACTCCAAATTAATTTGGCATTGATTTCTAGAGAAAAATTAGAGTAACCTTGAAGTGGGGAAGATGTTAGAATATCAGCTTAGATAGTTTAAACATGTATGAAAGAGACGTGTAGAAGATCCGGTCGACCTCAAGTTTGCGTCAATGCGACTATGAGGTATTGTCCGCTTTGGGTGTAAGAACCCTCACGACCTCAAGTTTGTGTCAATGCGACTATGAGGTATTGTCGGCTTTGGGTGTAACAACCCTCCCGGCCGCTTTCTTTTGGAAAGGACAAAGTTGGATCGAGGGATATGAGTGTTGTATATAAATTTCCCTTGGACTTGATTCTTATGCAATGTGGGGATTATTTTGGCGAGTTCGTAACACTTGCCCCTCAGCCGAGGCTAAGGGGCACGGTGCAAACTTCGAGGTCCTATAGAAGGCGTCAAAGTTTCGGTCAACCT
Source organism: Lathyrus sativus (assembly GCA_963859935.3). Classification (NCBI taxonomy): domain Eukaryota; kingdom Viridiplantae; phylum Streptophyta; class Magnoliopsida; order Fabales; family Fabaceae; genus Lathyrus; species Lathyrus sativus. The sequence goes on from OZ012738.1 coordinate 669,668,885, forward strand.
CAAGTCCGCGGCTCTACGACCTTGTATTGTCCGTTTTGGATGTGAGAACCTCACGGCTTTGTCCTTTAGAAAAGGCGTCTTGTTGGGTTGAGGTGTACGGGTGTTGTATATAAACTACCCTTAGCCTTGATTCTCAAACAATGTGAGACTATTTTGACCAACCTGTTTAGATAGAGGATAGAGCAATCACTATTAGTTAGAGATAACGGGAGACCAAAGAAAACTATAGATCTATGTACTTTTTTTTAAAACCTCATATGTTAGTATTGTTAGTAATTGTTAGTATTATGCTAGGAGTGGAGTTTGAATCCTCAACATCCTTATCACTCTGCTACTTAACTCCCCTGCCCTAGCTACCTGACCAACCTTATATCCCTTTCTATCCGTGCACTTAATACATGATATAGACTGTAAGCAGTGTTGACTCGTCCAAGCAATTGATCGCACCTAATGAAAAAGACTCGATTGCTTTTGTTTGAATAGTAGTTTTGTTTTGTCTGGTAGAGCTTGAAGAATTCCAAAAGGACCAATGTATTCAGGTTCAGGTCCAATATGTTGTTGTATCCCTGCATATATTTCTTTTTGTAACCATATAATTGCTAGTACACTTATTGTGATTCCCAATACAAGAACCAAAATTGGTACTAGTATCCTTATAGTGCTGATTGTAGTTTTGTCAATGTAGATGATCGTTCATTATCTGAGGTATTCAAGCTGTTTGACGTAATCCACATTCTTACAACTGACCATGCCACCGTTACAAGAATTACCAAAGAAGTGTGTTTGCTTGCTTAGCGCTTACTGTCAGTATTTTATTAATCTGGAATTTTTGCCTTCGCATTTATGCTAGCAAATTCAAAACGCAGGTTGTTGAAGATTTTGCGTCAGAAAATGTTGTGTATGTGGAGTTGAGAACTACTCCAAAGGTAACTAAAGGATTTCAGTTGGCAATGTTGTGTCTGCTTGTTTCCATGAATTTGGTGAAAAAAATATTCGCTTAATTTCATGCAGAAAAATGAGGCCAAAGGAATGAGCAAACGCTCTTATATTGAAGCTGTTCTGGAAGGTCTAAGAGCTGTGAGTTCAGTTGATGTGTGTTTTATTCCTCACAACGAGGAGTTACAAATTCATTCAAACCCTATACACTCAGTCTTAGCTACAAATGATAAAATTAATGAAAATACTAGGAAACAAATCTTTGTTAGACTTCTCTTAAGCATTGACCGTAGGGAAACATCAGAAGCAGCAATGGAAACTGTAAGTGTAATACACAAATAGTTTCGGCAAACTTAAATCTGTTTATTACTTCCTTTGAATACGCTTCTTTGCTGTAGGTCATGCTTGCCCTGGAAATGAGGCATTTTGGGGTCGTTGGAATTGACCTCTCTGGGAATCCAGCTGTTGGTGAATGGTACTAGTCTATCAGTTTGATCTAAGATGCCATATTTCAAAGATTATAAACTGATGCTTAAGCTCAAAATCCCTTGTTATCATTTACAGGGTTACATATTTTCCAGCATTAAAATTTGCTCGAGAGCAAGGTCTTTACGTAACTCTTCACTGTGGAGAGGTAATTTTCTTTTTCTCTGTATCTGTTACTAGTCTTGTTTCCCTGGCTGGTTTGTTTTTATGAGTTATAATGTATTTTTAGGTACCTAATTCGAGAGAGATACATGATATGCTTGACTTTCTTCCTGGGAGGATTGGACATGCATGTTTCTTTGAGGAGGAACACTGGAGAAAGCTGAAGTCCTCTAAAATTCCGGTAGGACTTGCAATGCCTTTTTAATTACACTATGATAAAGCAACACAGTGTCTGCATATCCTAGCTCAACTGGCAAAAACCAGTATTGCTAGGTTGGACGTCATCACCAGAACTTAAACCCCTGTTTTTACAGTTGTGTGTGTGAGTTTCTAGTGTCTGCAAATCCTAGCTCAACTGGCAAAAACCAATGTATGAATTTGAATGCTTCATATGAGGATATCGTCTCTTCCCAAGTTATTGACTGACAAGTTTCATATATTCTAAATCTATATCATCTTCATCATTTTCAGGTTGAACTTTGCTTGACATCGAACATCAGGACACTGTCCGTTCCATCAATAGATGCTCATCATTTTGGTAGGTTATTTTGTTTACTTTTCAAATTGAAAATCATAAAGATAGAATTACTAAAAGAGCCTCATTGTATTGTCACTGTCCTTTAATACTGTGCTTTTGTTGATGCAGTGGACTTGTATAAAGCAAAACATCCTGTAGTTCTGTGTACTGATGACTCTGGTGTGTTCTCTACCAGTCTCTCCAATGAATACAAAATAGCCGCTTCTTCATTCGGTAAGTTTCACTTTACTCTCGAACTAGATAGAATGTAAACTAATGCCTAGTAAACGTTGCTAACTAGTTGTTTTGGATGTTATCTAGGCCTTGGAAGGAAGGAGATGTTTGAGCTATCAAAGAATGCTGTTGAGTTTATATTTGCAGATAATACGGTGAAGGAGGATTTAAGAAACTTTTTTAGTTTAGCGGCAAAGAATCTGGAGCTCTAGGTACAGTTCCATACACGGGGATTGTGTGGATGTGTACGGGTTTACAGCGAGCTACACAACTTATTGCTGTTATGTTAGTAGACCATGAGTTAACTTAACAAGGTTGGATGATGCTGATACTTTAGAATAGATTGGATATTGTTCTTGGTAAAAAGTTGCTTATAAACCAGGCAAACAAGTGGTTATTCTAGGATGTTTAAGTGGCTGGTGAATTTGGAGATAATCAAGCCATTAGGCATTATGTATATGTTGTTGATCAAGTGACTGCTATTAGTCAATTTTAGATCTGACCAATTTTATCCTAATTTTTCAGCGGATGCCATAGTTGCATAGTATGACTTTAATTTCGATGAATTATTATTAATTAGTTTGATAATCTGATGTATTGAATTATTAGTGTCTTAAAAATGTTACCGAGTAACATGTTTATGTATGAATATGTATAACTTGGTAAAAACATACCTCAACTTTTTTCCATTCAAAAGTGGAATATGTTACGTAAGAATGGTCAAAGTCAGTGCTCACAAGAGAATACAGAAAGGGGTTTCATATTAAAACTTTGAATTATGTGACAAAAGGCCCTACATGAAAATATTATCGTTTCAAAAACTATGAACGATCAAACTTGGAATCAAATTCAAAGATATTATCCATACATCACGCTTTAGAATCAAATTCAAAGATAACACGATAAATGTGACTTGGAAATTGGTATGATACATAGCTAATGCATCTCCCTTATGTTTTTTCTCCTTATTAAAATTTTCTTTTAGAGATGAATTAGTAGAATGTTGCGGATTTGAATTTCATATAATGTCTTTAGATAATTATCAATTGAATTGTTTTAATATGACTGCATTTTGCCTATTCCAACTTCAAAAGATGTGATTATTGAAATTGTTTTTTTAATTCAAAAATATGATAATAGATTATTATAAGATAATATTTAGTCTGTTTATTTTGAGTTTTTTTTTTAAAAAAATAATTTTTATAGTGTAATAAAATTTCGAAAAAAATTAATTTATAAAGAAAACTTTCATATAAGTTTCAAATGAAAATTTCGTTTGAAGTAGTTATTATTAAAATGTTATTTTAGATATTTTATTATTTAATCGAAAAAATTTGGATATCAAAATTTTAGGTCGCGTCGATGTTTTTCAGACAGAAGAGCATTACGTTGTAGTAATAATTACCCGAATCGGTCATGAAAGTCGTGTGCTATTTGTCGGCCTTTGCCATGGAAATTTGGTTATATTCCAAGTAGGCGTCCATGAATGATAGTAGTTTAAAACCTGCATAATTGTCGACCATTTTGTCGGTGTTAGGCAATGGATATGCATCTTTGGGACATGCCCAGTTAAGATCGGTATAATCAACGCACATTCTCCATTTTCCATTAGACTTTTTAACCAATACAATGTTGAACAGCTAGGTTGCGTATCAGGTATCCGAAATAAAATTTGCCTCTAGAAGGTCTTTTACAGCTTTTTTATCAGCCTCCGCTGTCTCGGGAGATTGCCTACACCTTGTCACTACTCGAAAAATGCATCGTGCAACGACGGGGAGGCGAAGAGAAAGGACAGAAGAGTCGCCACCGAACTTTATTTATCCCATGAGGGAAAAGGAAAATATCGAGAAAACCTTAGGAAATAAATGGATAAGATGGTCTCGCGACCAAGAACGGGTTCGGAAGCCGGTTATGCGAAGGGAAGGTATTAGCACCCCTCGCATCCATCGTATTCGATGGGAACCTTTTGTTTGTCGATGTGTGAATTTATTTGCTTAAATATTATGCTAAAAAGTTGTTCCAAAAGATAGAGAGAAGGGTTTAGAAACGGGGAAAGAGAGGTAACGGAGGAAATAAAAGACTCGATAGGACTTCGCGGTCCTAGGCCTACGTATTCTCAACGGATGAGAAAGTCAGAGTCGACGTAGTTCGGGGCTACGGATATTGGGGGGAAAGTGCTCGACAAGGATTGTGGCCCTTGTGCCTACGTATCTTTACTTGAAAGAAGTAAAGAATCAGAGCAGCCGTAGTTCGGCCTACGGAGTGTTGGTGTTTTGTGGATGACGCTATCGTGCGCATTCTAGCAGTTCAGGTGTTTTGCTGCTCGCATGTGAGGAGACTTATGCGTTACCTGTTTGCGGTAGAACGGACGTAACATATCCTTTTTGAAAGATATAAGGTTTTCGCCAGACGAGGCAAGGTGTCACATTTGATTTGTGAGGTTATTTTTTAGGGACGAGGTAGGTCCTCGGATAGTAACCCCTACGGGTAGTACCCGATTCGTTATCTCAAAGTTTTTGTTTTATGAAAATGTGTGGCGAACGAGGTGTCTTCGTATTGAAAGACGAGCGTCGAAACCACCCTCACTACAGTGGGCATCTCGACACTCGAAGAGAAAGAGGTCTACACCCAATCCTCTCTCTTTAATTCAATGCAAAGAGAACTTCATTCTCTTATTAAAGATGTTTTTGGTTTTGAATGGTAAGTGCTTGGCGACAGAGAACCCTACGGTAAACGTCAGCACTCGGGATAGGAGAAGGCCTACGCCTAACCACTCCACGACCATTCAAGTTTTTTGTTGTGAAAATAAGTTTGAAAATGCACTCGGTACGGGACCGAGGTTTTAGGTGTGAAAATTGTGGAAGGAAGTTGTGAAAGGGATAGGTGGTGGACAAAGTCGCATCTTCGTATTGAAAGACGAGTATCGAGACCACCCTCACTACAGTGGGCATCCCAACACTCGAAGAAGAAGAGGTCTACACCCAATCCTCTCTCTTTAATTCGATACAAAGAGAAATCAATTTATTATGGTTTGAAGATGGACTCGGTACGGGACTGAGGTTTTAGGAGAGATGGTATGGAAACGTCTTCATATTGAAAGACGAGCGTCGAAACCACCCTCGCTACAGTGGGTATCCCAACGCTCGAAGAAGAAGAGGTCTACACCCAGTCCTCTCTTTTTAATTCAATACAAAGAATTGATTTTAAGGAGATGAGATTTGAAAATGGATGGGAAGCGTCTTCGTATTGAAAGACGAGTGTCGAAACTACCCTCACTACAGTGGGCATCCCAACACTCGGAGAGGAAGAAAGTTTACACTTAATCCCCTCTTTTAATTCAATACAAAGATAATTGGATATTGAAGATGGTTTGTCAATGCTTTTGAATCGAGTTGGGACAAGAAGCGAGGAGAGAAAAGAGGTGGTCTCAGATCCAACGATACTTATCAATACATTGACTTAGTAATCGATTTATGGAACTTTCGTCATCGACCAAAACAAATGAAAACGGGACAAAATGCCCAATAATAAATGAGAAATAGAATTTAACTCTAAAAGTATAAACTTCTAAATATTATATACACAAAAAGAAAACAACATATAGATTCTAAAAGAAAATATTAATAAAACTCTAAATATATATAACTATATTATAAACTATCTAATATATAATATATATAGAAAATCTAGGAAGATATCAATATAAAATAATAATATACTTACAAAGTTCATAAAATATATAAAATGTATAACTAAATAAAATGTATAATATAGATAATTTACATAAAAACAGCAAGTATAATAATTAATAATAATAATATACATGATAAAATAAAATATAAAAAAGAACATGGAGGGAAGGATGAATTGAAACGGGGGTTAGCTCAGTTCATAATCGTTCATGCGTGTTCCTGGGTTTGAATCAGTTTCTCTTTTGTCCAATTTTCTCTTCATCTGAGTCTCTCTCTGTTTGATTTCTTTGGATCTGGTTTAGGTTTGAAGGTTTGTTGACCGGAAATTTGAAGGAGTGACGGAAAGGGTTTCTATGGTGGTTTCAGAAGCTCTGAAGAAGCTTAATGTAGGATGGCGGTTGATGAAGCTTCGTTTGAGGTTTCATGAGGTAATGAAGATGATTCACGGGTTATGGAGATCGCGAGGGATAGGTTTCAGTTAACAGTGGTCTTCGAAGATTTTTCTGGAAGAGAGATATGGGTCACTGGCGGGTTTTAGAAACGAGTTTGTGGAAAAGGTTTGGTGTTGTTGAAGAACTGGTTGTGGCGAGTTTGTCTGGGTTTTGGTTTGTTTCACGGTGAGAAGTTTGCGTTTTCACAGTTTTCGAATTCGAGTTGGTTTTAAGGGTAACGAAAGTTGAACGAAGGTGGGAGTGGAAGGAGTATTTGATGGGTTTGCAAGAGAAGAGGTTTCCATAGAAGTTTGTTCATTTGAGTTGAGCTTTGTTTGAGATAGTTGGAGATTGGCCTTAGTGAAGTTTAATGGAAGTTTTTATTGACTTGGAGGAGGAAGAGATCCGAAGGAATTGACGAGTTTCAGTGGTTGGTTTTAAAGGTGAACGTTCGGTTGTTGTTGAGTTGATTTTGAGAATGAAAAAATGGTTGCCCAAGATTGAAAGGTGGGGGGTTAAGGTTGAAGAAGGATTTTCTGGTTGAGTTTGCGAGGTTGTTGAAAACGAAAACAGTGAGTGTTGATTTTGTTGGTTAAGGGAGTAGAGTGCGCAGGTGATTTAGCAGTGTGGTTGTACTGGTTTTGTGTGCAGGTGTTTATTTGTTGAGTTTTTGTATGGTTCATGAGTAACATGAACACGAATGAGGGCATGTTTTGATGGTTCAAGGCCGAACAATGGTTTTAGGTGGCTATTCAAGCTTGTAGTGGTTCTGAGTGGTTCTGTTGAAGGAGAGAAATTGAAGAGAGTGTAAAATGGTGATGTTCGATGATGATGAGGATGGAAGGTTCATGAGCAATGGAAAAGATAATGGTTGGTGTTTGGGAAGGTGAGGGTTTGTTGGACTCAATGCCAGGAAACAAAACAACACAAATCAACACAGATCAAGACTATGAAGACAGAAAAATTAATAGAATACTTACCGAGTTGGAGCGAATCCGACAAATTCTCACGCTAGCAATGAGGAGTTTGGATGATGCACAACTTTCGTTGAACCGATACCACCAAATCGTTAATACCGAAAACAGATAAGCTCCCTCTTCAATCTCTTTTTCAGTTTTGTTTATGTGTGTTTTTTTGGTTAAGGGATGAAGATGAGCTGTGAGAGAGGGTGGTTGCTGCCTCTGTTAGGGTTTTTTTTTCTTGAATGAATAGTAACCAATATATATGGGGGCTTCATGATGTGAGATTAGGGTTTAGCTTAGAGAAATTGTGGGAACTTTGGGTCTGTTCCCCTTTGGGAAAGAAAATGAGTTACTTTTTGGTAATGGGAGTAAGGACTGAAATTATGGGATTGAAGACAGTATAATCTTTGTCTGTTTGTAGCTTTTGAAATTGTCTGTTTTTTTACTCATGATTTCACTGTGGTAACACAACAATTTTACTGATATGAACTTGCTGATGTGGTATTTCATCATTCTTACTGTGAACAAACTCTTGGTTTGCTGAAAAGTATGCCATTCAAGATGTCTCGCGAGACAGCTGAGAGTTGAACTTTTGATTACGCTGCATTTCAGTTTGCGATGATGTGTTGCGGTTCGTAACTTCATTGTTGTTAATCTGGTCATGATTGTTGAACCAGCCTAATAATATTTGTCCACTGTTTGTTTTTTTTTCTTCAGGTTTTGTGAATTGCTTTGTGAATCATGAAGGGTGTGATGATGATTAAGAGGGTCAATGGGAGCTGATTTTATCGAGAGGGGGGCGATGAGTCGAAAGGGAAAGGTTGTAGCGGAGGAAACTAATGGTAACTGTTCTCCTTCCTTTTTTTTAAAACAATGTTCCAAACATCTCTAAATCACCAACCCAACAACATTTGCATTTCCAACATCATCAACAACTCAGAAGAGACTTGTAATTCTGTAATGTGTTTGCAGCTAACTGAAACATTTTTGAAACAGGGTGTGAGCTGTCATAAAAATGGTTGGAATTTTCGGTTTTGCGGTGAGCGCTTGGCTGTTCATTCTTTGCAGCTGGGAATTAAAATATTTGTTTTGCTGCCAATGGTCTTTTTTGTGTTGCAAAGTGAATCAAGTTTTTTCTTTTTGATTTATTAATCTTCTCATTTGATTTTGGTCTACTGCAGGTGAGTCGGCTAATTTGAATCCTGATAGTGAATATGGGCTCCGGCCGTGAAATCCTGATCTTGTAGAAGTAAAAGATCTTCTGGAAGTGAAAGGCTCAGCTTCTTCATCGTCTTCTCCATTATTGCTTGTAAAGAAATGGGGTAAGACAGATTCTATCTAAAGCCGTGAAAGATGCAGCACGCTTGTGGAATTCTTTTAGCCTCATCTTTATTTTGTTCCCAGGTGATGATGATTCTTCATCATATGATGGAGCAACATAACCCTTGTCTTCCTCGTAATTTGTGATGGGACCAACTAAAACCAAAGAGTTATTATTGTGTTCTTCAACACCTACGACATGTAAAGCTTCCAGCATGGTACCTGTTGAACCACCAATCAGCAATACCGTCAAAACAACTATTGTTGTAGTTGCAGTGAAAATGGTCTGTCCATGTCCTTCTGGATGATCATGAACTGATTGCAAAGCAAAGGCAAAAGCCATTTCCCCTCGAAGTCCACTACACCAAAGTGCCTTTTTTTTGGTATTTTTGAGGTATCTGTTGATGTGCAGGTTTGACAAGATTGACCAGGTAGGCACAAGAAAAGACATTTGCGGCTCTTGCAACTTTGAGAACTTCGTGACAAATTTGAATACGCATAGTGCTTCATCACAATTCCTGTGAATAATATTGATACAATACCAGACAAGCCAAGGCCTTCAGCCAGCATGCACGAGAAATATGGGAATAGAACGAAAAGACAGCTCTCCACATTCTGCAGGTTGTCAACATCCAAGCCTGCATACTTAAATAGGTTCTGGCAGGTTTTCTCTGTGTGTAGAGCGATCCGTGATGCGTTTTGAATTCGCTCACATGAAGACACAAACGAGATAGTTCGACAGCAGATTTAAGTTTAGCTTTGCAGCATTCTTATGCCAGAATATTCCTTATTGTATCAAATGCTGTGATTTTTTAGTAGCCTGTCAAACTGGATGGCAAATTTAATCGCGTATAATCATGCGTATTGCACCATGGCTTATGGTTTGTTGTGTTGGTAACTTGTGGTTTTTGCTTCTCATTTTGCAGGACGAATTGGAATCGCATACTCAAATGAGCTCCGCTGCAGACGAGACGCATCAGATATATAAACCCAACTGCAATCCACTGCAAACGCTTTCCCGTAAAAATCAGCTGCTACGAAACATCTAATAACAACACACAACTTCCAATCAAATTCAGATGTCTCAAGTGAGTATCAAAGAGCACTACATTTCATGTCTAACACTTCTCCATGAGTTTGGTTAAGTCTTCCTGAAACTTCTTTTGGAATTCAACAAGCTTAACATGTCCCTCCTTCAAATCTTCTTTTTCTTCTCCAGGTAAATATAAGTGATGTAGTGACAGCTGCTGAAATGCAGAAGGTACGGTTTCAGCGCAGGCGGTAAACCGTGGTTTAAGGTATATCCCATTAGCTGTACTACCCTTATTTTCTGACTGCCTAATTACCTAATTATTCTTCGGCTTCTTTTTTCATGTGAGCACTCATGAGGACTTGGCATGACAAAAGGTTTACTATGGTGAGGATAAAAAAACAATGACGTTCTTGCGGAAGCTTTTTCCTTTATGTTTGTTGACTACATCAACAAAGAGCTTTGAACATCATAATTTCCACATGGATCTTGAGTCGGACCTGTCTGCGGCTTTCTTTGTCTTTTTCCTCTCGAATAATTGATGAACTTGTTGACACACGCAACGACCTTGCTGATGAGCAACATGTTAAGTCAGAATTTCGCCACAGTCATATGACTTATGTAACTCTCATTAGTCTGATGCCTTAGTTTATCACTCTGTAATGATGATAGCATGTATTTCGGCATGATGAATTTCTTTCGTAACAGATACCACCTTGGTGTCTTAAAGATTCATAAGTTATCCACTTCCTAGTGCCACTTTGAGGTTTTGGATATTGTATAAAATACTACTGTAAAAACGCATGCCCTCCAGCGATTAGGCTAGAGATAAATGAGATTTTTTTTGTAGCAATTACAGTGAATAGCTGCGTTTTATCCTCAAAACCTGTTGTCATTCAACCATGATAAACTCAAATTATATTAAGGCTTCTAACTTGAATTTCAATTGGACTTAGCTTGTGGTACAACTAGCTCTGATCCATATTATCCATACAATTTGTTTACATCCTCTCGTCTTCCCTTTACAACACATAAAATAACAATCCTTTGTATTTGAAACGAATTGCTAACGTTGTTTGGATTATATGACCTACATTCTGAACAACCTTGAAATCATCTGAACTAATAGGCCGGACAATTACCTTGGTAGAGTGTAACGACATTGACGTGTGTAGTTTAATGATCCATGATTTTTTACTACACTTTTCTCTTTTAAATACCCTTATAAGGACTCAACTCTTAAAAATGGATTCACACTTGTAATGTTTGGAAAGATATCACTCTCAATGTAAATCCATGAATCAATAACTGAATCAATTCCCCGTTTTCTTAAAGTGTACGAAATTAATGTTTAATCATGGATCCATATTGACAATCGTACACAGCCGAGCCTTGAACTTTGACATTTGCTAACCGAAACAAATTTTTTTTTTCATGTCTAGCAGGCTATTACCTTCAGTAGACTTTACATTGCCCAAACTCTACTTGGTAAATGCACTCATCTTTAAGGATCTTGAAGTGCATTGTCATAACCTGATCATAGAGCGAATCATTGACTGACTAAGATTAAGTTAAAACTAAATGAACATCAATCCATACCACACTTCCCTGACTGGCTATCGTCGAAACAGAAAATATGACAAATTTGGGGTATGACAGATGCCCCTATCTAATTAACTTAGACTGAGTAGGATGAACTGCTATGGAGTCCATTCCTTCGAGGTTGAAGATGATTAGATATAGAATACCCTGAATTTGTCCACAAGAAAAAAAAATGCTTTGGGAAATGAAACATTGAATATCTTGTCAAGGTCGCTAACACCAAAAGGATGTTAGGAATCCATTACCAAAAGGATAATGGAGAACAATCACTAGTAATGACACCAAAAAGGATGTCAGACCCATCACCAAAAAGGATGATGGAGCGGAATTAGATCAAACCTAATCACCACAAGGATGTAGGAGGATCAGCTGATAAGCTTCTCTGAAGAGATTGCCACTTATCGCTGAAGAGGGATAAGCTTCTCTGAAGAGATTGTTACTTATCGCTGAAGAGGGATAAGCTTCTCTGAAGAGATTTCCATTTATCGCTGAAGATGGATAAGCTTCTCTGAAGAGATTTCCACTTATTGCTGAAGAGGGATAAGCTTCTCTGAAGAGATTGTTACTTATCACTGAAGAGGGATAAGCTTCTCTGAAGAGATTTCCACTTATCGCTGAAGATGGATAAGCTTCTCTGAAGAGATTTCCACTTATTGCTGAAGATGGATAAGCTTCTCTGAAGAGATTTCCACTTATCACTGATGAAGGATAAGCTTCTCTGAAGAGATTGCCACTTATCGCTGAAGATGGATAAGCTTCTCTGAAGAGATTGCCACTTATCGCTGATGAAGGATAAGCTTCTCTGAAGAGATTTCCACTTATCGCTGAAGATGGATAAGCTTCTCTGAAGAGATTGCCACTTATCGCTGAAGATGGATAAGCTTCTTTGAAGAGATTGCCACTTATCGCTGAAGATGGATAAGCTTCTCTGAAGAGATTGCCACTTATCGCTGAAGATGGATAAGCTTCTCTGAAGAGATTGCCACTTATCGCTGAAGATGGATAAGCTTCTCTGAAGAGATTGCCACTTATCGCTGAAGATGGATAAGCTTCTCCCAAGAGATTGCCACTTATCGCTGAAGAGGGATAAGCTTCTCTGAAGAGATTGCCACTTATCGCTGAAGATGGATAAGCTTCTCTGAAGAGATTTCCACTTATTGCTGAAGAGGGATAAGCTTCTCTGAAGAGATTGTTACTTATCGCTGAAGAGGGATAAGCTTCTCTGAAGAGATTGCCACTTATCGCTGAAGATGGATAAGCTTCTCTGAAGAGATTGCCACTTATCGCTGAAGATGGATAAGCTTCTCTGAAGAGATTGCCACTTATCGCTGATGAAGGATAAGCTTCTCTGAAGAGATTGCCACTTATCGCTGAAGATGGATAAGCTTCTCTGAAGAGATTGCCACTTATCGCTGAAGATGGATAAGCTTCTCCCAAGAGATTTCCACTTATCATTGAAGAAAGATAAGCTTCTCTATAGATATTGCCACTTATCGTTGAAGTCTGCTGGAGATAACTCACAGGGGAACGCCCGTGAATTTATTGGAGATGCCCATGTCTGGGCTGAATGTTTGATTTGAAGATCTTGATTAACCACGAGGTTGCAATACATCATGTGATACACCCATGGTCTTGAAAAGGTGCCCCAGACTGGGCTGATGATGATCTTAGGACTCTTCAAGATTGATCTCGGATCTGATCTCGCACATGCTAATGTTGAATGATACAGATGTTTCATAAATGGAAATGCAAATGTAAATGCTGATGCACGGAGATGCAAGAGCTGGGGAGATATGATATGCTATTGGATATGCATATGATGCAAGATGCTTATGAAGCCGAATGCGATGCGTATGATATATAGGATTGCAGACGGTAATGGAAATGCAGGTGCCGACACGGCGGACTTTGGTGGTAGGAAAGTGAAGGATAAGCCTGACTTCCCGACATCATCTTTTCATGATGTAATAAAACCTGGAGGTGCTGATACCGTCAACTCGAGGCCTGCTCTGCCGGGTTTGACGACCTTGTCGGTCAAGTCGCTACAAGATTTAGAATGATGTTCCTGCGTACTCCTTAGAGTCATGGTCACCCTTTAGTTACCCTAAGAGGGTAAGTCCTCCCTTAATCTAATTCACCATAATGTCATTATATGCAAAACCCATCATCAAATAAATGAAACTTGCAACCAAAGGGTAAATAAAAACAGAGAAGGCTTTGATGAAAGTAATTTTATTGATGAAAAACCCATAAATGGGAAAATTACAAAAAAGAGACAATTCCTAAAAGAGGTAACTGCTTTTAAAAGAGAAAATAAAGACTAAGACAATGTTGAAAATGATCCCTGCCAAGTTTCAAATCCGCTATGGCCCATATGTCTCTGAAGACCCTTCACGCCTTGCTTTTGAGCGCCACGATCAAATTGATCTTTCTCAGTCGAGAGCTTGATGGTTATGGAGGATAATTCACACGTCTTTTCAAGATGCAGTTCTGCCTTTTCGAATCCCTAACTTTTGCCTAGGCCGCCCTTTCAGGTTTTTCAGCCTATCAGGATACCCTTTTTTTAGTCCCCAATTTTGCCTGAACCATTTTTATGGTTCACCAGGACGCCCATTTTTGCGTGGATTTTCTTTTTGGGTCCATCGGGCCTATCTTTTAGGCATAATATTTTTTAACTGCATCCGCATTCACAGGGGATGAGAGATCGTCACCATCCATGGTTGACAGGATCAAGGCCCCTCCGGAGAAAACTTTCTTTACTATATACGGACCCTCATAGTTTGGTGCCCATTTTCCCCTTGGATCGACGTGAGTTGGCTGAATTTTCCTCAGTACCAAATCTCCTGCTTGGATGTGTCGTGGGCGAACCTTCTTATCAAAGGCCCTCTTCAATCGTTTTTGGTATAACTGTCCATGACAGATGGCCGTCATGCGTTTCTCGTCGATGAGATTGAGTTGGTCGAGTCTGGCTCGTACCCATTCGGCCTCATCTAGCTTGACGTCTGCCAAAATCCTTAAGGAGGGAATCTCTACTTCAATGGGCAATACTGCTTCCATGCCATATACGAGAGAACACGGGGTTGCCCCCGTGGAAGTGCGCACTGAGGTGCGGTAGCCATGCAACGCGAACGGCAACATCTCGTGCCAGTCTTTGTAAGTCTTCACCATCTTCTGGACGATTTTCTTAATGTTCTTATTTGCCGCCTCAACAGCTCCGTTCATTTTAGGGCGATAAGGTGTTGAATTGTGGTGTTCAATTTTGAAGTTTTCACACAACTCTTTCATCATCTTATTGTTGAGGTTTGAACCGTTGTCTGTAATGATCTTGTTCGGGATTCCATATCGACAAATAATCTCTTTTTTGATGAAGCGAGTCAACACTTGCTTAGTGACGTTGGCATAGGACGCCGCTTCTACCCATTTGGTAAAGTAATCGATGGCCACTAAGATAAAACGGTGCCCATTTGAAGCGGTTGGCTCGATGCGTCCGATTACATCTATACCCCACATAGCGAAAGGCCAAGGCGAAGTCAAAACATTCAGAGGGAGTGGTGAAGTATGGACCTTGTCTGCGTAAATTTGGCACTTGTGGCATAACTGGACATGGAGACAACAATCCGTTTCCATCGTCATCCAATAGTATCCCGACCTCAAAATCTTTTTAACCATAGTATGACCACTAGCATGTGTCCCAAAAGATCCTTCATGCATTTCATTTATGATACGTTCTGCTTCGTGTTTATCCACGCATCTGAGTAGAACCGAATCGTAATTCCGCTTGTATAACACGTCATCACTGAGGAAGAACTTTGAGGAGAGCTTTCTGAGATACTTCTTGTCAGTGATAGTTATGCCTTCTGGATATTCTTGTGTCTCTAGATATCGCTTGATATCATAGAACCAAGGATGTTAGCTTCTTCCACATCGGCCGCTAGGCAATAAGCGGGTTCGTCCAAATATTCCAAACGGATGGATGGCGCCTCATTCTTCCACTTAACCTGAAACATAGATGCTAGTGTTGCTAGAGCGTCAGCCAACTGATTTTCTCCTCTGGGAATGTGATGGAAAGTGATCTCATCAAAGTACGGGATTAACTTCAAGACATGATCTTTGTAAGGAATTAACTTGAGGTCCAGTGTTTCATACTCCCCTTTAATCTGGCATATAACAAGCGCGGAATCTCCATAGACTTATAGAATCTTGATTCTATTATCAATGGCAGCTTCAATTCCGAAAATACAAGCTTCATATTCGGCCATGTTGTTAGTACATTTGAAGCATAATCTGGCGGTGAATGGCAAGTGAAAGCCAGTTGGAGAAGTGATGATTGCCCCAATTCCACAACCTTTGGCATTTGCGGCACCATCGAACACGAGCGTCCATCGCGATCCTGGTTCGGGTCCATCATCTGGGCCTGGCGTGGCATAATCTCTGGCAAACATGACGTCTTCATCGGGGAAATCGAAGCGCATGGATTGGTAGTTGTCCATAGGTTGGTGGGCAAGGTATTCAGAGAGCACACTTCCTTTGATAGCTTTCTGCGTAACATACTGGATGTCATACTCTGTTAACACCATTTGCCAACGAGCTACTCGCCCGATGAGAGCGGGCTTCTCGAATATGTATTTGACAGGATCCATCTTGGAGATCAACAAAGTCGTATGGGTGAGCATATATTGCCTCAAGCGTTTTGCTGCCCAAGCCAATGCGCAACATGTCTTCTCGAGCATTGAATATCTCGTTTCACAGTCATTAAACTTCTTGCTGAGGTAATAGATTGCATGCTCTTTCCTGCCGGTTTCATCGTGTTGTCCCAACACGCATTCCATGGATCCCTCTAGCACAGTCAGGTACATGATCAGGGGTCGTCCGGGTACTGGAGGCATCAAGATCGGCGGTTCCTGTAGGTATTCCTTTATCTTCTCAAAGGCTTTCTGACAATTATCGTTCCATACCACGGCTTGATCCTTTCGAAGTAATTTGAAGACGGGCTCACAAGTGGCCGTTAGATGAGATATGAACCTGGCGATATAGTTCAACCTCCCAAGGAACCCTCAGACTTCTTTTTTAGTTTTGGGTGTCGGCATCTCTTGGATAGCTTTGACCTTATCTGGATCGACTTTAATCCCTTTCTGGCTCACAATAAAACCTAGCAATTTACCAGATCTTACACCAAAAGTGCATTTGTTGGGATTTAGTCTCAGCTGGAATTTCCTTAATCGGGCGAATAGCTTTCCCAAGTGGATGAGGTGCTCTTCCTCAGTCTGGGATTTCGCAATCATATCGTCTACATAACACTCAATCTCTTTATGTATCATGTCATGGAAAAGAGTGACCATTGCTCGCTAATATGTTGCGCCTGCGTTCTTAAGTCCAAACGGCATGACCTTGTAACAGAAAGTTCCCCATGGAGTGATGAAAGTTGTCTTTTCCATATCTTCGGGCGCCATCTTAATCTGGTTATATCCAGAAAAGCCATCCATAAATGAGAAGACAGAAAACTGGGCCGTGTTGTCTACTAGCACATCAATGTGTGGCAAAGGGAAGTCATCTTTCGGACTCGCTCTATTGAGGTCTCTATAATCTACACACATTCGCACCTTCCCATCCTTTTTAGGTACTGGGACAATATTCGCTATCCATTGTGGATAGTTGGATACTGCCAGAAAACCAGCGTCTAATTGCTTTTGCACTTCCTCTTTGATCTTGAAGGACATCTCGGGCTTTGTTCTCCTCAACTTTTGCTTCACCGGCGGGCAGCCTTCCTTGAGAGGTAGTTTGTGCATCACAATCTCTTCATCTAGACCGGGCATACCTTTGTAAGACCAAGCAAATACGTCAACATACTCTCGAAGCAATATTATCAGTTTTGACTTAATCTCTGACTCCAAAGCTGCGCCTATCTTGATTTCTTTGGCATCCTCTTCAGTTCCCATGTTGATGACTTCGACCTCTTCTTGGTAGGGCTGAATGACCTTTGACTCCTGTTTCAATAGTCTAGCTAGCTCTTCTGGGAGATCACAATCTTCCTCGCAGTCTTCGTCGGCTTGGTAGATCGGGTTATCAAAGTCATATTGGACCATAACGGGGTCGTTATTGACAAGAGCAAGGGAAGATCTGCACGATGAATGACTTCATGCTTTATTATTTTTTTTTATTTTTAGAAAAGGTTCACATAACAAAGGAAAATAAAACAAAACATTGTCTTTCAAAGATAATTTTATGTGCAAAAAGTAAAAATGAAAGAAAGAGAGTGTAATTGGATGCGAAAGTTTATTTATTGATGATAAGTTGTGCTTTAAAAGCAAAAGGCCCTACAACATGATCCATATGCCTTGGGCAGAGCATATGATTTTTTTTATAGATAAAATAAAAGGGAATTACTCGTCTACTAGAGTAACTTCGGGGATTTCAACGACTCTCCAATTGTTCAAAGTCTGATTAGGCGCCCTAGGATACACCATACACAGCTCCTCATGATCTTCGTCTTCAGTTTCCAAAAACATGACTTGACCATCGACAAGGTGGCCTCCACTAGTAAAAACCAACGGAGTTGCAAGCTCTTTGCCCTTATCAGTTGCATTCTTCTGCTTGTAGCCTAGACCAGCTCCATTTTTGTTGACGGGCAATTCCAACACCCTGCCCCATCCTCGCGGATGTCCTTCCTCTATCACCGTCCTCGCGTCCTTCCAAGTCACTATTGAAGATGCTGGCTTTTCGTAAATCATTTCAACATTGACCACTTTAAAAGCTTGAAACGGTGTCTCATGCACTTCATTTCCTACTTCCACATAGCGGAAAGAAGCAAGATGGCTCATAAGAACATCTTCCTCACCCTCAATGATGACCATCTGATTATTAATCATAAATTTGATCTTTTGATGCAAGGTTGAAGTTACAGCGCCTGCGGAATGAATCCACGGACGACCAAGAAGGCAACTGTAAGCAGGGTATATATCCATTACGTAAAATGTAATGATGAAAGTATGAGGTCCAATCTTGATCGGGAGATCAACCTCGCCTACCACAGTTCTTTTAGCTCCATCAAAAGCTTTTACAATAGTTTGACTTGGTTTCATCACAAGCCCTTCAATTGACAGCTTACACAACGAGCTTTTTGGTAACACATTCAACGATGATCCAGTGTCAACGAGCACCCTAGAGAATACAACATCCACACATTCGATAGTAATGTGCAAGGCCTTGTTATGATTTTTACCTTCGGGAGGTAATTCACTATCATTAAAGCTCAAAATATGACCTGATGCAATATTTCCCACCACTTCTTCAAACTGTACTACTGATATCTCCTCTGGCACATGAGCTGCCTTCAAGAATTTTAGCAGTGCTTCTTGATGGGCCTTTGAACACATTAACAATGACAGCATGGATATCTTCGAGGGCGTCTGATTGAGTTGATCAATCACTTTGTAATCACTTTTCTGAATGATTCTTAGAAACTCCTCCGCTTCATCATTTGGGATGCCTTTCTGTTTAGATGACTGCCCCTGTTCATTGGTGCTCGGTACGATAGTACCTTTTCTTGTATTGTCACTGCTGTTGACAGGAGGTGCAGTCGGAGCAAAGATTCGACCACTTCTAGTGACGCCTCCGGTTCCCACGATGTTCTCTACAGTCTTCTTTTCTTCCAATACATCTTCTTCTGCCACCTTCTGTCCGTTGAGAAAAACAGTTTCATCGTATAACCAAGGTACAACTTTGGTGCTCTTGTATGGAAACGGAGATGGGGTCGAAATGACAAGCTGGTTCATTGATGGTGGAGGCATAGGTATCTTAACTGGATCATACGGGATCTGCAGTGGGATAGAAGTATGTCCATACATGTTGTCCCATTCTTCCTCATCGCACGGTATGGTCAATGGTGTGTGGTTCAAATTGTCAAATGGGATCCAAAGCTCATATCCATCATCATATGGTATCTCCAATGTTTCAAACGGAATTTCAAAAGTAGCAACTTCCTCAATCTTTGATAGTTGTTATGCTACTAATACACCCTGTTCAATCAGGCTTTGTATGCCTTTCTTCAACTCAGTGCATCCTTGAGATCCGTCCATGCAAACATGGCAATTAGTTGAACATCCTGGGTAAATGTTTTTCAACAAGAGTTGCTCCTTAATAGTGGAAAGTGGGGTCCTCAACTTCTCAATATCTGAAATTAATCGGATCCCCTTAGAGCCTTCAATCATGTTTGTTGAGTGGTGAGGTGGCATTGGATTAGACTTGATGTTCGGAGTATTTCGGGTAAAGTTTATCGCTTTTGAATCGATAAGATTTTGCACAATGTATTTTAAAGCCTTACAATTCTCAATGCTATGGCCTGGGGCGCCAGAGTGGAATTCACATCTCGCGTTTACGTCGTAACCGTAGGGGAGAACAGCCGGAGGATCTTTCATTTCCCTAAGTTGAACGAGACCTCCTTTCAACAAGAACGGAAGCAATTTGGCGTAGGTGGACGGAATTGGATCAAGCCTCCTTTCTGGTTTTCTCTGCCTTTGATACTGATTTTGTCTTGGTTGATAGGGTTGTTGTTGTCGATTTTGCTGAGTTGCGGGCTAATTTGCCGGAATGGAAAGTGGTTGCTGTGGAGCAATGGCAGCAATGTGGTGATAACCTTGGTGAGTTCTCCCTCTATTGGTGAACACAGCACTAGCTTCGCCTTCCCTTTTCTTAACGAAACCCTGATAAGGCTTCTTGACCCCGCTTGCAGATCCGCCTGCATTCTGAATTTTTCCCGCCTTCATGAAACTCTCTAATCTCTCTCCAGCCATGACAAGTTCAGAAAACACCGTGGAGGTTGAGGATGCTAACCGCTCAAAGATCGGTCCTTGTAGCGTGCCCATGAATAGGTCTGTCAGTTCTTTCTCCATCAACGGAGGTTGTACCCTTGCAGCTACTCCCCTCCATCTCTGCGCGAAGTCTTTAAAACACTCATTCGGCTTCTGGGTCAAATTCTGAAGCTGCATACGATTCGGAGCCATGTCAGTATTATACTGATAATGCTTCACGAAAGCATCTGCTAACTTTTTCCAGCTTCTCACGTTGGATCGTTCAAGGTGCATATACCATTCTAGGGACGCCTCTGTTAAGCTATCTTAAAAGAAATGGATTAATAGCTTCTCGTCATCAGAATAGGCGGCCATCTTCCTACAGTAAGACCTTATGTGGGTCTTAGGACAACTGTTACCCTTGTATTTCTCGAAGGTTGGAATTATAAACTTCGGAGGTATCTTAACTCCGGGTACAAGACATATTTCAGCAGCATCCAGTCCCAAAACATCGGGACCTTGCAATGCCCTTACCACCTCTTGTAAGGCCTTGAACTTTTTCTCCAACTCAGCGGTTTGGGGTGCACATGCTTCAGCTGAATTCTCATAGAAGCCTTCATGTTCATCATACTGGACTGGTATTGGGATCGCAGTGCCATGAGGTTGAGTAGTACCGACTGGCGGGGGGACGGTGTTGATAGGTACGACACCGACAGAAGTAGGAATTGCCCCAACAGGGGTTGGGGTGGTCTCAACAGGAATTGGAATTGCACCACTTGCATTGGGAATTGCACCAGCCAAAGTCTGATTAGCGCTCCTCTCTGCTGCTTGCCTCATCTCCTCTTGACTCCTGGCCATGTTCTGAATCACCTCCATGAGTTGATTCATCTGCGTTTTCATGCCTAGCATCTCGCTCCTCATAGTAGCCTGGTCTTGCTCTATCTGATCCATGACTCTCTTCTGGTTATTCCTTGTGTTATACCGATGTCGTGAAGTCAGCTTGCTTTACTCTTTCTGAAAGGGGTAAGCGGCGTGTAAGGTCGGGTTGTAGGAAATGCAAAAAGAAAAAATGCGCGAACGTATGCAAAATGCTCGAGAGACTTTCGAGGCTTGTGATTATCATTGGTATCATAGAATCATGACTGAATAATAAAGAAGTGCACAATTTAGACCAAAAAGCAAACTTTCATTAATTTTAGAAAAAATTCATACAGACAATTGCTGAATAAGCCGAAACTATAAGTCATGCTACAAGAAAATAACTGAATAACTAAAATTCTCTCTTTTGGAGACGTTCTTCAAGCTTCTCCGTCTCGAACATGAACCTCCTAACTATTTGGTCGCAAAGCTGGATAAAGTGGTGAACAGAAGGGGGGATATCATTTCCTTCCAAGTCTTGAATGGCGCTTTCCAACCTCCATGGGATATCACGGATCATGAGGTTGCAATGCTCCACCAAATTGTTGTACCTAGCACGACACATATCTAGAGTCGACTGGTAATAACAAATAGAATCCACATGGGTGTCCAACAAATCATTGAGCTGAGCCTCCTTCTCGAGCCACTGCGCACTATCTCTTTGCAAAGCCTCGAAACGATTCCTCCACAGAAGGGCTGTTTCTTGGGCAGTTTCCAATTCTTGACATTTGTTATTCCACATGTCAGATGTGACATATGAATCTTTCAATGCCTCCTCTTTGAGTCTTCGTTCATTTTCCACTAGGGTCAAGGCATTTCTCAGTCGTTCTTCAAGATCCCCAATATCAGCCTCAAGATTCTCTCGTATTTCCTTCTTTTCGGCAGAGGCTATCTCAAAGAAGTGCCATGCCCTATCACAAGAAGCTTTGGTGTCCTTTAAGCGTTGTCGGAGAGTTGTTAATGATGCATCAGCCCCTTCGTAACCCTGCTGGTACCTGACTCTCAGATCCATTTCTAATTTTAACTTCTTGCTACTCTCAGCTGCTTGATCCTGTTCAAACTCCACCTTTCTTTTGTACTGACCGCTCTCCACATTTGCTTGGTGGACTTCATTCTGAAGGTCCTGATTCTCCTTAGTCAATCTCTCCACTATTAGCTTCAGTTTTTCATATTCTTCTATGGATACATGAGTGGGAGCAGGAGGTGCTTCTCGCATAGAGGGCTCTAAGGGAAATGGTAACGACCTTTCAGCTACTCTAGCTAGTAACCACCGGTTGTATGGCTCCTTTGCCACACAATTCTTCGCTTTTAACTCCTTCCTCCCCTTTGTATGAATCTTGCCCCAAGCCTTAGCAATCTTCCTGACAAACGCAGGGTCCTCTGATGTGGCTAGCAAAAAGAAACTCTGAACCTTCTCTGCTTCGGGCTCGCCCTCCATAGCATAGCCCAACTGACGTAATGCCATGACTGGGTTATAGTTAATACAACCGGCCCTACCGATCAAAGGTACATTACTGAATTCTCCACAACTAAAAATGATTTCCACATCATAGTACTCAGGAGAGTACCAAGCAATATCACTAGCTTCCAGAGACATGATGCGTTGATACCATTTTAATTCCTTCTTGTTTTCCATGAACGACCCTTTCTTGGGCAAATGAGAAGCATACCACTTGTATAGTAGGTGAGAGCAGCATTGGATCATTCCCGCCTTCTTTTCACTCCTCCAATGAATAGAGTGATAAACATCGGCAAGGAGTGTAGGGATGGGATTCTTCTGCATGAAGAGAACGATGGCAGTGATGTCTATGAAATTGTCCACATTTGGAAAGAGGACAATCCCATAAATCATTAGAGCAACGCTTATTCCGAACTTTTCCCAATCTTCATCAACCTTGTATTGAGCAGCCTTTTCTAGCAGAAATTTCAATGGAAAACCCTGAACACCCCCTTTACTGGTTAGACCCTCTTTGACTTCCTCTTTGGTCATACGTAGAGTAAGAGCAATGGCAGGAGGTTTTGGTTCTTCTTCCAAGCCTGTGTATATAGGTTGATCCTTAATCTTGATGTTCAAAATGTGAGAATATTCCTCAAGAGTAGGGGCCAACTGATAGTTTTGAAAAGTGAAACATCTGAGAGGTGCATCATAGAACTGAGCCATAGCGAACAGAGCCCAAGTATCGACCCTAGAATGGAGGAGATCAGGCAATTTCCCATACCTCCCCTGAAAGTTGATCTTGATAGCCTTTGGTATGTCAATCAGAATGTCTTGAATTAGTTCCAACTTTGGTTCTCTGAACTTGATGGAATTTGTGCTTCTCTTTCTTTGGTCAGTCATTGTATTCACCAATACCTGAGATAATCACAGTCTCTTAAGTCCCTTGATGTGCGAGAAATGATATGCAATGCAATGTTTTATGAATGCACATGATAAAGAACACAAAGCGAGATCAAGATTACTGGTCCTGCAAAACAACATAAAAAAAATCTCTCCCATCGGGTGGGTTGTCTATTGGTTTAAAGGGGGCATCCCAAAGGCTTTTAAACAAAGTCCCATGCACTAGCCCTCAAAAGTTTTCCATCATAACGACTACTCGTAAGACGGTAATCCCTTCAAAGGATGAACACAGAGTCATGTCTTAGCAACCTTTGGAAAAAGGTTCTACAAAGATCCTCAGAATCACGGACTCCCACGTCGGAAATAAAGACGTCATTACGACTATACGTAAGACATAATCATTCCAACGGGATCTCATCTGAGCGGTGGAATTCGATCCAACTCAACGAGTCCTAAGTCTCGCAAATCAGACAGAACCCACCTCCTATCTTAGTATATACTCGAAAGCTCGGGTATATAGCTTTTATCCTCACAAACCAAACCAATAAAACCCAACAGGTTAGTGAACACAACATAAAAAAACAGATAAAAGCAAACAAAAACACACACGCGACAAACAAAATAGGCTTGGCTCGCCAGGATATCCCCAGCAGAGTCGCCAGCTGTCGCTACTCAAAAAATGCATCGTGCAACGACGGGGAGGCGAAGAGAAAGGACAGAAGAGTCGCCACCGAACTTTATTTATCCCATGAGGGGAAAGGAAAATATCGAGAAAACCTTAGGAAATAAATGGATAAGATGGTCTCGCGACCAAGAACGGGTTCGGAAGCCGGTTATGCGAAGGGAAGGTATTAGCACCCCTCGCATCCATCGTATTCGATGGGAACCTTTTGTTTGTCGATGTGTGAATTTATTTGCTTAAATATTATGCTAAAAAGTTGTTCCAAAAGATAGAGAGAAGGGTTTAGAAACGGGGAAAGAGAGGTAACGGAGGAAAGAAAAGACTCGATAGGACTTCGCGGTCCTAGGCCTACGTATTCTCAACGGATGAGAAAGTCAGAGTCGACGTAGTTCGGGGCTACGGATATTGGGGGGAAAGTGCTCGACAAGGATTGTGGCCCTTGTGCCTACGTATCTTTACTTGAAAGAAGTAAAGAATCAGAGCAGCCGTAGTTCGGCCTACGGAGTGTTGGTGTTTTGTGGATGATGCTATCGTGCGCATTCTAGCAGTTCAGGTGTTTTGCTGCTCGCATGTGAGGAGACTTATGCGTTACCTGTTTGCGATAGAACGGACGTAACATATCCTTTTTGAAAGATATAAGGTTTTCGCCAGACGAGGCAAGGTGTCACATTTGATTTGTGAGGTTATTTTTTAGGGACGAGGTAGGTCCTCAGATAGTAACCCCTACGGGTAGTACCCGATTCGTTATCTCAAAGTTTTTGTTTTATGAAAATGTGTGGCGAACGAGGTGTCTTCGTATTGAAAGACGAGCGTCGAAACCACCCTCACTACAGTGGGCATCTCGACACTCGAAGAGAAAGAGGTCTACACCCAATCCTCTCTCTTTAATTCAATGCAAAGAGAACTTCATTCTCTTATTAAAGATGTTTTTGGTTTTGAATGGTAAGTGCTTGGCGACAGAGAACCTTACGGTAAACGTCAGCACTCGGGATAGGAGAAGGCCTACGCCTAACCACTCCACGACCATTCAAGTTTTTTGTTGTGAAAATAAGTTTGAAAATGCACTCGGTACGGGACCGAGGTTTTAGGTGTGAAAATTGTGGAAGGAAGTTGTGAAAGGGATAGGTGGTGGACAAAGTCGCATCTTCGTATTGAAAGACGAGTATCGAGACCACCCTCACTACAGTGGGCATCCCAACACTCGAAGAAGAAGAGGTCTACACCCAATCCTCTCTCTTTAATTCGATACAAAGAGAAATCAATTTATTATGGTTTGAAGATGGACTCGGTACGGGACCGAGGTTTTAGGAGAGATGGTATGGAAACGTCTTCATATTGAAAGACGAGCGTCGAAACCACCCTCACTACAGTGGGTATCCCAACGCTCGAAGAAGAAGAGGTCTACACCCAGTCCTCTCTTTTTAATTCAATACAAAGAATTGATTTTAAGGAGATGAGATTTGAAAATGGATGGGAAGCGTCTTCGTATTGAAAGACGAGTGTCGAAACTACCCTCACTACAGTGGGCATCCCAACACTCGGAGAGGAAGAAAGTCTACACTTAATCCCCTCTTTTAATTCAATACAAAGATAATTGGATATTGAAGATGGTTTGTCAATGCTTTTGAATCGAGTTGGGACAAGAAGCGAGGAGAGAAAAGAGGTGGTCTCAGATCCAACGATACTTATCAATACATTGACTTAGTAATCGATTTATGGAACTTTCGTCATCGACCAAAACAAATGAAAACGGGACAAAATGCCCAATAATAAATGAGAAATAGAATTTAACTCTAAAAGTATAAACTTCTAAATATTATATACACAAAAAGAAAACAACATATAGATTCTAAAAGAAAATATTAATAAAACTCTAAATATATATAACTATATTATAAACTATCTAATATATAATATATATAGAAAATCTAGGAAGATATCAATATAAAATAATAATATACTTACAAAGTTCATAAAATATATAAAATGTATAACTAAATAAAATGTATAATATAGATAATTTACATAAAAACAGTAAGTATAATAATTAATAATAATAATATACATGATAAAATAAAATATAAAAAAGAACATGGAGGGAAGGATGAATTGAAACGGGGGTTAGCTCAGTTCATAATCGTTCATGCGTGTTCCTGGGTTTGAATCAGTTTCTCTTTTGTCCAATTTTCTCTTCATCTGAGTCTCTCTCTGTTTGATTTCTTTGGATCTGGTTTAGGTTTGAAGGTTTGTTGACCGGAAATTTGAAGGAGTGACGGAAAGGGTTTCTATGGTGGTTTCAGAAGCTCTGAAGAAGCTTAATGTAGGATGGCGGTTGATGAAGCTTCGTTTGAGGTTTCATGAGGTAATGAAGATGATTCACGGGTTATGGAGATCGCGAGGGATAGGTTTCAGTTAACGGTGGTCTTCGAAGATTTTTCTGGAAGAGAGATATGGGTCACCGGCGGGTTTTAGAAACGAGTTTGTGGAAAAAGTTTGGTGTTGTTGAAGAACTGGTTGTGGCGAGTTTTTCTGGGTTATGGTTTGTTTCACGGTGAGAAGTTTGCGTTTTCACAGTTTTCGAATTCGAGTTGGTTTTAAGAGTAACGAAAGTTGAACGAAGGTGGGAGTGGAAGGAGTATTTGATGGGTTTGCAAGAGAAGAGGTTTCCATAGAAGTTTGTTCATTTAAGTTGAGCTTTGTTTGAGATAGTTGGAGATTGGCCTTAGTGAAGTTTAATGGAAGTTTTTATTGACTCGGAGGAGGAAGAGATCCGAAGGAATTGACGAGTTTCAGTGGTTGGTTTTAAAGGTGAACGTTCGGTTGTTGTTGAGTTGATTTTGAGAATGAAAAAATGGTTGCCCAAGATTGAAAGGTGGGGGGTTAAGGTTGAAGAAGGATTTTCTGGTTGAGTTTGCGAGGTTGTTGAAAACGAAAACAGTGAGTGTTGATTTTGTTGGTTAAGGGAGTAGAGTGCGCAGGTGATTTAGCAGTGTGGTTGTACTGGTTTTGTGTGCATGTGTTTATTTGTTGAGTTTTTGTATGGTTCATGAGTAACATGAACACGAATGAGGGTGTGTTTTGATGGTTCAAGGCCGAACAATGGTTTTAGGTGGCTATTCAAGCTTGTAGTGGTTCTGAGTGGTTCTGTTGAAGGAGAGAAATTGAAGAGAGTGTAAAATGGTGATGTTCGATGATGATGAGGATGGAAGGTTCATGAGCAATGGAAAAGATAATGGTTGGTGTTTGGGAAGGTGAGGGTTCGTTGGACTCAATGCCAGGAAACAAAACAACACAAATCAACACAGATCAAGACTATGAAGACAGAAAAATCAATAGAATACTTACCGAGTTGGAGCGAATCCGACAAATTCTCACGCTAGCAAAGAGGAGTTTGGATGATGCACAACTTTCGTTGAACCGATACCACCAAATCGTTAATACCGAAAACAGATAAGCTCCCTCTTCAATCTCTTTTTCAGTTTTGTTTATGTATGTTTTTTTGGTTAAGGGATGAAGATGAGCTGTGAGAGAGGGTGGCTGCTGCCTCTGTTAGGGTTTTTTTTTTCTTGAATGAATAGTAACCAATATATATGGGGGCTTCATGATGTGAGATTAGGGTTTAGCTTAGAGAAATTGTGGGAACTTTGGGTCTGTTCCCCTTTGGGAAAGAAAATGAGTTACTTTTTGGTAATGGGAGTAAGGACTGAAATTATGGGATTGAAGACAGTATAACCTTTGTCTGTTTGTAGCTTTTGAAATTGTCTATTTTTTTACTCATGATTTCACTGTGGTAACACAACAATTTTACTGATATGAACTTGCTGATGTGGTATTTCATCATTCTTACTGTGAACAAACTCTTGGTTTGCTGAAAAGTATGCCATTCAAGATGTCTCGCGAGACAGTTGAGAGTTGAACTTTTGATTACGCTGCATTTCAGTTTGCGATGCTGTGCTGCGGTTCGTAACTTCATTGTTGTTAATCTGGTCATGATTGTTGAACCAGCCTAATAATATTTGTCCACTGTTTGTTTTTTTTTCCTTCAGGTTTTGTGAATTGCTTTGTGAATCATGAAGGGTGTGATGATGATTAAGAGGGTCAATGGGAGCTGATTTTATCGAGAGGGGAGCGATGAGTCGAAAGGGAAAGGTTGTAGCGGAGGAAACTAATGGTAATTGTTCTCCTTCCTTTTTTTTAAAACAATGTTCCAAACATCTCTAAATCACCAACCCAACAACATTTGCATTTCCAACATCATCAACAACTCAGAAGAGACTTGTAATTCTGTAATGTGTTTGCAGCTAACTGAAACATTTTTGAAACAGGGTGTGAGCTGTCATAAAAATGGTTGGAATTTTCGGTTTTGCGGTGAGCGCTTGGCTGTTCATTCTTTGCAGCTGGGAATTAAAATGGTTGTTTTGCTGCCAATGGTCTTTTTTTGTGTTGCAAAGTGAATCAAGTTTTTTCTTTTTGATTTATTAATCTTCTCATTTGATTTTGGTCTACTGCAGGTGAGTCGGCTAATTTGAATCCTGATAGTGAATATGGGCTCCGGCCGTGAAATCCTGATCTTGTAGAAGTAAAAGATCTTCTGGAAGTGAAAGACTCAGCTTCTTCATCATCTTCTCCATTATTGCTTGTAAAGAAATGGGGTAAGACAGATTCTATCTAAAGCCGTGAAAGATGCAGCACGCTTGTGGAATTCTTTTAGCCTCATCTTTATTTTGTTCCCAGGTGATGATGATTCTTCATCATATGATGGAGCAACATAACCCTTGTCTTCCTCGTAATTTGTGATGGGACCAACTAAAACCAAAGAGTTATTGCTGTGTTCTTCAACACCTACGACATCTAAAGCTTCCAGCATGGTACCTGTTGAACCACCAATCAGCAATACCGTCAAAACAACTATTGTTGTAGTTGCAGTGAAAATGGTCTGTCCATGTCCTTCTGGATGATCATGAACTGATTGCAAAGCAAAGGCAAAAGCCATTTCCCCTCGAAGTCCACTACACCAAAGTGCCTTTTTTTTGGTATTTTGGAGGTATCTGTTGATGTGCAGGTTTGACAAGATTGACCAGGTAGGCACAAGAAAAGACATTTACGGCTCTTGCGACTTTGAGAACTTCGTGACAAATTTGAATACGCATAGTGCTTCATCACAATTCCTGTGAATAATATTGATACAATACCAGACAAGCCAAGGCCTTCAGCCAGCATGTACGAGAAATATGGGAATAGAACGAAAAGACAACTCTCCACATTCTGCAGGTTGTCAACATCCAAGCCTGCATACTTAAATAGGTTCTGGCAGGTTTTCTCTGTGTGTAGAGCGATCCGTGATGCGTTTTGAATTCGCTCACATGAAGACACAAACGGGATAGTTCGACAGCAGATTTAAGTTTAGCTTTGCAGCATTCTTATGCCAGAATATTCCTTATTGTATCAAATGCTGTGATTTTTTAGTAGCCTGTCAAACTGGATGGCGAATTTAATCGCGTATAATCATGCGTATTGCACCATGGCTTATGGTTTGTTGTGTTGGTAACTTGTGGTTTTTGCTTCTCATTTTGCAGGACGAATTGGAATCGCATACTCAAATGAGCTCCGCTGCAGACGAGACACATTAGATATATAAACCCAACTGCAATCCACTGCAAACGCTTTCCCGTAAAAATCAGCTGCTACGAAACATCTAATAACAACACACAACTTCCAATCAAATTCAGATGTCTCAAGTGAGTATCAAAGAGCACTACATTTCATGTCTAACACTTCTCCATGAGTTTGGTTAAGTCTTCCTGAAACTTCTTTTGGAATTCAACAAGCTTAACATGTCCCTCCTTCAAATCTTCTTTTTCTTCTCCAGGTAAATATAAGTGATGTAGTGACAGCTGCTGAAATGCAGAAGGTACGGTTTCAGCGCAGGCGGTAAACCGCGGTTTAAGGTATATCCCATTAGCTGTACTGCCCTTATTTTCTGACTGCCTAATTACCTAATTATTCTTCGGCTTCTTTTTTCATGTGAGCACTCATGGGGACTTGGCATGACAAAAGGTTTGCTATGGTGAGGATAAAAAAACAATGACGTTCTTGCGGAAGCTTTTTCCTTTATGTTTGTTGACTACATCAACAAAGAGCTTTGAACATCATAATTTCCACATGGATCTTGAGTCGGACCTGTCTGCGGCTTTCTTTGTCTTTTTCCTCTCGAATAATTGATGAACTTGTTGACACACGCAACGGCCTTGCTGATGAGCAACATGTCAAGTCAGAATTTCGCCACAGTCATATGACTTATGTAACTCTCATTAGTCTGATGCCTTAGTTTATCACTCTGTAATGATGATAGCATGTATTTCGGCATGATGAATTTCTTTCGTAACAGATACCACCTTGGTGTCTTAAAGATTCATAAGTTATCCACTTCCTAGTGCCACTTTGAGGTTTTGGATATTGTATAAAATACTACTGTAAAAACGCATGCCCTCCAGCGATTAGGCTAGAGATAAATGAGATTTTTTTTGTAGCAATTACAGTGAATAGCTGCGTTTTATCCTCAAAACCTGTTGTCATTCAACCATGATAAACTCAAAGTATATTAAGGCTTCTAACTTGAATTTCAATTGGACTTATCTTGTGGTACAACTAGCTCTGATCCATATTATCCACACAATTTGTTTACATCCTCTCGTCTTCCCTTTACAACACATAAAAGAAAAATCCTTTGTATTTGAAACGAATTGCTAACGTTGTTTGGAGTATATGACCTACATTCTGAACAACCTTGAAATCATCTGAACTAATAGGCCGGACAATTACCTTGGTAGAGTGTAACGACATTGACGTGTGTAGTTTAATGATCCATGATTTTTTACTACACTTTTCTCTTTTAAATACCCTTATAAGGACTCAACTCTTAAAAATGGATTCACACTTGTAATGTTTGGAAAGATATCACTCTCAACGTAAATCCATGAATCAATAATTGAATCAATTCCCCGTTTTCTTAAAGTGTACGAAATTAATGTTTAATCATGGATCCATATTGACAATCGTACACAGCCGAGCCTTGAACTTTGACATTTGCTAACCGAAACAAATTTTTTTTTCATGTCTAGCAGGCTATTACCTTCAGTAGACTTTACATTGCCCAAACTCTACTTGGTAAATGCACTCATCTTTAAGGATCTTGAAGTGCATTGTCATAACCTGATCATAGAGCGAATCATTGACTGACTAAGATTAAGTTAAAACTAAATGAACATCAATCCATACCACACTTCCCTGACTGGCTATCGTCGAAACAGAAAATATGACAAATTTGGGGTATGACACACCTACGTTGTACTACAGCCCTAGCGGCCGAATCTATGGAGAGCTGGTGACAAGCCATGTCGGGGTCAAGCTCGAGCATCTCTGTGACACTCCAGCAAAGAGGTCAGCATTCTCCCAGAGGCAGGCCTTCATCTGCTTCCTTGCCAGGCGGGGGAGCCCATTTCCAATCTTCACACTTCTGTCGGGATCGTCACCGAGCATGATAAGCTCGAACTCGCCATATGGAATGGGGTGTATTGGGTGGAGTGGTTACCCGTTATTTGATGGAGGCGCGTCTTCCGGTACTTCGTTTTGCTCTTGTCTGTTGGGGAAGCGGCTGCCGAGGTCGATGGAGTGACGCGGGGCAACGGCTTTTGCTCCTCAGTTCGAGATGACTTGTCGGTATTCTTGGGCCTAATGTTGATCGAGTTGAGTCTCTTGATGATTGCTTTGAAACATCTTCTGGCTGCTTTGATGTCTCCGTAGAGGATGACTGCTCGACCCCTGGTTGTGTAGTACTTCATCTTTAGGTGCACCGTAGACGACACCGCAGTCAACTTGGCCAGGGTCGGTCTCTCCATAATGCATTGATACAATGATGGGCATTATATCACCAGGAAGCAGAACTTGACCCATCTCGCAGTTTCTTCAGATCCGAAGGTGACGAGGAGCTCCACGTATCCCCATGGTCTCGTGGTGGTTTCATTGAAGCTTTACAAGTCAGAGCCAACATACAGCGTCAGATGACTCTCGTCAAGCTGAAGAGTGGTGAAAAGGCGGGTGTACATAATGTCCATCGAGCTTCCTTGGTCGACAAGAATGCGGCGGACGTCAAAGTTCTCTATCCGAGCCCTGATCAGCAGAGGAGTGATGGAGTTGGGGGCGTTGCCCGACAGCTCCTCGAGGTAGAAGGTGATCGGATTCAAGTTCCACTTGAACTTTTCGAGGGTGGCATTCTGCTTTGAAATCTTGTCGACCAGCTCCTCAAATTTCCTCTTGACTGACCCTATTGAAAGCTTGCTGAGACCCCCGCCGAATATGACCATCGTGGATGGGAAGTTCTCCTAAGGGCTGCGAGCGGACATCGTTGTGTCGAACTCGTAGGGGAGGTAGAAGTCCTCTGGTCGAGAGATGCACAAGGCAACTTGCAGCCCGGCCTCGTCGGAGGGTGGTGGCACCTCCTCGACCCTCTTCGCCTCGTGAGTTTCATGTCGAGGAACCTCATTCCTTCTAGTGTATTGTTTCAGGTGCCCTTCTTTGATTAGGATTTCGATGGCATATTTGAGGTGGATGCAATCTTTCGTGACGTGTCCATGGCTCCGGTGGAACCGACAGTACCTGGACTTGTCGACGTTGGGCTTAGGGGGCGTTGGCTTTGGGAAATGGACACCACCTCTTTGGAACTCTGAGTTTATGCACTTAGCCAGAATGCGCTCGCGGGGAGCTATGAGTAGCGTGTACTCGATAAATCGGCCAGCTGGCCCCTTTTGCTCTCGGGAGTCTCGGGGCCGATCTTCTCTCCTTCTCTCACCACCTCGCATAGGAGTGGTAGAGTCTTCGTGCCTGAAGTTTCTGGAACTCTCTTGGTTCCGCGAGTCGCGGGTGCAGTTAGCAACCTCCTTCTCCTCGTAGTGAACGTAAGCTTGGGCCTTGTGGAGGAGCGTGTCTAGCGTGTTGGACCTTTCGATGCCGACGGCCTTAGCGAACTCAGTTCGAGGTCGCAGTCCTCGTTTAATTAGATATCTCTTCATGTCATCCGAGGTGGCTACTTGTACACTTCTCAGTTGAATCTCTATATGTAATCCCGGAGAGATTCTTCCTTTCCTTGGATGACGGCTTCCAGGGATGCTTTCGTCTTTGGGTGTCGCCAGAAAGCAGTAAAGTGCCTGGAGAACTGCTTCTTCAGCTCTCTCTATGAGGTGATTGACTCGGGCTCAAGGCTCTTATACCACACCATCACACTTTTCCTCAAGGTCGTGGGGGGAAAACCTGCACTTGATGGCTCCCTTGACGTTTCTGTAGTCAAGCATCATGTCGATGCTTTCAATGTGGTCGTCTGGATCGGTGGTACCATCATAGGTAGCCAGTATTAGGGGTTTTTCCATCCCGACGGAGAGGCGAGTTTCTATGATAGCCCTAGACAGCGGAGTACGTGGGTCATCCTCTTCACTTCTGATGGACGATTGCGATGGGGACGAGTTGTATTGAGGGCTTCTACGGCGTGGATGGTCACATTAAGGAAGTGTGCCCGTCCTTGGCATCACCTTCCTCGGCGTGAACGGTCACATTGGGATCGTGATCGTCGTCGTTGGTGAACGAGGTGAAGGCGGTTTCAGGGATGTTGTTGTCATTGCGTGGGCTAGCCATGATCAACGGAGGTTGAGGTATGCTTTGATTCTTGGATTTCTTTAGAAGGAAGAACGAGGAAGCAAGATTCCCGCAGATGGTACCACTGATCTTACCAGATCAAGAAAGGATCAGCAGCCAGCAACACGTCGTGAGCTCCTTAATTCACCGGTGGTGGAGAAGAAGAAGGGGGTGTACCTGCAAGGTACTGCAATGTTAAAGTAAGAGACGAAGTAGAAAGAGTAAAGTACAAAGAAAGTGTGTAGAAAATTAAATACCTGACACTCTACTGAAAAAGAGTATTTACAATGTGCCCCAAGCGCTGCGCCAATAGTTACTTTACACTAGGTTGAATTGCAATGCCTAATACGAGTAACTGCCAGGGCTTACGTGGCATAGGAAAGACCAGCACATGGTCTTCGCCCTGGGTCAATTGCCCCGTGATCTTCAAAAGGTAGGTAGTTGCATGTTAACATGTCCCCGCGTGGGGGACACGTGGAGACCGTGGGGGAGACGTGTGAGAGCTCCCCGTATGCGTTAATGGATTGAGCTTTCATTGGACCTCCCTGACGATGAGCTGGGTTGGGGCGTGCCCGACAGTGGGTCAGCCTCTGGCTCAGTCCAAAACAATTTTGATCTTCAATAATGTATGTTTACATTATGCGATATCAAACTTTAGTCTTATAATTTAGAAAAAATAAATATAAAAAAATTTATAATATTTTAAAAAATAATTTTTAAGAATATAAAGAAAAAGTTATTTTCTAAAGTTAAAACAAACAACCCATAATTTGTTAAATTAATGTTTTTCAAAATGAGAAAAAAAAAATGCTTTTGAGAGTACAAGCTAATTAGACAACAAGAATTCTCAATGAAGTCAATTAGAAAAAGTTAAACTTACCAAATCTAAATATAAAATTCAGTCGGCCGCGGGGGTGCTTATGAATAGAGTGGAGAGCCGGAGGCAATTAGTTCTAAAATTCAATATAATAAGTGTCATTTAAATGATAGAAAAATATTAGCTTTATGGATCTAATATTTTTTTAATGAAAATTTATCATTAAATGATGATGGAGACTTCTTACTTGAAATTAATTTGATTTTTCATAAAAACATTGCATTACTGGTTATTAAAAATACATGCTCATTGAGTGAAGTGACATTATATTTATAATATTTTTATTTTATTTTATTTTTGTGTGTATATAAATTAGATACTTTATCAAACCATAGTTTATTAAATTACTAATTACTTTATGTAGATACATTTTCAAGTGTTTTTTTAATATAAAATATATCTCCAACCCTTTATTTTATTTTTCTCAGTTTGATTCATTAACTTTTACCACTTTTGGTTATGTCTTTTTTTAATTTGGAGTTTTAATGTGATTATTACCTTTAGATCGAATTACAAAATGTCCATAGTATGAGTTTTATAAAACAAGTTAGTGTATTTGGCATTAAAATTTCACAATAAAAGTAAGCAGTAATTATTTTAGTTATATATTATTAATTTATTTGATAAACAGTTCGATTGTGAATTTAGTCGATTAAATTAATTAAATTTTAATCTAAATATTTTAGACATAAAATCTCTAGTACAATTTTTAAAATATTGGTTTTAAACTATTTATCGCAAAGAAAAGATTTGTTTCTATTTATAAATCTCTTTCAAAATTCAATGCAACATTAATCATTACTTTTTCTATAATGTTTTTTATTATTTATTAGAGAAAAATGAATAAAAAATAACAATAAATACATGAAAATGAAAAATAATATTATTAAAATAAAAATATTGATTATGTTTCATTTTTATGTATTGATGTAAAAATATTGATTATAAGAAACTCATTTGATAATTATAAAGGTAGTATTTGGTGTACTAAAGTCAAAATTTTAAAAAATTGAGATTTTTTATTACAATGTTAACAACTGAAACGTAAAATAAATAGGCTGTCTTAATGTACAAACTTTGTAAAATAAAGGACAAAAATAATTAAAACCAATAAAATAAAAATGAATATAAAGTGATAAACAAAAAAAAAATAAAGGACACTGATTCAGAAATTGATAGGATTTTATGTTAATTAACTAATTAATTAATTACAACTGGTAATCATCTCAGACATTGCTTCGGTTCCTTCTCAGATATACCATCAGCGTTGTGTGCATGATTTTCACTCACTGAAATCTTCATCCTCAGATTCATCATTTTGTTGAATCAGTTATCGCCTAATCTTCATTCAGCAACGATCGGATTCACCTCAATCTATAGCCAAATTCAACGACTCCATGGTGTAACTGATTCTTGCATCTCGATCCCAATTTCATAATGTCTTGGGGATTAGGTTGGAAGAGACCCTCCGAAATCTTCCACCTTACTCTCAGCTACGGCAATGACGATCCACCGGAGAGTCTCGCCCGTACTTCAACCTCCTCCCGTTCCTCATCAGCATCTTCCTCCTCCTCTTCATCTTCTTCCTCATCAATCGTATCTCAGGATCAGGACCTCGGTTTTCGAATTGAATTGGATTGGTCGTCATCGGATGATGAAGATCAGGTTGCGTTAAAGCTTCAGTCACAACTCATGGTGGCTTTGCCGATGCCGCAGGATACCGTCGTGATTGAGTTGACGCCTCGTCACGATGATGAGGATTATGTGGATTTGAGTATGAAGGTGGTTAAGAGAAGGGATCCACTTAGGGCTATCACAATGGCTAAGGCTGTTAACTCTGGTTTGCAGAGTGATGGCACTGGTGTTTTGACACGGTTGCTGCGCTCTGAGATGGCTTCACCGACGCCGGAGGGCGACGAGAGTGTTCCACGTGGTGGCGGACACCATTGGACGACTCTTGCTGTGCTTAGTATTTGTGGTTGTGGCTTGTCGGTGAGCTTTACTTTGTCGTTATTCAATGCGAGTCAAATTTTATGGATTTATTGTTGCTTTGATTAGAGTAGTTTCTTCTGATATTATTTTATGCAGTTAATGAAGTTCAATCTCTTTGAGTTTCATTATTTAACATATGTTGTATAAGTTTTACCTTTGCGATTCATATGTATGATTTTGTTAATCTGATGGCTGTTGATTGATATAAAATTTAATGAATTAGTTAGTCTGGTTTTGTTGATACTCTGATTTATTGCTAAGTAACATGAAATATTAATGCTGTATCTCTTCCTTGATTCTCTGGAAGGGCATTTAATTTCATAATTTCGGCGCGGAAGTCATACATGATTGAGTTGGATCAGAGATGTTTTTAACACTATTTGTATGCAGGTATTTCCAGTAGAACTTACACAATTGCCGCAAATAGAAAAACTATATCTAAATAACAATAAGCTGACCGTTTTGCCACCCGAGCTTGGTGAGCTAAGAAGCTTAAGAGTGCTTAGAGTTGACAACAACATGCTTGTCTCTGTACCTGGTAAGTGTTTCGTTGTTCGGATTACTACTATGCAAGGATAGTAGTAGATCA
The DNA here is from genome assembly GCA_963859935.3 of Lathyrus sativus. Taxonomy (NCBI): domain Eukaryota; kingdom Viridiplantae; phylum Streptophyta; class Magnoliopsida; order Fabales; family Fabaceae; genus Lathyrus; species Lathyrus sativus. Next base: position 669,706,123 of record OZ012738.1, read on the forward strand.
GTTGTTTTCATACGGGCCTAGTAGATGTAGAAATATTTTCATGTTTACAGTATGTGCACTGAGTAAACATGAGCCAACAACACTATCTGAAAGTAATGAGCAGTCTTAGGATACATGAAGCTACCGATTGAAAACAAACATGGAAACCTTATTGAATTGGGTAACAGAAGTTATGGGCCCCACTTAATGCGGCAATGCATTAAAAATGACCCTGTGGATCCTGGATGTTTACTATTAAGATATTTCCTAAAGTGGTTTCGAGGTTTTAAGATTAGTGTTTCATGCTTTTATCTGATTTTTTTTGTTGCTTTTTGAGCAGTGGAACTGAGACAATGTGTGGAATTGGTGGAGTTGTCATTGGAACACAACAGGCTTGTTCGGCCTCTTCTTGACTTCAGGTTTTTGGGTTAGATGGTTTTTGTGAATTTGTTTGGACTTCATGTTTTCTTCTGGTCTTACTGTTACCATATGATAGGGCTATGGCTGAACTACGTGTTCTTAGGCTATTTGGAAATCCTCTTGAGTTTCTTCCGGAAATTTTGCCCCTACACAAACTTCGTCATCTTTCTCTTGCAAACATTAGGATTGTCGCGGATGAAAATTTGAGATCAGTAAACGTGCAAATAGAGGTGGCAATTTGCAATCTAACTGGACTATTTTTTTTTGAGATCATTCAAAACATATTACATATTCAGTTAAACATACTTTTTCTGGTCATTGCAGATGGAAAACAGTTCTTATTTTGGTGCATCTAGGCATAAACTTAGTGCTGCCTTCTCTCTTATATTCCGTTTTTCTTCTTGTCATCACCCATTACTAGCATCTGCTCTAGGAAAGATTATGCAAGACCAAGGAAATAGAGCATTTGTAGGTAAAGATGAGAATGCAGTGCGGCAGCTCATAAGTATGATAAGCAGTGACAATTGTCATGTGGTATGTTTTAATGGGTGTAGAGATCACCAGGTTTTTATATACTCTGCTGTTATATTTGATCATCATGATTATTCTTAATATTTTACAGGTTGAACAAGCCTGCTCTGCTCTTTCAGCCCTTGCCTCTGATGATTCTGTCGCACTGCAGCTGATGAAGGCAGACATCATGCAACCAATTGGAATAGTTCTGAAATCTGCAGGCCGGGAAGAGGTTATATCTGTATTGCATGTTGTGGTTAAGCTGGCTTTTACATCTGATACCGTTGCTCAGAAGATGTTGACCAAGGATGTTTTGAAATCATTGAAAATCTTATGTGCATATAAAGATCCAGAGGCAAGTTAGTTTCATTTCGTTATAATGATTTAATTGATTCCATATGAGTTTTGATAAAACATTTTTTTTAATCAATTTGTTTTCACTTTTAATTAGAGAACTGCCATATTTCACTGTCTTTTGTTTATATGTATAGGAAACTGAAAAAAAATCTCTTTTTTGTTTATTGTTTTTACTGTTTCATGTACAAATCATGGACTACAAGTAACAAAGCAAAAATCAACGTGGTTGTTTTGCAATTAAAAGGGAAAAATTAGAACACTAAACAATTTTTGAAATCAAACAAATCTTTATATTGTATAATCTTTTAATCTAAAGGTTTACTTCATAGGTGCAAAGACTAGCTCTGTTAGCTGTTGGGAATTTGGCCTTTTGTCTGGAGAATCGTCGTGTCCTTGTTACCTCTGAAAGTTTGCGAGAACTTCTCTTACGGATGGCTGTTGCAACTGAACCACGTGTTTATAAAGCTGCAGCTCGTGCTTTGGCAATTCTTGGTTTGCCTCTGGAGATAACTTTAGCCGTGTTTTCAGCATGTTTTATTCCGTTTATTGAATTAATTCATTCTTCCATGTGCTGTAGGTGAGAATGAAAACCTGAGGCGTGCAATAAGAGGGAAACAAGTGGCAAAGCAAGGGCTTCGCATACTCTCAATGGATGGAGGTGGGATGAAAGGTCTAGCAACCGTGCAAATGTTAAAGGAAATTGAAAATGGAACCGGAAAACGAATACATGAGTTGTTTGATTTAATATGTGGTACATCAACGGGTGGCATGCTAGCTGTTTCCCTTGGGATGAAGTTAATGACTTTAGAAGAATGTGAAGATATATACAAGAATCTTGGTGAGGATGTTGCTTTAAAATGGCACAAATTATACTTTTAAATTTTATAGATCTATTTATATACCCTGTCATTCTTTCTAAGCTGACTCAATTTTTAACCAGGGAAACTTGTTTTTGCTGAGCCTGTTCCCAAGGATAACGAAGCTGCAACTTGGAGAGACAAGTTAGATCAGCTTTATAAGAGTTCATCACAAAGTTTTAGAGTTGTTGTTCACGGATCAAAAGTATGCACTTCTTTTCTTTATGTTTTTTGTACTGTCAATTCTTTTATCACCTCTCTTTTACATACATGAACATGCTTTTACGATTGGAATTAATCTTGACCAACCACCATAAATGATAGTCAATATTAATTCTAAAGCAAAACCAATCTCAACCATTCATTTCTCAGTGGTCCAGATTAGCTCCTCTATTCTCACATACTCGTTTTGTACGCTACTTGTTTATATGATATTTGGAGCATGTCCTTTAGAAATGGGGGTGGAAATGAGACAATGTTTGTTGTGTAATTTATTTCATATTGAAGACAGTGTATTAGAAGTTAAGCAGAAGTGAAAATGAATTAAATTGATAGTTTGAGAGAGAATTCTCTGAACTGTCTGAATTTCATGTATGTGAATGAGTAAACAACAATCAGTTGAAATTAGTTAAATTCTCCTAACTGGTAATTGTGTCACTTTATTAGAACTATCTGACTACAAGAGTATAAGTCTATAACAGAGTTTAAAAGGGCTGAATATAGCAGCTAGAAGTTGCTGCATGAGCATGATAACTCCGCTACAGTATTACAAATTACCCAGTATTTCCACCTCAAACTCAAGGTGGTAGATCAAGTGCTAACTTATCAAACACCATGAGTCTGTCTCAAAGAGTAGTAAACTGTAGTGAGGAGAGGGGCTTGGTGAGAATGTCTACATTTGGATCAGAAGCAGGGATATGATGGACTATGACTTTCTTATCAAGTACTTTCTCTTGCTCAAAGATGCAGAGATCCATATGTTTGGTCCTAACATGAAGCACTGGATTGTGTAATAGGGATACATTACTTAAGTTGTCACATTAAGTGATAGGAGTTTGGAAATTGACTTCAAGCACAGTAATCAAGGACTGCACCCACAATTTCTGCAATCAGTGCTGACAGTGCTTTTGTGTTCTGCCTCAATAATGATTCCAGTTACTATTGTTTGCTTTTAGGACCACCAAGATATTAAGCTTGGTCTAATTGGGTGTTTGGAAATGCAACCATTCATCTCTCACCGTGGGGTAGCTCATTTCTCCAAGGAGTAGCTTCGTGCTCACTGCATGGTACTACCGCAAAAATGGTGATTTCCAAACACAATATACGATAAATGCATGATCCAGATGTGGACTTCAGTCATAAGGACCTCACCCTCAATTTGTGTCAGTTCAGAAAAGGCAGTATATGGAAGACCTTCAAGTATAGTTTCTAGATGATTACGGTGGGATACCGGTCTCCAACTAACCCAAGAGTATCAATGATAGCCATGATCTGCTCAAGATATTTGTATAAGGTAGGATAATCTTTTGTGATATTCTTCTATACCAATCGCAACAGCATGTGAAGAGCATTGAAGGCTGTTTCCATTCATAATATTCACAGTTTATGATTCCAAGGTCGCAACTGCTTCAGCCAAGAATGGAGGAATTGAATGACTAACATCTGTGCCAGCTGTCATACTGTTATTAGTTGATGTTATATCAGTTCCTTGGTATCAAGGAGGCGTTTACTGATTTCAAGGAACTGATATAACAGAAAGTAATAACTGTATGCCAGCTGGCACAGGCACAAGCTGCCATGCTTAATTAGATTTATCTCTAACAAACATAATTCTTTAGTATGTAATGTAATCTCTGAATCTCTGATGATACCTTCATCTATTTCTTCTGCGGGAGAAAAGTTTCTCATCAGGTTTGATAGTGACTTGGCTTGAAAATGGTATGGAATCTTAGTTAATAATTCGATACTTTAAAGCAATAGGATTGACGGTGAAAGTCACTGGTGTTGGATCAAAAGGAAGCTTCATTGCCATATTAAATGTTAATCAGAAGAGAAAGTGAAGGAAACTGTTGGAAAGTGAAAGAATATTTTTGTTTTCTGGATCTGAAGCCGTATCTAAATTGCTTGTATGTGAATGAGTTACAAAAGTTCTACTTATAGAGGACTAGTCAGTTGCAATTAGTTAAACTGAACTAAGTGATAAGGTGACTTGGTTTGGGAGGGATATAATGGTTGGAGTGATTTGAAGGTCATACTCATAGGTTCAACTCCCTCCACCAACAAAATAACAACTAATATTTGTCACTACGAAAAACCGTAAACTAACTGATAGTTTGTCAGTTTGTTTGAACAAACTGACTAACAGCAGAATTCAACTATACAGCCTATTATAAGCATCACTAGGAGCTGCTGCATGAGCTTGATAGGTATTAGAAAAGTGCATAATGCATTCTTTTTTCTGCCGCCATTAGATATCTGGACAGCTTTATTTATCTATCTATTTAGTTCTATCTCCTAAAAGGAGTATTTTGACTCATTGTCTTGCAGCACAGTGCAGAACAGTTTGAGAGGCTATTGAAGGAGCTATGTGTTGATGAGGATGGGGATTTATTAATAGACTCTGCAGTAAAAAATGTTCCCAAAGTTTTTGTAGTCTCAACATTAGTGAACATGGTGCCAGCACAACCCTTCATATTTCGCAATTATCAGGTGTGAACCTAATTTTTTATTTTTAATATTTATACGGGCTTCTAAGTTACACTTGTCCGTGGATGTTGATATATTGGTTCTTTATAATTCATTTTCCCACTCACCCTTTCTGCCTTTCCATTCACAACTGTAGTACCCTGCTGGAACACCAGAGGTGGCTCTTGCAGCATCAGATGGTTCAGGGATTGCCGTGTTAACCTCACCTATGAGTGCACAAGTTGGCTATAAGCGCAGTGCATTCATTGGAAGTTGTAAGCATCAAGTGTGGCAGGCTATCAGAGCGTCCTCTGCAGCTCCATATTATCTTGATGATTTCTCTGATGGTACTGATGGCTCTGCTGTTGTTTATATCAAATTCTATGTACTCCCTCTGGTTCTATTTATAAGAGGAAGTTTACTTTTTAGATTATTTGAATAATCAATGTATCTGGTTCAAATACATTGATTATTCAGTTAATCTAAAAAGTAAACTCTCTTATAAATAGAACCGGAGGTAGTATTTATGTTTGTGATTTCCTCTTCTGTATTGTTTTTGACATGTGTCTCTTCATCCGGCAACGGTCCTTAGATGTCAACCGCTGGCAAGATGGAGCAATTGTGGCAAATAATCCTACAATTTTTGCGATAAGAGAAGCACAACTTCTGTGGCCTGACACAAAAATTGATACCCTGGTTTCAATAGGGTCCGGTTCTGTTCCAACTAAGGTGACTAATCTTTGTTTTGAATCTGTAATAATATTCTGCATTTGGATAAGAAGATCAAGGACCTTGGTAGTTATTCCAATGTCACATTTGTTTCTACACTTCCTTTAACATGAAAGTTCGAAAGAATTTGATAATTATATTTTATTGAAAGAATTCGAAAGAATTTATTATTGTAAATTCATATTGTCGTAGGTACGAAAAGGTGGTTGGCGGTATATGGATACTGGACAGGTGTTGGTTGAGAGTGCATGCTCTGTTGATAGGGTAGAGGAAGCTTTAAGTACATTGCTACCTATGCTTCCTGAGATGCACTATTATCGTTTCAATCCAGGTATCCTGCTTCCGTTTTGGAGTGTGAGAATGGAGTAACCTTCTTCCAATTCTAGTTGAATCAATTTTCAATTTTTTAAAATTCTCTTTCAATTTTAACTTCATTCTTTTTCCTGTTGTTTAATGAAGAAGTGTCGTCAAACAGCTTCTATTCTTCAAAAAAATCTTTATTCTCAGCAAGTGTTCTATGTGTTTTTCCGAACAGTTGATGAACGCTGTGACATGGAACTTGATGAGACAGATCCAACTATTTGGCTTAAGCTGGAATCTGCAGTTGAAGAATATATACAGCAGAATCATCTGGCATTTGAAAATGCCTGTGAGAGATTGCTTCTTCCTTTCCAGCATGAGGATAAGTGGTCAGAGAATCTGAGAACTAAATTTCCCAAGACAAAGGAGTCACTTGAGGGTATTGTGAATCACATGTTTTCTATGTAAAATTTCACTTTAATTGGTCCACCGCTTAAATATTGAGATTGTTTTTATCATGTTTTATCAGGTGTCAATGGCCCCACTTTAGGGTGGAGGCGTAATGTACTACTTGTTGAAGCTTCACATAATCCAGATTCCGGAAGATTGGTCCACCATGCCCGGGCACTTGAGTCATTTTGTGCTCGTAATGGCATACGGCTATCCCTCATGCAAGGTTTGGCTGGGATGGTAAAGAACTTGCCATCATCTAGATTCCCAACTCCATTTGCGTCTCCTATGTTTACAGGAAGCTTCCCTTCAAGTCCGCTTGTGTATAGTCCTGATTTTGGTCAAAGGATTGGACGAATTGATCTGGTCCCCCCTTTAAGTTTAGATGGTCAACAGGGAAGAACAATCGCATCACCTCCAATTTCTCCTCGAGGAGTTAGACAGCTTTCTTTGCCTGTCAAAGCATTGCATGAAAAATTGCAGAATTCCCCACAAGTGGGCGTTATCCATTTGGCACTTCAAGCTGACTCAGATGGCTTAGTTATTAGGTATTTGCTACCATGTTTTATGAGTCTCTGTTATAAACAGTTCTTTTTCTGCCTACGGACGGAATGCTGATAATGTTGCCCTTTTATTTAGTTGGCACAATGATGTATTTGTGGTGGCTGAACCTGGAGATCTTGCAGAGAAGTTTCTACAAAGTGTAAAACTCAGTTTGCTATCAACATTGAGGAGCCATCGCAGAAAGGGTGCATCTCTCTTGGCCAATATCTCTACTATTTCTGATTTAGTTTCGTTTAAACCTTATTTCCAAATTGGAGGCATTGTTCACCGATATCTAGGCCGTCAAACCCTGGTATATCTACGTCCTTTATACTTTATAAGGTTTTGAAATTAAATTAATAATATACATATTAGAAGCTTGAGTTGGATATCTCTTGTGTAGATAATGGAAGATAATCAAGAAATTGGTTCCTATATGTTTCGTAGGACTGTCCCTTCTATGCAGTTATCAGCTGAGGATATAAGATGGATGGTATGTGCTCTGCTCCCACTTTAATTTTCTAATTGACTTTTTGGATGTACATTTTGACAGAGCTTCACGTAAATTAATAGGGGCACTATTATACATCGTTCTCTTTCAGCATTCTGATCTTGATGTTTATGGTATAGAATGGTGGTCGAATGTTAGTCCTTTGATTATCCCTGGCTTTTCATGGGTGAACAATGAACATAAAACTCCTTTTTTTTTCAATAGAATTTTAAGCAATCCCACTGTATGGATTATCATTTTATAGTGACAATAGCTTAGGCAATTTTTTAAAGCATTAGTCTGTGTGGGTATTGTAGGCCTGTAAGATATCATCTACAGCCATCTTTTTGGCAATTATGGCGTCTGTTTTTGTTAGTCAAATGTCTTTCTTTTTGGAGGACTGTAAAGAAATTGGTTCGTATATGTTTCGTTGTCTTAGTTGTGTGCTTTGTTAGTTAAATATTTTCCGGAGTACTTTTCTAGGAACAATCATAGCTTTGAAGAAGAATGATCGAATCGCAATAATAGCTTGGCATAGCTTCTTAATAACACGGAGAACCGTGCTTTCCTTTTTTTATGATTGCAATTTAAGATCTACTAGAGTTTGTGCTGTATGCCGTCTCTGTTCTCCCGTACAGCAGCATTTTGCTGATGCATGAGGTATAGAGGAAAGAAATTGCTAGTCATTTGTCGCTTTAGATCCTCTGTCATATACGTGAGAATGTTCTGACTTATTTCTGTTTTTCTGGTATCTTGAATAATCTAGGTTGGAGCTTGGAGAGACAGGATAATTATATGCACAGGGACATATGGACCTACTCTTGCACTTATCAAGGCCTTTCTGGATTCTGGGGCCAAAGCTGTTATATGTTCTTCAAATGAACCCCCAGAGTCTCAGTTGTCGACCTTGGATGGTACCAATGAGTTGAATGTGATGGAAAATGGAAAGTTTGAAATTGGAGAAGATGAAGCAGATGACGAGAACATACCTGCCAGTCCAGTAAGTGATTGGGAAGACAGTGACGTTGAGAAAGTTGGAGACTGCGCGTCTTTTTGGGAAGACGACGAAGAGGAGCTGTCGCAATTCGTTTGTATTTTGTATGAAACATTATATAAGGAGGGTGCTAGTGTTAATGTTGCCTTGCAACATGCCCTCGCTTCTTATCGAAGAATGGGGTATGTGTGCCATCTCCCCGACATACAATAATTTGTTCTCCCAATCTTACAAAATAATTTAAAAAAACGAAAACAAAAATTGAGAGTCTCTATGTGAGAGCATATATATACAAGTATAGAGTCAACAACCAATTTTGAGGCTTACAGATATGTGCATTGTCATTTGTAAACTATATCTCTTTGTTAATTTGTTTCTTCCCTTGTTTACTAATACATCTTTATTAACTAGCTTATAAAAAATATCCTTCAAAGTGATATATATTTCCTCAAATGTAAAAGTCAGTAAACATTATAAAAAAGAGGAATATTAGGAGGTTTTTTTTTAAAATTATTTTTTATTATTTATTTATTTTAAATTTGGTTAAAATGTTTCCATTCTAATAATCTCCATTTGTTTTCACTATAACATAGTCACACCCCGAGTACATTAACTCTAAATCTTCGAAACTTGAATTTGAAAGAGCAGTTGTTAACTAAATTCTTCACCTTTTGTAAATAAAAATTCAAAAACATGTTTAAGTTTATTTTCATTAAGGTCGGCAGTCCACAATTAGTAAGTAGTAACTTAATAATCTGTAGTTACCAGACAAGCAATTACTGAAATTTATAATATATTTTGCTTTACAGTTCTTCTTTCTAAAATCTAATGCTGAAATCAAGGAGGAAAAGGTAACAAAAAACTGTGTAAATAAAGATTATGCTGCTTTTCTACATGCCGCTCCACGAGTCCATGCATTCATGCACAGTGGATGATTGTGGAACATTTTTTTGTCTTTCCAAAACAATGCATCATTTCATTTCAAACTTATTTGATAATCAACTACATGATGTTTAAAGTCAAAGAGAATCTTCTAACAAAAGAGTTTATTAGCTAGACAGCAAATTAATAGGCCCCCCTTCCCACAAAAAGCACAACACTAAGACAATGAAAGATCAACCTCTTTTCTTTGGCCTTGGCATGAAAGGCGGAAATTAACTTTTAAGCAACATGAAGATAAAAACTAAAATAGTGAACCCTTGAGTTCTAGTCAAGCGCCCTAAGAAATTAGATTTTGTCAAATAATTTATTAGTGTCAGATATTTGTACAACACATATCAGATGATTTAAACAAGTATTTTTTTATAAATATTATTTGTTCTCACATTTTTTAGATCGGTGTCCAACCTATGTTAGCATTTATAGAAACCGTGTCTTTGTCTTTAGATCGGTGTTCAACATCTGTTGGCATTTGTACAAACCGTGTCAGACAAGTATTTCAATTTTTTTCTTTTCAATTAGGCTGCTTTTCATAAAGCATATAACAAATTTAGAAGATGGTCCAAATTGAAAATGAAATTTAGGACAATGACCTCAATTATCTTAATCTAAAAGGAGCTATAAAATCAGTGCCACTGCCACTGCCACTTCAGCCATTAAAGCCAAAAATTTCAAATAGAGTGAGAATGAGTGCTCCTGCTCCAGTTGCTATAGGCACAAGAGGCACAATTGGATCTCTAGTGAGGAAGGAAATTGAATACTTCACCAAACTCGAGTTAGACAAATCAGGGAATTCACAAAACTCTCACCCACTTTTTGTGAAGATTAGCAAAACGAAGACAAGTTTCTGGATGTTTTTAAAGATGCAGAAGCAAAGAACAAAAACATGTGTTAGACAAGTAGTAACAGAAAACAATAATTTCAACAGGATTCATGGTTACAACTACAGGATCCTCAAAGATCATGACATCAACTGAATCTCTTAGTTATGCTGTTGCATGTTCGTCATCTTTTCGTGTTCATCTGCTTCAATTCTTAGTTATGCTGTTGCATGTTCGTCATCTTTTCGTGTTCATTTGCTTCAAAAAACCCGAAAAGGATACAATGAACCCGACGTGAATCGAACACGCAACCTTCTGATCTGGAGTCAGACGCGCTACCATTGCGCCACGGATCCTGTTGTGCAGTTTTCATCATGTTATATATATAACATTCACTAGAACTGTTGTTATGTTAAAGAATGCATAATTTTTTTTTTCTTTTCTAAGTAATATCCTGCTAGCTAATATTTTGCTAAACTTGAGTATGATAGTAATACATTTTAAATCTAATAAAAAAAATAGGTATTTCAAAACCCAATAGATCTAACTAATGAAAAAAATATATCATTGACTCACTCTAAACATTATGCTAATTGTGTCTAATTATCTAAAAGTCTTTGAATGATGTTGCTGCAACTTGAACGATACAATCTGCATCTAAAAAAATATCAACATGTTAATATTTACTTACAACAGTATATTGAGTAAATAAATAATTTGATAGAAATATAATGTTAAAATTATAAATAAAGAAAACAAATTTTAACATACCACGTGATTTTGATATACATGTTTCTAAAAATCTCATGATAAACAATTTTTTTTTAATGAATTTCATATGTTGTTATCTTCATATATAATGAGCATTTTCAAAACTTTTTTTAATTGTCACTCTGAGATATGATCATTTTCAAAACTTTTTTTAATTGTCACTCTGAGATATAATAGCATACATAAAAACCAATAGAAATAGATACAATTTAACTTTTAAATGTAGTTATAAATAGTTTTTGTTGATAGTGTCTCATTTGAAATTTGAAATTATTTTTGGATTCTGACATAAACTTAAATTTTATTGTTTGGATTAATTAAAAATAGATGAAATGGATGAGAATGTGATAGAATACATTTCATTCTATTCCATAATTTTCCATTACTTTTTGTATTTTTCAATTTAGGTAGAATGATAAAATTGCTATATTTTGTCATAAAATATCAAAACAATAGAATGATATCTTTATTTCATTTTGCTTCACTCCATTCCATATCGTTTCATTCCGCTATGTTCATTTTACTGAATTCAAACATAGCCTAAATGAAATACGGAATTATAAAACACTAATTTCATTCTTGGTATCAATATTTCTCCACTAACATTTTTTCGGTGACAACATTAGTTTATATATATATATATATATATATATATATATATATATATATATATATATATATATATATATATATATATATATATATATATATATATATATATATATATATATATATATTTGTGCCAAGTAATTTAACTTTTAGCTGTGTTCCATTATACAAAAAATTTGCTTGATCGATATTTCTTAACAACATTATATGAAAATGTTTCGTTCGAAAATAAAAAATGGAGCGAGGATCAGAAGTGGTGGTGGTTATGAGCTTCCGACGGGGTGGAGAGGGGACTGACCTGCAAGATTAGCACTTTAATGCTTAAGTCAGTATGTGAGATAGAAGAGTGAATTCAAATTGTGTTTGAAACTTCCTATCTGAATTTGTCTCTCTCTCTCTCTCTCTCTCTCTCTCTCTCTCTCTCTCTCTCTCTCTCTCTCTCTCTCTCTCTCTCTCTCTCTCTCTATATATATATATATATATATATATATATATATATATATATATATATATATATATATATATATATATATATATATATATATATATATATATATATATATATATATATATATATATATATATATATATATATATATATATATATATATATATATATATATATATATATATATATATATATATATATATATTAGAGAGAGAATAATCAATCGACTATTTGTTAAGAGTGAATTGCGGAGAGTTGTTGGATGTACTTGCAATTGAGATCTTTGCCATCTCCATAAGGATAATTATCGCGTCTTAAAAAAATTCTGGAAGGATTATTGTTTACTCAGAATAGTCGAACAGGGTCGATATGGCCGACCCATAACAGTTGCCCCCAAGCCCTGTGTCTATACTCATTAAGGCATGAGTTTGTTACTTCATCTTCGACTATCGATTACTATCGTTTTTTTGTTTGGAAGAGCAAAATAAAATATTTCAGACCCTTGGGTATTTGTGCATTTAACGTTCCATGCCTCAAATATCCTTTTGGAAGTGCCATCATTACAACTTTTGAGAACTGAAACACTTGAGTGTTGCGTGTGGGTGATTTTGACATGTTTGATAAATACTAATTTCTTTTGAATGCTAAAGCACAGTTCTTTAAGAGTCAATTTTATTTTTCTCTATGTCTTTTCCTTAATTTTATGGTTATCTTCTTCTTTGGCCTTTCACTTTCCTGCATCTGAAATGTTAGTACATTATAGGTAAAAAATCATAAAAGAGTGCTTGCAAATCTCAGAAGAGTGCTTAATCTTCTTAGACGAATTTTGCTTACTCTTCCATCGTTTTTATTTTTTTCAAGAGTGGTAGTCTCGATGGAGCATTTCTTGAAGTTGGTCCATCATATGATTGAGGTGCCTTAACTCCTACTAAAGGTGAAAGAGTATGCAGTAAGTATGACGATTATGAAATTCCTTTTTATGATCACACTTTTTGCGCCTCAGGTCTTCTATTACCCTTTAATGCCTTTGAGTTAGAAGTCCTAAAGCATTTGACCATGTCTGCTTCACAACTTTACCCCGCAACTTGGGCGTATGTGAAGGTCTACCAATTCTGGTGCGAGTACCTAAAAGAAAAGCCTTCTGCTAACCTGTTTCTTTTACACAAATGCTCGGGTGTTTTACATGTCTTACACCAACGACCTTTCTTTCACATCTATAACACAAATCATCATAATTCCTTGAGGGACCCTCTTGGATATAAGTACCCCTACCTTGACGATACCTGTTAGTTTGGTCATATATGGGAAATCTATAATTATTCACATAACTTCGTCCATGACCTCGACCATGAAAGTGGTTTCGACCGTGATATCCGCCTCGACTAGGATCCTCAAAACGAGCATAACATCCACGTTTTTTATTACGATTATAGTCACCACGCCTTTGATTAAATATTGTGGCATTTATCTCCGGATATGTTATTGTTCTTGTGGGACGTGACTGGTGGTTTTTGATAAAGAGCTTATTATTTTGTTCTACTACTAAAAGGGCTGCAACTAAATCAAAATACTCAAAAAATTCCCTCATTGTGTATTGTTGTTGCAACAAAACTTTGGATGCATGAAAAGTTAAAAAACATTTTTTCCAATTTTTCTTCTTTAGTTATAACTATGCCACAAAATTCTAATTGTGCTATAATTTGGTGCATGACAGAGATATATGCAACAACACTTTTATAATCTTGGAACCTTAATTTGTTTCACTAATCCATTAATAAGGGCAACAAGACTTTCCTCTGATGTCCAAATCTTACCTTAAGCTTGTCCTACAAAATCTTGGAATCTTTTGCATTTGAATGTTCTGTTTGTAAATCATCGTCAAGATGGTGTTTGATTATTCGATTTACTTTTTATTGTTTCATTGTCATCTCTTCTGGGTCAACAACAGACTTTCCTGAAATTTCTCCTTCAAGGATTTTATCAATCCCCTCACAAGCAAGATACTCTATTAAGTTGTTATTCCATGTTATATAGTTGTCCCCATTTATACTTAAAATTTTGAAGTGATGCTTAATATTTGACATGATTCTATCTAGAATTCAAAAGATCATAATCAAAATTTAATACATAAAAAAATATATGTCAATTATTCAATAAAAACGATTACAAAAACCATGATCATGTTTTATTCAAAAACCTCTATTAATAAATCAAGTTAAGACTAGTAATGGTAAAACAATCAATATCATCAACGTTACATAATCTTTACCTAGTTCTTCATGCTTGATAATACCGATGATGAATAAAATAATGACAAGTAGAATAATGAACAAAAGAAAACATTTAGCCATTTGAAAGATATGGATAAATTTTTTAGAATGATATAATTTGTGAAATAAGTTGAGTTATATATAGATAAATTTATAAAACGACCGTTATAGTTACGTTGGGGAAAAGAAAAGGAAAAAAAGCAAAAAGAGAAAGAAAAAAAATGTCATCAAATCAAATTTAAAGTGTGTTAAATATCAACTAGTTATTACAAGGGTTTAGAGATAATTATAAGGTAACATATGGGGTTTTAGACCTCCACTAAAATATAAAAGTTAGTAATTGAATATAAAATTTAGTAACATAATATAAAAGTTAAAAACTGAATATAAAAGTTAGTAACAAAATATAAAAGTTGGGAATTGAATATAAAAGTTAGTAACTGTGTATGAGGTTTTAAACCTCCATACAAAATATATAAAAGTCACACTTATTATACAACACTTGACAAATTGCCAGTTTTCTATAACAAGGGGTAAAGTAAAAATAACGATAAAAGTCATTCTAGTTATAAATCACTTGACTAATTGCCAGTTTTCTATAACCATGGTAAATAAAAATTATAGCAATAATGAAATTAAAGTGATAAGTTTAGAAGATATACCTAGTGTAGTAATAACTTCTTCCTGCTGATAACATGTTGAGAAAAACCGAATTTGAATATTTGTTAATATTTATGAAATTAGTTTAACTATCAAACTAGTGTAATAAATTTGAATTTGAGACATATATTCTCTTTCAGTAGACAAATTTTTGGAGGTGGAGCCATAGTGTGTTTTCGGTCAAGTTTGTTTACCCTATCCTTTTGGATAGTTGGACGACAGGGTGAAGTCTCATACAACAATATTGTTTAGTTTCTTTAGCTGGTTTGGAAATGTAGGACTTCTTCTAAAGTTGCAGTTTTTCCTTAAAAATTTCTTCGAGGCAAAATTCCCATGAAGGATAATTTGTTTAGATGTGGTATCATGGTGGATCGGGCTAATAGGACATGTATCTTATGTCAGACCTATTTGGAGTATACTGGTCATTTTTTCGTCACTTACAAGAAGAATTTAGATTGTGGTCTTGAATGTTTAGACAGTTAGGGTGGGATTTGGTGTTTCCCATGGAGCTCTATTCCTAGTTTCAATTATTTAGGTTCTCTGAGTAGGATTAGGATCAAACTTGTTTTTTTGTTTATAGTAAGAATTTGATTTTCGTCAAGGTTGGTCCTGTGCAACCTGAGCCACAACACGTGGCCTCATATTCTTATGGACCTCTAAAAATTTTAAACATAAACTGAATATTAAATTTTATTAATGTATTTGTTAATGAATCATTGCTTATAGAATACATGTGTCATTGAACAAACTTGTGTGATTTCAAATTGGCTACGCTACATACATATTTATAATCAAATCTATCTCTCCAATAAATACAAATTTTTGATGTGGGACTTAGCAATGTTTAATTTCAATAAATTCAATTCTTTTCTTTTTAAATTTCAAATGTTTATGCATTTGATTAATTTATATAGTAGTATGTTCTATAATTCTTGAAGTAGACTTACGTCTTTTGATCTTTTATACATGGAAGCTCAGCAACATGAGCAATGGTATTCATTTAAAAACCAACATGAGCAAGGGTGTAAGTTTTTTTTTTTTTTTTTTTTTTTTTTTTTTATATTTTTAAATAAGCATTATTTTCAAATAATATATGGAAAAAAAATCATCATTTTAAATTAATTATCAAACTAATCATGTTTAACTTGAAGAAGAAGAGAATGTACAAATAAAAATGACGCATGCATACTACATTTACAAGGAGGCATCATTTGCATTGGCTTATATTCATCCCAAAGAGCAATGTGTCAATTGAATTTCCGCATGCATTGAAAAATTATACATATGCACTATTTGAATTTGCGCATGCATTAAGCATTAAAAAATGCATTATAAATAATACATATGCATCATTTGGATTGTCGCGTGCATTATAACTATTAGAGTTTGGTCTAACACGACTTTACAAAACTGGTTGGTAAGGTGAGGGGTGTCACTCTATATATAAACTATTTCAATGCTCTATCTACAACCAATGTGGGACTTGGGACTATCTTCCTGGTAAGGTGAGGGGTAAACTATTATTTCAATGCTTAAATAATACATATGCATCATTTGGATTGTCGCGTGCATTATAACTATTAGAGTTTGGCCTAACACGACTTTACAAAACTGGTTGGTAAGGTGAGGGGTGTCACTCTATATATAAACTATTTCAATGCTCTATCTACAACCAATGTGGGACTTGGGACTATCTTCCTGGTAAGGTGAGGGGTAAACTATTATTTCAATGCTCTATCTACAACCAATGTGGGACTTTAGGATCTTCCTATGGTAAGGTGAGGGGTGTCACTCTATATATAAACTATTTCAATGCTCTATCTACAACCAATGTGGGACTTGGGACTATCTTCCTGGTAAGGTGAGGGGTAAACTATTATTTCAATGCTCTATCTACAACCAATGTGGGACTTTAGGATCTTCCTAATACACCCCCTCACGCCCAGCAGTTCTTCTCCTAGAAAGAAGCCGCCCGTATCCGCCACACATCCTGCTAATACACCCCCTCACGCCCAACACTCTTTTTATCTACAACCAATGTGGGAACTTTAGGATCTTCCTAATACACCCCCTTACGCCCAGCACTCTTTTTATCTACAACCAATGTGGGACTTTAGGATCTTTTAAACGGTGGGCTGCCCAAGGTCCGATCGATAGGACCTGATACCATATTAGAGTTTGTCCTAACACGACCTTACAAAACCGGTTGGTAAGGTGAGGGGTGCCACTCTATATAAACTATTTCAATGCTCTATCTCCAACCAATGTGGGACTTTAGGATCTTCCTAATAATAACTAATTAAAATTATTAAAATAAAAAACAAAATAAAATATAAAGGATGTGTCATTTGAAATGGCGCATGCACTTAATGCATGAATGTATGCATCACCTCTAATGACGACACATACAAGCATGAGCCATTTGAAATGGCGCATATTCGCTAATCACAATGGTGCCTCCTCTTTCCTTCTTTCTGAAATATGGTTACTTTCGTAATAAATTTGAAACGTTGGTTTATTTAGTATTTAATTTGAAAAAAATGATCATTTTAAAAAAAATTCCAAGGGTGTTCTTTTGCACTTTTTTTAGTACTTTATTTGGTCTGATTTATAAGAAAAAATTTGCTTTTTAAATTTATTGAATAAACAATGTACCTGGACAAAATATAAGCCAAATACATTAGTTTTGAATGAATATAAAAAAACAAATTTTTTCTTATAAATCGAATCAGAGGTAGTACAATTTTAGTAATTCTCTAGGTCCTGAATATGCTTCTCTAAATTTACATGAGGTGAAATTCGCTTAAAAACTAATACTTCACGTAGAGCTAGCCATTCCCAGGCGCAGCCTGCGCTACAGCGCTGAATCCCAAATTCTAAGGGCTTAATTATTCATTTTTCAAAACAATGATATCAAAGAAAGAAAAACCATGTCTTAGTTAATCCTTCTCCCATGCGAAAAATATCCTCCTCCACCTTCCAGTAGACCCTAGACTCACAACCTAACCTTCTTATCTCTGAAACATTGATATTTATGTCAGCCGATAACTCATAAAGACAACGAACCTAAAGCTATTAACGCATCCCTTCAACCAAAGATCATTCCAAAAGGACCGTGATCTTAAAAATTAGTCGTGTAACTTCTGCCATCGACTCACCCCATTCTCTTCCCTAACTCTACGAGAAAATTCTCTCTACTACAAGAAATTATCGAGTAAGAAATGGCCAAAGAGGCTTGGGATACTCTCAAGAAGTTATATGGTGGAGATGAAAAGTTAAAGAAAGTGAAGTTACAATCTTTGAGGAAGCGGTATGGAAACTTGCAGATGAAAGATGATGAAATCATTGTTGAGTTCTTCTCAAAGATGGTGGTTTTGAAAAATTAGATGAAGTCACATGGAGAAAAGACATTTGAATTGCAGAAGATGGAGAAGGTATTGATGGCTCTTTCTGTCAATTTTGATCATATTGTAATGGAAATTGAAGAATCTAAAGACTTGTCAGAGATGAAGCTTGGAGAATTGCAAGCATCTCTTGAGGCACATGAGATGAGGTTGTAGCAAAGAGGTTCAGAAAAGGTATCTGAATTTGTAAGCAAATTTCTTCAAGAAGATGAAAGAAAATTTCTCAAGCAATAACAGAGTGAAAGCAAAATGGAAGAAGAAGTTGAATGACTATGGTGATGCTAGTAAGGCTGCAAAAGGCTAAAGGTAAACTAGCAAGAATGATGCAAGTCAAAATCTGAAAGTCAAGAAGAAGGTTGACATGAAGGAAGTTCAATGTTATTATTGTCATAAGTTTGGTCATTATGCTCGAGGTTTCTATTTCAGCAAAGACAATGTCGATGATAAGGGTGTGGCTCAACTTGATCATGCTGGTAGTAGTCATGCTCAAGAGATCATCTTGACGGTTGTAACACATTTTACTTCAGATAAAGCAAATGTTTCGTGCCTTGACACATACTGCAACAATCATATGACAAGCAACAAGAATTACTTTGTCAAGTTGGATGAATCATTTAAAAGATCAATTTGTTTTTTAGACAAGAACACAGTGACATCAGAAGGAATAGGCAACATCATGGTGAGAAAGAAGGATGAACATAAAACTACCATCAGTGATGTCTTGTATGTTCCCTAAATGGCAAGTAATTTGATTAGTTTGGGCCAATCACTTAACAAGAATTACACAATGAAGTTGGAAGGAAGGGAATTACAGGTGTTTGATGAAATTCCTAGGCTTATTCTGAAGGCACATTTGTCAACCAACAAGACATTGAAGGTCATTATCAATATGATTGATCATTAATGTCTTGCATCAAACATAACTGAAGATAGAAATTGGATTTGTTATCAAAGATTTGGCTATCTCAATTTCATAACTCTTAGCTTGATGCATATGAAGAAGGTGGTGTATGAACTTCCAAGGATTAAAGTTCAAAGAAGCTATGTTAGGAATGTTGCATAACCAAGCAGACCAGTAAGCCATTCAAACATGATTTACCAATGAAGTCACAATAAAAGCTTGAAATTGTGCATTCAAATGTTTGTATTCCCTTTTAACTGAAGTCACTAGGAGGTAACTGTTATTTATTAACCTTCGTAGATGAATTTAATAGACATATATGAATTTACTTGTTGGAAAAGAAAAGTGAAGTTTTTAGCAATTTCAAGATATTCAAATTGTTGGTTAAAAAGCAAGCTGGAAACACCATTAAGAGGATGAGAACTGATGGTGATGGTGAGTATACCTTAGTTGATTTTGCTCAGTTTTGTGGGAAGGAAGGGATTGAGCATGAAGTGATAACACCATACACACGTCAACGCAATGACATTGCTGAAAGGAAGAATATAAGCATATTGAATATGGATAGAAGCATGCTCAAAGAAAAACTGATGTGAAACACTATTTGGGTGAAACCACTTCAACTGCAGTGCACATCATCAATAGATGTCCAACACAAAATTTGAACAACAAAACACCTCATAAATCTTGGTCATGGTTGAAATCAAGTGTGGGTCATCTCAAGGTTTTTGGTTCACTGTGCTTTAGACATGTTCATGAATAACTTAGAAGAAAGTTGGATGATAGAACGCAAGTTATGGTTATGGTTAAATATCACTAAACATGTGTCTACAAGTTGTTCTCACCAACTGAGAACAAGGTGGTGATTAGTAAGATATGGAGTTTGATGAAAGAAAATGTTGGAATTGACTAAAAATTCTAGAAAATCCAGTGCAAGTAGCTGAAAGTTTAAGCCACATCAGAAATACTCTACATGATGAGGAACATGTTGCACCAGCTGAACCTACATAAACTCAAAGAGTCAGAAGAACAAGAAGAATTAGAGCTTCATCATCCAAGATGAATGTCTATGAGAGATTTCTTAATCATGCAATCAGGAGAAATAGTGAACTCAATGAAGAAGCAATAATGGTTGAGTAAGCTCTGCATCATAAAAATTGGAATGCTTCAATAATTAAGGAACTTAAGGCCATTAAGAAAAACCAAACATGGGAGATGGTTGAGAACATAGGCAAAAAAACAATTGATGTAAGATGGTTGCAAAAATATTTCTTCAACGACATGGAGTAGACTTTAATGAAGTTTACACACATGTGACTAGGCTTGAAGCAATCAGACTGATTGTGGCCATAACAGCTTACAACGGTTGAAAGATGCACCAACTTGATGTGAAGTTTGCATTCCTCAATAAACCGTTAGAGGAAGAAGTTTATGTGAAGCAGCCACCAATTATTAAAGAAAAAGGGAAAGAGAATATGGTGTGCAGGTTGAGAAAATCTTTGTATGGATCGAAGCAAAAACCTAGAGTTTGGAACAAGAGGATCGATAGCTTCTTAATAAAGTTAGGTTTCAACAAATGCACATCAAAACATGGTGTCTATTGCAAAGGCTCAAATTAATAAGACCAAGTCATTCTATGTCTTTATGTAGACGATTTGTTGGTTACAAATTCAAATGAAAAAGAATTGGCAAGGTTCAAAGCAAGCATGGAGAATGAGTTTAAAATGTCATATTTTCTAGGAATAGAATTGTGAACACCGAACAAGGAGTTTTCTGCACCAGAAGAAATATGCATAAGACATCTTGAAGAGGCTTAAGATGAGCAATTTAAATCCTAGAATTACACATATAGAGACCAAAACCAAATTGAAGAAGGAGTCAAATGATGAACTAGTGGATAACACATTGTACAAGCAGGTCATTGGCTCATTAAGGTATCTTTGCAATACAAGATCAGATACTTGTCATAGTGTGGGATTGGTTACTAGATTCATGGAGAAATCAAGGTTATGTCATCTACTTGCAACAAAAAGGATTCTACGGTACATTAGAGGTTCAAGTGGCCATGGAGTACTCATTCCAAATCAACACAACATAAGAATGAATGCCAAGGTGTATGGTTATTCTGATTCAGATTTGAATGGTGATCAAGATAATAGAAAGAGCACAACATGTTACTTGTTCATGCTTCGACCAACACCAATCTCATGGAGTTCAAAGAAGCAAGAAATTGTATCTTTTTCTTCATGTGAGGCAGTGTATATTGTAGCCTCTTATACTTCTTGTCAAGCACTTTGGTTGGAGATGTTGCTTGAAGAGTTGAATGTGAGCAACTATGAGCAAATCAAGTTGCTAGTGGATAATCATTCAACAATTGATTTGGAAAACCACCCTATGAGTCATGGTAGAAGTAAGAACATAGAAAGGAGGTACCATTTCTTTAGGGACCAAGTTAGTAAGGAGAGATTAAGCATTGAACATTGCAAAACTGTGTTGTAATTAGCTAATATTTTGGCAAAGTCTCTCAAGCAAGGTTTGAAGGTTCGAAAAAGTTAATGTGAATGAGAAACATGTCAAATCTGAATTAGGAGGGTATTGTGGTTAATTCATACTGCTTTAAAAATATACCCGGGGGATATATCATAGACTCAGACAGGTATATCAGTTTTAGTTAGACAGATTGTTTTAAAAATATATTAGGGATATATCATATATTCGGACGAATATATCAGTTTAGTTTAGTTTTAGACAGTATCTTTTAAATTTGTTTTGGATGGTTAGTGTATCTATAAATACAACTTCTCATTATAATTGAAACATTACTCAAAACAACACATTTAATAAACTTTTTTTCTCTCAATCACTCTCTAATTTTTACTGAGCAATTGTTTTTCTTTTCAATGTAGGAGAATAATAAATTATAACTTTTATTGTTTCTATATATCTTTTAAAACATTTGTTAAATTAATACATGTTCTTAGAGAAAAATATGTAATTTATTATTAATCAATGACATCATAAAATAATAATATAAAGTAGCACAAAATAATGATTCATTTTTTTAATCTTATGTTCACGTTTTTCAAATTAATCAATCACTACATTTTTCTAAATTTGAGAGATATCAAACTTATAACTTTGTTTTCAAGAAAATACATGAAGAAGTAAACTATTCACGTTGAAATTCCTACAACAATCAACAATTCAAGATTCAAATAGACATTATGGAAGTCAATCTCTAAATATTACAAGGATGAAATGAAATGCAAAATTAATTTAAATACAATAAATTAAAATATTAATAAAGATGAAACAATAGAACTTCCCTAATAAACGTATAAGAGGATGCATCAAACAGATCACTTATGATATTTTTTAAGAAATCACTTTAAGATTATGTCGATAAGAGATATTAAACAAAGACAATGCAAAAAAAAAATCAAATATATAATATAATTCAGTAATCCTTACAGCATAAAAACACCATAAGTTCTCAAATCTAACAAAACAATTTGAGCAAATTTAATTAAGATAATACTGATTCAAGCTAATTAAAACAAACAAATGATAAAAATAGAAAAATTAATAGTCATTTGATGGCGGGAGATGAAAAACGGATTGCAAACGCGAATTGAGAAATTTGTAATTTAGTGAGAAGAAAGAGCTATTTGTTGGAAAATAAATGTGAGTTGTGTGAAAAAACAAGTGTGAGTTTTAAGTTTCACACTAGTAAGATACCCGTGCGTCCGCACGGGTGAATTTATTTGATTTAGTATAAAATATATTTAAATGTATATTTAAATTTGAAATAAATTATTTTATCATAAAATGAATAATAATCCTAAAAATTTAATTATATTAGATAGTCATATAAAAAAGTGATTCATGAGCAGATGGAGAAAGAAAAAGAAAACAAAATAGGTTTTTTTTCTTTCTTTTAAAATTTAGAAAATTGATATTTTATTTAAATCAGAATTTTTAAAAATTTTATATACATGTTAAAAATTATGACATATGATTATACAATAAATTATTTAGAGTGTAATATCAACAAATAACTTGCAGAATGTTTAGATATAGCGATGTAATTTATTTTTAGACAGAGATATAAGATACTCATGTTATTATTATCAAAATATGAAGTATCCACAAAGTATCCATTTGTTTCAACAATCAAATGTTTCAATCCTTATCAAATTTTAAAAAAAGAAAACATGAACTAACTATTACAACACATACCAATCTAGCAAGCTGGAAAATAAGGTGACAGATTCACATTATTTGCAATATGTTGATAGAAAAGTAAGGTGAGAGAACCACATTATTTGCAATATGTTGCAAGTGATCTATTAAGTCACGCCCTACTTTTCTATCATAGATTCAATTCAATTTCCTTATTTACATATCAACATCATATTCATCACCTTTAATGCAATTGAATCCATAATTAAATAAATATGATCAAAAACTTTAATCTATAAAAACCTATTAAAAATCCATCACCTTCGCATCATTCGACAGATGCTCAGGAATTTCAGGCATATCTTTGCTATTTCCAATTTTAAATATGGAAGCTACCTGTCAATACAATATAAAAACAATTTTGGTCTTTCATACTCATCAAACAGGATCATACATTTAAGGGGCTAGATTTGAAATATCCAATATCTTACCCCTTCATACTGACTCCACGGAGGCTTCGACGCTGCCATTTTAATAAGTGTGCATCCCAAACTCCATATATCAACTGGAAGGCTATAGCTATTTGTGTTCATTACAACCTATGAAAGACATTGAAATACAATAGTTATGGTGAGATAAAAGAAGAAGGTAAAATCTGCTTACATTGAAAGAAATTTCATGATTCAAGAGAAAAAAATAAACTCACCTCAGGTGCCATCCAGTACGGACTTCCTTTGAATGAAAGCATTGAAGCGGCAGAAGTTATTTGTTACAGAAAAATAAAATCTCAGAAAATTCACCACAACTCACTAACCATTCTACACATAAATTATTTTCTTGAGCACTCTAAATTATATTTTCTTCATACCAGTAAAATCCTATTCTAAAACATAAACAAAAGTAGTTTCTGACCTCGTGCCAGTTTGTTTCGGCTTGTCTGAAACATTGAGGCTCTCCAACAGAATTCCACGACCTATTAAGCATGCATGTGGAGTAGTTCTAAACATAATTCAAATATAGTACACACATTAGGAATCATTAGAAAAGTGTGAGTTTTAAGTTTCACATTGTTTAGAAAAGTAGAGGTTAAACATTTTATAAGTAAGATGATCCATACACCTATCACATTAAGTTTTTATGTGAATATGAATGCTTCACCCTCTTGATGACCCATCACTATTCACACATCGATCATGATTGAAGGAAAAATTAAAAGTATTTGATGAAAAGCAAATAACACTTTCGACAAGTAGAAGTAGAAACTATAGAAAAAATGATCTATGAGAATTTCTTATAATAGAAAGTTAACTTGAAATTGAAAATATGTTGTATTTTTATGGTTCTCAATGATACATGACATGTTTTTATATATCGGTTGATGATCTATCTTTTAGAGGTTGAAAATAGGATCAACACTAACAAATTAATAACAAACCTAACAAACTAATCACACATTATTAAATTTATCTATAATACCCCACCTCAAGTTGTAGGGTGAAGATTATGAACACCCAACTTGAACATAAGGTCTTGAAAAACTTTCATGCCTAAGAACGTAGTAAAAATATCAGCATTTTGTTGTTTGCTGGGTGTAACACTCCAATTTTTAGTAATTATTTATGTATATTATATTAATTAATTAATTGTGTGATTTTGTGCGTAATTAGTTTATTTGGATTATTTTATTTGGTGGAAATGATATAGAAATAATAGAAATAAGATAATTGAGCATATTGAATGAGAATGTGAAGAGTAAAGGTGGGGGTATGATTAGTAAGCCCATTAGTTATTAGAATTAGTTGTTATAAGGGTTTTATATATAAAGAGAAAAATAGAGTGAATAGGGAAAAAAGAAGAAAATAAGCTAACATAGGACAAGGGGAAAATAAGAGAATACAATCTAAGGAGGAAACTCAAGAGTTCATCAAGAAATCAAGGTAAGGGTGGGTCTTTACACGGTTATGGAATTGTATGATAGTGTATGAAAAACATGAGTTTAATTTAAGTGTTATCGAGCATGACAGGTGTATATGTGATGTTTGAGTTATATGTGACACCCGTATTTGAGATGCATGTTATCTTACTCTGGTTTATGACGTATATATCCTGTGGGGTTTAGAAGGATGTTACAGTGGGCAGGTAAGTTGTGCTTATGACACCTGATTGTATGTGTTCCCAGATAAAATGATAGTCAATTTCAATGTGTTTTTTTCTTTCATGGAAGATCGCATTTGTAGCTAAATGAAGATTTGTTTGATTGTCACAATGCAAATGCGTGAGTTTAATGCACAAAACTTATAGAGTCTCTAACAAATTACATAGTCATAGTATTTCACTTTTTGCATGTGTCATTGCACGATGTTCAGTCTCACTTGAGGATCGAGAGACTGTGGCTTATTTATTTATTTTCCATGATATTGGAGCATTGCCAAGTTTCATTAGATAACTTGAGATGGACTCTTTGGTAATGAGACTCGTTGCCCAATCTAAGTCACAGTAGCAAACTAGCTGTAGATGATTATGTTGTGGAAGAATGATACCTTAACCATGAAAAGTTTTAAGATACCGTAAGACTCGCATATCAGCACCCCAATGGTCTTGGAATGGAGTTTGCGTGAATTTACTTAGAATATGAACTGAGTATGTTAATTAAGTCCTAGTGATAGTTAAGTAAATCAGGTGTCCAACTAATCTCATATACCTTGACGGTTCTAAGAGTGGAAGTCCTTTGGCCAAAACAAGTTTGTAATTTTGTTCCATTGGAAACAAAGAAGGCTTACAACCAAGCATTTCACTTTCTTGTAAACTGTCTAAGGTGTATTTTCTTTGACAAAGGAATATCCCTTCTGACCCTTTTGCTAGTTCTACGCCTAGGAAGTATTAAGCAAACCAAGATCATTCATGTGGAAACATTGACTAGGATATTGCTTGAGCTGATCACAAGCCTCAAGGTCATTACTAGCAATGATCAAGTCATCAACATATATCAAAACAACAAGAAAAAATGATCCATGTTAATAAGTAAATAGACTATGATCAGACTAGTTGTCTTGGAAACCATATTTTATCAAACATCAAGATAGATTGCCATACCAATTTCTAGATGCTTGTTTCAAGCCATACAATGACTTCTTTGATCTACATACCAAATATTTGTTTGGAACTTCATATCCTTGTGGAGGACTCATATATACTTCTTCTGTCAACTCTCCATCTTATAAGGCATTACTAACATCCATTTTATGCAATTTTCATCCTTTCGCCACTACAACTGTTAACAAGCATATGACTGTAGTCATTTTGGCCAATGGTGCAAAAGTTTCATTGAAGTCATCGCCTTCTATTTGTGTGTAACCTTTAGCAAGTAATCTGGACTTGAACTTTTCAATCTCACATGCAGCTTTATGTTTGATTTTGTACACCCATCTACATCCTATCAATTTTATTCCTTGCGGTAAATGAGTTAGTTCTCATGTCTCATTGTCTTCTAGAGCCTTGATTTCTTGAGTTATGGCCTCACTCCAAACCGTGTGCTTCACTGTTTAGGTATATAATTGCGGTTCTTCATTATTAGTGATGACTTCAAGGTAAGCTCTATGTTTTTGTGAAAAATTATCATATTTTAAAATTTTTGAGATGAGACATGTGATACCTGAAGAGGATTATGTAATTGATGTCATGCACTTGAAGTTTATGTTCAATTTTCCATAATCATAGTCTTTTAAATAATTTGGAGGTCATCTTATGTGTGGCATGTTATGAGGCTCACCCTCATTTAAGACTTCTCTTTCACCTTCACTTGATTCTTTTTTAGAATCATTGGTGACTTCCTCATTCACATCGTCTATGGATACATGTTATTGCTCTATAGGCTGACTCTCAATTTGACTTGTGTACTCAAGCTCCTTAATGGGTAAACTTTCTATAGGACATGATGTTTGGTCATTATAGAGTAAAGACTTATCATTGAGATTATCACTTGATGATTTATTTCTAAAATTAGTAGACTCATTATTGTCTTGCACATGGTAAGGAAAGATATGCTCATAAAACATTACATCTCTCGATATGTAGCATTCATGAGTCTTTGGATTGTAAACTTTACATCCTTTTTTCCTTGTGGATAACCAATAAAAATACATCTTTTAGCTCTAATATCAAATTTAGTGATTCTCTTTGAGTCTTTTTTCCTATAGCACAAGCAGCTAAAAGTTCTCAAGTGCTCACAGTTTAATGCTATCTTAAAAAGTAACTCGTATGGAGGGATTCCCATATTTGCCATTGTATAAGTTATATTTATTATATATGTTGTTGTTAATACACAATCTCCCCAAAAAATGCAGTGGGAGATTAGTTTGAAATCGAAAGGCTCGAGATATGTTCAAAATTTGTCTATGCTAGTGTTCCATACGTCCATTCTGTTGAGGTGTGGCAACACAAGAAGTTTCATGCATGATCCCTTGTTTTTGAGTGAAACATTTAAAATCAAAATTAGTAAACTTTATCCCATTGTCACTCCTAATCCTCTTGATATGCATATTAAACTGCCTTTTAATTATATTGCTAAAACTAATCAAATGTTGTAAGGCTTTTGTCTTGTGTTTCATTAATATACCCATGTGCCACGAGTGTAGTAATCTATAATGGTTAGAAAGTAATGTGATCCATTGTTTGTGGTGTGAGGGAAAATCCTCATATACCATAAGGACTTGTGTTTCGAAGATGTCAAAGCGTAATCATGGAAGAATCGGGTTTTCGGCTCTACCACCACAAGGCAAATGCATATCACACCTCTCATATCTCTCTTGTGTGCATGACATGTCTATCAAACATGCCATATGGAGTCCAATGTATTTGGTGGATCATTGGTTATGTCTAGAAGCATAGAATTCACAAAAATAAGCATTTTTTTTTTGCAAATTTACAGGTTTTGAGTCGACCAGAGGTCGACGCATGATCGACGCATGGAAAAGTATGAATTCCCACGGGTCGGTGTACACTAACCTATGATCGACGCATGCTGTTGAGATTTTGAATCTGGCTAAAAATGCAGGCTATGCGTCAACGCACAATCCTGCTATGGTCGACCGCTCACTGCTTTTTTCTACATACTTTGAAGACTTTCACTTAGTTTGAAAAGTTGTTATGTCTATTGGTTTTTGGGTTACTATAAATAGAAGTTTGGTTCATTTCTTCAACAATAATTGAAACATTAAGTCAATTGCACAAGAACAAGAAAAGTGAAATAGGTGCCCTAGTTCTCACGATCTTCATCCTCAATATTTCACAACACAACAATTCTTGTTATGCATTGTGGTTTGTTCAAGGTGATAACGTCTGAAGCCGTCGATTGGGAATTCGGTTCGGGTTAAGTTTGGGGCAGGTTTTTCTTGAATAAAACCTTGAAGGTTTTGTCCTCCAAGATTCATCGAATTTGGGGGGTTTTTGGTACGAATCATCTCTACAACATTCAGCTGAGCGAAGGTGATTGAGGAACAGTGGGTTCGGTCAATCTAGTAGCGGCAATCAGTGAATTACGTAGGAGAGATTCGGGTTCGATTTGTTGGTATTTGAGATCTGCCGGGCTGGGGTTTAAAGAACGCAAGGTTATTCAACAAAGGGGTTGTAATCGGAGGTCTATCCACAACAATCGAAGGTCTTAATTCAACTTGAATCAAGGAACAAGGAGAGAAAGCATCATCAACAACCAGATATTTTGTTTGTATATTTTGCTTGTCTATCCTTGTATAAACGTTTCAACTCAACAGGTGATATCTATATTATATCGAGCTCAATTCTAGTTTTAGAATTGAGGGCAGACGTACCCCCGAAGCGAAGACGGCGGAGGAACTGCCTCAACAAATCTTTGTCTCCTTTATTTTTCAGCACTTTCATTTTTGCTTGTTAATTGAGTAATTTTAGTATAAGAAATTTTATCAAGTTAGCATTGGTTTGAGTAAGTGCTTAACATTGTTTTTAACTCTAGTACAATAGTGTATTGTACAAGGAAGCTAAAGTTACTTACTCAAGGCAAAACTCACTTGGAGTGCTACGCACGCCAAGTGTTTGATAAATTGCCTACACCAAAATTCACTTGTAGTGTTTACATATTTTGGTTGGCATTGTGTAACATTGTACCTAGTCTTACTAATTAGTGATATTAATCAATTGATAGTGTGACTAGTGTGGTGATTCTATTTGTTCATTATCATTTCCATAAGGCTAGACGCATATCCGGTCTTTTAATAACGGTTTGTTATAGACGGTATTTTTCCACGGCCGCTTCCGCAAATCAAATATTTTTAAACCAACTTTTAATTGGTAGCGCCGACTGAATTTTAATTGGGATCTATTCAACCCCCCCCCCCCCCCTTCTAGATATGTGCCATCGTCTAACATGTGGCAGTGTGGTATTTCCCCCATAAGTCACAGTGAATCAATTCAAAAGGTGCTTCAACTTTATTAGTACTTAAAGGGAAAAGGTTTCTATATTATTTTGCCTTGTGGCATACATCATAACAATTTGCTTTATCAAAATTACATTTTACTAAATATGAAATATGCTGAAGCACTTGATTTAAGGAATGTCCCATTCTGATGTGCCATAAGGTTTCCATGTCCTTCTTAGCTACACTCATAATCCTTGTTGATGTTACTTTGTGAACGCATAAACCCCTTCATGTCGGTCACCTGATTCAATATTCCTCTTCGAGGCATGGTCCTGTATTGTGCAAGAATTTCGATCATAAATCACATAACTATTTAAATCATATGTTAGTTTATGAGTTAAAATCAAATTGCATTTAAAACCAAGTACCAATAACATATTTTTTAACGTAAGGGAACTTGATAAATTCACATCTCTCATATTTTCAACTAAGGTTGAAATCCCTGTTGGTGTAGTTATATAGAAAGATTTATCTGATTTTCTGGTTTCTTCAATATTTAGGTCAAAGAAGTCTTGTGGTGTGAAACACCATTATCAAGTATCCAATTGAAATACTATTCAAAGTTACCAATCATGTTTACATGTGGGTTTGTATGAATTTTGGAACGAACTCCATGCAGGGCGTGTCCTGATGTTGATGCTTCTAGATATTCTTTTCTCTCAGCAGCTTAAGAAAAATTTGCCACTTGATTTGTTAGGTTCTTTCCTTTGAGCACTTTGTGATTCCCAACTTGCTGAATATCCAACAATCTCAAAGCATTTTACCTTAACATGTTTAGTTTTCCCATAATGATCACACTTTAATCTTGAGTGATATTCCTTTCCTCTCTTCTTATCCGCACCTTAGTAAAACGCAAATGCATTTTC
The DNA here is from genome assembly GCA_963859935.3 of Lathyrus sativus. Classification (NCBI taxonomy): domain Eukaryota; kingdom Viridiplantae; phylum Streptophyta; class Magnoliopsida; order Fabales; family Fabaceae; genus Lathyrus; species Lathyrus sativus. Next base: position 669,736,760 of record OZ012738.1, read on the forward strand.
CATCTTGGAATCTCTTTCCTAATCTAAATCTATATTCTTCTAGTGAATCAATATTAAGTACGGTTGCCTTCATATCAAACTATTATTCACTATCAAAGCCTCCAAGAAAAATATGGACCCGTTCTTCTTCTTCTTCTTGTTGTGTCAATACTTTAGCAGCTCTGCAACTGCATTTAGGTAGGGTTTACAATTCACTCAATTCATCAACAAGACTTTTGAATTGTGTGTAGTAATATGTTACACTTGTTTCTCGTTGTTTCTGCATTAAACATAAGTTTTTCCATAACTCATGGATTCGTGGTGCATTGGTCTGAACAAAGCATTTTTTAAAGATCCACCCACACATCTCGAGCCGTTGAAGCATGTGAGATATTGCTGTGTAGATTTGGTTCTATCACATTGATCAACCAAGTTGTCACCATCGAATCCGTCTTCTCCCATTCATGGTGTAACAACCCAATTTTTCCATAATTGATTAATTATATTAATTAATTGGTTTATGTGATTTATCTGATTTAAATGGATTATTGGATTTATTTAATTCATATGTGTTAATGGATTTAACAGATTTATCCTATTTGGAAGAATAATTTGGATTTAATAGATATTCTCTATGTTAATGATAAGATGAGATATTTTGGTGAGAAAAGGAATGGATAGATATTTTGAGAGAAGAATTATGGTGGAAAGAAAATAGAAGGATATAAAAGGAAAATAGAGAGAAAAGAAAAGAGATAGAAAGAAAAGAAGGAAAAGGAGAGAAAGAAAGAGGAAGAGGGGAAAAGAGGAAGAAGAAGGGAAAAGCTTGGAAATCATCAAGAACGACTTCTAGCTTCCGATTAATCAAGGTAAGGATGTGAAATATTGTTATCTTACCAACATATGTGATTATGTATGGATTGTTTGGTTGTTTTTCCTCATTTTCCATTCTAGGGCAAAAGATGTTTAATCGATAGGAACCGAGTTTTTACGGTTAAGAATGAGGATAAGTGGTAGTATTTAGTCGGGGGATATTAGACTAAGGTTACGGAACTTGTTCGGTGAGAATTGGTCGATTTTGGAGAGTTTGGTGGAAGTTGGACAGTGAAGGTTTGAAGTTCGCAAACATTCGCTAGCGTGTTCGCTAAGCGAGCTGGTAGTGAACGTTTGCTAAGCGAGCTAGTAGCGAGCCAGTAGCGAATGGTCCCAGACTTGGGCAGAATGCATTTTGTGGTGTTCGCTGGTAGCGAAGGGGTAGCGAAGGTTCGTTAGGCCTTCGTTGAGCGAGCGGGGTAGCGAACAAAGTCAGTAGCTTCTGTTTGGCTTCGCGAGCTTGTTCGCTGAGTGAACAAGTAGCGAATACTCGCTAGGGGCTCGCTGAGCGAGCGAGGTAGCGAGCATGACAGCTTGTGATTTTCTTGGAGTTTCCATCCGAGGTTGGTTTTCCGATTCTAGTATGATTAACCCTTCACCTTAAGACATAGATTATGCTGTGATATATATATATATATATATATATATATGTTGTGGGTAGTCGTATGGCGTGAATCCTAGATTGTTGAATTAAATTGAATTATGGTCTTTTGACAAATGTAATACATTGTTTAAGTTGATTAAAAATGTGTTAAGAGTGCATGAGAACATATTGTGAATATGTGTGTATTGCTTGTGTTTATGTCTTAAGAGTGCATGAGAACATATTGTGAATATGTGTGCATTGCTTGTGTTTATGTGTTAAGAGTGCATGAGAACATATTGTGAATATGTGTGTATTGCTTGATAAATATGATGATTTAAAGTATGAATACTTGAATGATGTGAATATGTTGTGTGTGCAATCATGTTATAATTCTTGAAGAGAGGAATTATTTGAATGCATGAGATTAAGATGTCGGTCTTAAGTGCATTTCGTTGTTGATTGCATATGCATCATTTAGTCAAGAGGCAATGCTTGCTAGTTTCGTGGAGACTAGTGACTTGTCCCAAGCCTAGAAGAGTGAGTTTGAAAGCTTAGAGGACGGGCTTTTGGTGGTTATCGGTCTAGAAAAGTGGATCCGATTTAATGTAAACTGAAAAAAGATAACAAGTGTTGGTACCACATGGCATGAGTTTGCATTAAGTTGTATTGAGTCACATAGCATGAATTTTATTGTTATATGAAATATGCTTGTGTGTGGAAATTGTGGATTATGGATGTGTGCATGATGAAACATGTTTTATGATCGTCCATATTTGTTTGTGTATATATGCTTTATGAAGTATATGATGGGTTATGATGAAGTATAGTGAGAATTGTGAAAATATGTGTATGTGTATGACGTGTGTAAATGAGAATTTTGAATACATGATTATTGTATGGAAATATGCTTACAAGCATGAATTGATGAATTGAGGTTTGTAAATGTGTAATGGTGAGGTAGGGCTGGCAATGAACCAAACCAACTCGAAGATAGTTCGGAATTCGACTCGACAATTAAATCGTTGAACTAGGTTCATGAACCAAATGAGTTGAGTATGAGCGAAAAATTAAGTTCGTTAACTAAATGAGCTGAACTTGAACTATACATAGTTCGACTCGTTAGGTTCATGAGTCAACTCGATTACATATCAAAAGAATTATACTGTCTTTAAGATTAGGTTTAAATATTTACTTCAAATCTTAGACAAATTTAATCTTCAATTTATTAGTTTTTGAATTAGACTCTCAAATGTATCTCTTGAAAGTTGTGTAGGTTTTGAATTAGTAGATTTCGAAGATAAAGTTAAATTTCAATATGATAACTTTTATTTTATTTTAATATTTTATTTAAAAAATATATATTTATTTAAAATGTCAAATATACTAAAAAATATATATTTAAAAAAATAGTTTTTAAGTTCGTGAACCATGTGAGCTGAACCTAATGAGATGAACCTAACGAGTCGAACCGAACTGTTCGTGAACTTATAACGAGTCGAGTTTGAGCATTAAAAAAAGTTCGTGTTGAACTCGAACTCGAACTCGAATTCGAACAATTCTTAACGAGTCGAGCCGAGCTGAGGTGAGTTCGACTCGACTCGACTCATTTCCAGCCCTAGGTGAGTGTGTAACTGTGAGTTGGTGAATAATCCTAATTGTGTATGGATATGGGGATTGGTGAGAATTGATGAGTTTATATGAGTCTTATGGTATATGATGATTATAATGAATTGTGGTGAGAAAATGTGGAATATATGTATTTTGTAATTGTGCATTTATATATGATTATATGCATTGTTATTATGATAATATTTCTCACCCTTCTGCTGGAATGATGTCCTACATGACATCGTGCAGGTATCAAGGAGTAGTACTGCTTGTAGTTGCGAGGTTGCTTTTGGCGTAGTTGTTTAGTAATTGATTATGTTGGGTCGAGCCATGCTCTGGTCACGTAACACTGGGATCGCTTGGTTTATACTGTAGTGATATACTATGTTTTCATATTATTGAGATATTATGATGTTGGCCTTAGTGCCCAAACGATGTTGGTTTATGTGATGAACACGGATGTTTCCGTTAGGACTATTATGTTAAAAAATGAATTTGCTGCTATATGCAAAGTGAAATTTTGTAATGCATGATTTTACATTGAAATGTTAATGAGCATGACAGGTGATTTTGATGTTTTGGAATTTATGTGTGACACCCTTTTGTAAATGCATGACAATTTACTCTGATTATTCATATGTTTTCCGTGAGGTTTAGGAGGGTGTTACATTAGTGGTATCAGAGCCTGGTTGGTCCGTCCGGCCAAGTTGTCTAATGTTGGTTGTTCCCTTTGTAGGCGGCATGTGTGTGAAAGCACTGTCGATACATGTTTGTTGTCTAACTTTTGTCTGCAGAATCGGGAATGATTCAAGTGGGGGAGAGGGTTGTGCTTCTCCAGGATGCTGCAAGTTTGGAATTGTAGCTCAGAGTATGGTTGAACGCTATTATAGTTTGGTAAAGATGGTTTATACCCCATCATTATTTTCGGATGTCTATTGACAAATTGAGGAACTGATCGCCCTTAATCTCTTGTTGATAGTGGTTGGGATTGTGTTGGATGGGATAGACGTGTCTTGCAAGCTTGGAAGGCGTGAGCAGCGAATTGTTTAGAATTAAGCCAAGTGCTGAAGAATTGTTTTGATGAGTCGGCGCAGGACAGTGTTGAGATGCTTAATTTTGATGGGAATTTGAGTGTTAATGAAAGTGGGAAGTTGGCGGTTTGTCGATTAATTGTGGTTGTCTGGAAGTTATCCTGACAAGATAGTGATGTACAACCAGGACGTGAAATGGAGTTGTGATTGACTTAGTTACGCGAACTAGTCCGATATTGAGAGCTCCATATCATATGTCTGTTTGGATAAGTCAAGGAATTAAATTGATCGAGTAGTTTTGAGACTTGTGTCTGGTATGTGTGCTACGATAACAAATTGTGAGGTCGAGTATATAAAGGGTAGATAGTGACTTCTGGTGATCACTAAAGAAAGTAAGAGGTGGAATAAAATATTGGTATAATTAGACCTTTAAACAGTTTGAGAGTTGAAGATGCGTTGAATGGCCTTCTAAGTGTGAAACGTTGTTTTCATATTGTTGACGTAACGGGAGAACCGTAATTCGGAATGATGCAAGATTAGAAGCGTTGGGAGTCATTATAATGCTCTAGGAGATGGTGAAGTAATGACATGGAATTAAGTTATTTATTGATGGAATATGTTTGGATGTTGCAGTAAGTGCGAACAGCGAGGTTCGTGTTTCCGCCAGAACTCACAGATCGAGTGTTCGTTTGGCTTGGGATTTTCCATACTCAATTGAGTAAGTCAATGGTGTGTAACCGATGATATTTGGGTTTACTCGAAGAGTATAGAGGATCATGTTGAGCATCGGGGACTTGAGTTATCAGTGTTTGAGAAGAAGTAGTGATATGCTACTATGAAGAAAGTTCCGAGAGTTTTTGGGAGAGCTGTCAATAGCTCGTGTGTTGGTTTCGCCGAATCCGACAACACTAATTGTTGTGTTTTGTGATTATTTATTGAGATGATTGGGAGATATGTTAAGAACAACATCAGCGAGTTTTGATTATGCTTTAAGGCAACTTAAAGTACCTAAGGGAATTATCTGACAAGTGATTTAGAGCTGGTTGTTGCTGTGTGTTTGTACCAGAGTTTGGAAGCATCGATTGTTTAGTTGAGATTTGAGATGGTTCATGATCTTAATAGCTTAAGGTATTTGTTTGATTTGAAAAATTTGAATATGATGTAGAGGAAATAACTGGGACTTCTGGAAGAGTATGGCTTTGGATTGAATTACCATTCGAGTGAGACAACGTGGTAGCTAAGGTATCGACTTGGGAAGTTTTGTGTATACCAATAATGATGGTAAGGAAGTTAAAACTGAGTAAGCAAATTCGGGATATGAGTTTGATCTGTGAAGAGACTTCTTATGGGATTGAGCTTTGTATGTTGAGACTGACTATTGGTATTTTCGATGAGATCCGAGGAAGTCGGAATCCTAATTTGAGTTAAGAGATTAATAGAGTTTAATGGATTAAAGTCGAAGAGCTGAGAATGGTACTATGAGATGTCGTGATGGAGTTGTATTCCAGATAGCATGAGTTGGATAAGAGTACTTTGGAAGGAGGACATTGAGATAGATTGAGTATCCATCCAGGTGCTATGAAGATGTGACCGGATTTGAGGAAATTGTTTTGGTGGCCATAGATGGAGGAAGAAGTGGTTGAGATTGTATATGCTGATCAGACTTGTTGAAAGTCGAAGTGTGAACATGAGAGACTGTTGGGCCTGATGCAACCGTTGTTTATTTTGAGTGGAATGAGATAGTAATCCCATGGATTTTGTGTCGGGTTTTCTGAAGAAGTTGAAGGAATATGATTCGATTTGGATGGTTAAGAATGGATTAACAAGAGTAACTCGTTACTTACCAGTAAAGATGAATCATTCTGTTAGATGGGAACCTGAGTTTTCCATTGAGATTTTGAAAGGTTCGTAGACGCCTTAGGTGTCGTGTTGAAGTTGGACTCTGTCTAGCATCCGTGGATGGATGGGCATACAAAGAGAACTATCCAGTATGTAGAAGATTTGTTGAGAGCTTGTGTGTTGGATCAAGATGGATCAGGGGATAGTTAATCGTTGCTGATTGAGTTACCTACGATAATCGCTATCATTCTATTATCGGAATGACATCGTATCAGGCTTTATATGGTAGGAGGTGTAGGATTCCTTTGTGTTTATGTGTGTCTAGTGAGAGTGTTGTACTCGGACCTGAGATTGTGTAAGAGACGATTGGAAAGATCAAGAGGAATCCAAGAAAGGATGTGTTTTGAGAGTTATGATAGTAATTGGTGTTGGTCGAGCTTGAGGTTTCGGAAACACCCACTGTGTTTTACTGATCTGTATCAGAGTGGCGCAGCGGAAGCGTGGGGAAAATAACATGTTGGACTGTTCTACCGCTGTCACTTGTGGGAATTGCATGATGTGTTCATGTGTCTAAGTTGAGGAAGTGCATTCATTCAGATGGAGTGGTGTACGAGTGAGAGAGGATTTGATTGTTGAGACATTGCTAGTTCAGGTTGATGAACGAGAAGCAACTTCGAGGTAAAAGGATTCCTTTAGTGGAAGTAGTTTGGGATTTGGGATGCGAGGGTCGTATCCAGAGTTGTTCAAATCAGGTAACATTTTTTAGGACGAAAATTCCTAAAGTGGGGGAGAGTTGTAACAGCCCAATTTTTCCATAATTGATTAATTGTACTAATTAATTGGTTTATGTGATTTATCTGATTTAAATGGATTATTGGATTTATTTAATTCATATGTGTTAATGGATTTAACTGATTTATCCTATTTGGAAGAATAATGGGGATTTAATAGATATTCTCTATGTTAATGATAAGATGAGATATTTTGGTGAGAAAAGGAATGGATAGATATTTTGAGAGAAGAATTATGGTGGAAAGAAAATAGAAGGATATAAAAGGAAAATAGAGAGAAAAGAAAAGAGATAGAAAGAAAAGAAGGAAAAGGAGAGAAAGAAAGAGGAAGAGGAGAAAAGAGGAAGAAGAAGGAAAAAGCTTGGAAATCATCAAGAACGACTTCTAGCTTCCGATTAATCAAGCTAAGGGTGTGAAATATTATTATCTTACCAATGTATGTGATTATGTATGGATTATTTGGTTGTTTTTCCTCATTTTCCATTCTAGGGCAAAAGATGTTTAATCGATAGGAACCGAGTTTTTACGGTTAAAAATGAGGATAAGTGGTAGTATTTAGTCGGGGGATGTTAGAGTAAGGTTACAGAACTTGTTCGGTGAGAATCGGTCAGTTTTGGAGAGTTTGGTGGAAGTTGGACAATGAAGGTTTGAAGTTTGTAGACACTCGCTAGCGTGTTCGCTGAGCGAGCTGGTAGCGAACGTTCGCTAAGCGAGCTAGTAGCGAGCCAGTAGCGAACGGTCCCAGACTTGGGCAGAATGTATTTTGTGGTGTTCGCTGGTAGCGAAGGGGGTAGCAAAGGTTCGATAGGCCTTCGCTGAGCGAGCGAGGTAGCGAACAAAGTCAGTAGTTTCTGTTTGCCTTCGCGAGCTTGTTCGTTGGGCGAACAAGTAGCGAATACTCGCTAGGGGCTCGCTGAGCGAGCGAGGTGGCGAGCATGACAAATTGTGATTTTCTTGGAGTTTCCATCCGAGGTTGGTTTTCCGATTCTAGTATGATTAACCCTTCACCTTAAGACATAGATTATGCTGTGATATATATATGTTGTGGGTAGCCGTATGGAGTGAATCCTAGATTGTTGAATTAAATTGAATTGTGGTCTTTTGAAAAATGTAATACATTGTTTAAGTTGATTACAAATGTGTTAAGAGTGCATGAGAACATATTGTGAATATGTGTGCATTGCTTGTGTTTATGTGTTAAGAGTGCATGAGAACATATTGTGAATATGTGTGCATTGCTTGTGTTTATGTGTTAAGAGTGCATGAGAACATATTGTGAATATGTGTGCATTGCTTGTGTTTATGTGTTAAGAGTGCATGAGAACATATTGTGAATATGTGTGCATTGCTTGATAAATATGATGATTTAAAGTATGAATACTTGAATGATGTGAATATGTTGTGTGTGCAATCTGTCGCTACTGCGAAAATCGGCGTCGGCTGAACAGAAGAGTCGCCACCGTGCGTTATTTATCCCACGGGAGGGAAAGGAAACGCTCAGAGTAAACCTCGCACAACACGGGAAAGGTATGGTCGTCGCAACCAAAACCTGGATTCGGGAGTCGGTTACGCAAGGGGAAGGTATTAGCACCCCTCACGTCCGTCGTACTCGACGGGATCCACGCTTGTTTTCGGGTATGGATTGTTATTCTATCTAAACTATAGGTCAAGGGTGAAAAAGGAAATAAAATGAAAATAAAAATGACTCGGCAAAGTATCGCACTTTATGCCTACGTATTCTCGTCTGGAACGAGAAATCAGAGTCAACGTAGTTCGCCTACCTACGGGAAAGGAGGGGAAGGTTGCTCGCTAGGATATCGCATCCTATGCCTACGTACTTCCACACAGCATGGAAGATCAGAGCAAACGTAGTTCGGGCCACGCACGACACGAGTCTGTCTTGATTGATTTTATTCCTTCTGAAAAAGGTTTTTCTGATTAACAGTCCAAGAGGACAAAAATGACGTCTTGATGAGTTCACGTTCTTTTACGAAAGAAGTGTCTTTTATTGTGTTTGAAATCTTTATGTGTTTTTCTATTTGTTTTGAGAAAGAAAGAGACAGAACTCTAACCTACGGTTGCGAAGGGAAACAAACTATCCTAATGTTATCATGCATGGGTTAAGACCTAGTGTCTATCATGCTCCTCTCTTGCACAGAGAGAAACAGAGATCCTACGGGATAGGCAGAAACAGAAACAATATCAGATATATACAGCAAAACAGTAAAATGCATGAATGCAGCAATACAAGCGAGGCAAGGGAGTCCCACTCAACCTCGAACCTAGAAAACAATAGGCAAAAGTGAACAGGCTTCACTTTCAACCCAACAGGGTAAACAGCAAACAATACAGTTCAGAAAACCAATCAATACATCAGCAAATGAAATACAACAGCAAAAGAAACAGCATCACCAGCTCTGAATCAACAACTGGCTTCAAGCAATCTCCAATCAGCTACAGGCTTCAACAAGCATCAATCTTCATCTTCATGGCCTTCAGACAAGGGCTTTGATCATCAGTCTTCCATCTGCAATGGCTTTTCTTCATGGTCAAACCTCCAGGATGAGGGATTAATCACCAGAGTGAATTGGGTGTTAAGCAATCAGTTGACTACCAAGGGTGGTGAACAGACTGCTTCTAACACAAGAGACATTTTCTCTCAAGAGTTCTATCTCATAGACACTATCACCAAGCCTTCCAAAGGAAGGGGGTGAGTGTCTTAGAGAGACTCTGAATCACAGAGAAGAATGGATGCAGACAAGGCAGTCCATGTTTGAGAAACAATCTTTCTAATCTAGAGCTCTGCCTAGCTCCTAAACCCTAATCTCCTCAGCATCTGCTAGCAAGAAACTCATCCTCAACTCTGACAGTTGATCTTCAGTCTTTGAATCTCCAATGGCTTCATCTCCACAAATCTTCAGCTTCCCCAGGGCCCCAGACAAACCCAATACCCAATCAAACAATCAACAATTCCCAGAGGGCACACCACACCAGACAGCAGATATACAGACAGTAATAATATCAGTAGGGGAATCCTACCTGTTCTCTAAGGGATCTAATAGCTACCCATAGCCCATATAGTCCCATAACTAATTTATTTAAATCCTAAATCCTAAGGGGAATGAAATTAAACTCCTAAGTTGTCACCTAAAAAACCCTAGTTTTGTTCATGATATTCAAGCATTTAGTAATCACCTAAAATTAACTCCTAAAAATGGGAAATAAAATATTTCTACAAGCTTAACATCTCATCTAAACAATCTAAAAAGAATGAACAAAAAATATGAAAGCATGTGAGAGAACAAAAATCATAAAAATAATGCATGAAATGTAACTATTTATTATGCTATTTATTTAGAAAATATGTAAAAAATATGAAATAAAACTAAAATGAAATTTTATTTCTATAATATTCTAGACATTTTCATGAAAATATGGTAAAAAGAATGAGTTAAAAAGCATTTTTTATGAATTTATTATGATTTTATGAAAATGATGAAAAATTAAAATGAAATAAGAAAAAATAAAATGAACTAAAATGAGCCAGAGGGGGTATGAAAAGAAATTCGCCCAGTTCATTATTGGATGGGCCCTCAGACTGGGGGGTGTTAGTAGCGCTTGGACAAGGCCCAAAATTCTCAGCAACAAAGGAAAACAAAAGAAGCGCCAGGGGGGGTGAGAAAAGCAACAGATACACGTTCAAATAATTGGGCCTGATAACATGGGGGTGTGGATAGCGCTCTGAGCCCAACCCCCCAATTAGTGAAACGCCGCGTTTGGTCTTAGCTCAGCTTTCCCTCACAAACGAAGTTTAAACATCAGCCGTTGGATCCAAAGTCAGTCAACTGGTCAAAAGGTGATCTGAGGGTGAAAATATCATCTTCCTCCTTGGTTCAGGGCTTGGAGGGAACTCCATGGATGAACACTCCACCTGCTTCAAACCCTAACTCCCTCGATTCTCCATGAAACGTCAACATATAAAAATCAAATCCGCTCCAAAACTTACCAGGAATCCAACCATGGTGTCACAACTAACTGAAATCTCCTCTAACCCTAAATCCGATAGCTACCTCCAAGAAAAGATCAAGAACTGATTCTCACTATCTTCAAAATTAAAGGCACAGGCATGTTCCTCTCTTCACCTAGATCATTTCCCCCTAAAGAACTAAGATTATCATTCAATATCGAGGGAGTTCTTGGTCCACACAGAAATGGTACCTCTAACAAAATCATCACCAAATCATCTCTAACTTTCCAGAAAGCTTCCCCTAATGATTTCTAACCGTTCTAACCTACTAATTCTAATCAATTCTACTTAGATTAAGGTGCACGAAGAAATTTACAAACCTGGTGAAATGAGATGCACAGATGGTAGAATTCTTCAAATCAATGCCTGAATTCCTCCAGAATCATTCAGTGATCCATCTTCTAGCTTCTGTATGCAAAAAGGAAGGTTGAAAAGCTCTGAATCTTGGAAATGGATCTGAAGCTGCAAGCTGCCAAACTCAAGGTACAGAACACGATTTGGCCTTGAATTCCCTCTGATTTTGATTGCCACACCTTCAATGATGATGATAGAACTGAACCAGATCAAGAAATTGAACAGAATGGAGAAGAAATGAGAAATTGGAGAATGACTTGCTATGGAGGAACTTGGATTTCAATCTCTCTTTCTGCAGCAATTCTCTCTAACTCTTGCATCTGAGCACACTCCAATCCATATATAGATGATGTTAGAATCATCTAGAACCAACTGGACTCTTCTTATGAGAAATTGAGTTTCTCATGTCATGACTTTTTCATTTCATGCTATGCATAGTTCATTCCAAGTTCTCCTTGTTACAGCCCATGATTATTAATTGAAAATCTCCCCAAATGGTATTTTGAACATGTTGAAAAGCCTTGCAAGCTTGTGTGTTAATCCCTTATGTGAGTTGGATATGTAACTTGAATTATAAGCAATCCATGGCAAGTCCCAAATTATGACCTCAAATCCAAAATCTAATAATGCCAATGATCACAAAATATGCTTTCTAGTCAAAATGATATGTCACTTGCCCCATGTTGATCATGTAGTATAAAATTCCCAAAAATGGACATTTCATGTATTAAATTTATGCCTTTTTTAGGTCATTTCTACAAGCATGAGTTACAAGCATTTCCAAACTTACATGGTCTTCTTTCTTGACTTAAAATCCCATTTGGAGCAAGTTTGATGTTGTAAGTTTTTCCATTTGAGGCCTCCTTGTATGAGTTTTGGGTATAGGTTAAAATGACCTGTAATTCACAAATGCCCAAAATACCCTTTGCTTGTCAAGACCATAAGTTGAGTTCTCCACATCATATGAAGGCATGCCATACCATTTTAGAAAGCTAAGACAATGAGGAACAATTCTTATGTTGACCAAGAATTCATTTGAAATCTCCTTGAGGGGCAAAACTAGCTTGGAAGTCAAGTCACTTTCACAGACAAAAATTCAGACACCCCAGATGACCTATAACTTGCAAGGACCATAACTTGAGTTCTATAAATCTCCTTGAGGTCTTCCACCACTCAAATTAAAGGTCTTGAGATCCTCTACAAGTTTCATGTTGGCCAAGAAGCCATTTGAAGCTAGCATTTTGACTTATCTTGCTTGGAAATTTGACCTAAACTAGGGGATTTTACAGAGAAACCCTAATTTAGTAACTCCTCTTCTCCTTGATTTTTCTTGAATTCTCCTTGTCATATCTCCATATCTTTATCCTCCATGTCCAATATTGATCCCCACATCTCTCCAATAGACTTGAATGCCCTCTTAAGTCAGTCAACTGACCTAGGGTTGACCTAGGGTTGGCCTAGATGAAACCCTAGTTGACTGCCTTCAACTGTAGCTCTTGTGCTCACATCAACAACTTGCTTTCTTCTCCAAATGACCTTGTAAGTCTCTCATAAGGTCTAGATGCTCTCCATACCTTCACTCCACAGCTCACAACCCTCTTGTTGATCCTCAGATACCCTCAGCTAGGAGATGGACTCAAGGCTTGATCTGCTGAACTCTTTGCTTTCAAATTCTTTCCTGATGACTTGAATGAGATTGAATTGGGATAATAACCTCTTGATAGGCCTCTAGAGATGAGAATAATGATTGGTCCCCTGTTGACTGACTTGCTATGCTTATGCTATGCAGATGGTTAGTCTATGTACATGACTCTATATGCAAATGCTAGTGACAATGAAACATAAATCCAAGGAATAAGGTTGAGCAAATTTTAGGGTGCAACAGCTGCCCCTATTCAAGCGACTTGGACCCGATTGGATGAAGCCCGGAGCCTTCAGACACTCGTGGTACGAGACGGTTGAATACTAGTGAAACCAGAAATTTGCCAACCGCAGAAATAAACTGCGCTCCTGCTTGAGGAATGACATTCGTCAGCTGAATCTGACTGTTAGAGCAACCCACTGATCTCGCGCGACCGTGCTGGGGATTGGCTTCATCGTTCTGAAGAGGATTTTGTCATAACAGATTGCTTGCTTGCCCCCGCTAGGACTCTGTCTGTCGTCGATACGAAGAAATCTCAACTAGAATTGGTCCACGTTAGGACTCCACTTACTGTCAACCCAGAAAAATCGCAGCAACTCCGCTGGGGATAATTCACCTGCATTTCAATAAGCTGAATCGTCCACGTTAGGAATAAAACTCTTCCACGTTAGGAGTAACACCTGTCCACATTAGGAATCATTTTTCTGCGTCTGTCCACGTCAGGACTAACCCTTTCATCTTTCCACGTCAGGAAACAATCTTCTTTCCGCGTTAGGAAACTACATCAATCTATCCACGTAAGGACTCCAATACCACTTGCCATGTCCCCGTCAGGACTCCAACCTTTCCACGTAAGGAATACAACCATTTCTGAACTTGTCCACGTCAGGACTCCAATGTCTCCGCGTAAGGAATAAACTTCTTCTACTATGTTAGGCATACCTCTTCGATCTGTCCGCGTCAGGACTAAACTCTCTTTCCACGTCAGGAATAATCCATTTCTTTCCACGTCAGGAATCAATCTTGATATGTCCACGTAAGGACTCTGATCTTTCCACGTAAGGAATAAACTCGTCTTTCCACGTAAGGAAACCATCTTTCTTCCACGTAAGGAATGCCCTTGATATGTCCACGTAAGGACTCTCTTCTTTCCACGTTAGGAATACTGTCATTTCCACGTTAGGAATCACTTCTATTGATAGGTCCGCGTAAGGACTACATCTTTCCACGTTAGGAATCTCCGTCTTTCCACGTTAGGAATGATAATCTCTTTGATCTGTCCGCGTTAGGACACTGATCTCGTCTTGATTTGTCCACGTTAGGACTCAGGCGTCTTCGACTCACCGAGGAAATAAGACTTGTCCACGTAAGGACTCACGCGCCTTCGACTTGCTGGGGAAATATCCGCGTTAGGACTTACACCTTGCCAACAACACGAAGAAGGATAAATTTGTCCACGTCAGGATTCTTGTACCTTGTCATTACAAAGAACTACAAACTTGTCCACGTCAGGACGCACATTTCACCATTACGAATAAAGATATCTGCCGAAAACAAAATGATCCACGTCAGGATACCAACACGAAGAGTAACCAATCTTTTGTCAACGTCATAACCTCCCTTTCTCCAAATTTCAAAAGACCGAATCTATCCGCGTCAGGATACCAACACGAAGAGTAACCAATCTTTTTGTCAACGTCATAACCTCCCTTTCTCCAAATTTCAAAAGACCGAATCTATCCGCGTCAGGATACCAACACGAAGAGTAACCAATCTTTTTGTCAACGTCACGACCTCCCTTTCTCCAAATTTCAAAAGACCGAATCTATCCACGTCAGGATTAACACACCTTACCAATCCGGTAAACAAACCTGTCCACGTTAGGACGCCCACTTCTGAAGAGACCCCGTCATTCTAGGAGTAAATGGTCCACGTCAGGACTTAGTTCTTCAATGATCCTCACCCATAAACTTCTTAGCACTGACGTGACAGCGACTTTGAGGCGGACTCTACTGGGGATGTCTGAAAACCAACTATCGGACACCTGCTTCGAAATTCTGATTCATGCGACTCGTTGATGACAAACGAACTTTGCTTGGGAATAAGGAGATTCTTATCCTGGCCACTCTGGCTGGGGAAAATAACATACATTTGCATAAATGGCTCTGCTGGAGACAAAGAGAGTTTTATTACGATAACTCTGTGGGGAATACCGCCGAAACTGACATTGTCATTGAATATCTCCTGCCGAGATCTTGATTGTTTGGTAATTTATTTGAGCAAGAGCTCTCTCCACCTGAACTACTAGAGTACAGAAACTGCTTCAGCAAAATAAATGCTGGAAGTGTAACGCCGACTCGCCGGGGATGGCCTGATGCTACAAAATTATTCCGGCAAAATAAATGCTGGTAGGATGAAGTCGACCCTGCTGGGAAGTTGGGAACTCAAACCACACGTCTTGCTGAAGTAACCCCTGCTGGGGACAATAACTCTGCTGGGGAATAGCAGATGCGCCTGATATGATTGAGCCTCTGCTAGAGAGTGAACTAATATCACCGGTATCTCTGACAAAATAAGTGACAGGAACCACCATCGACTCTGCTGGGAAGAGTCTTAGTCTTCGAGTTCCACTGGAAGGAAAAAACATTTGCTGAAAGGAGAACTCCTCTGGGGATGGCTGGATTATCTTGGGAAAAATTAACTGACTCCGCTGGTGGAGAATGCATGACCCTGCGGGGACGATAAACCTGTCTGAATACAGCCCTACGATCTTGGAATCACCCAACTCTGCTGAGGTCGATTAACTTCTCTGGAGCACGTCCTTTGGATAAGCTATGGCTAGCTGGGGAATTCTATCCTTCTTCAGGCAAAACATGCATGACCTGCGTGGGGATCAAGCTTTTCACTATTGCAATCTTTTGATCATCTTCCTCGTACGGTTATGAAACCTGCGACAACACAAACAAGACACGACAAGCCTATGCAATCAAATCAATTCAGGTTAGTGACGTTACACTCAGTTAATTCAAAGCTTTAACAATTGTTGGCAAGGGCCAGTGACGTTATACTCATGCTAGCTTCAATAAACTTAGGCGTTTTATCATGCGCAAAAACAGTAAAGAACAGGCATCAAGTACTGAATAACACATTTTCATTGATTGGGCCCCTGAATGGGCGGAGTTTTTGTACACGGGATGTAACTCCTGAAAAGAGGAAGCTACACAAAGCAAATCCACAAGTATGCAAGTATTCACAAGAAGCGTAAATATTGACAAATTAAATTTTGTACACATGTCGGCAACTGGATGCAGATGAGCACCACGAACTGATCCTCCCATGATTCGTCCGACTCTTATACTTTCCCGGTATCCGACTTCTGAAGAGGTTGTATTCGATAACTGACTCCTCAAACATATTCTCCCGCACTGATGCTCATTGAATTCGAATTCGGACCGCAGTCATTTGCTTTTCAAATCCCTAACTTTTGCGTGAACCGCCCTTTACGGGTTTTCAGCTCACCGGGATACCCCTTTTTGCCGAAGCCGCCCAGTGTAGGTTTTCAACTTCGCGGGTGTACATTTTTTTCAATTTTATCCCTAACTTTTGCCCGAACCTTTCATTCTGTTTTTGGTTCGCCAGGATGCCCCATTTTTGCCTGGACTCTCTTTTTTCTGTCCAGCGGGTCAATTTTAAGCAAAGTATTTTTTAACTGCGTCCGAATTCACAGGTGACGCAAAGTCTTCCCCGTCCATGGTGGACAACAATAAAGCTCCTCCTGAAAAGACCTTACTGACAACGTATGGCCCTTCGTAATTGGGGGTCCACTTGCCCCTGTGATCTGCTTGCGGCGGGAGAATCCTTTTCAGCACAAGGTCGCCCGTCTGAAAGCTTCGCGGAAGTATCTTCTTGTCGTACGCTTTCTTCATTCGTCTTTGATACAAACGACCGTATGCCAGAGAAGCTAGCCTCTTCTCATCCATCAAACTCAGTTGGTTCAATCTGTTCGTTACCCATTCTGCCTCGTCCAGCTGAACGTCTCGCAATACCCTCAGAGAAGGGATCTCAACCTCCAATGGTAATACCGCTTCCATCCCGTATACCAACGAGAACGGAGTTGCCCCGGTTGATGTGCGTACCGTCGTACGATAACCGTGCAAAGCGAAAGGTAGCATGTCATGCCAATCTTTATAAGTCACCACCATTTTCTGGACGATTTTCTTGATATTCTTATTGGCCGCTTCGACAGCGCCATTCATCTTGGGTCGGTAAGGGGAGGAGTTGTGATGTTCGATCTTGAAATTCTGACAGAGCTCGTTCATCATTTTGTTGTTCAGATTAGAACCGTTATCCGTGATTATCCGCTCGGGAATCCCGTATCGGCAAATGATATCTCTCTTGATGAATCTAGCCACCACTTGCTTCGTTACATTTGCGTAAGACGCTGCTTCCACCCACTTGGTGAAATAATCGATTGCTACGAGGATGAACCGATGCCCGTTAGAAGCCGTCGGCTCAATCTTTCCAATCATATCGATTCCCCACATTGAGAATGGCCATGGAGATGACATCACATTCAGAGGACTCGGAGGCACATGTATTTTGTCAGCATATATTTGGCACTTGTGGCACTTCCTTGCAAATTTGAAACAATCAGTTTCCATCGTCAGCCAAAAGTATCCTGCCCGCAGCAGTTTTCTCGTCATAGCATGCCCACCAGCATGCGTACCAAAGGCACCTTCGTGAATTTCCTCCATAAGAAGCTTTGCCTCTTTTTCGTCTACACAACGCAACAACACCAAGTCGTGGTTTCTTCTGTACAAGACGCCATCCGGGTTCAAATAGAAATTACCCGCTAATCTCCTGAGAGTCTTCTGATCTTGACTGGATGCCCCAGCCGGATACTCTTTATTCTTCAGGAAATTAAGGATATCAAAATACCACGGTTTGCCATCAGACGCTTCATCAATAGCAAATACATAAGCTGGCCTGTCCAACCGAGAGATAGTGATTTGGGGAGCTTCGTTCCAGAAATTGACCTTGTACATGGAAGACAAGGTGGCAAGGGCGTCAGCCATTTGATTTTCTGCCCGTGGCACGTGATGCAATTCAACTTTGTCGAAGAAAGGCAACAATCTCCTTGCATAATTCATATAATGTATCAAATTAGGCTGCCGTGTCTCCCATTCCCCTTTGATCTGATTCACCACCAGAGCTGAGTCTCCGTATACGTCTAAATGTTTGATTCGCAAATCAATGGCTTCTTCAAGCCCCATTATACAAGCTTCGTATTCGGCCTCATTGTTGGTAACGGCGAAGGTCAATCGGGCAGTAAACGGGATGTGCGACCCGTGTGGCGTAGTGATAATTGCCCCTATTCCGCTACCGTAAGCATTCACAGCTCCGTCAAATATCATCTGCCATTTGGACCCCGGCTCTGGTCCTTCGTCTGGTAACGGCTCTTCGCAATCCTTCATCTTGAGATACATGATATCCTCGTCAGGAAAGTCAAATCTCATCGATTGATACTCTTCAATAGGCTGCTCCGCCAGATATTCAGACAACACACTCCCCTTTATCGCCTTTTGCGAGACGTATTGAATATCATATTCAGTCAAGATCATCTGCCACCGGGCAATTCTACCTGACAACGCCTGCTTTTCGAATATATATTTGATCGGATCCATCTTCGAGATGAGCATGGTTGTATGATTCAGCATGTACTGCCTCAAACGCTTGGCGGCCCAGGCTAGCGCGCAACAAGTTTTCTCCAGCATTGAGTATCGAGACTCACAGTCTGTAAATTTCTTACTCAGATAGTAGATTGCATGCTCTTTTCTCCCCGTCTCGTCGTGTTGACCGAGAACGCAACCCATGCTTCCCTCAAGAACCGTTAAATACATTATCAAGGGTCTCCCTGCCACCGGGGGTATCAAAATAGGAGGCTCCTGCAGATACTTCTTTATTTTGTCGAACGCCTTTTGACAATTATCGTTCCACGTTACAGCTTGATCTTTCTTTAGCAACTTGAATAATGGTTCGCACGTAGCAGTCAGGTGAGATATGAACCGGGCAATGTAGTTCAATCTCCCCAAAAACCCGCGCACCTCTTTCTCTGTTTTAGGCGTCGGCATTTCTTGAATCGCTTTTATTTTAGCAGGATCGACCTCTATTCCTCTTTCGCTTACTATGAACCCCAGGAGCTTACCCGATCTCACCCCGAAGGTGCATTTGTTAGGGTTCAGCCTCAGCCTGAACTTCCTAAGCCTTTTAAACAACTTCAACAGATTCACCAGATGCTCTTCCTCCGTCTGGGATTTGGCAATCATATCGTCAACATAAACTTCAATCTCTTTATGCATCATGTCATGAAAAAGAGTCGTCATCGCACGCTGATATGTTGCCCCAGCATTTTTCAAACCAAAGGGCATCACTTTATAGCAAAATGTTCCCCAAGGCGTTATGAAAGTAGTCTTCTCCATATCCTCTGGCGCCATTTTAATCTGATTATAGCCTGAAAAGCCATCCATGAAGGAGAATACAGAGTACTGAGCAGTATTATCAACTAACACATCAATATGAGGAAGTGGAAAATCGTCTTTTGGGCTTGCTTTATTCAAATCTCTATAATCCACGCACATTCGAACCTTGCCATCTTTCTTTGGCACTGGTACGATGTTGGCAACCCATGAGGGATACTTCGTCACAGCCAGGAACCCAGCGTCCCACTGTTTCTGAACCTCCTCTTTGATCTTCATTGCCATATCTGGGCGAGTTCTGCGAAGTTTTTGTTTGACAGGCGGGCAGTCTTCTTTCAGTGGCAGGCGATGCACAACCATATCGGTATCGAGCCCTGGCATATCTTGATACGACCAAGCGAATACATCATTATACTCTCGGAGCATTTCAACCAGTTTTCGCTTGATATCACTCTGCAGTGCGGCTCCAATACGAATATTCTTCTCAACCCCTTCCGACCCCAAATTGATAATTTCGATAACCTCGTCGTGAGGCAGAATGGCTCTTTCCTCTTGCTTCACCAACCAAAACAGTTCTTCAGGAACGTCGCTATCTTCGACAACCTCTTCTTCGGTCTGGAATACCGGGTGCTCGAAGTCGGGACGAGTCATAGGTGGCTCAAGGATGTCATCTGAAAATGTTATCCTGCAAAAGAAAGGGTTAAGTGCTTCAAAATGCGTATAAAGCGGATAACCACGTTGCCATTTTATTGAAAAATACAAAACAAGAAAGACAGGGATTACGGTATTTACGCATGAAAACGCCATTTATTTAATGATTAACGAAGCAATGTTTATAACAACACAGCCCTAAGCAAATCCTGATGCCCCGGGCAAGACATCAGATTATTCAACAATTAATAAAGCAAAGCATTACTGTTTAAAAGTCACAGGAACAAGCTCCTGAATAGACCAGTTGCACAGTCCTTGTCCTGGCGTGCTTGGCTGAATCCAGGCATCCATATCACAGTCGCTGTCCCCTTCATCGGACTCTGAAGCAGCGTTGACAGATTCGTGGCATACTCCACTGGCAGAGATGGTGATCGACTTTCTGAAATGAGGGGCCCCCACAGAAGGAGTTGATGACGATGGTCGGTACCCCAGTCCGAACCGGTCCATTTTCACCGGAATGTCCAATACTTTGCCCCAGCCTTTGGCTTCTCCTGCTTTTACTAGCGCTTGAGCCTCTTTATACGAAGAAACAGCTATCTCTGGCACTTTGCTTGGCCCGGGACTCTTGTCCTTTATGCGCAAACCTTCGAATGCTTGGCATGGCGTCTCGTGGATCTCCCCGTCGACTTCCACATATTTAAACGAAGAAAGATGGCTGACCAGGATGTCTTCTTCTCCGCACACGGTGACTACACTGTCTCCGACCATGTACTTTAACTTCTGATGCAGGGTTGACGTGACAGCCCCCGCCCCGTGAATCCAAGGTCTTCCCAGCAAGCAGCTGTACGCAGGCTGTATATCCATGATATAAAACTCCGTTGCAAACACTTCCGGCCCCACTTGCAGAGGCAATGTAATTGATCCGAAGACTGTTCTCCGCGTGCCGTCAAACGCTCTGACTACCAAATCACTTGGTGTACACAAAATCCCTCGAACATCCAGCTTCATCATAGCCTTCTTAGGCAGCACATTCAAAGACGACCCGGTGTCAACCAATACGTGCGACATTGTCGACCCTCTGCACTCAACAGATACATGTAATGCCATATTATGGTCCCTTCCTTTCGGAGTCAAGTCGAAATCAGTAAAGCCCAGACTGTGGCCCGCATTTACGTGTGCCAATACTCCTTCTAGCTGGTTCACGGAGACATCCTGTGGTACAAAAGAAGTGTCCAAGACTTTCAGCAAAGCGTTCCTGTGGGCCTCCGAACACAACAACAATGACAGAATAGATATTTTGGACGGTGTTTGCTGCAGATGCTCCACAATTTTATAATCGCTCTTCCGAATTAAGCGCATGAATTCTTCGACATCCTTAGATGCTGCTTCTTTTTCATTTACTTGAACCGGAACATTCTCCACCGCTTTCCCCTTTCCTTTCGCTAGCCTTTCGGCTTCTACTTCAGGAGATATAAAGATCCTGCCGCTTCTCGTCATGCCTCCTGAGCCCACAACATTATCCATAACCTCCGCTGACTGCTTGTTAACATCGATTTTAATCCCGTCACAATACACCTCTAGCCCATATGACCATGGGACCGCTTTCGTGCTCTCATACGGGATTGGCCCGGCTTTAGTTATAGTAATCGGTGGTCGCTGAGCTGGTGCTGAAATGGTGATCGTCTTCCTAGGAATTGTCACTGTGGCAACATCACTCCGATTATCCACTACTGCCCCTGCCGGCTCATCAGTTGCTGTTCTATCAAACTGTAATACACCTTCATCAATCAAGGCCTGAATGCCTTTCTTCAAATCTTCACACCCCCCAGACAGGGCCCAACAATCTAAGCAGTACTCATTACAACCCGGGTAAACACCTCCTTGCAACAGTCGGCTTTTTATTTCGCTCAGCGGTGTCTTTAAATCCTCAACATTCATAATCAGATTCAGACCTTCCTCAGTCAGCACGGCGTTGGCCCCATGATTGGGCATGGGTTTCTGGACTATATTTGCACCGGTCGTTCCGAAGTTGATAGACTTGTTGTCCAAGAGATCCTGCACAACGTGCTTAAAAGCATGACAACCTTCAATATCATGGCCCGGGGCCCCAGAATGAAACTCGCAGCGCCTATTTGCATCATAGCCGAACGGGGGAGTTCCCGTTATCGGTGCCAAGGTTCTCTTCTCCACCAGATTCAATCCCAACAAGGTCTGCAATAAATCAGCATAGTTAGAGGGAGGCTTCTCGAACACCCTTCTCGGCTTATTACCCTGGAATCTTCTCTGAGCTTGCTGTGCCCCCTGCTGAGGCTGCTGCTGCTGTGGCATTGGCTGCTGCTGAACCGGTTGTTGTTGCTGGATTGGTTGTTGCTGATAAGGAATAGTGACACTCGACACTTGCTGCTGCTGACGATATTGATTTCTTCCCCTGCCTCGGCCTCGGCCTCGGCCTCCAAATACAGCACTAGCTTCGCCCTGACGGCGCCCACCATAAGCTTTCCTATTACTGCCAGATGCAGCTGACTCGTCAACTTGGAACTTTCCTTGCTTAATGTTCCGCTCAATCTTTTCCCCCATCAAGATCAGGTCTGAAAAACTAGCCAAAGACGTATGAAACAACATATCATGAAACAGCCCGGTGAATGTACCAACAAACATATCATTCATTTCTTTATCTTCCACAGGAGGACGGACCCTGGCAGCCATATCGCGCCACCTTTGCGCGTATTCTTTAAAACTCTCCCCCTTCTTCTGTGAAAGCCCGGCCAACTGGACCCGATTGGGTGCCAGATCGCTGTTATATTTGTAATGGGCTACGAACGCCTCCGCTAATTGCTTCCAAGTCTTGATATCAGTGGGCTCCAACCCCATGTACCACTCTAAGGAAGGACCCGACAGGCTATCCTGAAAGAAATGCATGAGCATTCTTTCGTCAGTGGAGTATGCAGACATCTTTCTGTAATAAGCTCGTACATGCACCTTCGGGCATGTATCTCCTTTGTACTTATCGAACGCAGGCGCTTTGAATTTAATGGGCACCCTCAAGCCAGGTACCAAGCCCATAGTTGCCATGTCCAGACCCACAGCACTCTGGTTTAGGACTCCTTTCATTTGCTCTTCCAGCATTCTAATCTTTTGAGAATCATCCATCGGCCCGTCAAAACCCCCTCCAGAGAAGGCGTCTTCCTGCTGATCCTCTTGCCACATACCGTTTCCAGCCCCGTATCCATCATACGCATTATTACGTCCAGCTCTGACCTGATTCATCCCCGGAACTCGGCCTCTGTTGCCATACCCTTGAACACCTCCAGCAGGACCACCAGCCATAAATCCAGCACCGTTTCCGTTTCCAAAACCTCCGTAGCCCTGATTGACCATACCATAACCATCTTGCCCAAAGCCTTGAGCATTAAAGCCATACTTGCCAGTGTTGTCGAATCCCTGATCGTTGAATCCGAACCCAGCGTTGACAAAGCCATTGCCTCCGAGATTATCCCCCACATTGACATCACCCAGCCCAGCGTTGTGGACAGCAGCATCATTTCCAACTCCGACGTTACCATTCACAGCAGTGGTAGCGTTGTTGACGTTAGCAGCATTCACATTGACGACAGGCGGAGCCACTGGCGTTGGAGTGCCATCTCCATGAGCAGTATCAACCCGGACAGACTGATGATCTTCGTTACCATGTCCAGCGTTGCGAGCCAATAGAGGCTGGACCATGGCCTGCAAGTTCTCTTGCCCTTTTGCTATAGCCTCCATGGTCTGCATGAAGAGAGCGAGCTTCTCGCGTACATCCTGCATCTCGTTCTGAATCTGGTCCATGACTTTCCGACAGTTAGATCGTGTAGAATAGCGGTGCGGATGTTGCTCTGGAATCCTGTTAAGTACCTGAATCAAAGCAGGAGATAAGACACCATTCATAGATTACCTGTTATGCAAGATGAATATGAATGCAATGCAATGTGTCGGTGCATTAGGGAAGTTCATTCCCCCAATTCTAGTGCGAAGGTGCCGGTGCAGTGACAGTGTTGACAATAAGAATACCGGAGCTGAATCATAGAAAGCCTCATATACAACAGAGAGAATCAATAAGCCCAGGGTACAATATCACTGAGAGTACAAAGAAGGCATGACCTCAACCAACAATCCTGGTGATGGTCAGCACTATGCAAATAAAGCATACAAATAATGGGATGATCAAATCCTCCCAAAAGTCTGGTACTCCTCTATCAACTTCTTGGTCTCCGGATGGCTTGGTCGATCAAGCAGCCCTTCAACAAGCTGGTTTCTCTTCTTAAGGACACGGCGTACGTCTTCAGCAGTTTCTTCCCATGTTGCTTCTCCGAAGCAATCTTCTAACTTTCGCTTCTGGGACACTGCTTCATCTCTGGATTTGATTGCCTTGTTTAGTGCATGCTGAACACTATACCGGTTCATTACTTCTTCCTCACACTTCTTGATGCTAGACTTCAACTTCTCCTCGAGGTCGGAAATTTGCTGCTTCAGCTTATCTTCCCTCTTCTTGTTGTTAGTGAGTGTAGCATTCCAAGTCTTATTGCAAGAAGATATCTCTCGGTGTGCCGCGTCGAGCGCTTTCTTTTTGGCTTCCAGCATGTCATGGGAACTTCTGAACTCTTGCCCCAGACGTTCACGCTTCTTCTTTTCCTCGGTCAACTCAGCTCCTAACCTGTTTACCAGCTCAATCTGTTGTTGGAAAGCATATACGGCCTTGTTTTTCTCACTGCGTGCTTGGGCTAACTCTTGCTCTAACCCTTCGTTAATCTTCACCAGGGCTTCTTTCTCCTTCACAACCTGTTCATAGACTTCCCTAGAAACAGTAGTCGGCTCTTCTACCGGAATAG
The DNA here is from genome assembly GCA_963859935.3 of Lathyrus sativus. Taxonomy (NCBI): domain Eukaryota; kingdom Viridiplantae; phylum Streptophyta; class Magnoliopsida; order Fabales; family Fabaceae; genus Lathyrus; species Lathyrus sativus. Next base: position 669,761,482 of record OZ012738.1, read on the forward strand.
GATCAAGAATTAGTGCATCTGGAAATGGCATCTTCAACTGACTAGCCCTCTCCTGAATCCAAGCTCTATAAGGTGCATAGGCCTGACAGTCATTCTTTCCTAACAACGGCTTCCCTTTGCGGTTAATACGCGTCCAAGCATGTCGCAACTTGGCTAATAACTCCCCCTTCACGTCACCGGTGAAGTACAGAGATTCCTGTACTTCTTCCCCTTGAGGTGGATTCTTCAGCGCATATCCAAACTGGCGAATGAATAGAGAAGGGTTGTAATTGATACACCCTTTTCTTCCAATCAATGGCACATTAGGGTAACCAGAACAACTGAAGATGAGCTCCGATCCCAGCAGGTCTCTATCAAACCACTCCATATCTTCCGACGATAACCTCATCAAACGCTCCGTCCAACCAACTGGAACTGTAGTCTCTGCAGCAGATCCTCTCTTAGGAAGGTGACTCTCAAACCACATACTCAACAAGGGCACACACAGATGAACATTCTTCCCTCTTCCCTTCTCATTCTTGTAATGCAGCGAGTGGTAGAGATCTCCGAGTAAGGTAGGTACAGGATTACCAGCGGCGAATAAGTAGAAAGCATCGAAGTCCACAAAATCCGGTATATTGGGGAACAGTACTATGCCATAAATGCACAAGGCCAACACAGCGTTGAAAGCAACCCAGCACCCATTCTTAGCATACTCTTGGGCTTTACCCACTAAGAACTGAAATGAGAATCCTGGAACTCCACGGGAAACAGTAGTCACAAGTTCAGAAGCATCAACATGCAAGGCTTTTGCCAATTCCTCCGGCTTGGGTTTGGCATCATAATGAATGAATGGAACCTGGTTCTGCACAGGCAGCTCAACATACTCAGCGTATTCCTCCAGGGTTGGTCCCATAATAAAGTCAGAGAACGTAAAGCACCTCAAAGCAGGGTCGTAGAATTGCATAAAAGCATACAGCCCATCTAACTCTACCTCTGTAGGTTTGCACACCAATCTCAGTAATCTACCATAACTCATCCGGAAACTCCTACGAACACCCTCATCAGCAAGAGAGATCAACCCCAGTAAAGGAACAATGTCAGGCGTAGGCAATTTGTAAGCAACTGTTCTCCGTAGGCTAGTCATGATCAAAACTCAGAAGTCTGGGCACTAGAACTAGGGAAATGCAAATGCACCTGCAGCACAGACACACGTTAGTGAAATGCAAATGATAATGGATATGCAGTGATGCAATGCAAGTAACATTCAACAGGGACCAAAGCTGCAGCTGAATAGCCTAAACCCAATCAAGAAAGGTCTCAGATAGACCATCCAGAAGTCATCAACCCTGGTCTCAGATAGACCTAAAATAGAACTCCAACACTGGTCTCTGACAGACCTCAAACCATAACTCACTGGTCTCTGATAGACCTCAAATCACATCCATAATTGGTCTCTGACAGACCTCATAACACATCTCCACTTGGTCTCTGACAGACCTCAGAATAAATCTCCACATGGTCTCTGACAGACCTCAGAATAAATCTCCACATGGTCTCTGACAGACCTCAGAACTCTCCATAAATAGCCAAGATCTCTGATCAAGAAAATAACCGGTAGTCTGGAGGTCTAGTTACCTGCATAACCCCAAATCCCCTCACAGGTGGGTGGCCCTATAACTGGCACAAGGTACGGCATCCTATGCGGTCGTCGGCGTCACAGACTTTCAGGGTTGATGATACGATTCCCAGAAGGAGTGGCATCATCAATTCCTGAAGAGGCCTCACTCAGCCAACTTCCAAATGATCGGTCCTCAGAGTCGACAATCCAACTAACCAGCAACCCACGCCAACCAAAGGAAGGGGCAGGAGGCCAACCAGAGGAACCTCGTCTGAGTGTAGATTTCATGGGACACCAAAGCAAGCAAAGCAAGCGGGCGCCCACTAATTTCTACTCTAATTCTAGGTGCACTCAAGCCCAGGTCCGGCTTATCTCTCAATATCAGAACACCCGTCACACCCCAATACAGCAATAATAAACAATATATATAAAGCTGAAAAATACAGGGTTAGAAATATACAATAACTCCATACAAAATCCTCGACGGGAAAACAAGCGCTAGGATTGACTCTCTCAAGGGACGTTGGATCCCAAATGCATAAGAACCATCGCAGTCCTTAGCAGCCAGGGGACGTTGGATCCCCAGCAGAGTCGCCAGCTGTCGCTACTGCGAAAATCGGCGCCGGCTGAACAGAAGAGTCGCCACCGTGCGTTATTTATCCCACGGGAGGGAAAGGAAACGCTCAGAGTAAACCTCGCACAACACGGGAAAGGTATGGTCGTCGCAACCAAAACCTGGATTCGGGAGTCGGTTACGCAAGGGGAAGGTATTAGCACCCCTCACGTCCGTCGTACTCGACGGGATCCACGCTTGTTTTCGGGTATGGATTGTTATTCTATCTAAACTATAGGTCAAGGGTGAAAAAGGAAATAAAATGAAAATAAAAATGACTCGGCAAAGTATCGCACTTTATGCCTACGTATTCTCGTCTGGAACGAGAAATCAGAGTCAACGTAGTTCGCCTACCTACGGGAAAGGAGGGGAAGGTTGCTCGCTAGGATATCGCATCCTATGCCTACGTACTTCCACACAGCATGGAAGATCAGAGCAAACGTAGTTCGGGCCACGCACGACACGAGTCTGTCTTGATTGATTTTATTCCTTCTGAAAAAGGTTTTTCTGATTAACAGTCCAAGAGGACAAAAATGACGTCTTGATGAGTTCACGTTCTTTTACGAAAGAAGTGTCTTTTATTGTGTTTGAAATCTTTATGTGTTTTTCTATTTGTTTTGAGAAAGAAAGAGACAGAACTCTAACCTACGGTTGCGAAGGGAAACAAACTATCCTAATGTTATCATGCATGGGTTAAGACCTAGTGTCTATCATGCTCCTCTCTTGCACAGAGAGAAACAGAGATCCTACGGGATAGGCAGAAACAGAAACAATATCAGATATATACAGCAAAACAGTAAAATGCATGAATGCAGCAATACAAGCGAGGCAAGGGAGTCCCACTCAACCTCGAACCTAGAAAACAATAGGCAAAAGTGAACAGGCTTCACTTTCAACCCAACAGGGTAAACAGCAAACAATACAGTTCAGAAAACCAATCAATACATCAGCAAATGAAATACAACAGCAAAAGAAACAGCATCACCAGCTCTGAATCAACAACTGGCTTCAAGCAATCTCCAATCAGCTACAGGCTTCAACAAGCATCAATCTTCATCTTCATGGCCTTCAGACAAGGGCTTTGATCATCAGTCTTCCATCTGCAATGGCTTTTCTTCATGGTCAAACCTCCAGGATGAGGGATTAATCACCAGAGTGAATTGGGTGTTAAGCAATCAGTTGACTACCAAGGGTGGTGAACAGACTGCTTCTAACACAAGAGACATTTTCTCTCAAGAGTTCTATCTCATAGACACTATCACCAAGCCTTCCAAAGGAAGGGGGTGAGTGTCTTAGAGAGACTCTGAATCACAGAGAAGAATGGATGCAGACAAGGCAGTCCATGTTTGAGAAACAATCTTTCTAATCTAGAGCTCTGCCTAGCTCCTAAACCCTAATCTCCTCAGCATCTGCTAGCAAGAAACTCATCCTCAACTCTGACAGTTGATCTTCAGTCTTTGAATCTCCAATGGCTTCATCTCCACAAATCTTCAGCTTCCCCAGGGCCCCAGACAAACCCAATACCCAATCAAACAATCAACAATTCCCAGAGGGCACACCACACCAGACAGCAGATATACAGACAGTAATAATATCAGTAGGGGAATCCTACCTGTTCTCTAAGGGATCTAATAGCTACCCATAGCCCATATAGTCCCATAACTAATTTATTTAAATCCTAAATCCTAAGGGGAATGAAATTAAACTCCTAAGTTGTCACCTAAAAAACCCTAGTTTTGTTCATGATATTCAAGCATTTAGTAATCACCTAAAATTAACTCCTAAAAATGGGAAATAAAATATTTCTACAAGCTTAACATCTCATCTAAACAATCTAAAAAGAATGAACAAAAAATATGAAAGCATGTGAGAGAACAAAAATCATAAAAATAATGCATGAAATGTAACTATTTATTATGCTATTTATTTAGAAAATATGTAAAAAATATGAAATAAAACTAAAATGAAATTTTATTTCTATAATATTCTAGACATTTTCATGAAAATATGGTAAAAAGAATGAGTTAAAAAGCATTTTTTATGAATTTATTATGATTTTATGAAAATGATGAAAAATTAAAATGAAATAAGAAAAAATAAAATGAACTAAAATGAGCCAGAGGGGGTATGAAAAGAAATTCGCCCAGTTCATTATTGGATGGGCCCTCAGACTGGGGGGTGTTAGTAGCGCTTGGACAAGGCCCAAAATTCTCAGCAACAAAGGAAAACAAAAGAAGCGCCAGGGGGGGTGAGAAAAGCAACAGATACACGTTCAAATAATTGGGCCTGATAACATGGGGGTGTGGATAGCGCTCTGAGCCCAACCCCCCAATTAGTGAAACGCCGCGTTTGGTCTTAGCTCAGCTTTCCCTCACAAACGAAGTTTAAACATCAGCCGTTGGATCCAAAGTCAGTCAACTGGTCAAAAGGTGATCTGAGGGTGAAAATATCATCTTCCTCCTTGGTTCAGGGCTTGGAGGGAACTCCATGGATGAACACTCCACCTGCTTCAAACCCTAACTCCCTCGATTCTCCATGAAACGTCAACATATAAAAATCAAATCCGCTCCAAAACTTACCAGGAATCCAACCATGGTGTCACAACTAACTGAAATCTCCTCTAACCCTAAATCCGATAGCTACCTCCAAGAAAAGATCAAGAACTGATTCTCACTATCTTCAAAATTAAAGGCACAGGCATGTTCCTCTCTTCACCTAGATCATTTCCCCCTAAAGAACTAAGATTATCATTCAATATCGAGGGAGTTCTTGGTCCACACAGAAATGGTACCTCTAACAAAATCATCACCAAATCATCTCTAACTTTCCAGAAAGCTTCCCCTAATGATTTCTAACCGTTCTAACCTACTAATTCTAATCAATTCTACTTAGATTAAGGTGCACGAAGAAATTTACAAACCTGGTGAAATGAGATGCACAGATGGTAGAATTCTTCAAATCAATGCCTGAATTCCTCCAGAATCATTCAGTGATCCATCTTCTAGCTTCTGTATGCAAAAAGGAAGGTTGAAAAGCTCTGAATCTTGGAAATGGATCTGAAGCTGCAAGCTGCCAAACTCAAGGTACAGAACACGATTTGGCCTTGAATTCCCTCTGATTTTGATTGCCACACCTTCAATGATGATGATAGAACTGAACCAGATCAAGAAATTGAACAGAATGGAGAAGAAATGAGAAATTGGAGAATGACTTGCTATGGAGGAACTTGGATTTCAATCTCTCTTTCTGCAGCAATTCTCTCTAACTCTTGCATCTGAGCACACTCCAATCCATATATAGATGATGTTAGAATCATCTAGAACCAACTGGACTCTTCTTATGAGAAATTGAGTTTCTCATGTCATGACTTTTTCATTTCATGCTATGCATAGTTCATTCCAAGTTCTCCTTGTTACAGCCCATGATTATTAATTGAAAATCTCCCCAAATGGTATTTTGAACATGTTGAAAAGCCTTGCAAGCTTGTGTGTTAATCCCTTATGTGAGTTGGATATGTAACTTGAATTATAAGCAATCCATGGCAAGTCCCAAATTATGACCTCAAATCCAAAATCTAATAATGCCAATGATCACAAAATATGCTTTCTAGTCAAAATGATATGTCACTTGCCCCATGTTGATCATGTAGTATAAAATTCCCAAAAATGGACATTTCATGTATTAAATTTATGCCTTTTTTAGGTCATTTCTACAAGCATGAGTTACAAGCATTTCCAAACTTACATGGTCTTCTTTCTTGACTTAAAATCCCATTTGGAGCAAGTTTGATGTTGTAAGTTTTTCCATTTGAGGCCTCCTTGTATGAGTTTTGGGTATAGGTTAAAATGACCTGTAATTCACAAATGCCCAAAATACCCTTTGCTTGTCAAGACCATAAGTTGAGTTCTCCACATCATATGAAGGCATGCCATACCATTTTAGAAAGCTAAGACAATGAGGAACAATTCTTATGTTGACCAAGAATTCATTTGAAATCTCCTTGAGGGGCAAAACTAGCTTGGAAGTCAAGTCACTTTCACAGACAAAAATTCAGACACCCCAGATGACCTATAACTTGCAAGGACCATAACTTGAGTTCTATAAATCTCCTTGAGGTCTTCCACCACTCAAATTAAAGGTCTTGAGATCCTCTACAAGTTTCATGTTGGCCAAGAAGCCATTTGAAGCTAGCATTTTGACTTATCTTGCTTGGAAATTTGACCTAAACTAGGGGATTTTACAGAGAAACCCTAATTTAGTAACTCCTCTTCTCCTTGATTTTTCTTGAATTCTCCTTGTCATATCTCCATATCTTTATCCTCCATGTCCAATATTGATCCCCACATCTCTCCAATAGACTTGAATGCCCTCTTAAGTCAGTCAACTGACCTAGGGTTGACCTAGGGTTGGCCTAGATGAAACCCTAGTTGACTGCCTTCAACTGTAGCTCTTGTGCTCACATCAACAACTTGCTTTCTTCTCCAAATGACCTTGTAAGTCTCTCATAAGGTCTAGATGCTCTCCATACCTTCACTCCACAGCTCACAACCCTCTTGTTGATCCTCAGATACCCTCAGCTAGGAGATGGACTCAAGGCTTGATCTGCTGAACTCTTTGCTTTCAAATTCTTTCCTGATGACTTGAATGAGATTGAATTGGGATAATAACCTCTTGATAGGCCTCTAGAGATGAGAATAATGATTGGTCCCCTGTTGACTGACTTGCTATGCTTATGCTATGCAGATGGTTAGTCTATGTACATGACTCTATATGCAAATGCTAGTGACAATGAAACATAAATCCAAGGAATAAGGTTGAGCAAATTTTAGGGTGCAACACAATCATGTTATAATTTTTGAAGAGAGGAATTATTTGAATGCATGAGATTAAGATGTCGGTCTTAAGTGCATTTTGTTGTTGATTGTATATGCATCATTTAGTCAAGAGGCAATGCTTGCTAGTTTCGTGGAGACTAGTGATTTGTCCCAAGCCTAGAAGAGTGGGTTTGAAAGCTTAGGGGATGGGCTTTTGGTGATTATCGGTCTAGAAGAGTGGACCCGGTTTAATATAAATCGAAAAAAGATAACAAGTGTTGGTACCACATGGCATGAGTTTGCATTAAGTTGTATTGAGTCACATAACATGAATGCCATTGTTATATGAAATATGCTTGTGTGTGGAAATTGTGGATTATGGATGTGTGCATGATGAAACATGTTTTATGATCGTCCATATTTGTTTGTGTATATATGCTTTATGAAGTATATGATGGGTTATGATGAAGTATAGTGAGAATTGTGAAAATATGCGTATGTGTATGACGTGTGTAAATGAGAATTGTGAATACATGATTATTGTATGGAAGTATGCTTACAAGCATGAATTGATGAATTGAGATTTGTAAATGTGTAATGGTGAGTGTGTAACTGTGAGTTAGTGAATAATCCTAATCGTGTATGGATATGGGGATTGGTGAGAATTGATGAGTTTATATGAGTTTTATGGTATATGATGATTATAATGAATTGTGGTGAGAAAATGTGGAATATATGTATTCTGTAATTGTGCATTTATATATGATTATATGCATTGTTATTATGATAATATTGCTCACCCTTCTGCTGGAATGATGTCCTACATGACATCGTACATGTATCAAGGAGTAGTACTGCTTGTAGTTGTGAGGTTGCTTTTGGCGTAGTTGTTTAGTAATTGATTATGTTGGATCGAGTCATGCTTTGGTCATGTAAAACTGGGATCGCTTGGTTTATATTGTAGTGATATACTATGTTTTCATATTGTTGAGATATTATGATGTTTACCTTAGTGCCCAAACGATGTTGGTTTATGTGATAAACACGGATGTTTCCGTTAGGGGTATTATGTTAAAAAATGAATTCGCTGCTACATGCAAAGTGAAATTTTGTAAATCATGATTTTACATTGAAATGTTAATGAGCATGACAGGTGATTTTGATGTTTTAAAATTTATGTGTGACACCCTTTTATAAATGCATGACAATTTACTCTGATTATTCATATGTTTTCTGTGGGGTTTAGGAGGGTGTTACACATGGTACACTTCAGATTGATTTAATGGTTTCTTGATGCTTCCATCAATGAAACTCAGTTTCGTCTTCACACACAAAGTCGTCTTGACCGATCTTGCCCATATGTGGTAATTTTCTCCATTCAACAATGTTGTCACTAGTGGAGTTTCAGGATTATTAGAGTCGTTTAAATGACAGGTTTTCTTATTCTTTGTTTTAAGTTTGGAGGTATTTTTCTTCTCCAATTTCTCTTCTGAATCTGAACTGTGCTCGAATGCCATAGTAGAAAGTTAACTTGAAAATATGTTGTATTCTTATGGTTCATGATGATACATGACATGACTTTATATATAAGTTGATGATCTATCTTTTAGAGCTTGAAAATATGATCAACCCTAACCAATTTTAACTAACTAATAACAAACTACTCTCTCCATTTCAAAATGAATGTCATTTTAAGGGAAATTTTCTATTTCAAAATGAATGTCATTTTCACTTTTCAATACAGTAATAATTGTTATTTTTCCAATTGTGACATATAATTATTACTCTTTACATTATTTCCAACACATTAATAAGACTAATTTAGTAAAAATGCAACATTTTAGGACAATATCATTACATTTCTTAATCTGTGTGCAAAAATCTTAAACGACTATCATTTTAAAACGGAGAGAGTATTAAATAACAAACCTGACAAACCCTAACAAAATAATAAAAAAACTATTAAATTTATCTCTAATATCTTGAAATCCGAATTTTGATTGATACTCAATACTTTTAAAAATGATTGAAATGTAAATTCATAAAATAAAAAACCTTATATATAATTAATTAAATTAAAAGTAACAAAATTTAGGGTGGTAAAAGATAGTTTACATACTTTGTTTGAAAATTTTACATTCTTTTTGTTATTGATATATCACTAAGAGCGTCTTTAATGAGAGTAAACTAAATGGATAAATTAAGATATTTTTTGTGGACCCAAAGTGTTTTGTAGGATTAAAAAAATTTATAGTTGATTTGAGTAGTTTTTACTTTAATCATGATTGCCTATAAGAAACCAAAATTTGACCCCACTATTTTCAAATATCATGCAATTACTTTAATGTTGTTGAAATATTTTATTAATTAAATAAATAATATTAGTTTAACAATCATGCACTAAAGTTGCTCTAAGGTTACTTTTTGTTATTGACATAACTCACAATTATTTTATTAAAAATGTGTTATTTCATCATCACATACCTTTTAAATGGGATGGAAAAAATTAAATGGGATGGAAAAAATTGAATGCAATGAATTTTAGTCTATTTCATTTTATTTTATCTATTATTAAATAATAAAATCTCATTAATTATAATTTCATTAAATTCCATTTCATTTTATAATTACAAGTTTGCAGTCCCTGCACGGAAGCCTCCATGGTTGTTCTACGATTACCGCGAGACATCCATTACGCCTGCCAACTGTTTGAGAAAATCCCGCAACCAGATATCGAACTTTACAGGACAAGTCTTCAACGCCATACCGAAGCTCTTTTGTTTTTCCTTCCACGAACCGTGTTATGCCACATGTTACATTCTTCTTGGAGAACAGTATCAACTGTCATAACTAACTCCTATAACTATCATAACTAACTTCTATAACTATCATAACTAACTCCTATAAAGCTACTTAACCTCTCATCAAAACCATTTCCAGTTACAATTCTCTCCTCTCTCCGATTCCATCAATGAGCAATCAGAAGTTCATCACCTTTGAAGAAGGATGGGAGACTTTGCACAAGGGCATCACCAAGCTCCACAAATTTCTAGAAGGATTAGACCCTACCTTCACTCTTGACCAACACATCGAACTATATACGTACGTATTGCATCAATCCCCCCGAATAAAAATTCTGTTTTTCGTCATTCAACTTTTTTATGTTCAAGAATTATGCTTTTCATCATTTCTGCTTTAGTCTGGATATGATGATGTTCAAGAATTATGCTTTTTTCTAACTTGAATGGTGCGATTAATCTATTTTGTTTGTTTTCATTACTTTTATTGTTGCAAGTTCTCGGTGGATTCAACCATTTTATTTTGTTCAATCTTGACACTTCTTGTGTTAAAATTGTAATGCAGGATCGTCTACGAATTATGCATCCAAGAGTACATCATACCTCGTGACTATGCCAGAGAACTATATGACAAGTACAGGGAAACATGTGACCAGTACATTGTATCAAAAGTAAGTAACAATTCCATTTTGGATATCATATCGTATTCATGAACAATACTTTTATGTGCTTTAACTAAACTTGAAATTATATATCATATCGATACTGCAATTTTCTTGTTTGAAGGTTTTGCCATCTTTGCAAAAAAAGAAAGATGACATTTTGTTGAGAGAACTACTCCAGAGATGGTCAAATTACAAAGTTATGACCAGACGCCTCTCATATATTTTTGATTATCTTGACCAATATATTCGTAGACATGGGCTTGCTTCACTTGAAGAAATCAGCTTTTCAACCTTTAACCACAGGGTTTGTGATGAGATTCCTTAGAAAAGTTGCATCGATAATTTTTTTATAATTTATTTATCTTGCATTTGCCTTTTCGCTCCTTTTTTTTCTAACTCTGGCTTTACTTCATTTTAATTTGTCTCAGGTATATGAAAAGATGAATAAAGAAATAATGGATGCTATATTTTCTGTGGTATTCTCTGTTTTCCATTTGTATATGTTTCTCACTATAGTTTTATATTTCTTCAACTTTCTTAAAGTGTAGTGTAAGCGCAATATAAACAACATAAACTAAAAATCCCATGTGGATATAATTCAAAATATTCTTGTTACACTTGCATTTGAAAAAAATGGTTTCACTATGTCTGAATTATGTAGATTTTTTTCATATAAGAATTATGTAGTTGAATTGTGGTTGTTAAATTATCTTCACAATGCTGTTATATAGTTAGTTATTTGAGTTTTTCCTGTAATAATAGGTCTTTTGTCTTAATTTGTTGATATCCAGATTGAACAGAAACTTGCAGGAGAGAAGATTGATCATACATTTGTTATTAATACATTGGATTTCTACATAAAGTTTTACAAATGCACAAAAAAGGACAAGGCAGAGGTGATTACAGAAAAACTTAGTTCTTATTCTAAAAGTTTGGTGCTCTTTTTTAACCATTATATAAACGCTTATATAGAATTCTGTTATTTTTTGCATTCCAAGTATTAACCAATGTATCTAATTTTTTAAACTAGACTATACTATGGCACTTATATCATAATGACTTGTCAAAGAAAATCAACTTGAGAAGCTCCGATGGGACTGTTTTTGAAATTGACTATGGTGTGGCACTTATGTCAAAAAGATTTGAGGACATTACTGAGACCTTTTCTGTTGGTGATGAGGTTGATGACATTTCTGTTCCTAAAGTGAGTAGCAAAATGTTGACAATGATTGTTAAATACTGCAAGGAAGGGGATGCTAAATTTCTCGAAGCTAACCCTAGAACTCTGCTTGATCTTACAACATGTGCATGCTACATGAAAATCGAGAGCCTGGAGAAACTGACATGGAACAAAGTATATGAGTTGATTAAAGGAAAGCCACCCGAGGAAATTGCCCAGATTTTTGGAGATGTAGATGACTCAAACTCCAAGTTATTAGAAGAGAACATACAAAGAATAGAGTTTTTGGAGATGTAAATGTTGAGTTTACCATTTAATTTGTACACAGGAGTTGAAAGAATGTTTGTAAATAAATGCTTATGCCATCATAAAAGGCTTAAATGAGTAATTGATGGTTTAGATCATAAGATATAGTGTTGTTACTATATTTTGACTTGTTAGTGATGTGGTTTATAGTCTTATATTTTTATTTAATAGTTGTCAATAAAAAAATTTATCCAACAATAGTTTACTATAGTAATTCGTCTGTCCGTTTTTGTTAATGTACAGAAATGTTAAAATATAAAAAATATTTTTTGTGTATTTATTTTTTATTTTAATTAAATTATTTATAAAATAATAAAAAAAGTAGTAGAATGAAAAAGATATTTAAACTACCGTCTAGAGGTTAATGAAAAAGAAATTGAAATTTAAAACAAAAATAAAAAAAAAGGATAATTGAAACAAAAATAGACTACACAAAAAACAAGTTTTGCGAGTTTTACCGTATAGATAATAAAGTTTTTATGTCCTCGAAAAAGAATAGTAGTCCTTCAAAATGCTTACTACGTCAAGTCAAACTACTAAATAACTTCTAAACAAAATAGTTGCATTATACCGAAGTCACAAAGTAATGACCACTACCAAAGTGAAAAAACTCATGAGTTGAAGTCTCGTCTCACCATTCACCAACACTATCTTCCACTATGTGCACATAGACTATGTTATCACTTGTGGTGAAGGGTAGTCTTGAGAGCATATATGTGAAAACAGGGAAAATAGGTATTTAAAGAAAATAATTTGAAAAAATGGGTATGAGAAAAAGAAAATATTCTCAAATTATTGAAGAAAATGTAGTAAAGAGTTAAAATTTAAAAAGAAAATAATTGAAGTAGATGAAGAAGAAAGATAGTGTTTAACTCTAAATATTTAATCCACTTAGCCTAAACCTAAAGTAGATGAAGAAGAAAGATAGTGTCTAACTCTAAATATTTAATCCACTTAGCCTAAACTTAAGTCATGTTACAACTCTAAACACCTCAAAAAAATGTGTGGGTAATATTGATTTAATAGGCTATTTAGATTTTGTACTAGTAAAGTATATCAATGTAACTATACCAATGAGGGATAGTAAAGTATATCAATGTAACTATATCAATGAGGGATAGTAAAGTCTCAATTATCTATCGATGAATCATCTCTTATTGCTTTCGAAGGTCATATTCTTATATTTCATCTCTCGTGTTCTTAACACTTAAGGCCTATTAAAGATCATTAAGTCGATTGTACCTAATTAAATGTGAGTTTTTAATTAGATCCTCTTGCCATATTTTTATCATAGTGTTTATCAATTAGTCATAAATGCATCTATTATGCATTTAAGTCTGAATATTCGCCTTACATTAGGTTTTGATAGAAAAGACTAATTTAATCAACCAGAACAGTTTAACCTGACCTTATTATAATGTGTGAGTTAGCAATTTGGGACGCGTTATCCGATATTTGCTTTATAGATTTACCCATTACGAGGGAGTGGGCTATTTCCCAGTCATCAAGTCCTCCACCCAAAATAAATCACATATGTACATATACCTACAATCATGAGCTACATAGAGGAGAAATGCTTTTTTAGGTTGGTAATTAAGTTAGATATTTACATATGTTTCCAATCATGAGGCGCGTAAAGCTGAGATGTTTTTCTTAAGTTAGTAACTAGGTTAACTATTTACCAACACCCCTAAGCATGAGTCGCGTATAGGCAAGACATTTTTCTGAGATTAGTCATTAGATTGGACATTTACACAGACCCCCAAGAACGAGTCGCATAGAGGCGAGATGTTTTTCCTATGTGCTTGCAAGTACAACTATGTACAACAGTCAGATGTTCATCATGGTTTTGATTGATGACAACATTATATGTCAAACGACATGATGTGAAATCCTTATTTGTCAAGAAAAAGTAATGATCAAGATGTTATATCAAGATCAAGATATTTTCTTTGCGAGATCAAGATATAGGAATGATTAAAAAATATTTCTAATCAATTGTGGAAGTTTTTATACTGCATAATCAATTAGGGACCATGTATAATCTTTAAAGAAAGGAAAATTACTTTCTAATTGATTGAAAAATCTTTTAACTAATTAAAACATAGATTAAATGATAATTTAATCAATTACATCATTTTATTTGCTCCATGGATCATTTTCTTTTTTAGGCAAATTATTTCCTATATAAAGGAGGCTTTTCAGCTTTCCATAACATACCAATTTTATGAAAAAACATCCTTTTTCTCATTCTTTATACTATTTTTTCTTTTTCTTTTTATTCTTCACTAAATGTCTTATAGTGAAAAATACTTGTAAGAGTTTGGATGTGTTGGTGTTCGTGCTTCTAGTGTTCTTCATCAGGAGTGTGATTTTGTTGTTTGACATCTTTGTTTGATTCTTGAGATTATCATGGTAAAATATTGGTTTAGTTATTGAGATTATTATGATAAAAACGTTGTTTGGTTCTTGAGATTATCTTGGTAAAATCTTTGTTTGCTTCTTGAGATTAACTTATCAAAATCTTTATTTGATTTGTGAGCTCAGTTGTCAAAACCTCCATTTAGTTTGGGGGATTAGCCCCTCTAAAATCTTTCATCTGTTGTAATAATGTTGCAACTGCGAAAACCAACCGGCGGAAAAACAGAAGAGTCGCCACTTTCTTTATTTATCCCAAAGAGAGGGAAAGGAAATGATCGCAAAAACCTAAAGTAAAAGGGAAAGACAAGGTCATCGCAACCATGTCTGGATTCGGGAGTCAGTTACGCAAGGGGAAGGTTAGCACCCCTTACGTCTGTCGTACTCGACGGGATCCATGCATTGTTGTCTATCTAAAAGGGTGTGTTGATACTATCTAACTAAAGGCTTAAGGACAAAAGAAAAAGAAAAGAGAACTGACTCGGCAGAGCATCGCCGCTCTGTGCCTACGTACTCCCTCGTGCAATGGGAAAGTCAGAGTCAACGTAGTTCACCTAACTACGGCTAAAGAAAGGGGAAAGGTTGCTCGTCGAGACATCGCGTCTCGTGCCTACGTACTTTCGTCTGGTACGAAAGATCAGAGCAAACGTAGTTCGGACTAACGAGAACACAGGCTGGTTCAACAGTTTTTAGGCCCGAGTAAGGTTAACAGATAGTTCTAGCAGTTGGTATATGCAGCTCGACCTTTGGAGACTTAGGCGTTACCGTTTGCGGTAGAACAATGAGTTAACGACACTCTTTTTATGAAAAGATTTTCCTTGATTAAGAACCCCAAAGGGTGAAAAAGGTTGAATTGTTTTTGTGTTTTTTAAGAGAAGAAGTGTTTTGAATTAGAGTGTTCATAAATGTATGTTGTAACAAAGTCTAGAACCTAGGATCGAATGCGTCGCATATCATCCTAAGGACGTATACTAAACACTCTAGGCAATTGAGAGGTGGCCCCTCAATCACCATTTCCCAAGTATAAGGCTCATGGCACAATATTCATTATCCTTATTAAGTATATTAGACTTGTTTGAAGATGAGAAGAGAATAAGAAACACTAATGGGAGACTAATCAATCCTAAAAGTTATCATGCAAAGTGGACTTAAAGTTGAGTTTGAAAAGGGAACTACCTAATGTTATCATGCATAGTTAGGTACCTAATGTCTATCATAACCTCAAGAGGTTAGATAACTTATGGGGAACATGGCAAAGAAAAGCAATAGAAGAAGAAGAAGAAGAAGAAGAATGCATATGCAAATGAAAATGCAAACATAAGATGCAACACATAGAATGATAGTGGGAGGAAAATAGTGTGGGGAAGTAGCCACCACAAGCTCATATCAACCAAGAATGCATATGGAAATGCAATAAAAGAGAAGAAGAAGGAGAGAGATGCATCAAAAGCAAGCAAACAAGTGACAAACACAAAGAAAGGGTCCTCATGGATTCATCACTTTAGGTAAGCTTCAAATTCCTCCTAAGGAGGAACCAAGCTACCTTAAATGACATTCTAAGGTCATTGGACAGAAGGGAGATGAAGAGAAGAGAGCTCACAATCCATATCAAGGCAAGACAAAAAGAAATGCAAGTAAAAGCACAAGGGAAACAAACATGTATCACATAGGAATTCAAGTTGAAAGCACACAAAGAAAGGCATCAAACAACAAACAATGAACATAATTTTGACCTAAAAATAAACATACAGCAAGCTCAACATGTCTAAAATGTGAAACAAGAAGATTTGAGAGCTTATTGGATCCACAAAGGTCATTTCCAATCCAAACCAGGTCAAGCACTTGTGTGAGCTATCCTATGAGATGACCTAACTTGTAAGTCACTTCAAAAATAGGAAAAGGACTCAAAAAATATCAAATAAAATGCACAAAGAAACTACACAAGTTGGCAACCAGAGGCCAAGAAACCAAGACAAATATCCTTTCAAAGCACCATCAAAAGAATTAAATCATTTGGATGTACCACTTTGAAATGGGAGAAACAAGTGCAACAAGAAAAACCCAAAAAGTCAACCCAAAAGTCAACAACCAGGGGCAAAATGGTCCTAAAAAATTGATCAACTCGTCATTGAGATGAGGATCAATTTTTAGTCATTGGATCAAAAAAGAATGAGAGAAATAAATGCAAACACAAAACATGTCACAATTCAAACCAATTAAAACTATTCCAATACTTAATTCATTTTTAAATTGAAAATAAAATGGAAAAAATAAAATAAAATATCCACAAAAAAGTAGACATCTCAAAGTTAACAAAAAATATTTTTGGTGAATTTTTGGAATATTGGAGCTATTTTAATTAATTAAAATTGGAAATAGAAAAATTAAATAAAAACAAAAGAAATTAAAAAGAAATAGAAAAAGATGCGTGCCAAATAGCAATTGAGATGCATTCAGAACACAAACTGGGCCTAATTGGGGGTGTAAAAAACAAAGCGCGCTGGGCCCATCAAACAAATTCAGAAAAATGAAATAAAAACTAACAATCCAATGCAACTAGTCAAACTAGGAATACCATGGTCCTTCATCATGAGGCGCTTGATTGTTTGGTACTCCAATCACACGGTTGGTAAAGTGGCAACACATTAATGAATTTTTAAAAGAAATTTGGTGCTTCCAGTCAACAATGGAACACGGTGTTTCTTAATCAACACCGTTGGAATGAGAAGTAATCACATCAGACGCTCAATACCATGCCACACATGCTTCTTCTACCTCAAGACACACACCGACTGGACTGAAACCTCCGGTCATCCCTACCAATGCTCCGGTCGCCGCATATCAACAACAACAACATGCAGAATTCAATACTCAACCGTTTCGCATGATTCTTATACCAAAATTGCACTAGAGATCACAAGGATCTCATTTCTGGCCTTAAAAACTCCTAAACATGCGTAAATCTCCAAAACCGAAAACAACAAGGATGAACTTCAAAATTCAAAGTTCACCAAAACCACTTCAATTTGATCCAAAACTCATCTAGAGCTCACGTAGATCACAGATCAAGTGTCAAACAAGCAAGATCATGCACAAACAAGCCAAACCAGATCCAAACATAAATGAGCATCATCCAACAATCACAACCAATGCCAATTCGTTTTACATTTTAATGATCTACATGGCTTCTACGTCTCAAGTATGCAAAAATGGCAGTGAGTTGATGCTTAACAAGAGTGTAATGTTGAATTTCAATTACCTAGTGGAGAACTTCCACTGAGCCTTCAAATGGAGCTCAAGCTTGAAGGTAATTGCCCAGAATCGTTCACTGAACTTCAAGGAAGCTTTCTCAATTCATAATTTCCTCTGAAACAGCTTCAATCTCCAAATTCGAAATTTGAATTTCTCCCACTTTTTGAAAACTGAACTTAATGAATTTGGATCCAATTTGCACTTCTGAGGGTTTGTTCATGGCCAAAAACCTTTTATATGATGGATCTTGATGATAATTAGGCTCAATCCCAGCCTCTATCAGTCCATACCAAAATCCAAAGAATTGAAAATTTCAAGCTTCATGTACACGAAAATTGCACTCAATTTGGCTCCAAAATGGCTTGAATCACTTGCCGGTATCACATGGAGCATGAATGGTCAGGATTGGAGCCTTGATTGATCTCAATGGCTCAAGTTGATTGTGTAACTTCATAGTGAAGAAACCTTGAAAATGGCTTGTTTGAACACCTCAAATCCAAAATGTAAAATTTCCAAAGTGTTTAAAATGATATTTGCACTTAGAAAATGCACTCATTTGCACCAAAGTGATTAAAAATGAAATAATTCCAATTTTGCCCCTTTAATCCTTTTTCCATGAAAATCAAATATCAAAACCTCAAACCAAGCCAATTTCTTAACTTCTCAATGCTTAACTAAGCAAATAACACAATTTGGAGCAAGTTTGATGTTGGAAAAATCTTCATTTGAAGTGTGAAAGTTGGTGAAATGGACCTATAAATTTATGACCTGTAATCTTACTTTCCCAAAATACCCCTAACTTGTAACCCTCATAACTAGAGTTCTACAAATCAGATGAAAGTCTTCTAGTACAATTTGGAAAGCTAAGACTAATACCTACAACTTTCATGTTGGCCAAAAGTTGAGGAGAAACATCCTTCTAGGTCAAAAATGGTTTGGAAGTTGGTGTTAGAACACAGATTGGTTCTGAATAATATCTCTATGTTTTGATGATAACTATTATGAAATTTTGTAATTAAGAATTATATACTCTAAAATTTGCTTAAGAGTTTTTACTGCAGATAGTAAAGTAATTATCACTCCAGAAGCAAATCAGAACTGAACATAAGAAATATGCTAGACTCTGAAGCGCCAGATGCATCCATTAGAAGATTCTGAATGCTGCCAACAGAAGATCCTGAGCGTAGCCTCCAGAAGGATCTGAAGTAGAAGCTCCAGAAGGATCTGAAGCAGAAGCTCCAGAAGAATCTGAAGCAAGTCAGAAGCATCTGAACCAAAGAAGAATTTTGTATGAAGAGTTTTCAAGCATAGTTACTACAGAAGATTCTGAAAGTACTAAAGCTGCCAGTACTGAGGATCTGACTCAATTATGCTCTGAACCTACACATGCTAAAAGCACACCTGCTGCAAAGACTCTGATTCAGCAAAACTCTGATCAACATTAGAAGGCTCTGATCAATTTAGACTCTGATGATTCTTGCTGAAAAATTGATGAAGAAGAATTCAAAGATTATGTCCGTTGGAATAATCCAAACGACTCTTTCCTTATTTATGCTAGACACAAGAACACAGACAAAAAGGATTTCTCTGTGCTTTCTTCTTCTAGGAAAGGTCACTTGATGTGAAGACAAAAAGGCTCAGACCTTTTGGTACACTCTTCTCAACGTGAAGTACTCTTGGATCCATGTGCCTATAAAATCAAGTCTTCACCCATCTTCTTCAGTTGACGTGTTACTTGAAAAGAAATCAATATCCAAGCTCTCATTCAATTCACATTCTTTCTAGAATTAATTTCTTTATTCTTAATATTAAGTGAAAAATCACAGTTGTGATAAAGCTTTATTAGAAGCAATTTAAACACTTGTATTTGTTATTACATTTGATTGTAAGAAAACCTTAAGAAGATCCAGTTAGGATCAGTAGTTCTTGAGAAGACTTTGAACAGTTGTTCTTAGTGCTTACTATTGTGATCAGTTGATTAAATAGTGGATTAAGTCCTTGTTTGAGAAAGGCAAATCACTCTAGGAAGGGTGGACTTGAGTAGTTGAGTTCAACGAACCAGGATAAAAATACTTGAGTTCTTATTTCTAAGTTTTTATCTTCATACTTATTCAACCCCCCTTCTAAGTATTTTCTCACCTTCAGTTGGCATCAGAGCTTCGGTTCTGTGTGTGCTACCACTTCACAGTGACAGTAAAGATCCAGTGAGAAAAACTTTGATATATATTTGGTTGTTACTATGGCTGATAATACAATGTCTAACATTAACAACAAATATGAAGAAAGGGACAGAATCAACACCAAACCCCCTATGTTTGATGGGGAGAAATTTGATTATTGGAAAGACAGAATTGAAAGTTTTTTCCTTGGATATGATGTTGATTTATGGGATTTGGTCATAGATGGATATGTTCATCCTATTGATGGGAATGGCAAGAAAGTAGATAGAAAATCTATGACAGAAGCCCAAAAGAAGGAATTTAGAAATCACCACAAGGCTAGAACAATATTGTTAAATGCAATATCTCACACTGAGTATGAAAAGATCACAAATAGAGAAACTGCATTTGACATGTTTGAGTCCTTAAAAATGACTCATGAGGGAAACTCTCAAGTCAAGGAAACAAAGGCTCTGGCTCTAATCCAGAAGTGTGAAGCCTTCAAGATGGAAGACTCTGAATCTGTTGAAGCTATGTTCTCCAGATTTCAAATACTTACAGCTGGACTAAAGGTTCTGGATAAAGGATACTCTACTGCTGATCATGTGAAAAAGATCATCAGAAGCTTACCTACCAAATGGAGACCTATGGTGACTGCGCTGAAAATGGCTAAAGATCTGAACAAGATCTCCTTGGAGGAACTAATCAGTTCACTAAGAAGTCATGAAATTGAACTTGAGGAAGATGAACCTCAAAATAAAGGTAAATCAATTGCTTTAAAATCTAATAAATCTGCTAAAGCATTGCAGGTAATAGAGGAAAGCTCTGAAGAATCCTCATCTGAAGATGAAGATGAACTATCCATGCTGTCCAGAAGAATAAACAAACTCTGGAAGCATAAAGGAAAGAAGTTCAGAAACTTCAGGAAGCCTGACCAAAGAAAAGAGTCTTCTGGACACAGAAGATCTGGCAAAAAGGAGGTTGTCTGTTATGAATGTAAAGAACTTGGACATTACAAAAATGAATGTCCAAAGGTGCTGAAAGAAAAGCCTAAAAGAAAATTTGGTAAGAAGAAAAAGGTTCTAATGGCCACCTGGGATGATTCATATACATCTGAATCTGAATCTGAGTCAGAAGAGGAATGTGCCAATGTAGCTTTGATGGCAGACATAGAAGATCAGGAGGAAGGAACTTCAGGATCTGAATCTGACTCTGAATCTGACTCTGACGCTGAAGAGGTAATGACTAAACTTACTAAAGAAGAACTTATCAAAGTGTTATTAGAAGTTCTGAAGAGCTATAACAATATTAAGCTCAAATACAAGAAGCGTCAAAGCAATCTTGTATCTGAGAATAATATTCTCAAATCAGAAGTAGCTGAGCTAAATGAAAAGAACTTAAAATTGAAAAATGATTCTGAATTAGCTCAACAAAACTCTGATTCTGAAACTAAATCTAAATGCAAAAATATTTTGGAAAAATATGATTACAACTTTTAGAAGTTTCTGGCTAAAAGCATAGACATAAGCAAAATGGCTTCTATGATCTATGGAGTTAGTAGAAATAACAGAAAAGGAATTGGATATAAATCTTCCTCTGGAAAGGATTTAAATCCAAAACCTGTTGATAAAATTATCATCAAGAAAACTCCTTTATATTCCCACTTTAAATTTGGTCACTTGAATGATATTGAACAAACACGTTCTGAAAAGAATATTCATGTGTTTAAATCTAAGGCAAGTCAGAATAAACCTTATGTTGAAAAACAGAAGTTTAGACAAACCTTCAGAACAACTAACCCTAAAGGACCCAAGAAGATCTGGGTACCTAGAAGTAAAATAATTCATGTTGCAGATGTTCTTAGCAGCAAGGTCAGGACGCCAATCATGGTAGCTGGACTCTGGATGCTCGCGACACATGACAGGAGAAAGGTCTATGTTCCAAAGTCTGGAGCTTAGATCTGGAGGTGATGTGAAATTTGGAGGGAATCAGAAGGGCAAGATCATTGGATCTGGCACCATTGGAAATGGTAAACTTACCTCTATTACTAATGTTTTACTTGTTGAAGGGTTAAAGCATAACTTATTGTCTATAAGTCATTTAAGTGACAATGGTTATGATATAACTTTTAATCAAAAATGTTGTAAAGCTATTAGTCAAAAAGATGGCTCTATCCTATTTAGTGGTAAGAGGAAAAACAACATTTATAAAATAAATCTTTCTGAACTTAAGGTTCAGAATGTTAAATTCCTCTTGTCTGTTAATGAAGAGCAATGGGTCTGGCACAGAAGATTGGGGCATATTAATATGAGACGTATATCTCAGATTAATAAACTTAATCTTGTCAGAGGACTTCCTAATCTGAAGTTCACCTCAGATGCTCTTTGTGAAGCATGCCAAAAAGGGAAGTTTTCAAAATCATCTTTTAAATCAAAAAATGTTGTTTCTACTTCCAGACCACTAGAATTACTTCATATTGATCTGTTTGGACCAGTGAAAACTGCATCCATCAGAGGCAAGAAGTATGGATTAGTCATTGTTGATGACTATAGTAGATGGACATGGGTAAAGTTCTTAAAACACAAGGATGAGTCACATTCTGTGTTCTTTGACTTCTGTAAACAAGTCCAGAATGTAAAAGATTTCAAAATTATAAAAGTCAGAAGTGATCATGGTGGTGAATTTGAAAATAAACTTTTTGAAAAATATTTTAATGAAAATGGCATTGCTCATGATTTTTCCTGTCCTAGAACTCCACAAAAAAATGGAGTTGTAGAGAGGAAAAACAGAACTCTGCAAGAAATGGCCAGAACCATGATCAATGAGACTAATCTGGCAAAACACTTTTGGGCAGAAGCAATCAACACAGCCTATTATATTCAGAACAGAGTGTCTGTAAGACCTCTTCTGGAGAAGACTCCATATGAACTGTGGAAGAACAGAAAGCCCAACATTTCATATTTTCATCCTTTTGGATGTATTTGCTATATGTTAAATACTAAAGAAAATCTGAACAAGTTTGATTCCAAAGCACATAAGTGTTTCATGCTTGGATATTCTGAACGCTCTAAAGGCTACAGAGTATACAATACTGAGTCTTCAGAGTCATCAGAACCTTGTCTTCGGAGTCTTTAGAACTTTTTCACCAGAACCTTCTTTTCAGAACTTTAAGCACTCAGTCTTCAGAACCCTTGGTCTTTAGAATCTTAAGTCTTCAGAATTTTCAGAACTTCGTTCATCAGAACCTTGTCTTCAGAGTCTTCAGCACTTAGTCTTCAAAAGATAGCGACTTAAGAAGTTAGAAATAGGGATGACAAACAAACCTGGGCCTACCCCAAAATTAACGAGGAAAACCCGGTTCTTAACTACAGTTGCGGGAAGACACTAAGACACGTCACACCCGCCCCTGCCCCGCCCCCGAATAATGCATTTTACTTTAATTCCTTTATTTTAATATTCATTTATTAATTATATTTTTAATTAAATTATTAATGCTCTTATTGCAATTAAAATAATCAAGTTACTCAAATTGACATTCATTTACTAATTAAATTTTTAATTAAATAATTAATTAATTTTTATTAAAATAATCAATTTTTTAATTAAATTATTAATTTTTATTGCAATTAAAGAGAAATTAATTTTTTGCGGGGGGGGGGGGGGGGGGGGGGTGCACCCGTTCTCCACTAGGGGTGGGTCTTGACGGTAAAGTTTTACCCCCGGTTGGGTTTGGAGGCGGGGGCGGGTGTGTTACATGGAGGCGGGTGCAAGTATAGTTAAACCCGCCCCACCCCACCCCGTTGCCATCCCTAGTTAGAAAGCCTTCAGAAGTAAAACGTCATAGTCACATTCAGAGGTAGAATCCAAGAGATCAAAAGCAAACTTACTTCTTTGGCACAGAAGCGACTTTTGGTCAAATCATATTTTCATTGTATATGGTTTTTATCAGAGTCAGAGCCTGTTTGTTAATCCTTTAGAAAAACAAACGTTAGAGTACCAAAATTATTCTCACACAAATACTACTTTGTTATTATCAAAACTTAGAGATAGTGAGCATAACCAAATCTTGTTCTAACAATCTCCCCCTTTTTGATAATGAAAAAACAATGTATTTTGATGAAACAATTTCGTATAAAAATAATCAAAAGGAAGTGACATAGATAAGTTTAGAAATGAATTCCTTTTATCAAGCTCCCCCCTAAATCTAAGACTTAAAAATCTTATCAGATTTGGGATATCAGAGCCTGATTATAAATATCTTATCAGATTCAGAATAACAGAGCCTGATTATATACCAGAGCTTGATTTGTCTTTATTAGATCAAGAATAAGATTCTGAGATGATTGAAGTCTAATTCTTATCATATATAACAGATAGTCAATATCATATTTTCAATATCGTTCTTGAAAAGAAATTCTAAGAAGAAATTGTGTGCCAATATAATGTTAGAATGTTAGAATTGTGATTCAGAGAACAAGATATATTTATCAAAATAATTTTTCATTTAATACTCCCCCCTTTTTTTCACAATCAAAAAGGTAATTATTATAAAGAAAAACTAAGTGGTAGCCTAGATAGAGTCTAAGGTTGAGGAGGAGGGAGCCTCTGAAAGATCTGAGCGAGCGTATTCTGAATGATGGATGTGACTTCATCTTGTTTATCCATTCTAGTTCTGAACAACTCTAGTTTCTTCTAAATACTGGCTAAAGTTTTTAACACTGGATCAGAGGTAGAGTTTTCAACAGCTTTCAAAGCTTTTTCTTGATTCTTCAGTTCAACTTCTCTCTCAGCTAAATCTTGAGCTTCTTTAACTTTCCTTTCAGCTTCTCTATCAAGAGATTCCTTAGATAATCTTTCAACTAATTCCCTTTCAGCAGCTAGCTTTTTTTTAGCTTCCCTCTTGGCTTCCAATCTATCTTCTGCTTGCTGGAAAAAAAATATTCTTTTGTCTGAACTGATAGATTTTTAATCTTTTGAAACTCCATTGACATCCATCGACTGAATCAATTCTAGGGATCACCCAAAGCATAAGGATTATCACAGGAACTGGATTCATCAGCAAGTTTCTTGAATCTCCTAACTACATTGTCTTTAAAGATAGAAATGACTTCATCTAAGTTAGGAGGGGGAAGGTCAGAAGGTTGATTATTAGGGATTATTTGGTTTTCTTCATAAGAAGCAGCTAAATTTAAAAGAGTTTGATCGAAATTTGAAGAGTCAGAGTCATCTGAGATGGTTATAGCTTTTGAAGTTGTGGGTGATGGAGGTTTGGTTGTTGAAATAGGTTTTGTAGGAGTTTCTTCAAAGTTGATTCTAGGAATGGGTTATGTAGAAGGTCCTTTAGAAATAGGTTGAGTGATTAGTGGTAATGAGATGGTGGGAGTTGGTTGAGTTGACGTGGTTTGGAGTATTTGAGGTGGAAATTGTGTAGACGGTGGTTCAGAAATTGGAATTATCTGAGATAATGGTGATCATTCAGAAATAGGGATGGGTGAAGTTGTCACTATAGTTGAAAAAATTGGTGGTGTTGGAAATAGTGGGGGTGGTGCTGAAAATAGTGGAAGAGATGAAGATACATTTCTATTAGAAAGAAAAGATGTAGTTATAGAAGAATTAGAAGACTTACTTGTCTGTTTTGGATAGGATGCTAGTGAAATATTTGGTGTGTTAGCTTCACCCAGACCTTTCTTCTGCTTCTTTTCATTCTTCGTCTGAGGAGTCTTGTTGTGGGGTCTTTTCTTCTTCATCAGATCAGGGGGATTTTCTGGTAGATCTTCAATCCTAAATCCAGATAGATCATAACCTTCAGTTTCTCACATCTTTATGTATTCCTCTATAGCCTCTGGATTGTCAAGCTTGGTGAAAAGAGGAAATCCACTTATAGTCATTCTTCTGGACTTCAAACTCTCCCAATCTGTAGCATGCTTGGTTCTACTCTAATTTCATTGATAATCTACATCCTCTTTAGATTTTTTCCATTCAGAGGTGTTCCATTTATATTTTTCAACTCTTCTTTGAAATTAAAGTTATCCAGATGATCAACCATTCCACTTTTAATCAGAATATCAGAGGTTAGTCTTTCAAGAGGAATGTAGTTTCTAGGCTTCTTTGAATCATTTCTGATTTCCCTTATAGAATTTCTGAGATATCTGAACAGAACAGAATGAAGACATATCTTTTCACCTTCATTAGATAATACAACATATATTTCTGATTAGTATTTATAAGTCAGATGAACTGGAAGCAGGTCTATGGTAAATGCAACCCATAATGATTTTGAGCCAGAATCTAAGTTCCTTAGATAAATCCTGACTCTGGAAGGGAAGTTTATCATCAGTTGATTGAGTGAAGATTATTGGGATGATCACTTCAGATAAAAAAATTTATTCAGAACTCATCTTGTAAATACGCTTTCCACCAGACTTCTCCATTGCAAGCAAAGTGGCTATGGATTTCTTAGTGATGATGAACTTGTTTCCCAAAACATGTGACATGATGAAGTGTTCATCAGCATCAGTGAATCTTCATAATTCCTTGATAAGATTATGAAAGTACCATAGAGACGATCAAAGTAGGTTCTCCAACCTTGAGCATTTAGTTCCTTAAACAAGTCAATTCCATTTTCAAGCAAGTTATCAAAATCAACTAACCATTCACACAAAACTTCCAATTCTAAAAAAGTAGTAGCAAGATGAATGTGTGGTGGACGATCCACAAAGTGAACTTCAATAGGTTTCTAAAGATAGAGATTGATGTATCGATGTTGAAGCAGTTTGAGCAGTTTTTGTTGAAACCATTAAAGACGATTCAACAAGTTGTGATTGTTGAGAGAAGTTGTAGACGCTTTATTAATGAGGATCCATTGAAGAAGATGATGGAGTCACAGTGCACAAAGGGTTTTTGGATTTCTAAAGAAAGGTATGGGAAGTGAAAAGTAGAGTAGTGTGTGATAGTGAGATAATGGGTATTTAAAGAATTTTTTTCCGATGATTACAAAAAAATAGGGAGTAATAGAGAATAATCATTTTAAAAACCTAGTCTCACGACATCACAACGCTCAAGGTGTCCCTTCAACAGTAAGTTATGATTTGATATTGAACAGGTGTCACAGAAAAATCATATCCATCTGTTTAAGAGAACATGTTTGATGTTCCCTAAGTCAAGAATACCAAGAGGTATCTGACTAAACATGTTTTTTATCAAGACATCTTCTAACATGTAGAAGTATCGTTAATCAGAAAGACAAATAATCGAATAAGAAATATTTGCTTATCATCAGAATCACTTTTTACAGAAAGAGTTTAAACACGTTCTGATAAAACTTATTCTGGACAAAGATCCATATTTAAGTTCTTCAGAATGATTTGAAATCTATCTTCAGATAAGGGTTTTATAAAGATATCAGCCCACAGATGGTCTGTATCTATAAATTTTAAAGTTAAAATCCCTTTTTGAACATAGTATTTGATGAAATGATGTTAATTTCAATGTGTTTAGCTCGAGAGTGGAAAATGGGATTCCTACTTAAGCAAATAGCAGTTGTGTTATCACAGAAGATATGAATGTTACCCTCGTGAATCTGAAAATCTTCTAATTGATTCTTCATCCAGAGCATCTGAGTGCTGCACAGTGACGCTGAGATGTATTCTTCTTCTGCAATTGATAATGCAATGGTTGATTGCCTTTTTCTTACCCAAGTGACGAGGTTACTACCCGGAAACTGACAGTTTCCATAGGTGCTTTTCCTTTCTAATCTATCTCCAGCATAATCTACATCACAATAACCAGAAAGTTTGTATTCTGATGTTTTCTTATACATCAAGCTAAGGTTAATTGTTCCCTTTAGATACCTTAGGGTTCTCTTAATAGCTGTTAAGTGAGTTTCCCTTGGATCTGGTTGGAAACGAGCACAAAGACATACGCTAAACAAATTATCTAAACGAGAAGTAGTCAAATATAGAAGAGAGCCTATCATACCATGATAGATCTTATGGCAATCCTTTTTACTTACTTCTTCTTTCTCCAGAATGCATGTAGGAGGCATAAGAGTCTTTGCAGGTTTACTATCTGACATTTCAAACTTGTTCAGAAGTTCTTGTGCATATTTGCTCTGATGAATGTATGTTCCTCCTGAATATTGATCAATCTGAATTCCCAGAAAGAATTTGAGTTCTCCCATCAGACTCATTTTAAATTCTGCATGTATTGACTTAGAAAATTCCTTGCACAAGGAAGGATTATCAGAACCAAAAATAATATCATCTACATAGATTTGCACAACCAGAATATCATTCTTAAAAGTTTTGAAAAAGATTGTAGTATCTACCTTTCCTCTGGTAAAATCATTTTCCAAAAGGAAATTACTAAGTCTGTCATGCCAAGCTCTGGGAGCGTGCTTCAGACCGTATAATGATTTGTTTAGTTTAAAAACATAATTTGATTTCTCAGAATTTTCAAAGCCAGGGGGTTAATGGACATACACTTTTTTAGAAATATACCCATTTAAGAATGCACTTTTAACATCCAATTGATAAAGAGTGATGTTATGATTAACAACAAAAGAAACTAATAAGTGAATAGACTCTAACCTGGCAACTGGTGCAAAGGTTTCAGTATAGTCTAACCCCTTTTGCTAACTATAACCTTGTGCAACCATCCGAGCTTTGTTCTGACGATTTCACCTTTCTCATCAAGCTTGTTTTTGAATACCCATTTTGTTCCAATGACGTGGACACCTTTTGGTTTCTGAACAAGATCCCAAACATCGTTTATGGTGAATTAACTCAGTCTTACATGGCTAGAATCCACTCATTCTTTAGAAGAGCTTCATCAATTGATGTTGGCTCTATCAACGACACCAAACCCAAAAGAGTTTCTTCAGAAGGTTTGAATAATGAACGAGTTCTGATTGGATCAACTTTGTCTCCCAAAATCAATTCTTTAGAATGAGAAGTCCTTATTCTATTATTCTTTTGATGATATGGACTATTTGCTGTTTCTGGTGAAATTGTATATGATTTTGTAATTTCTGCAGCTTTGTCTCCTTCGTTAGAATCTTCCTCCTTGGATTCTGATAAAGTAATCTTCAAATCTATAAACTTTTCAAATAGCTTTGACTTTTCAAGGTCAAGGTTATCATCAAATCTAACATGAATTGATTCCTCAACAATCCGTGTTTCTGTGTTATA
Organism: Lathyrus sativus; assembly: GCA_963859935.3. Taxonomy (NCBI): domain Eukaryota; kingdom Viridiplantae; phylum Streptophyta; class Magnoliopsida; order Fabales; family Fabaceae; genus Lathyrus; species Lathyrus sativus. Next base: position 669,790,475 of record OZ012738.1, read on the forward strand.
GATTATGTAGCCTTTAGAGCGTTCAGAATATCCTAACAACAAATACTTTTGAGCTTTGAAATCAAACTTGCCAAGATTCTCTTTAGTGTTCAACACAAAGCAAATATAACCAAAATGGTGAAAATAAGAAATGTTAGGAATGCTTGGCTCCAAACCGATTTCTACATTTGCAGACTCTTAAATAGAGTTATTCCATGATGATAGTCATGCATATCATTATATACCTTCCTATACAAGATTGATTGGTAAGTTGCTCTTTACTTAACAACAATCAGGCCAACCATTAGCTTCATCACTCAACAACTTACTCATTTCCTTAACAAGTCAACCACTATACATTTTAATGCAGAGTTCTTCGATACCTTAAACATTATCCTGCTCAAAGTTTACTATTTCTAAGAGATTCCTCACTCCACCTCGTTGGTTTCTTTGATGTTGATTGGGCATGTTGTGTGGAGAATAGAAGATCAATACTAGGTCAATGATTCTTCTTAAGCAACTCTCTCATCTCTTACCGCATAAAGAAACAACTCACAGTTTTTAGGTCTTCTTCAGAAGCTGAATATCGTGTGTTGGCTGCAACAACTTGTGAGCTTCAATGGATCGTGTATTTACTTAAAGATCTCAAAACCAATTCATCCAGCCTTCAAGTTTTATACTGTGACAATCTTAGTGCAATTCACATTGCTGCCAATCACTTGTTCCATGATCGCACAAAACACTTAAAAATTAATTGCCATCTCGTTCGAGAAAACCTACAAGCTAGGATATTCAAACTCATGCATGTTTCCTCCAAGGATCAAATCACTAATTTTTTCACTAAACCTCTCGTACCACAACCGTTTCACTTGCTATTATTCACATTGGAGATGATGGACATCTATCCTCCATCTTGTGGGGGGATACCACTTAAGGTAAGAGAAGAAGAATTAATTACAAATTAGTTATGCTAATAACTAACTTGTTGGTTAAGCTTTCCTATTATAACATGTTAGTTAGTTGATTAGAATGTAAGTTTTCCCCAATTAGCATGTACTCAATAATTAGGAATTTGTTAGAGTTTATAATCATGTACATTAGCCGATGTAATCACCATTCAAAGCGAATGAAATAAATTGCTTTGCCAATAATAAATTAGTAATTTTATTGGACTGTTTAGATAAACAAAAAGTTGGTCCTTCATTTTCTATCATTCTAGATTTTGTCTCTAAAAAAACTAGAAATTTCACTTTGAATTCGTGTTTGTTTTTGCTTTTGTACTTTATTCAAAAATGGAATTCATATTTATAAATAAATACTGTAAAATTGAAGCCTAAAATTTTGGAAAGGCTGCAATTGAAACAAAAATTATTGAAAACAGAGAGAACCAAATCAAGTACTTTAGGTTTTCACCTTTACCCTTTGGAAACAGAGAGAACCAAATCAAGTACTTTAGGTTTTTACCTTTACCCTTTTAAAACCGTTCATAGTTAGGGTTTTCTACTCTCTCCGGTTCCACACAGTTTTCCACTCTGGTTCAACCTTCCAAAGGTTTATCATAACTTTATGAACACGTCAATGAGTAGACCAAAGTTTATCAGCTTAGAAGAAGGATGCGATTATTTGCACAAGGGTATCACCAAGCTCCTCAACATTCTTGAAGGTTTTCCTGAACCTAATTTCACTCCTGAGCACCACATCATGCTATATACGTACGTATAAATCCCTTTGAATAACAATCACATTTTGTTTTTGTTGTTTTCCTTTTCAGTCATTGGTAGTGTGTCTTGAATTAGGATTTTGGATGTTAATTTTCATTACTTTTAAGTGATTATTAGGTTTTTATTATTGCGAGTTCTTGGTGGATTGTACTAGTTTTTGGCATTCATTGTTCTTGGGTTGGTGCTGTTAATTCATTTTCTGACCACAAGTGAAAAAAATTGATTTTGAGTGAATTGATTCTTTAGAATTGATCTGGTTAAAGGTGAGTTGAATTTATCTTGATTTATATTTGGATAACTTTATGCAAAATTGAGTTTAAGAGTACACTTCAACGTAAAAATCACGTTTAAATTCAAAAGTTATAAATTCTACCTTTAAGTAGAATCAATTCTTCTTTAGAAAAACCAAACGCCTCAGAATCATTCAATTCTACATCTCTAGACTTGCTTTTGGCTCTTTCAAATGCTAAAATAAGCATACACTAAATATTAATCTATTTTAGTTTTCCACTTAAATTGTAATGCAGAACTGTCTACAATATGTGCCACCAAAAGGCACCTCAGGACTATGCCCGAAAACTATATGACATGTACAAGAAAACGTGCGAAGAATACATCATATCAAAAGTGAGTAACCCCTTCATTTGGTTATCATATCATATTCATGAACCATACATGAAATTTTGGGCAGATAATTACTAAGCTTATATGTAATTCAATGTCAGCCTTTATTTTCGTCCTCTATAACTTCATAAGCTTTGTAAACTTGTAAACTGCTATAACGGTAAAAGTTTGAGTAAATAAATTTTATTAAACGCAAGCACATGTGTAAGTGTCCTATCTGGTGTCTGACAATAGACACGCCTTAAATATAAAGTATTAGTGCTACATAGGTAACTTACATTGCGAGTCTAGACAATTTCACTTTCCCGTACAATTTTATATGATTTTAAAGTGGGTATCTAAACTTGTTTATGAATTGTGTACAACAAAGAAAATGCAAAGCTACTACCTGTCCAATATTATTATATGATGTCTTCGAAGAATATCTTAATTCCACTTTAAGTCTAATTTCTAATACTGAACCTTAGTTGTTTGCTTACTAACATGTAAATTAGTACAATTTTCTTATTAATAGGTTCTTCCATCTATGCGAGAAACAAAAGATGAACTTTTGTTGAGGGAACTGCTCAGAAGATGGTCAAATTACATAGCTATGACCAGGCGCCTCTCAAAATTTTTCTGCCCACTTGAAAAATGTGATATTCCAAGATTAAAACTTCCTTCTCTTGAAGAAACAAGCTTCTTATCCTTTTACCACATGGTTGGTAATGAGATTCTAAGAAAAGCTGCAGCGATGATTTTCTATTACAATTTATTTTTTATTCCCCATTTTTAACCATGGGTTTACTTCATTTTAATTGTTTCAGGTATACGAAGAGATGAATAAAGAAATAATGGATGCTGTATTTGCTATGGTATTCTTTAATTCCAATTCCTATATGCTTGTTACTTATAAATTTATAAAGAAGTAATGTATTTCTTAGTTAAGTTTTTTGAACAGATATGAATATAATTGTATTAGAAACGGGGTACAAGAGATACACTGTCGCTACTGCGAAAATCGGCGCCGGCTGACAGAAGTGTCGCCACCGTGCGTTATTTATCCCTCAGAACGGGAAAGGAAACGCTCGAAGTAAACCTCGCAAAAAACGGGGAAAGGTATGGTCATCGCAACCAAAACCTGGGTTCGGGAGTCGGTTACGCAAGGGGAAGGTATTAGCACCCCTCACGTCCGTCGTACTCGACGGGATCCACGCTTGCTTGGGTTGTCTAAAGGATGCAAAACAATCTATCTACGGCTGCTAAATCTAAACGGAAGGGAATTGACTCGATAGAGCGTCGCACTCTATGCCTACGTATTCTCAAGAGAGAAAGTCAGAGTCAACGTAGTTCGGGACTACAGGGAAAATTGGCTCGCCAAGACCTCGCGTCTTGTGCCTACGTACTTCCACACTGCATGGAAGATCAGAGCTTTACGTAGTTCAGACTAACTACGGCTAAACAAACATTCTCACACAGCAGTGAGAAAAACAACTGGTTTCACAGGGTCGGGAACCTATGGGCAAAACTATGGCTTTGATCTCAAATGCGCTCGGTCAAGAGAGAAAAAGGGTAACAAACATTAGTCGTTAGCAGGAAGTTCTCAATCGCACAGCAGCGAGAGAAAATAGAAATTAGTCGTTAGTGTGCTCGCTAGGATATCGCATCCTATGCCTACATATTCTCGTCTGGTACGAGAAATCAGAGCAGCTGTAGTTCAGCTACTACGGGACCACAGCTCAAATCTCGTTTTATTGATATTCTGAAAATGATTACAACGATTGAATACTGAAAAATAAATCTCCTAGGAAATACTATCCTATCCTATCCTAAAAAATCGAATGAAAAATAGCCCCCTAACAAGTGGGCTTCTAAACTATTTCTAAAAAGAAAATAAATCCTAAAAAAATATTACATCTAATATTTTTTGCTATTTTTCAACTATTTTCTTCTTTTTTCTTTCAAAATATTTTTCCATATTTTTCTATGTTTTTCTATTTTTTCCAAATACCCTTTTTTCTCTTTTTCTTTTACTATTTTTTTCTCCTCTTTCTTCTTCTTTCCTTTTTTTCAATATGCTTTTTTCTAAAATATTTTCCTTTTTCTTCTTTTCTCTTTTTCTCACAATAATATTTTCTTTACATTTTTCTTTCAAAAAAAAAACAAAATGAAAACATAAAGAAAAGAAAAACAGGGGGGGTTACACTGGATTACAGGGGAGTAACAAAAAATAAATAAAAAACAAATGAATTGGGCCCAGCCCAGGTTCCCCTAAAAAAAAACACACAGAGGGGTGTTTGCAAAAAATCGGAGGTTTTGGATCAAAAACACGCAGTTGGGCCTGGCCCAATCCTCACGCGGATCACCTCCCTCTCATTCCCCCATTCTGAAACCCTAGGGGAGCTTCTTCTTCCCCCTTCTCTCAGCGCCGTCCTCTACACTGTTCACTCTCCCTCCGTTCAGCCTTCTTTCTCTCACCATCTCAGACATTGTTCTTCATCACCTCAACTTTCCGTTCCAACAGTCTTCACCGTTCTCATTTCAACCAAAAAAATGTTCAGATTCCAGTAATCAACAATGGAGTAACCCTGACCACACTATTGACGCAAGCTGATTCACGATGTAACACTATCAGAGGAAATTCTTGAAGAACTTATAATCCCCATCCTTGACGAAATTCAAGCGGTGATGATGTTTGAAGAAAACTCACGAAGATCGACAGAGATTTACGTTCTGGACGTTCTTGAAGCCGTCTTCGTCGATGAGCTTTTGAAGTTTTCTTGTTATCTGTTCTTGGAGGACTTTCTGGAAAAGACGCTACAAATGAAGATCTTCGAGGATCTTCGCAGATCTTGAAGATCGATGATTAACATCGGGTCCAGAAAACTATACTTGACAAGGCTCTGTTCATGGATTTCTTTGAAGGACTTTCTGGAAATCGTACGAAGAAAGTGATGAGGATCCTTGCGAAGGAGATGAAGATCCATGGAGTTTGAACACTGATGAATTTCTGAGACGATACTGATGAGGATCTGGAACGTTTGCTGATGAACAGTTGTGTTCTTGAGTTAATCGTGGTTGAGAATTGATACACGGTGGTTTCTGGTGAGGCTTCAGATGATGAAGATGAGAGGAGATGAGGGTTTGGTCGGAGGTGTTCTTCTGGGAATGGGATGAAGGTTGAAGGAGATGGAAGAACGTTGGAGGAAATCTGGTTGAGTGTTGATCGGAGATTGGAGGAGGAAGATGAATGTTGAAGGTTGAATCTGGTAGTTTCTGGGTTTTTTCTGGGTTTGGTGAGGTGTTGGTGAGGTTCTCCGGTGAGGCTCACGGCGGTCGCCGGCCATGCATGCCGGCCGGTGACGCTTTCAGGCGAGGTGGCGTGGTGATGACACGTGGGGAAGGTAGTGGAGGGGTGCCCTGCATGGCCTCCACGTGTGTGGCGCGTGGCAGTGAGATGAAACGAGTTTGAGGTGGCGTGAGCTGGTGGAATAACGTGGGGCCAGCCTCTGTGCAACACGTGGCTTCTGAACTTTTATAGTGCTTTTATTTCTGGAAGCTTCCAGAAGATGCTGGAGAATGCTGGACTTATTCTGAACTTTTCTAGACAAAACTTTGAATTGGGCTGCGAATTGGGTACTGAAGCCCAACGAAAATGAAACAAAAACACCCAAAAAACAATCTGATTAATACAAAAAAAGATTACTATTTGATTAAAACTAAAGTAATTAATCCTAATTAACTAAGACCTAATTAATCTAAAAATCAATTAAATTCTAAAAATGAGAACAACTCTATTAATATCTACTAAAAAAAAAATCTTATTTAAATGAAAAATCTATATTACTCTATATTATCTAAAAATGATTAAAATCTATTATTAATAACAAAAACCTATAAAATCTATTTAACTCTATTTACTAATAAAAGAAAAAAAACTATTATTATTCTATATCTAAAATTAAAAACATTTAATTTCTATTAACAAAAACTATTTATTTAATAAGAAAAAATCTATATTAAAAAGATTAAAACTATTAAAACTATTTAAAACTATTAAAAAACCTATTAAATCCTAAAAATGATTTAAAAGCTATTAAAAATCTATAAAATTCTATATTATCCTAAAATGATTAAAAATCTATTTAAAAAGAATTAAAACTATTAAAAAAAATCCTACTAATATTCTAAAAATTCCTAAAAAATCTATTAAATCCTAAAATGATTAAAAATCTATTAAAAATCTAAAAAAATGGTCAATAAAGTCCAGAAAAAATCACAGTAATTCTCAGAGGAACAAAAATAGCACCGAACGACACCTAACACCGCGAGAACGCACCAAAATAGCCGGTAAAAAATAAACGGGCACCGAAATATCCCAAAAATCGATTCTATCTATCTAAACTGATAAAAAACACCTGACACGCGAGACGAGAGCTGTGATCCCAATAAAATCAAAACAAATGAAAAAATGCACTGTATGCAATATGCAGATGCGAATGCGATTATGCGTCGAAACATCGAGCCAGATACGAGACCCGGTTGGTCAAATTTTGGGGTGCAACAACTGCCCCTATTCAAGCGGCTTGGACCTGACTGGGTGAGGAGCGAACGGCTCTCAGTCACTCAGGGTGCGAGACGGTTGAATACCGGTAAACCCGAAAATTTGCCAACTGCCCAACTTGTCGAACACTGGAATAATAGCTGCACGGCAACTATCTGGAGAAATATTGATCGGACATCGCCGTCAGTTATCCACATTAAATTCTTCTGATATTGCCTTCAGACAACCACAACACCCAACATCGCCGCTGGAAGACTAAACTTGATATCGCCGTCGAACAATCAAAATACCCCGCATCGCCGCTGGAGAACTAAATTTGACAAAATACCCCGCATCGCCGCTGGAGAACTAAAGGATCTGCATCACCTAACATCGCCGTCAGAAGACTGGATCAACTTGACATGCCCAACATCGCCGCTGGAAAACTGAATCTGACAACGCCGTCGGAAACAAACATCATCTCTGATGGGGATTTAAAGGGTCTGACCTCGCCGTCAAACAAACATCCAACCTCGCCGCCGAACCAACATCGGTCAGGGAATCCGAAGTATACATCTCAAAGGTACAAAACCTGAGCTTGGGATGGAAACAAACACTTCCAACGGTACACTAATATTGGAGGCAAACATATCCAAAGGTACGAAACCTGAGCTTGGAGTCAAACATGTCCAAAGGTACGAAACCTGAGCTTGGAATCAAACATATCCAAAGGTACGAAACCTGAGCTTGGAGTCAAACATATCCAAAGGTACGAAACCTGAGCTTGGAATCAAACACATCCAAAGGTACGAAACCTGAGCTTGGAATCAAACACATCCAAAGGTACGAAACCTGAGCTTGGAATCTTGTCTTCAGCCACACGTTGATTCATCAACAAGGAAGTCTGAACTCACAGGAACCTTCTGATGCCGCCCTCAGGCGTTTACGAAGTCCATCCTCAGATTAGACAACACTGTTGGAGCAGACATATCACGCTGCTAGGGATTTCAAGAATCATCTTGAACAAACAAATCCGTCGGGCACCTTCAAGAATCATCCTGAATTGATAACCTTTCTGGAGACTTTATTCTGCGGGGTATTCCAGGAATCTTCCTGGGCAACTTTTGCTGAGGACGCTACTGGGGAACTCGAGCATCATACTAGGCGAACAACTCGGGAAGCTGTACTGAGGTCTTAAGAATCATCTTAAGCAAACGGCTCTGCTGAGGAATCGTCTTGAACTGAAGACTTCGCTGGGGATCTCAAAAATCATCTTGAGCGAGCGACTGTGAGGATTACACCGGGGTCTTGGGAATCATCTCAAGAAAGCGACCTCGTTGGAGAGAATATCAGGAATCGTCCTGAGCAACTGGTCTTTCTGGTGGAACACCTGTAAGACAAGAATGGTAATGACCTAGATCATGCTGATGATGCATATGCTTCTGCGCTATGCCCCACACGGTGGGAATGCTATGCGTTTATGCTAAATGCTGTGCAATCATGCACAATGCTATGCAATCATGCACAATGCTATGCAGTGCTTGAAAATGCGATGCCCAGATGGCATGGAAATACTATATGTTTATATAAATGCAATGACTATATATGCGAATGCTAATGCAGGCTCGAGCTGCCAGAGATCACCAGGTCTGAAAACCGCTTGGCAAAATAAATGCCGAAGGCAATGCCAACTCTACTGGGGATGAACTGAAGTCACAGGATCATCTCAGCAAAATAAGTGTTGGAAACGGGAAATCAAATCCGCTGGGGATAACTGCCCTGTTGGAGAAATGAAAAGGTAACCCTGCTTGGAGACTTCACTGGGGAGAAAGAGAACAACTCTGCTTGGGGATGCTCTTACTATCAAGGATATCAATTTTAATTTGCTGAGGATACTCCCGATCCTATTCTGATGCGGGGTAAAATATCGTCTCGACTCTTCCGGGGATAATAAGCAACTTTCATCTGCTGAAGAGTAACAATTCTGATTTAACAACGTCCACAAGGAAATCGGAGCGCTGGCATTAATCGAGCTTCGTATCGGGGAACATGACAACATGCGGGTCATTGGGAACTGCTGTGTCAGATACCTTTAGGTTTTTTTTGTTTTTCGGGTTTAGGGTAAACACGGATTATGTACACAGTGGGAAATATAAGAAATACTAGATGAGAACTAGCATTCAGGGTGGACTACCAAACGAGAACTGATAGGTTAGGTAAATTGAACAAACATTGATTTTTTGTATTTTGAACGTCAGACGAGGCTGACTGGATGACAAACTGAGGCATAGACAACCAAGCGAGAACTGGCTGAAAGCTGACGTACAACAGACGAGAGCTGGTATAACACATAGGTTAAAACATACAATGATCAGACGAGAACTGATTACGCGATGACATGTACCAGGCGAGAACTGATACAACTCTTGAAGAAACGGCGACCAGACGAGAACTGGTTGCAATAAACTGCACCAGACGGGAACTGATGCTTACAGACGGGTGGGCCAGACGAGAACTGGACTTTGAAAACGACTGGTTACTGACACGTAACATGTTTAAACTGCAGGATAATGATCCAACGACAACAAGGCCTTCTTGTTTGGAAGATTTACGTTTTTGATAAGGGTATTGACACGATTCCCCGATACTCAACTCTAGCTGGGGATAAACAGACTGGCTGAACAACTTGCTCCAGTACACTCAGCTGGGGATAGGAAGACTGGCTCGAACAACTTGCCCCAGTGCAATCAACTTGCCCCAATCTAACTCTTGGGAATACCTGCTACGAGAAGACTTCGAGAATATTTGCCCCGACATCTGCACGACAAAAGAATTCAATCTCCAATTAAACACCTAGCAACCCAGTTGATTTCAACATTCTCCGCGATGGCTTGCCCCTGAATGAGCGTTCTAGCGACTTAACCCGATCTGATTATCCACTGGAAGTATCTGCTTTCAAATCTCAACGCTCTGCATAGCTGCCCATGATTGGTTCTCGAGAGGATTCATTCGGATCAACCGCTTCTCAAACAAACTGCCCCTGCTCAACTGAAACTTCGGGACTTGTCCTCAGACTAACTGATTCCGAACTTACTGAAAGATAATGCCCCTGATTCGCAAGGCTTCACAACATACACCATTCTGATTCAGACTGCTGAATTACTCAGTCCTGCTTGACAATTCCCTGGCGGAATTTCTTTCGTGCCAACTACTAACCTGCAATTAAAATTGTCTGTTCACGAATGGTAATCTTAATGCAGTGGTTATGCAGATTTTTTTGAAAATTTTTGAGCTGTCACTCATTTACATGCATATGATTGTGAGTGACGAATGAAACAAAGTTCAACCGTAGTGCTTACGCGGTCAGTGAAAAATACAACAAAGATGTGACTAGCAAGTCAAGAAGGAGTCAGGTTACTCAACCTTATCGTAATGCGCTTCAGAATAACCCTACCTCAATTAGGTCTTTTAAGGGTTGTATCGTGGTCGGGTTCATGGTTCGTGAAACAAAGGATATTTGGCTCAAATTTGATTTGTACCCATCCCTTCTACGTGATGATCCCCGATCCTAAGATTCAGTTAACTTGGCACAAGCGCTCGCCTCTTCAAGAGGTATGTTGAATGGTAAGAACCACAACTGAGGAATTCACAAGCTTTTCTTCTAGAGTGATAGTTTCTCCTTCTTCGCTTTCGGTATCTGTGTACACGACTTTGTGACTTGCTGGGGAAAATTTCTTTTTAATCCCTCTTTTTCATTCTTTTGATTCCCTAATTTTTGCCTGGACTGACTCATTTTGAGTTCTTTTCAATATTTTCTTTTTGAAGTCCAGCGGGATGCCCTGATTTTTGCCTAAGTATTAGCTTTCTTAGCTTTTTCTTTCTTTTCACTTAGCGGGCTTTCTTACTTCCTTCTTTTGGAACAAAGTCGTGTGACACTGGTTGCCTTGATTGCTCCGAAAGGATTGTAACGGTCTCACTCTTGATTGGTGAGGTTTGACCTCTTGAAAGGCATAAACTGGTTGGTCTTCGAAAGACAACACTCCTCTGTAAGACTTGGACGCTCGGTCAAGCTAACTGACAACTACCCTGCCCCGGGTTAAGATGTGAGGGTTTAACAGTCCGAAAAAACTTCCTACTTCTTGGCTCGAAGTGGTTAACAAGGGACTAACTCCTTATATCTCCAGTGTTTGGGGGATTTGAAACAATGCCTTGTACGTCATCGGTACGGTCTTATCTGAAAGCATGCGATCATCAGTTATGAGTTTTAGTTTCGTCATCCTCCCTCCTAACTTTGCTAGTCACGGTGATAAAGTGGAGTGAATAAAAATGCAAGTGTCAGTGCAATGCAGGTAAATGAGCGACAGCGACATGACTAATTCAGAAAAATGCATAGTCACTTTATTATTATCACCATTCGAAACATACAACGTTTTAAAAGTAGGTAGTAACTAACAGAAAAGAAACTACAAATGCAAATGATATAAAGGTCTGAGGACTGCCAATGCTGAGGCGCCTGCCTGTCTGAACCACTGGCTTTTGCTGGAGAATACTTCCCGAGTCTACGAGCTTAGACAGCTGAACGGTTGGGATGAACAAACAGAAACCCTTCTCGAAAGGAAATGCGATCCTGATCAATCAACTGCTGTACCTTCGCCTGAAAAGCTTTGCAATCTTCAGTTGAATGCCCCGGAGATCCACCATGATAACCACACTGAACGTGGGGATTGTATCCTGGAGGGTAAGACTCTGGCACGGGCTTGAGAGCTTTAGGTTCCACCAAAGACTTCTGGATCAAATACGGTAGCAACTGGCTATACGGCATAGGCACTGGGTGAAAAGGAGCATTCCTTCGTTCCAAGTTGCTACGAGGTCGGTTCTGATTCTGACGCTGATTCTGATAACCTCGGCCACGGGCTCGCTGCTTTGCAATGGAAGCGACATAAGATTCCTGATAGGGTGCCCCAGGCACGACTGTCTGTCCAGAGTAACGAGACACAGAAGATACTGACCGCTGAGAAGACGGAGAACCAACAGATTTCACCGATTCGACCTGAGGATGTCCAACATCTGTCAGGACCGCATTGATCATAGCTTCATCTTCAGATTGAGAGCCATAGAGAGATTCAGTTTCACTGGCCTGACCTCTTGAAACATTCGGGATTCTTCCCGTCTTTACACCATACTCGATGCGCTCTCCCGTCCTTACCAACTCAGAGAAATTTGGTGCGGTTCCAAGCATTCTTTCGAAGTACGGGCTCTGCAAGGAGTTTACGAACATGCCTTTCAGCTCTTGGTCTAGGAGTGGTGGTTGCACTCTACCAGCAAATTCTCTCCATCTCTGAACATACTTTCTGAAAGATTCATTGTTCCCTTGAGACAATTCTTGCAGCTGCATGCGAATAGGAGCTTCATCAAGATTATAGTCGTACTGCTTCAGAAAGGCATTGGCTAAGTCCATCCATGATCGGATCTGATCACGCTCTAACTGCATATACCAACTCAGAGGTGCCTTAGTCAGACTATCTTGAAAGCAATGAATCATCAGCTTGTCGTTGTGCACAAATGAAGTCATTCTTCGGCAGAACATTACCAAATGTTGCTTCGGGCAGCTATCTCCTTTGTACCTTTCAAACCTCGGCATTCTGAACTTCGGAGGTAACACTAAGCCAGGAACCAGACACATATCTGCAGCACTAGGAGTAACAGCGTCTTTATCTTTCAAGGCTTTGAATCTCTCCTCTAATGCGCGAAACCTTTCAGCATACACGGGAGCTAATGGGTCTTCATTCTTTGCTGTCAGGACCTCTCTTCGGGGCTTTGGCACAGGGAAGGCAAAACCCTGGTAGTCTGAGACATCAACAGAAGGAGAACGTTCACCTCGGACAACAAACTGCTCACGCAGACCTTGGTCTTCAACAGATGGCTGCACAAGCTGAGCTGCAGTAAGGTTGTTCACTTGCGGAAAGTCTTCGTCGTGCGGAGATCCATACAGAGGATTGGACGTCACGGTGAAACCTGACAAGGTATCAACAAACTGGAAGCTGCTCTCTGACATAGCTACCAACAACTGTCAACTGACTTCACTGCTTGACTCTGATCAAATCTGCTTTAGACCTGCTTCAACCTCTTGGTCGTCTTCAACACTCACCTTCAGAATCAAAATAACGGCTGGATAAGAGCTCTGACTAGCTGGCGAATGGTATGCAATATGATGCGAAGATGCCTATGCAAATGCAATGCAATGCAACAAACACGGGATCACAGCCCCACACGGTCTAAATACTGCTGCACTGCTGACAGAGTACGGTTGCTCTGAAGAGAAGACCAGAATAACGGGTAGGTTGGAAGTCAAGTTTTCTGCACAAAAAAAAACCCCCACTCACAGGTGTGGACCTATATCTGATACGGTACGGCATCCTATGCGGTCGTCAGCGTCACAGACTTTCATGAGGAATGATACGATTCCCAGAAGGAGTGGCATCGTCATCTCATGAAGAGGCCTCACTTAGCTAACTTCCAAATGATCGGTTCCCAGAGTCGACAATCCTCACGTCTGGACTCCCCTCAGATCCTCAGGACCGGAAAGGAGCACCTCTGCGAGAACCTCGTCTGAGCGCAGATTTTCGTAGGGAACTGTGCCTGCTCAGCAGACAGGTTCGTCTACTACTTCTCCGCAACTATATCTAGGTGCATACTCAAGCCCAGGTCCGACTTCTCTCAATCATAGAACACCCGTAACACCCCAACAGCAACAGATAATATCGATAAATAAGCACCAAATAGACAAGCAAACAAGCGCTAGGATTGACTCTCTTAAGGGACGTTGGATCCCAAAATTGACTCGCTTTCGGGACGTTGGATCCCTAGGAAACTATCAAGTCCCCAGCAGAGTCGCCAGCTGTCGCTACTGCGAAAATCGGCGCCGGCTGACAGAAGAGTCGCCACCGTGCGTTATTTATCCCTCAGAACGGGAAAGGAAACGCTCGAAGTAAACCTCGCAAAAAACGGGGAAAGGTATGGTCATCGCAACCAAAACCTGGGTTCGGGAGTCGGTTACGCAAGGGGAAGGTATTGGCACCCCTCACGTCCGTCGTACTCGACGGGATCCACGCTTGCTTGGGTTGTCTAAAGGATGCAAAACAATCTATCTACGGCTGCTAAATCTAAACGGAAGGGAATTGACTCGATAGAGCGTCGCACTCTATGCCTACGTATTCTCAAGAGAGAAAGTCAGAGTCAACGTAGTTCGGGACTACAGGGAAAATTGGCTCGCCAAGACCTCGCGTCTTGTGCCTACGTACTTCCACACTGCATGGAAGATCAGAGCTTTACGTAGTTCAGACTAACTACGGCTAAACAAACATTCTCACACAGCAGTGAGAAAAACAACTGGTTTCACAGGGTCGGGAACCTATGGGCAAAACTATGGCTTTGATCTCAAATGCGCTCGGGCAAGAGAGAAAAAGGGTAACAAACATTAGTCGTTAGCAGGAAGTTCTCGATCGCACAGCAGCGAGAGAAAATAGAAATTAGTCGTTAGTGTGCTCGCTAGGATATCGCATCCTATGCCTACATATTCTCGTCTGGTACGAGAAATCAGAGCAGCTGTAGTTCAGCTACTACGAGACCACAGCTCAAATCTCGTTTTATTGATATTCTGAAAATGATTACAACGATTGAATACTGAAAAATAAATCTCCTAGGAAATACTATCCTATCCTATCCTAAAAAATCGAATGAAAAATAGCCCCCTAACAAGTGGGCTTCTAAACTATTTCTAAAAAGAAAATAAATCCTAAAAAAATATTACATCTAATATTTTTTGCTATTTTTCAACTATTTTCTTCTTTTTTCTTTCAAAATATTTTTTCATATTTTTCTATGTTTTTCTATTTTTTCCAAATACCCTTTTTTCTCTTTTTCTTTTACTATTTTTTTCTCCTCTTTCTTCTTCTTTCCTTTTTTTCAATATGCTTTTTTCTAAAATATTTTCCTTTTTCTCACAATAATATTTTCTTTACATTTTTCTTTCCAAAAAAAAACAAAATGAAAACATAAAGAAAAGAAAAACGGGGGGGGGGGGGGGGGGTTTACACTGGATTACAGGGGAGTAACAGAAAATAAATAAAAAACAAATGAATTGGGCCCAGCCCAGGTTCCCCTAAAAAAAACACACAGAGGGGTGTTTGCAAAAAACCGAAGGTGTTGGATCAAAAACACGCAGTTGGGCCTAGCCCAATCCTCACGCGGATCACCTCCCTCTCATTCCCCCATTCTGAAACCCTAGGGGAGCTTCTTCTTCCCCCTTCTCTCAGCGCCGTCCTCTACACTGTTCACTCTCCCTCTGTTCAGCCTTCTTTCTCTCACCATCTCAGACATTGTTCTTCATCACCTCAACTTTCCGTTCCAACAGTCTTCACCGTTCTCATTTCAACCAAAAAAATGTTCAGATTCCAGTAATCAACAATGGAGTAACCCTGACCACACTATTGACGCAAGCTGATTCACGATGTAACACTATCAGAGGAAATTCTTGAAGAACTTATAATCCCCATCCTTGACGAAATTCAAGCGGTGATGATGTTTGAAGAAAACTCACGAAGATTGACAGAGATTTACGTTCTGGACGTTCTTGAAGCCGTCTTCGTCGATGAGCTTTTGAAGTTTTCTTGTTATCTGTTCTTGGAGGACTTTTTGGAAAAGACGCTACAGATGAAGATCTTCGAGGATCTTCGCAGATCTTGAAGATCGATGATTAACATCGGGTCCAGAAAACTATACTTGACAAGGCTCTGTTCATGGATTTCTTTGAAGGACTTTCTGGAAATCGTACGAAGAAAGTGATGAGGATCCTTGCGAAGGAGATGAAGATCCATGGAGTTTGAACACTGATGAATTTCTGAGACGATACTGATGAGGATCTGGAACGTTTGCTGATGAACAGTTGTGTTCTTGAGTTAATCGTGGTTGAGAATTGATACACGGTGGTTTCTGGTGAGGCTTCAGATGATGAAGATGAGAGGAGATGAGGGTTTGGTCGGAGGTGTTCTTCTGGGAATGGGATGAAGGTTGAAGGAGATGGAAGAACGTTGGAGGAAATCTGGTTGAGTGTTGATCGGAGATTGGAGGAGGAAGATGAATGTTGAAGGTTGAATCTGGTAGTTTCTGGGTTTTTTCTGGGTTTGGTGAGGTGTTGGTGAGGTTCTCCGGTGAGGCTCACGGCGGTCGCCGGCCATGCATGCCGGCCGGTGACGCTTTCAGGCGAGGTGGCGTGGTGATGACACGTGGGGAAGGTAGTGGAGGGGTGCCCTGCATGGCCTCCACGTGTGTGGCGCGTGGCAGTGAGATGAAACGAGTTTGAGGTGGCGTGAGCTGGTGGAATAACGTGGGGCTAGCCTCTGTGCAACACGTGGCTTCTGAACTTTTATAGTGCTTTTATTTCTGGAAGCTTCCAGAAGATGCTGGAGAATGCTGGACTTATTCTGAACTTTTCTGGACAAAACTTTGAATTGGGCTGCGAATTGGGTACTGAAGCCCAACGAAAATGAAACAAAAACACCCAAAAAACAATCTGATTAATACAAAAAAAGATTACTATTTGATTAAAACTAAAGTAATTAATCCTAATTAACTAAGACCTAATTAATCTAAAAATCAATTAAATTCTAAAAATGAGAACAACTCTATTAATATCTACTAAAGAAAAAATCTTATTTAAATGAAAAATCTATATTACTCTATATTATCTAAAAATGATTAAAATCTATTATTAATAACAAAAACCTATAAAATCTATTTAACTCTATTTACTAATAAAAGAAAAAAAACTATTATTATTCTATATCTAAAATTAAAAACATTTAATTTCTATTAACAAAAACTATTTATTTAATAAGAAAAAATCTATATTAAAAAGATTAAAACTATTAAAACTATTTAAAACTATTAAAAAACCTATTAAATCCTAAAAATGATTTAAAAGCTATTAAAAATCTATAAAATTCTATATTATCCTAAAATGATTAAAAATCTATTTAAAAAGAATTAAAACTATTAAAAAAAATCCTACTAATATTCTAAAAAATCTATTAAATCCTAAAATGATTAAAAATCTATTAAAAATCTAAAAAAATGGTCAATAAAGTCCAGAAAAAATCACAGTAATTCTCAGAGGAACAAAAATAGCACCGAACGACACCTAACACCGCGAGAACGCACCAAAATAGCCGGTAAAAAATAAACGGGCACCGAAATATCCCAAAAATCGATTCTATCTATCTAAACTGATAAAAAACACCTGACACGCGAGACGAGAGCTGTGATCCCAATAAAATCAAAACAAATGAAAAAATGCACTGTATGCAATATGCAGATGCGAATGCGATTATGCGTCGAAACATCGAGCCAGATACGAGACCCAGTTGGTCAAATTTTGGGGTGCAACATACACATTAGAGAAAACATAAGCCAAAAGGCACTTGGGCCAATGGTCTATACCCTACCCCCTATGGATACAAATTATTCATTTCTTTTAATCTTTATTACATGCTTTTGAATTTTTCCTGTAATAGTTTTTTGTCTCTGTTTCTTGGTATCAGGTTGATCGGGAACGGGCAGGAGAGCGTATTGATCAAACATTTGCTCTTAACACATTGGATTTATACTTAGAGTTGAAGGAATGTACAAGAAAAATCAAGGAAAAGGTGATTTAAGTGAAATTTACTTCTTAATTGAAGATAATTTTAAAATGCATTATCTAGCACGAGTTTATTTTGAAACATGTTTTAGTTGGCCTTGCCTGTGTTTAGGAAAATTATATTCAGGTCAAATTCTAAAAGTTTTTTACGCTTTCATAACCATTATATATTACTCTAGTGTAATGTTGGTTTCGCGTACCAATCATGTTTTTTGTATTTTAAATTTTTAATAAGATAGAAAAACAGAAAGATATTTTCTAAAACCAATCGTAAAAGTTTACAGTCAAATAGTTATCTTCATGTTTTGAAGTTTTAAATCTTGAGAAGGAAACAAACCACTATATAATTTAATACTTAAACTTGCTAATATGTTAAATTTTTTCAAGTTCTAACTTTGAATGGTCTTTTTGAAAGTTTAATTTGTAAGTTTTGAAAATTGTAAAGACAGCCATGATCTTCGTCATTTTATAGATGGTTGTAAAGAACTTCAACTTTCAAATCCTCCATTTGGATCATCAGTATGAGCTTTGGTAGCTTCTTGTACTGAACTTGTTATACCTGAAAATATTTATGTCACATGCATTTTAAAAAGGTATGTCTATTTTCTTTCTTGCATCAAATGTGTAATCAAAAGAAATATTTGGATCCTTCCCCTCAAAATTTGTTCTATTGGGATGAAAAAAAATGTATGTAATAGATTTATATACGACTATTTTATGAATTTATTACTTTGTGCTCCAATTATTAAGTAATGTATCCAATTTTAGAAAACTAGACTAAGATATTACTAGTAATTGCAGGAAGAGAAAATGAATCGCAGTCCAGATGTTTTATCGAAGAAAATCAACTTGGTAAGCTCTGACGGGGTTGTGTTTGAAGTTGATTTTGGTTTGGCACTTATGTCAAAAAGATTCAAGGAAACTATCGATACCATTCCTATTGGTGACGTTGATACCATTTCTGTTCATGAAGTGAGTAGCAAGATGTTGATAAAGGTTGTTGAATACTGCAAGAAGCACAACATCAGACAGAAGCGTGTGAATAATCTCAAGGACTGGGAAGCTAAATTTATCGATGTGGACACTAAAACTCTGCTTGATCTTCAAACATATGCAAGCTACTTAAAAATTGATAGTCTGCAGATGCTGGCATGGAATAAAGAATATGGTTTGATAAAAGGCATGACACGAGAAGAAATGGCCGAGTTCTATGCAGCTCAAGAAGACTCGAACTCCTGTTATTAGAAGAGAAGAACTATTAGAGTCTTCATTTTTGCAACATACTGTGAACAGTCTAGGTAGATGCAAACTTCTTACTTTTCCTATATGATCCTGTTTTGGATGAACTCGATTATCGTACCAAAGTTTAACGGATGCCTACTATTAGAGAAATAAGATGTTAGTTCCTAGTTAGTTAGTGCCTATAAATAGGCTTTTATTGGCTTAAGGTAGTCAAATTGTAATTATCTCTTATATCTATAATACCTATAATTGACTGTATAAGGTAATAATAGTTACTCCTGCGTTTTTCATGTTTTGTAATTCGATTCATGTTGACATTAATGATATCCGTCAACTTCTGCGTCTTAATCTTCTTTGAAATCAACTATCTAGTGTCTATTGTTAAATCTTGTTGTTTTTCTTACAAAGCATTATTCAAATTAAATTAAACTAATGGGTTAATCAAGTTTATGGTCCCTCTAAATATTGTAGATTTTTGTTATTAGTCTTTCAAAAATTTTCTTTTAAGAAGTCATTCCTGTGTAAAATTTTTTGTCTGAGCAATTGGTCTTTAACGTCAAATATCACTAACAGCTGTTTACATAGCAAAACAAATGAATTAAATAATTAACTTTTTATTTTTATTTTCATGAAATACAACGTGTACAATGAGCTAATTTAAAGTTGCGTGTCTGAACAATTGGTCTCTAACGTCAAATATCACTAACGGCTGTTTACATAACAAAACAAATGAATTAAATAATTAACTTTTTATTTTTATTTTCATGAAATACAACGTGTACAATGAGCTAATTTAAAGTTGCGTGTATAATTATTTGACCTAAATTACTGGTTTCTCTTTGTTTATCTTTTTTCTCCAACATGATACTTCCTTGTTCATCATTTTCTTCTAGTGTCTTTCTTTCTGTGTTCATCTTCATTTAACTATATTATTCCTTTGTTATGCTTTGGTAAAATCGCGAGTTGGGAAGTTTTGTGGGTGTCATGTTCATATGGTCTCATATCAATGCAAGAATGGACCAAATAAAGGAAGGTTGTTTTGGAGATTCTCTTATTGGAGGATTGCCGATACGTGTAATATGTTCATATGGGATGAAGATCTTGAAGAAAAATTTGAAGTTGAAGATGGAACTATTACGAATTCAGAGTTGGAAGTTATGGCATCTATAGGGTATATGAAGTCCTTGTATGAAGAATCAAGGAAGAAAAACAAGAATTTGAAGACCAAATTGAAAACAGAGAAATTTCATGGAAAATTGAAGATGTTGTGCTTTGTTATGTCCTTTATGATTAATGTGTATTTTGTTTTGAAATGTAGTTGTTGTACTTGATGTGTTTTGTTTAAATTTGCAATGTCAATGAAGAGTTTGTAATGTAATGAATTTGCAACGTAGTTGATGAACTTGATTAATGTTGCAATGTAGTTGTTGAACTTGACTAATGTACTGAATTTGCAATGTAGTTGTTGAACTTGATGTGTTTTAAAATGTAGTTTGTTATGATTAAGTTGACACATTTTGTAAAATTTGACATAAAAAGGTTGTAATCTGGCTGTAATTGGCAAGATTTTAGACATAATACAAAATATATAAGATTGATGACAATAATTGATGTTCCAAACAAAATACATAAGGTTGATGTTCCAAACAGAATAATACATCAAAAGAGTACCGAAATTTCATATTACATAATTCATAATGCTAATCAAACAAGTACTAAAGTTTCATATTACATAAGTTTAAAAAAAACAATATATTTCACTCCTAAGTCTTCACCGAGTCATGCTCTTCTGGATATCATCTCAAGTCTTCTTCCCCCTAACACTGCTAACAATTGTGTCTTCTTCAGGAATGAAAAATGGACCATTTGAATTTCTCTCAGGTCCCACAATGTCATGTGTCTTTAGAGTTCTAGTTCTATCACTCTGTCCTTTTGGAATTGCAACATTCTTGGCCTTTTTCCTGTGATATCATTATTTTCAACAACATAAATTTACCAAACTAATAAATATATAAAAAAACAAACAAGTTTAGTGGAATAAGTTACTAACTTACAGGATCACTCATACTTGGTGTTCTAGCCTGGGCCCCGGCCTCAACTCGCGGCCCAGCCCAATGATACACAATAAAGGCCCAATATGGTTTAAGTAGGCTGACCGAGCACGTGACCCCTCGACGGGCAGGGCATGCTCCCGTCGAGCAGAACAGCGTGCATCAAGACGCCTCTGCGCTCTCCCCCTTGTGGGGAGGCGCTTCCAACCACTGTCCCCCGTCGGGCAGAATCCCTATGCCAACGAGCAGGACAACATGTCTCCCCCACGCCCTCGTGTGCTCCCCTCCGCGAGGAGAACAACACACCTTCGGAGAACCTCACGGGCTCCCCTCCGCGGGGAGATCAACGTGTCATTCGCACGATCTCCACGTGCTCCCCTCCGAGGGGACACATCACCAATCAACTGCCCACCTCCGAAAGAGCAGGTCAAATCCACTTTCCGGAGATCACGGGACAGTTGGACTAGGGCGAAGACCACGTCCTGGTCTTCACTACGCCACGTAAGCCCTAGCAGTCACCTGGGTTGGGCCTGTCAATCCAACCCAACACAAGTGACCGTTGACCCAGCGCTGGGGTCTCTCTATAAATACCCTCTTCCACAAGAGGGTCAGGTAATTCACTTCTTACCCCTTTTTCTGTGCTTGTGACCACTCTGCCCATATACTTACTTTGGCATCAGAGTGCCTTGCAGGTACACCCCTCCTCCTCATCATCACCGGTGAACAGGCAGCACTCCAACAGAGTGTGGCCAGCTAGTGATCCCCTTCTGATCAGGTCATATCAGTGGTGTCGTCTGTGGGAATCTGAAACTTCCCCGTTCCTCCGAGCAAGCGAACCAAAGTTTCACCAACACTTCACGATCATGGCTAGCCCATACCACGACGATGCCGTTCACGACTTCATCCTCACCCCTGCCGCAAACGGCAGCAAGCAAAAGGAGACGTCCCGCCCACTGGAGACCGACGAGAGAGTCGGCCGAACCGCCTCTCCTTTGTCCGCGGAAGCTTCACAGCAGGCTGTCCACTGACCCCGGAGCCCAGCAGCGTTCCAGCCTGTCCCAGTTCCAGCCGGAGCGGACCTGACTGTGGCCGCCCTCTTCGCGGCCATCAACCAGACGAACCAGTTGTTATTTCAACAGAACACACGGATTGGCGCACTAGAACGCGAGGTCCTGCTAAGGTCCCCTCCGCGGGAAGACCAGAACGGGAACTCAAGGAGCCCTTCGCCTCGTCCCAGGGATCGGCGACCCCAGCTGGAGAGGCCCTAACCCGAAGTAGTACGGGAGCAGACTAGATCCCCAACGAGACAAGTTCGTGAGAGACGACAAAATAGAGCAGAGCCCCCGACCAGGCCTTCGCGCGTCGAACCCCTGGTCAGGAGGTCGAGGGGCCGAAACCAGGTGCCTCCATGAAATGGACCATCTCCCCCTCAGTCGCCCACTCTCAGCGAGGAAGACGACTACAAGACTCCTCTATCCCGGGAAATCATGGCCGCCCCCATTCCCCACGGGATGGAGAAGCCCCCGACGCTCTCGACATACGACGACACCTCCGACCCAGACGACCACTTGGAAGACATCGAGGCCATGCTCGACTACCGAAATGTCCGAGGAGCTATCAAATGCAGACTATTCCCAAAGACACTGAGGAAAGGTGCCATGACGTGGTACAAAAGTCTGGAGCCCGAATCGGTTACGTCATGGAAGGTTCTGAAAGACCTGTTTTCGAAACACTTCACAACATCCCGACGCCATCCGAAGACGGAAGCCGCCCTCGGCGCCATAATCCAAGCTCCCGACGAGCCCATCTGGAAGTACATCGAAAGATTCACACGTGAGGCAGTACAGGTAACGACGTCAGACGAAATGAAGCGTTACTTAATGGAGCAGGGCCTGCGCCGCGACTCTAAGTTCTACGAAGTCGTGGGCATACACCGACCAGCCTCTCTACAGGACTTCCTCGACAGAGCCGCACATTATATCCGGTTCGAGGAAACCCAAGCAGCCAACTCCTCCCGAGACACGCGAGACAGGGAGACCCCCCGGGCATCGAGAGGACGGAGCTTCAAGCCACCGGCGTGGAGGTGATCACCAACGGGAGGATCGCCCCGCGAACAACGTGAGCAGCGCGGTCCCGCCGGCCGATTCACGGAGTATACGACTCTAGTCGTTTCCCGCGAGCGCATACTGACCGAATGCGCCAAGACCGAATTCGTCCAGGGAGGTGTCCGCTTCCCCAGACCAGCACCCCCCAAGTCCAACGTGGAGAAATCAAAGTACTGCCGTTTCCACAGGAGCCACGGGCACGTTACAAAAGACTGCATCCACCTCAAGGACGCGATCAAAATCCTGATTAAAGACGGCCACCTGAAGAGATACACCCAGGGAGGAGAAACCCCGAGGCAAGACGCTCTCGAGGCCAAGAGAGTCGAAGAGCTTCCCTCTTCAGACGGTGACAACGGCCTCCAGGTCGCCCTCTGCGTCAGCCGCCCTGAGGATTGGTTCGCTCATAGAGAATTCGGCCTCCCCGACGGCCCTGATCTGCCCGACGAGCCGGTACGCCCCACCAGTCGATGGGAATACTTTCCAAGAGCCATGGTCATCTCCGGCGGATCCCCGAGGAACCTGTCTGTAGGATCGGTAATGAGAAAGTTCGAAGAGCTTATCACAAGCAACTTCGGCAAGATGAGCACTCTCGACAAATTTCGCGACCGATCCAACCCGATCACCTTTTACCTCGAGAAACTTCCCCGGGGCTCTCCCAACTCCAACAATCCTCTGCTGATACGGGCACAGATGGAGAACTTCGATGTCAGACGCATCCTGGTCGACGGAGGCAGCTCGGTGAACATCTTGTACACCCACCTTTTCACGACCCTCCAACTCGACGAATCCAACCTATCCCCCTACATGGGCTCTGACCTCCAAGGGTTCAACGGGACAACGACAAGACTGTGGGGGTACGTAGAGCTAAAAGTCACATTCGGGGAGAAGGAAACCGCCAGGGAGATCAATATCCGCTTCCTAGTCATCGAGTGCCCGTCCCTCTACAACTGTAGCCTAGGCAGGACGATGATGGCAGAACTCACCGCGGTACCCTCCACCGTCCACCTAAAGATGAAATACTATACAAGGCGGGGGGTCGTGGTGACCCTGAACGACGGCATCGAGGCTGCCCGGAGATGCTTTGAGGCCGCACTGAAAGGCATGAGTACCATCACCCCAACAACTAAAAAGGAAGCCCCCGCTGCGATGCCGAAGAGCGAACCGAAGGAGCTCGTCGGCTCAGTAGACCTCGACAGCCGCTTCACCGAAGAACACGACCGCGAAGAAAAGGCTAGCGAAGCCAACCAGTCCAACGGGCAGCCCACCCACCCAGCGCGCCCCATCCCAGACGGTGACTTCGAGATCGTGACACTCGGGGACGACGAGAATAGAACCGTGAAGATCGGAGCAGGACTCCCTGACCTAGCGAGGAGACAACTGAAGGCCTGCCTCCGCGAGAACACCGATATCTTCGCCTGGAGCGCCGCGGAAATGCCCGGACTCGACCCCGAGGTCGCCTGCCATCAACTGTCCATCAACCCGACCGCTAAGGCCGTAGTATAACATAGGCGTAGACAGTCCCCCGAAAAGTCGGCGGCGACTGAAAAAGCTGTAAAAGACCTCCTAGAGGCAAATTTTATTTCGGAAGCCCGATATTCAACCTGGCTGTCCAATGTTATACTTGTTAAAAAGAATAATGGAAAATGGCGCATGTGTGTTGACTAATCCGATCTCAACCGGGCATGTCCTAAAGACGCCTACCCCCTCCCTAACATCGACAAGCTCGTCGACAACTCGGCGAGCTTCAAACTCTTATCCTTTATGGACGCATACTCGGGATACAACCAGATCCCGATGGTCGAGCGCGACAAACAGAGCACGACCTTCATGACGGCGTTGGGCAACTATTACTACAACGTAATGCCCTTCGGCCTAAAGAACGTTGGCGCCACGTATCAACAGATGATGAACAAAGTCTTTCGGGGAGAAATCGGCGACATGCTTAAGGTGTATATGGACGACATGATTGTCAAATCATACACGGAAGTCGACCACACGGGCTGTCTCAGAAAGGTTTTCGACACAACGAGGAACTGCCGAATGCGCTTCAACCCGGAGAAATGAACCTTCGGTGTCCGCGCAGGAAAATTCCTCGGCTACTACCTGATCGAGCGTAGGATCGAAGCAAATCCGGACAAGTGCCACGCATTTTCGGAAATCACCATACCCACCTTGAAGAAGTCCATACAATCCCTCAACGGCGTGCTCGCCTCACTTTCCCGATTCATCGTCAAATCCGCACAACACGCCCTCCCTTTCTTCAAGCTGCTAAGAAAGGAGATCGCGTTCGAATGGACAGAGGAATGCGAGCAAGCCCTCCGCCACCTCAAACGCGTCCTGTCCGAACCACCGGTGCTGACGCGACCCGTAACGGGACAAACCCTATACTTGTACCTGGCCGTGGCTAACAAGCCCGTCAGTGCCGTCCTGATCAGGGAAACCCGGGAAGGGAAAAATCCTATCTACTTCACGAGTAAAGCCCTCCACGGTCCCGATGTACGATATCAGTTGATCGAAAAACTCGCCTTAGCCCTTATTACCGCTGCACGACGTCTCTGACATTACTTCTTAGCACACACCATCGTACTCCGAACCGACCAACCCGTCAGACAGCTCCTCGGCTGACCAGACATGGCTGGACGCATGTTGAAATGGTCACTAGAACTATCTGAGTTCGACATCGCCTACGAAGGAAGGAAGGCCCTCAAGGCCCAAGCCATGGCCGATTTTGTCGCCGAGATGACCCCCTCGCCAGACCCTACCACGGGGATCCACAAATGGACTATCTTCGTCGACGGCTCCTCAAACTCCACGGGCAGCGGAGCGGGCACCATCCTCGACAACGAAGACGTCACCATCATAGAGGTCTCCCTGACACTGGCCTTCCCGATGACGAACAACCAAGCCGAGTACGAGGCATTCTTGGCTGGACTTCGCTTAGCATCAGATCTCGGGGCCAAAGAGATTAAAATCTACACAGATTCCCAGCTGGTCGCCTCACAAGTACGGGGAGAATATCAGGCGAAAAACGATAACCTCGCCGAATACTTGGCACTCATTACCGAAAAAATGCAAAGTTTCGACTCCGCGGAAGTTCAACACGTCCCACGTGAGCAGAACACCCGAGCTGATATTCTCTCAAAACTAGCGAGCACCAAAAAGAGAGGCGGACACAAATCGGTCATCCAAGAAGTCCTATCACAACCAAGCACTAAAAAGGACGACGCCCCGCTCGACGTCAACACCATAGGAGATACCAACTGTTGGATGACACCCCTACACGCCTATCTCAGCGCGGGCCGCCTCCCAGCTGACCTCAAAGAGGCCAGCACGATCAAACGACGCTCCTGCTCATACGTCCTCCTCGAAGGCAAACTGTATCGCAGGGGCTTCGCGGTCCCACTTCTCAAATGCATCGACGCCTCCTAGGACACAGACGTCCTGGAGGAAATCCACGAAGGCATCAACGCGCAGCACCTCGGGGGACGATCCCTGGCGAGAAAGGCCTTGCGAGCAGGATACTACTGGCCTTCGGTGCAAGAAGACACGAGGGAGCACGTACGAAGATGCGATAGATGCCAAAGGCACGGGGACATTCACCTCGCCCCTCCGACCGAACTCAAATCCCTCTCCTCCCCGTGGCCGTTCGCTTGGTGGGGGATGGATATCCTCGGCCCCTTCACCCTAGGTTCCTATCAGAACAAGTACCTCATCGTGGGCGTCGACTACTTCACCAAATGGATTGAGGCCGAAGCCCTAGCCAAAATCACGACCCACAACATACTTCGATTCTACAAAAGAAATATCCTCGCAAGGTTCGGGGTCCCGCTCGCCATTGTCACCGACAACAGCACGCAGTTCACTGACAAAAACTTCCGGGACTTCGTCACCAAACTCGGGACCAAACACCACTTCACCTCGGTCGAACATCCTCAGACAAACGGCCAAGCCGAATTCGCGAACAGAGTAATACTCAGAGGGATAAAACAAAGACTCGGCGACGCCAAGAGGGCATGGTTCGAGGAACTCCACAGCGTCCTCTGGTCATACCGAACTACGCCTCACTCAACCACGGGGGAAATACCATTCCGTCTCACGTATGGAACCAAGGCAGTGATCCCGGTCGAGATACGAGAGCCATCCAGATGAACTGAGGCTCCCCTCGAGGCCGAAGACAACAATGACACCCTCCGAGAGTAACTCGACCTAGTCGAGGAAATTCGATCGGGAGCAGCTCTTCGAGAAGCCTAACTGAAACAGCAGGTAGCGCTCCGCCACGACAGCAGAGTTCTAAAACGGGAATTTCAGATCGGCGATTTAGTCTTGCGCAGAAACCAGAAAGACTCTCACAAAGGTAAACTAGCCACGAACTGGGAAGGTCCCTACCGCGTCTGCGACAAGACGGAGCATGGGGCCTACTACCTCGAAAACCTACACGGGGAACAACTAGCTCGACCATGGAACGCCGAGAAGCTGAAGCGGTACTACAGTTAAAAACTGCCCGCGACGCCAAGACGTCACGACCACTGGGGGCGACATGGTACCACCGCACCTCCTCGCGTCTTCTAGAGACCAACGAAAAAGCAAGCCCTGCCTTTGTGTGCGCGGGTAGAAGGCTCTGCTCGGCGGGGAACACCTCGATCGAGATTCCTCGTTGTCGTACCAGTACCGGTAGGACACCCAGCTCGCGATGGGACGTCCACGCCGCAGGGAGAACTACCCCCGAAACGGTCAGACAACAAAGCCGGCCAACCGGCCAGCTCCCCACACCGCCGGAAACGATTGTCGTCGAGCTACCACCCCGGACGGGCCCAAAAGCACACTAAAACATGCATTTCAAACATACAAACATATATTTCGAGCATACAAGTACGTGCAGATATATAACGAGCATAAACAAACATGCAGAAACAAACCCGAGCGCACACTTAGAAAAATTTCAAGAACTATAAAAAGGCACCAGCCCAGTAGTTATGTTACACCATCAAGGGCACGCAGGCCCGCCAAAACAAAACACTTAAAAGGAAATTACAAATTCATCGGCACGTAGGCCCAAAAACTACGGGCACGCAGGCCCGGGGAAAGTCTACGCATCCTCGCCCTCCTTCTCAGTATCCACATTAACAACGCCGGGGCCGACAAGCTCTGGATCGATCACCTTCCCGTCGATGATCTCGTGATAGGGCCCGACCCCGTCCACAACCAAAGCGACACCAGAGTTGACGTGTTAGAACACAGATTGGTGTTTCTTATATCTCTATGTTTTGATGATAACTGTTATGGAATTTTGTAGTAAGAAAATATACACTCTAAAATTTGTTCAAAGTATTATTGTTTCAGGTATAAAATTAAATACTCTTAAAGAAGCAAAATACATAAGTACAAAGAAACTATGTAAAGCTCTGAAGCATCAGATGCAAGACTATCAGAAGATTCTGAAGCGCTTCCAGAAGGATCTGAAGCAGAAGCTACAGAATGATATGAAGCGTTAATGAAAGGAGTGTACAAAAGTTGAGGCTTTGACAATCAGACTCTTATCATTAATATTCACGCTCTTAGCACATACTACTGCATACTCTGATGAAGACTCTAATCAAGATTGAGACTCTGATACATTAAAGATCTGATCATCTATCAAGACTCTGAACTTATCATTCATCTTAAGCTCTGATCATCTTAAAGCATTCCATACCTTTTAAGCTTACTACAAGTTCTGAAGTGCAGATTATGAAGACTTCATTCTGAAGGAAGCTTGTTGAAGAAGTTGTAAACTTGATTAGACGTGGTGCTACTTCTAAAGTAACCAACGACTAATTTATCCAAAGAAGTGACGTGGTGCAAATCCCAAGGCTTCTACAACCATACCTTTCTGCAGAAAGCATATCTCTGCCCATACTTTTGGTGATGAAAAGTCATACAATCAAATGTTATATTCAGCTGCACATCACTCAAAGCATTTGAAAAATCTATAAAAGGAGAATACTTTAACATTTTGAGGTTGCTAATTCACCACTCACCATTTTGCTCATTGCTAGATCACTCAGAAAGAAATACACGCTTGATTCATAAAAGAGAAAATCTCACAAGATCTTACTCATTTGATCTCTCATAAAACCATATAGTTTTTGTTGTACTTAATCTTAAATGTAAACATCACAGTTGTGATACATCTTATTAGAAGCATTCAAACACTTGTTAGTTTACATTAAATTGTAAGAAGTTCCTTAAGAAGACCAAAGTGTGGTCAGTAGTTCTTGAGAAGACTAAGACAATTGTTCTTAGTGCTTTCTATTGTAATCAGTTGATCAATAGTGGATTAAGTTCTTGCAGAGAAAGGCAAATCATCTTTGATAAGGTGGACTGTAGTAGTTGAGTTCAACGAACCAGGATAAAAATCTTGAGTTGTTTTTATTGCCATATTTCTTAAAACTCTTATTCAACCCCCCCTTCTAAGTGTTTTTCTCACCTTCAGTTGGCATCAGAGCTCCGGTTCTGTTTGTGCTATCACTTAACCGTGACCAGAAAAGATCCAGTGGGAAAAACTCTTGATACTCTTGGTTGATATACATTATGGTTGTTGAAACTTCAACACCCAACAACAACAAATATGAAGAAAGAGTCAGCACAAAACCTCCCATGTTTGATGGAGAGAAATTTGATTATTGGAAAGATAGATTGGAAAGTTTCTTTCTAGGATTTGATGCTGATCTTTGGGGCTTAGTTATTGATGGATATGTTCATCCCACTGATGGGAATGACAAGAAAGTTGACAGAAAATCAATGACTGTGGAGCAAAAGAAGGAATTCAGAAATCACCACAAGGCTAGAACTATATTGCTAAATGCTATATCTCATACTGAGTATGAGAAAATAACCAACAGAGAAACTGCCTTTGATATATTTGAATCCCTGAAGATGACTCATGAAGGGAACTCTCAAGTCAAAGAAACCAAGGCTCTGACGCTGATCCAGAAGTATGAAGCTTTCAAGATGGAAGAATCTGAATCTATTGAAGCAATGTTTTCCAGATTCCAGATTCTCACTGCTGGCCTAAAGGTTCTGGACAAGGGTTACTCTACAGCATATCATGTCAAGAAAATAATCAGAAGCCTTCCAACCAGATGGAGACCCATGGTCACTGCTCTGAAGCTGGCAAAGGATCTGAACAAGATTACGCTGGAGGAACTAATCAGTTCTCTAAGGAGTCATGAGATTGAACTAGAGGAAGATGAGCCTCTAATGAAAGGTAAGTCAATTGCGTTAAAATCTAATAAAGTTGTTAAAGCATTGCAGGTATTAGAAGAAAGCTCTAAAGAGTCCGCTTCTGAAGATGAAGAAGAACTATCCTTGCTATCCAGAAGAATCAATAAACTCTGGAAGAATAAGCAAAGGAAGTTCAAGAACTTTAGAAAACCAGGTCAACACAAAGAATCTTCTGGATATAGAAGATCTGGAGAATCCTCTGGACACAGACGATCTGGAAAAAGAGAGGTTGTTTGCTATGAATGCAAAGAACCTGGGCAGTACAAGAGTGATTGTCCAAAGCTTCAGAAGGAGAACCCAAAAAGAAAGTCAGATCACAAAAAGAAAGTTCTGATGGCTACCTGGGATGACTCAGATGCATCTGATTCGTCATCAGAGTCAGAAGAGGAATGTGCAAATGTAGCATTCATGGCTGACATTGAGGACAATGCTGAATCATCTGGATCAGAATCATAATCTGATTTTGAGGAGGTATTTGCTGAACTTTCTAGACAGGAACTTGTTGAAAGTTTATCTGATATTCTTGAAAACTATAGTAAAGTTAAACTCAAATACAAAACGCTTCTAAAGCATATTGAATTTGAGATTAACAAGTTTGAATCAGAAATAGCTGAACTAAAAGCTGAAAATCTTCAATTGAAAAATAATTTAGAAACTGCTCAACTAAACTCTGATTCAAAATCTGAATCATGCTCTAAAAATATTTTACAAGAGTATGACTATAGTTTCAGGAAGTTTCTAACTAAAAGCCTAGATAGAAGCAAAATGGCTTCAATGATCTATGGTATTAGCAGAAACTATAGAAAAGGTGTTGGATATAAATTTTTCTCTTATGAAGATTCAAATCCAAAATCTGTAGATAAACTGGATATCAAGTATCCTCCCTTATATTCTCAGTTTACATTTGGTCACTTAAATGATATTAAACACACAAGTTCTAATCAGAACAAATCTGTGTTTAATAAATCTAAAGCTAATCAGAGCAAGTCTTATGTTGAAAGACAGAAGTTCAGAAAAAGCTTTAAGGCAACTAACCAAAAAGGACCTAAGAAAATCTGGGTACCTAAGGATAAGATAATATATATTGCAGACATCCTTAGCAGCAAAGTCAAGACTCCAGTCATGGTACCTGGACTCTGGATGCTCACGACATATGACGGGAAAAAGGTCTATGTTCCAAAGTCTGGAGCTTAGATCTGGAGGAGATGTAAAGTTTGGAGGGAATCAGAAGGGCAAGATGATTGGCTCTGGAACCATAGACTAATGTCTTGCTAGTTGAAGGGTTAGCTCATTATCTATTGTCCATAAGTCAATTAAGTGACAATGTTTATGACATTATCTTTAATCAAAAGTGTTGCAAAGCTGTTAGTCAAAAGGATGGCTCAATCCTCTTTAATGGTAAAAGGAAAAACAACATTTATAAAATTAGTCTTTCAGAACTTAAGGTTCAGAATGTTAAATGCCTTATGTCTGTTAATGAGGAGCAATGGGTCTGACACAGAAGATTGGGTCATATTAATATGAGACATATATCTCAGATTAATAAGCTTAATCTGATCAGAGGACTTTCTAATCTGAAGTTCAACTCAGATGCTCTTTGTGAAGCATGTCAGAAAGGAAAATTTTCAAAATCATCTTTTAAATCCAAAAATGTTGTTTCAATTTCAAAACCATTAGAGTTACTTCACGTTGATTTGTTTGGACCAGTGAAAACTGCATCCATCAGAGGCAAGAAGTATGGATTAGTCATTGTTGATGACTACAGCAGATGAACATGGGTAAAATTCCTAAAACATAAGGATGAGTCACACTCTGTGTTCTTTGACTTCTGCAAACAAGTCCAAACTGAAAAAGATTTCAAAATTGTTAAAGTCAGAAGTGATCATGGTGGTGAATTTGAAAACAAACAGTTTGAAAAATATTTTAATGAAAATGGCATTGCTCATGATTTCTCCTGTCCTGGAACTCCACAACAGAATGGAGTTGTAGAGAGGAAGAATAGAACTTTGCAAGAGATGGCCAGAACCATGATCAATGAGACTAACATGGCAAAACATTTTTGGGCAGAGACAATTAACACAGCATGTTACATTTAGAACAGAGTGTCAATTAGACCTCTTCTGGAAAAGACTCCTTATGAATTATGGAGGAATAAAAAGCCAAACATTTCTTATTTCCATCCTTTTGGATGTATTTGTTTTATACTAAACACTAAAGAGAATCTTAACAAGTTTGATTCTAAAGCACAAAAGTGTTTCATGCTTGGATATTCTGAACGCTCTAAAGGCTACAGAGTATACAATACTGAGACACGAATTGTGGAGGAATCTATACATGTTAGATTTGATGATAAGCTTGGCAATCAAAAGCCAAAGCAGATTGAAAACTCTGCAGATGGAGAAGTTATTCTCATAGAATCTGAGAAACCAGAGGTAGAGAATGATCAAGAAGAAGCTACGCCAGATGCAACTCCATTAGCTGCTCAGATGAATAACATGAATATTTCCTGAAGAACCAACAGTTAAAGGATCATCAAGAATCAAGGCTTCTCATCCAGAAGAAATGATTATTGGGAAGAAAGATGACCCTATAAGAACAAGGTCGTTTATCAGATCATCTGGAACATCACTTCTTGGGTTGGTGTCTATTATTGAACCAACATCTGTGGATGAGGCTCTGAGTGACAATGATTGGATACTTGCAATGCAAGATGAGCTAAATCAATTTACAAGAAATGATGTGTGGGATCTGGTTCCTAGACCAAAAGGTTTCAACATTATTAGAACAAAATGGGTATTCAGAAATAAATTAAATGAGCAAGGAGAAGTTGTTAGGAACAAGGCAAGGCTGGTAGCTCAAGGGTACAGTCAACAAGAAGGTATTGATTACACTGAAACTTATGCTCCAGTGGCAAGGTTAGAATCTATACGCCTTCTTATTTCATTTGCTGCACAACATAACATCACTCTATATCAGATGGATGTTAAGAGTGCCTTCTTAAATGGTATTATAGAAGAAGAAGTTTATGTCCATCAACCTCCTGGTTTTGAAAGTGATAAATTTCCAAATCATGTTTTCAAACTCAAAAAATCTCTTTATGGTTTGAAACAAGCTCCCAGAGCTTGGTATGAAAGATTAAGTAATTTTCTTTTGGAAAAGAACTTTATCAGAGGCAAAGTGGACACAACTCTTTTCTGTAAAACATTTAAGAAAGATTTACTAGTTTGTCAAATTTATGTGGATGATATTATTTTTGGATCCACCAATATTATGCTGGGAAAGGAGTTTGCTTTGTCTATGCAGGCTGAATTTGAAATGAGCATGATGGTAGAACTTAGATTCTTTCTGGGAATCCAAGTAAATCAGACTCCAGAATGCACATATATTCACCAGACTAAATATGTCAAAGAGCTTCTGAAGAAATTCAATCTGAATGAAAGCAAATTGGCAAAGAATCCAATGCATCCTACAAGCACACTTGGTAAGGAAGAGGTAAGTAAGAAAGTTGATCAAAAACTTTACAGAGGTATGATTGGATCTCTCTTATATTTGACTGCTTCAAGACCTGATATTTTATTCAGTGTGTGTCTGTGTGCTAGATTCCAATCAGATCCTAGAGAATCACACTTAACAGCTGTTAAGAGGATTCTAAGGTATCTGAAAGGTACTACTAATGTGGGTCTGTGTTACAGAAGATCTGATGAGTATAAATTAGTTGGATTTTGTGATGCTGACTATGCTGGAGATAGAGTAGAATGTAAAAGTACTTCTGGAAGTTGTCAATTTCTTGGAAGTCATCTGATCTCTTGGTTCAGCAAGAAGCAACCCACAATTGCACTTTCAACAACAGAGGCAGAATATATTGCTGCTGCTGGTTGTAGCACCCAGATGCTCTGGATGAAAAGTCAACTGAAAGATTATCAGATCTTTGAGAGTAACATTTCTATCTTCTTTGATAATACTTCTGCTATATGCTTATCTAAAAACCCTATTTTACACTCTAAAGCTAAGCATATAGAGATTAAACATCATTTCATCAGAGACTATGTTCAGAAGGGAATTATCAATTTAAACTTTGTAGATACAGATCATCAGTGGGCTGATATCTTTACAAAACCCCTTGCTGAAGATAGATTTAAATTTATTCTGAAAAATATAAGTATGGACTTCTGTCCAGAATAAAATATTCATCAGATGAAATTTTTTTGATGATAAATGTCTAAACTCTGAAGTATTTTTTCTATTCAATTCTGTGTTTATTTATTTGTGTGTAAATTTGAACTAACAAGGCTCAGAGGATCTGAATGTTGCATAACATTTCATTTCTCAAAGAGATTCAGAGGCACATGCAAGCAAACACGTGTAGCTCAGAATCTGGAAAGGTAGAATGCACCATACTGAAGTGACGTTTGAGGTTTTGCTTTGAAAATCCAAAATCTCTTGATTTTCCCCCCTTCTGTCAGAATCTTAAATGCTTGATATGATTTTATTCCTTGCATTAACTGCTTGATATGATTATGTTTCACTTCATTCAATGCTTGTGCACGCTTGAGATTGTGTGTTTTTTTTGCATGCCCTAAATTTTTCTATAAATTCTCACAACACTTCACAAATCACACTTTACACTTTCTTCATCTCTCATATGCATTTCTACCTTCTCCATTGTTTCCATCTCATTTCATAACCCAAAACCTCTCGTAAACCCAGACGCATCTCAAGAACATCAATGGCTTCACCTTCTTCAACATCTGCTCAGATGCAAACTTCAATTGTTGCTGCATCATCTCCAAATACTGCTGGTTCATCCCAAACTGCTGTTGTGTACAAAGCACCTGTGAGAACTCTTCTCACTCCAATCAAAGAACTTGAAGTTCTGTGTGAGAACTTTGTGGATTTTGAATCCATCAAAGAAAATGGTTTTGATCTCCTTTCAACCATCAAAACTCAGAACTGGGAAAAATATTTTGACAGGATGATAGGTCCTGTTTATCCAACTTTGGTAAAAGAATTCTGGATACACGCTCAAGTTTTCCCTAAGTTCATTCATTCATCTGTTCTTGGGAAGGAAATTATCATCACTGAAAAATTAATCAGATAACTACTTGAGTATAAGGAAACTGAGGGAATCACAAGTATGGCTACTGATCGTGTGGATTTGGCTGACATTTTTCAAGAAGTTTGTGTTTCTGGAGAACCATCCAATAAGGTCAGAGATCTGAAGCATGTTTACAGAATTTGGGCTAAGATCTTCATGAGTTCAATCTTTCATAGGAAATCTTCTAACTCACCAGATTATGTAAATTTAGAACAAATGTACTTCATGTTCTGTATGAGTAAAGGAAAGAAGGTGGATTTACCTTATCTTCTGTTCAGTCATCTTCTGAACCATATCAAAGAAACAAGAGAAGAAGTAAGGGTTAAAGCTGAAAAAATCAGAACTTGGATCCTTATGGGAAGACTGATATCAGACATTCTAACAGAGAATGGTCTTGTGAAACATCTGTTTGATGCTGGGGTGACAGAGGATCTATCCTATGTTATAGGATCTGTCATAAATGGGAACACTCTGAAGAGAATGAAGGTCATTTTAGAGCTTGCTGGAAAACCCAAGAAATTTCACTCTGAAGACGTCAGCAAAAGGAGAATTCCTTTAGCAGATTTTCCTATGTTCAGTGCTGATGAACCTAGGCACATCATTCTGACATACATTGCTGAATGTTTAAGAGATGGTATTCCTCTACCTGCTAACATAGTACAAAAGGAAGGAGAAGTATTGCCAAATCTTCTGAGAGAAAGGCGCAGGAAGAGAAAGGCTGAGGAAGGATCTGTTGCACAGCCCAAGAGGAAAGCCTCTGATGCTGGTGACAAGCCTGAGAAGGACAAGAAGCAAAAGGAAAATCCTCTAGAAGCTACTGTGGAAGAAACCAGAGAAAAAATTCACCGGGTATTAACATCTGATCCCAAACCATCTGTACCTTCACCCTCACCTTCACCTCCACCATCTCCTTCTAAACCATCTGAACCTTATTCATCTGAACCCATTTTATCTCATACACATTCTCAACCATCTTCTGTTTAACTACCATCTGAACCCCCTCAACAACCATCATCTGAATCACAAAAACAACAATCCTCTGAACAACAAACACAATCAGAACAACAAAAACAATCTAAACCACTCTCTTCTACTCAACCACCAGAAGAAGCAACCATTAAAAATTCCTGGACCATCTGTCCAACAACCACCTGAAGACATTCTGGATGTATCACCACTTGCAACCATGTATGTCCTCTCTTCAACTTCATGTCATTCAACTGAATCATCTGATTCTGATGAATCTGAAGTACCCTCACCAACTAGCTTACATATTCCTGATCCTTATAAACCACTATCATCTGATCTACCTGCATCTGACAACCCTCTTCGCTTCAAATTCAACTTCACAGATTTTATACCATCCTCATCTGATGTTGTTACATCAACACCATCTGATGCTGACACCTCCATTCCTCAACTCACCATACCACAAACATCCACACCACAACCATCTGAACCACAAACATCCATACCCTAACCATCTGAACAACCACCATCTGAACATCCATCATCTGATCACCCACCTCCTGAACAAACTCAAACACCTCCTGAACCATCACAACCTGTCACCATAGATGACTTTCTGAACCCCAAACCCAGATCAGATGTTTCTACTCTATTCAAGAATTTCAAGAAGGAACTACGTATGGGAATTGATTCTGTGGAGAAAGAGTGCATGGCTAGTATGGATCCTGCTGAATATGAAGCTTCTTGGAACAGATTTATATCTAAGTTCAACTCTGCTGCATCTGACCTCAGAACACTCTGTGCTGATGATGCAAAGGCTAAATTTGCTGAAATGGTCAGTGTTGCACCCCAAAATTTGCCCTCACAATACAAGACTTTGTGTTCCAAGAAGGTTCACAAGGTTCACAAAATTCACAATTGGTCAGAAGAGTTGACAATTCCCTCAGACAATGCACCTCCTAAGCAGTGCATCCAAAACTAGGGTTTTGACTTTAATCAGGCTAAATGGACTTCCAAGACTTCAAGTGAGCTTCATAACATCTTATATGTGTATAAGAACCCCCATGTCAAGTTTCAAGACTTTTCTCAAAAGTTTGCTCAGTCAGATGATCAGATAAGTCAAAAGCAGTCAATGCAGTTAAAAGGTCAAACTGAGGTCAACTGTGGTCAAACCAAAGTCAAACTTCATGATTTTTTTTGCCAACATCAAAGAGAGGTAAATATCATATGGCATGCATTTTTTTTCTAAAAAGTAAAAATGGCACAATTGGCAGGAGGACATGTGTAAGGAGTTATGAGTGTGAGAGGTTGAGAGTTCGAATCTCACCTTTGTCATTTTTTTTGTTTTTTATTATTTTTACTCTAAATTTTTCTATCTTTCATTAAAAAAATAACAAAAATAGTTTTTTATTATTATTTAATTATTATTTTCGTATTTTAATTAAATCATTTTTTAAAATATTATTTTTTTCACTTTTTTCTAAATTATTCATAAAAATATCCAAAAAATCATAAAATAAAAAATATTGAAAAAAATTTTGTTCTTTTTATAATATTTTTTATTTTAGGAATCAATAGGATTATTAGTTTTTTTATTTTAAGTTTATTTTAATTATTTTAAATTATTTAAATTTTATTTTTTCTTAACTAATTATTTAGTTTGGGCTTTAAAATGGGCTTTAGGGACATTATTGACAATTTGGTGTTAACCCTAATTTGTTCCCTATATATACATGTGTTGCCTTGTTGGAAAAAAAGGGGAGATTGAAAAAAACCTAAGAGGAGTGAGTGCCGTTTGCCGTTATTTAGTTTTCTTCTTCATCCATTACTATTGTTTCTTTTTCTTCATCGTTTACCGTTATTTCTTTTCCTTCATCTATTACTGTTGTTTCTTTTTCTTCATCTTTTACCGTTATTTCTTTTTCTTCATCTATTACCGTTATTTCTTTTTCTTTATCTATTACTGTTACGTTTATATATATATATATAATTTTTAAATTGTTAGAGTTTATATATATAAGATTTTTGATCGAATTATGTCGATACGATGTTTGCACATTTGTGTGCATGACGCGTGACATTTGTGTTAGTTCGATCTGGTTGCGATGATCGCATTTTTGTGTGAGCAATAATACTATTTTTTGCTTAATTTCTTTTTCTTTGCGATAAATTTTGTTTCGTCCGATTTAGATCTGGTTGCGATGAGCGCATTTCTGCGTTAGCAACATTGTTGGGTTATTTGGCACATTTAAAATTCATTATTGCTTTATTATTATTATTATTATTATTATTATTATTATTATTATTATTATTATTATTATTATTATTATTATTATCATTATTTATTATTATTATCATTATTATCATTATTATTACCATTATTATTATTATTGTTATCATTAATTTATTAAAATTTGTTATAATATAAAAATCTGTTTTTTAAAATAAATAACATTAACATCTTTTCCAAATTAATATGAAAACCTATTATTTTTAAGAAAAACTTTTTTTTTAGATAAATTTAAAATAATAACTAAAATCTTTTTTTTAAAATAATAACTAGAACCGTTATTTATTTTATTTTATTATTGTTCAATTCAAATTTCATTATCATATTGTATCTGCTCCTCTCATGTAACCTCGCGAACTTAACAATCGCTCTTTAAATTCTGCCTTTAAATTTCTGCTTGCATGGTTTAAATTATGACATTATCTCTCTGTTTGCATGATTCAATTATCTCACGCGTTTACTATTATTTCTGTCACATTGCACACATCCGAAGGTTAGGTCTAACTGTTTGGCCGCCGCGCCAATAGTCCGTAAAACTTCACACATTCAATTTCAAATCCTCAAAACTACAAACTACAAACCCTAATTTTCACAAATGCCTCGCCGCAGGCAAAATTACTATTTTACCCTTAGCATTAGGTCTAAGAGCCGCCGCGCTCATTTTAGGGTTTCCCGCCGTGGAATCCCTAATTTAACCCTAATTACAACTTAACATTTCAACGTAGAGATTTGGAGTTTCTACACTCCACGTAAGCGTGTCCTTAAGATGCGTTTATTCCCCTTGAGACCTTGACCACAGTCAAGAAGTTTCTAACCTCCCTATTGAGGGGAACTACGATTACTCTGATTCCACTCCCGTAAGGATACGTAGGCACAAGATGCGATGTCTTGCCGAGTAAACTTAGAATTAACCCCCTTTATTATTTATTATTGCTTATTTATATTTTATTTATCTTTGCTATTTAATTATTTTGCTTATTATTTTGTAATTGTTTCTTGGATGTAAAGTTGTTTAATTATTTAATTATTATTATGGTTAGTAATTAGGGAGTGTAACAACATGTATGTAATATTAAAATAAATTTAGATCACTTTTAAATAAAGATAATTAAAATAAACACGTCACACACGTAAGTCGATTTTAATCGCCATCTCACTTCCTAAGGATATCCCTCAAGTTGCCTACGAATAATGGTTAAGTGGGGTGTATAAAGCAAGTCCCTCAAATAGAAAAATCATCAAAGTCCCTTATGGTTGCCTTTACGAATCGAGTCCCTTTCGAAAAATGATGATGGTCCCTTATATGTGCTTATTACATCCCACAATGGCCTTCAAAGTCAAATTGTCCCTCACATATCCCTTAACATCCAAAGTAAGGACTACCTACTCCATTATAGTAGGGATAGTCTTACTAAAGGAAAGAATGAAGAATAAGAAAGACCTTTAAACATTAGGGTAGGTTACTCCTAGGTGCTTGCTCACTTCAAAACTGTTTCGCACTTAAACAAATTTTCAACAAGTTTTCAAACAAGTTCTTAACACATCCTTACATGGATTATTTATTAACTATTCTGAAAATTTTCTATTCACACACTACAATTTCAAAACAATTCAAAAGTGAGCTTAAGTACCTAAGAGCCCATGGATAACCATGGATGAAGAGGATGCTAATACCTTCCCTTTCCATAACCTACCCCCCGGACCCAAAATATTCTCTAAGGTCTTTCCTGTTCTTTTATAACCTTTCCTTATGGATAAAATAAAAGTCGGTGGCGACTCTTGCTATCCGCAACATTGTTTAAAGTCAGTTCACCGGGTTACAGAACTGGCGACTCTGCTGGGGATCTATTTAAGAGGGGTACCCTTAGGGATTAAGATCACTTTAAATTGTTTGCCTTGTTTGCTTTATTATTATATTGTTGGGGTGCTCTTATGTGTGAAAGGTCCTAACCCGGATCTAGTGTACCTTAGGTAAATGGCAATAGACCAAGGAAACTGTACGACGTATATCGATACGGTTGATCTGGTGGCCATAGTTAGTGCGACTTCTTGGTTGGTGCTTATATTCCTTAAGTCAAGTTGAGGATAATATTGAGGCTGCCATATGTTGTCAATGCACTAACTGACTTTTAGAACCCTAGTTAACTCATCTTGGCCTTTAGAAAGTAGTGAGGTAACCGGCTTTGGTGCAGACTGAAGTTGGTTGACACTCGATACTACGCTCATTGAGATCTTAAACTTGGAGGGTTTTGGTTGGCAAGTAAGTTGCCTTCTGAACAACCACCCTTGTGAAGGATCAATGATATTGAGATCCCTTAGAACCTGGTTACTTTTGTAGGACAGGATGAACCATCTAACTTCAGGGGAGGGTACTTGCCTTTGAACCTCATGCAAGCCTTTAAACCTAGGGCTATGGTGTGACTTGTTTGTGTGTGCCACATGTTTGTGATTGAGCATGACATCATGACATCATCATGCATCATAAGCATATCATTTTCCCTAACCATTTCAAGGACCAAAGGATTTATCTTTGTTCTTTGTTGCAGATCATGGCTTCTGCTCGTAGAAACACCATCAGGATCAACTTTGTAGGGATACCTGCTAAGCTCAAGGAGTTGGTTTCCCTAGTGCCTGATCATTCCCAGTTCAACAAGAGACATGGTCACTTATTGGATCTAGTTACTTCAGGGTTCAGTGAAGACATGATGAGTGTGCTGTTTCAGTTCTTCGACCCTAAGCACCATTGCTTTACATTTCCTGATTATCAGCTGGTTCCAACCATGGAGGAGTTCTCTAAACTTCTGGGTATACCTGTTCTTGATCAGAAGCCATTCACAGGCTTAGAGAAGGAGCTTAAACCAGAAGTTATTGCTGCAGCTCTACATCTGAAGAAGTCTGACATTGTTCTAGAGACGAGAAGTGGAGTTAAAGGTATTCTTGCCAAGGTATTAGTGGATAAAGCTCAAATGTTCTTGAAGGCTATGAGCTACGATGCTTTTGAGGAGATCTTAGCCTTATTGATTTATGGCTTAGTGTTGTTCCCCAATCCTGATCAGTTCATAGACGTTCATGCCATCAACATATTCCTGAGTCACAATCCAGTGCCTACCTTACTTGGAGACATCCTACATTCTCTTCACACCCGTACTACAAGGGCAAGAGGAACTTTGATGTGCTGCATACCTTTACTTTCTAGGTGGTTTATTTCTCACCTTCCTCGCTCAGTAATGAAGAATGAGCAAGGGTTCAGATGGTCCAAGAGGATCATGTCACTTTCTCACTCAGACATCCATTGGTGCTCCAGATCTATGGAGAATGTCACCATCATTGACCGTTGTGGGGAGTTTCCTAATGTGCCACTTCTAGGCATAAGAGGAGGCATCACCTACAACCCATCTCTAGCTTTACGACAGTTTGGTTACGCCCGGAGCGATGGTCCACATGACATGTTGATTCAGGGCATTATGTTTGATTACGACAACGATCTTCAGGGTTACCGTCAGAGATTCATACGAGCTTGGGGAAAGGTAAACAGGATTGACAGCAAGACACTGGAGCCTAAGTACACTATTCCTATGGAGGCTTATCTCAGATGGGTACGATCTCGTGCTCAGACACTCATGATGCCATATCCTGCCGTCCTACCAGTTACCATGGAACCTGTTGCTGAAGGAGACACAGCTTATACCATCCTTCACCCAGACATGCCTACTGATATGGAAGACTTGCAGAGATCATGGATCCAACTGAAAGAGCAAAGGGATACTTTCGAGGCTCATTACAAAGCAAGCCAAGCAAGGATCCTAGAGCTAACAAAGCTACTTCATGAGGAACGAAACCTCAACTCATACCTCAACACAAAGAGGAAACGTCCATGGGAGACTTAAAACCCCATCTTTTGTACTTATTTCGTTTTCATTTTTTGTAAGCCTAAAAGGCAAAACAAGTTATTACTAATAAAAAGTTACTTTCTTGTTTGTTTAAGCAAATTTAAATCCTGCGGTCCTTGAAAACATTGCATATGCATTCCCATATCATTGCATCACAGGTTTATAATTGTGCACAGGTTTCTCATCTCCTCGCTGTTTATTTCAGCAATGGCTCTTGAACAATCAGTTAAGGATCTCCAAGCACAGAATGCACAGTTCCAAGAGCTGATCCTGAACCTATCCAAGGGGCAGGATGAATTGAAGACACTGCTGGCCAAGAAGACTAAGAAGGCTAGAAGGTCTGCTGGGCTGCTCAACATGGGAAGAAGGTTCAAAGGTCCTGTCAAGACCAAGGAACATGTTGAAGACTATGAATCTGAAGAACCTGAGCAGAAGAGAGGCAGTCTTCACAACACTATGGGGGACTCTGATTCTGAGGCTAACTACTACCATGAGCCTAACGAAGACAAATTCAAGATGCTGGTGGATAGAATGGATGCTATGGAATTACAGAAATCATCTGGGCTGGATTTTGAGGATTTGAGCTTGATATCTGGGGTGGTCATACCCATTGGGTTCAAAGTTCCTACATTTGTTGTCTATGATGGGGTCTCTTGTCCCAAATTGCATCTGAGGTCTTATGTCAGAAGAATGCAACCCCACACTGCTGATAAAAAGTTGTGGATCCATTTCTTTCAAGAGAGTTTATCTGGAGCTCAGCTAGAGAGGTATTATCAGTTGGAGAGTGTCAACATCAGAGATTGGAATGACCTTGCTGAAGCTTTCTACAAGCAGTA
Organism: Lathyrus sativus; assembly: GCA_963859935.3. Classification (NCBI taxonomy): domain Eukaryota; kingdom Viridiplantae; phylum Streptophyta; class Magnoliopsida; order Fabales; family Fabaceae; genus Lathyrus; species Lathyrus sativus. The sequence continues at coordinate 669,833,758 of OZ012738.1, forward strand.
TCAATACAATGCTGACTTAGCCCCCACTCGCATGCAGCTTCAAAGCATGTCTATGGGTGCCAAAGAAAGCTTTAAGGAGTATGCTCAAAAGTGGAGAGACTTAGCTGGAAGAGTTCAACCCCCTTTGACTGATAGGGAGTTGGTTGATATGTTCATGTGTACGCTGAATGGTCCGTTTTACAGTCATCTCATTGGAAGCTCATCATCTGGCTTCACTGAGTTGATCATGACAGGAGAGCGAGTAGAGAATGGTATCAAGAGTGGTAAGATCCAAGTGGGCACTTCTTCATCAGGTGCTGCAAAGAAGCCTCCCACTGGGAAGAAAGGATCTAATGCTGTGTATGGTCAGCCTGATCGTAACAGAAGGCATCAGTCTGTTAGTGCAGTTCATATTTCAAATCCAACTCCTGCAACAACAGAGCAGCCTCAAGGCAACCAACAGAGGGCTAGAAGACAGTTCACGAAGATCAACATGTCAATGGCTCAGGCATTGCAACACTTGTTGAAGGCTGAACTTATTACCCTGAGGGAGGCTCCTCAGAATCCCAATGTTACATCTCCCAAGTACAATCCCAATGCACGATGTGCATATCATTCAAACTGTCCAGGACATAATACTAATAACTGCTGGGTCTTGAAGAACAAAATTCAAGATATGATTGATGCTGGAGAAATTGAGTTTGATCCACCAGGTACTCCAAATGTGATTACAGCTCCAATGCCAAATCACAAGAAGACTGTCAACGCCATTGATGAAGATATTGATGAAGATCTGCATGTCTATTCGGTTATGGAGTTGAGCACACCATTGTCTGTTATCAAAAAGAGGTTAGTACAAGCTGGGATCTTTCCAGGTTGTCGTGAAGATTGTTTGTATTGTACCTATAAGCCGGATAGTTGCTTCATTTTGAGAGATGGGATTCAACGTCTCATGGATAAATATACTATAGTGTTTGAAAGAAGACCAGCATCTGTAGAAAGTATGGTGGATCATCTGACTCAGGGTAAGAAGATTGAAGAGGTTGACATGGTTGACAAAGTACCACTAAGAATCACTTCAAAGGGTCCCATTAAAATCACTCATCAGGGCCCAATCAAGATTACTGCTGAAGGTCCTGTGAAAGTTGTCGCTGAAGCCAGAGTAGCTCCTCTGATCATTACCACTCCTGGTCCTATTTCTTATACATCTGACAAAGCTGTGCCTTGGCACTATGGGTCTGATGTTTACATCCATGGTGTCAAGCAGGAGCCTTTACCTGATATGCCTGTTGACATTGATAATATTGCTGGATCTAGCAAGATCACTCGTAGTGGAAGAGTCTTCTCTCCTCCAGTTGCTTCTAAGAGTGCAGTTACCCCTGCTGTTACTTCCACCACTGATGCTCGGGGCAAGGGTCCTGGTATTGAGCCTGTATCTACTGATGTGCCAGCTGCTGATGACCTCTCTAAGCAGATGGAAGAAGTATTGAAAATCATTCGCAAGAGTGATTATGATATTGTTGATCAGCTGGGGCATACTCCCTCAAAGATTTCTATGCTCTCCCTGTTATTATGTTCTGAGGCTCATGCCAAGTCATTGATCAAGTTTCTAAAGATGGCTCATGTACCCAGTGCAATTTCTGTGGACCAGTTTGAGAATTGTGTTGCTCACCTGACCTATGACAACGGGTTAGGATTTTCTGATGCTGACTTGACCCCTGCCAAGAGGGATCATAACAGGGCCTTGCATATTTCAATTGAATGCAGGGGCACTACCCTGTCTCATGTGCTGATAGACAATGGTTCCTCTCTGAATGTGTTGCCTAAGGAAGTCCTGAACAAGCTGAGTCCTGAAGATACGGTATTGAAGCCCAGTAATATTGTGGTAAAGGCTTTTGATGGTTCTAGAAGAGTAGTGCATGGGGAAATTGATCTTCCAATCAAGGTTGGCTCTCAGGTGTTTACTGCTACATTCTATGTGATGGATATTCGTCCTTCGTACTCATGTCTGCTTGGTCGTCCCTGGATCCATGGGGCAGGTGTTGTGACCTCCACATTACATCAAAAGTTGAGATATCCGGTGAATGGAAAAGTTGTTACTGTCTTTGGAGAGGAAGAATACTTTGTCAGCCATGTAAACACTTTCAAGTATCTGGAAGTAGAAGGTGAATACATTGAAACTCCATGTCAGTCATTTGAAGTGGTTCCCTGGGCTGTTAAGGATTGTGTGACTCCTCCTGCTGTGAAGAAAGTTACATTGTGGTCATCAGAAACCCTCCAACAATGGCAATGGCCTCCCTCAATGATGCAAAAGCTGTGGTGGAAGAAGGTGGTTGTACTATTTGGGGTCAGCTTCCTGATATTCCATACAAGTCTGACAAGTTTGGTTTGGGTTTCACTGCAGAGTCCCAGAAGGCTGTCCGTCGTGCCCGTGCTGTTCGTATCACCAATCAAGGGGTTATCAATGCTGTGGGAGATCAAGATGAAGACTACAACTTGGAGGCATGGATTTTTCCTACTGTGGGTGCTGGACTCAATAATTGGACAGCTGAAGATGTTACCCCTATCTCCTTTAGTCAGGAGTAAATACTATTACTGTGTTATGTTTTTTTTTAATTTATAATTTCTGGAACAATTAAAACTTTCAAGCCATGTGCCTTACCCGGGGCACAATGGTGTGCTTGTTACGGGTTGTCATTTCATTTGCATACTTCATTCAATAAAATCAGTGGACGTTTCGTTTTCGTAAATATTGTGTTCCTTGTCTTTCTTTTTCTTTTATTTTTGCTTTATCAGCTATGTGTTCTTACACACACCCACGTCACTAAAATGCAGATCCTCATCCACTCTGGATCCAGTTGATAACAGTTCTACTATTGCCAATTACAATTTCGAGAATCCGATCTATCAAACTGAAGACGGAAACGAGGACGATTGTGAAATACCTGTAGAGCTTGCTAGGTTGTTACAACAGGAAGAGAAAGCTATACAGCCACATGAAGAGCCAGTCGAAGTTGTGAATCTGGGAACTGAAGAAAACAGAAAAGAGGTCAAGATAGGGGCTGATTTAGAGGACAGTGTCAAGAGCAGGTTGATTCAGATGCTACGTGACTATGTGGAGATCTTTGCTTGGTCTTATGAAGATATGCCAGGGTTGGATACAGACATTGTGGTTCACCGTTTGCCAGTGAAAGAAGATTGTCGTCCAAAGAAGCAAAAGGTTCGTCGTATGCGTCCTGAAATGTCAGAAAAGATCAAAGCAGAGGTAATGAAACAGTTCAATGCAGGGTTCTTGGCCGTAACTTCTTATCCTCAGTGGGTTGCAAATGTGGTACCAGTTCCTAAGAAAGATGGTAAGGTACGTATGTGTGTAGACTACAGAGATCTGAACAAGGCTAGCCCTAAAGATGACTTTCCACTTCCTCATATTGATATTCTGGTAGACAACACTGCTCAGCATAAGGTATTCTCTTTTATGGATGGTTTCTCTGGTTACAATCAAATCAAGATGGCACCTGAAGATATGGAGAAGACTACATTTGTGACACAGTGGGGCACCTTTTGCTATAAGGTAATGCCATTTGGTTTGAAGAATGCAGGGGCAACATATCAGCGTGCTATGGTGGCTTTGTTTCATGATATGATTCATCATGAGATAGAGGTATATGTGGATGATATGATAGCCAGGTCTCAGAATGAAGAACAACATCTTGATCATCTGCACAAGTTGTTTGAGAGGTTGAAGAAATACAGGTTGAGATTAAATCCAAACAAGTGTACTTTTGGAGTTAGATCTGGAAAGCTCCTGGGTTTCATTGTCGGTGGAAAAGGTATTGAAGTGGATCCTGCAAAAGTGAAAGCTATACGAGAGATGCCAGCTCCCCGTACTGAGAAGGAGGTTAGAGGTTTCTTGGGACGATTGAACTACATTGCAAGATTTATTTCCCAATTAACTACCATCTGTGAGCCAATCTTCAAGTTGTTGAAGAAAGATCAGGTGATGGAATGGAATGATGAGTGCCAGACTGCCTTTGATGAAATCAAGAGATATTTGCTAGAACCTCCAATTTTAATGCCACCAGTTGATGGAAGACCCTTGATTATGTATTTAACAGTATTAGACAACTCAATGGGGTGTGTATTGGGGCAACATGACGAGTCTGGTCGAAAAGAGCAGGCAATATACTACCTTAGCAAAAAGTTTACCGACTGTGAAACAAGATACTTACTGCTCGAGAAAACTTGCTGCGCTTTGGCATGGGCTGCTCGCCGACTAAGACAGTATATGTTGACCCATACTACCTTGTTGATTTCGAAGATGGATCCAATCAAGTACATATTTGAGAAACCTGCTCTCTCCGGAAGAATTGCAAGATGGCAAATGATCTTGACGGAATATGATATACAGTATACTACTCAGAAGGCCATTAAGGGGAGCGTTGTTGCTGATCATTTGGCTCATCAAGCAGTAGATGATTACCAGTCAATGAATTTTGAGTTCCCTGATGAAGACATTATGTCTGTTACCAAAGAACCTGGACAATATGACGGACCTGAACAAGGATCCCGATGGACTATGGTTTTTGATGGAGCCTCCAAAGCACATGGTAATGGTGTTGGTGTTGTGATTAGTTCCCCTGAAGGTTGTCATACCCCGATTACTGCCAGACTTTGTTTCTATTGTACCAATAACATGGCTGAGTATGAGGCATGTATCATGGGTATGCAAGTTGCTATTGATATGAAGATTCAGTTCCTTGAGGTGTATGGAGATTCAGCTCTGGTAGTAAGTCAGATTAAAGGAGATTGGGATACAAAGCATGATAATCTCATTCCTTACAGAGAACATGTGTTGTCTTTGATCCCACATTTCAAAGAGATTACTTTTGGACATATTCCACGAAGAGAGAATCAGTTGGCAGACGCATTGGCCACCATGGCATCTATGTTTGAGATCAGCTGGGATGATGAAGCTCCCAAGATTACCATTGATAGATTTGAGAAGCCTGCATACTGCAATGAGATTGACACTGAAGGGGCAGAGGAGAAGCCTTGGTTCTATGAAGTGAAAAACTATCTTGAAGCTCAGGAGTTCCCTGAAGGGGCATCTGTCAAAGATAGGAAGTTCCTGAGAAGGTTTTCTGCTAAGTTCTTTCTGAGTAATGGCATTCTGTATAAGCGTAATCATGATTCAACTATGCTTCGTTGTGTGGATAAGAAGGAAGCTACAGAAATTATGGAAGAGATGCATGATGGGACCTTTGGCACTCATTCTAGTGGTCATACCATGGCAAAGAAGATTTTGAGAGCAGGTTACTATTGGTCTACCATGGAAGCTGATTGCTATCAACACTCCAGAACATGTCACAAATGTCAAATCTATGCTGATAAAGTACATGTACCTCCTTCTCCATTGAATGTGTTGACTGCTCCTTGGCCCTTTGCCATGTGGGGCATTGATATGATTGGTGAGATCAAGCCTACTGCTTCTAATGGGCATCGTTTCATCCTGGTTGCTATTGATTACTTCACGAAGTGGGTAGAGGCAGCTTCATTTGCATCTGTGACTAAGAATGTTGTGGCTCGGTTCATTAAGAATAATCTCATATGTAGGTATGGTATCCCTGAAAGGATTATCACCGACAATGGCTCTAATCTGAACAACACTATGATTACTGATCTCTGTACGCAGTTCAAGATTAAGCATCACAACTCTTCTCCGTATCGTCCAAAGATGAATGGGGCAGTTGAAGCTGCTAATAAGAACATTAAGAAGATCGTACAGAAGATGACTGTTACTTACAAGGATTGGCACGAGATGTTACCATTTGCTCTGCATGGCTATCGTACTACAATACGTACTTCAACAGGGGCAACCCCATTCTCCTTAGTCTATGGTATGGAAGCAGTTCTGCCTATCGAAGTTCAGATCCCCTCCTTGAGAATTATGAGGGATGCAGGCTTGGATGAAGATGAGTGGATTCAGACTCGACTTGACCAGATAAATTTGATTGATGAGAAAAGGTTAGCAGCAGTTTGTCATGGCCAGATGTACCAGAAACGGATGATCAAAGCTTTTAACAAGAAGGTTAAGCCAAAGGTATATCAGGCTGGTGACTTGGTAATCAAGCGTATCATATTACCACAGGGTGATCCTAGGGGCAAGTGGACTCCAACATATGAGGGACCATTTGTAGTCAAGACAGTGTTCTCAGGAGGTGCCATGATACTGACTACAATGGATGGTGAAGACTTCCCACAACCTGTAAACGCAGACATAGTTAAAAGATACTACGCATAAAAAGAGACCCGCTAGGTTGACAGGCCTAGGCAAAAATAAGGGCATCCCGGCAAACCAAAAGGGTTTGGGCAAAAATTAGGGATATATATATAAAAAGATGTACACCCGGCAAGTCGAAAACCTGAAAAGGCGGCTTGGGCAAAAAAGGGTATCCCGGTGGATTGAAAACCTGAAAGGGCAATCCAGGCAAAAGTTAGGGATTAAAGCGTATGACTATGTCTCGTTTGGATCACTCATGAAACTGCAACCAGTTGTACTACTTACTCAAGCTCAAACAGATAAAGCTCAATCCAATCGTTTCCGTCTCAACAGCAAGAAGATGAGATACTTGAGTGGCAATAGTAGAATTGAAACTCAATAGGATTATTTCCCACATAGCTGATTCTTTTTGTAAAACTTCATGACAAAATTCTCTTACTAGGGTTTATGTCTCCTTGTACAAACCTACCCGTGTATGGGTCACCTTTGATATAAATAAATTCCATCTTTTGAATCCAGATTTACTTTTACCCTATTTACATAAGCGAAACGTCCATTGGTTGTGTTTGAATGTATGTATGCCTTTGAATATGATTGATGTTTACCAGAAATGCATGTATGCTTTTAATATGATTGATGTTTACCAGAAATGCATGAAAATGCAGTAATAGTATTTACTAAGGACGAACGAGGGAAGGATTTCAACGAAGCTTCGCCGGTTCATCTTTACAAGACAGTTACAAACCATCAGTAGGACTAATCCATTTTCACAAAGTCTAATCTCCCCTGGAATTTATATCCATCTCTTTTATCCTCATACGGATATACGGGAAATTACTTTCCAATAAGGGCACGATGAACGAAGACGGGATGTTATACTTATCCTACTATCAAACGAAAACGAAGGTTATCTATACCCTACTATCCCCAACAACGGGAGGTTATCTATACCTTGTTATCCCCAACAACGGGAGGTTATCTATACCTTGTTATCCCCAGCAGACGGAGGGTTATATATTCTTCAACAACGAATCGGGATTTATTTTTCTTGGCCAGCAGTTGTTATACAAGGATATCCAGACACTTCCAGCAGTGTCATCGCATACATACATCATTTACATCATACCATAACATATATGTCTATAGTACATTACCTAAGTGCATCATGTCATACATGCATACATAAAGCATAAACTAATGTTGTTATACAGAATGCTACCTTGTTTTCAGGTTAATTATCCAACAAACAATCTTATGATCTTTGGGACTGCTTTATTGTAACCTCAGGGTTACTTTATCCTCCTGATGAGCTTCTTATTACTTTGGGACTGCTTTATTGTAACCTCAGGGTTATTTTATCCTCCTGATAGCCTCTCATGACTTCAAGACTGCTTTAGAGCTACTGATTGCTCTATCCTCCTGAAATCATCCTATTACTTCAAGACTGCTTTAGAGCTATTCATTGCTCTATCCTCATGAGGTCATATTACTACTTCAAGACTGCTTTAGAGCTATTCATTGCTCTATCCTCCTGAAGCCATCTAATTATTTCAAGACTGCTTTAGAGTTATCCATTGCTCTATCCTCCTGAAATTACATTATTATTTCAAGACTGCTTTAGAGCTATCCATTGCTCTATCCTCCTGAAATCATTACTTCAAGACTGCTTTAGAGCTATTGATTGCTCTATCCTCCTGAAGCCATTATTACTTCAAGACTGCTTTAGAGCTATTGATTGCTCTATCCTCCTGAGGTCAGATTTATCACTTCAAGACTGCTTTAGGGTTATCATTATTGATTGCTCTATCCTCATGAAGACATGCTGTTACATCAGTATTACTCCAGACTCCTGACAGTTCTCATTATACTACTGAAGAACTTTCCCCTAGTGGCATCTTTAAGCCCACTCAATCATGTTCAACCAACCATCAATATCACTCCATGCACTGGTGAGTGCAATTTTTTGGGCTTTTGTGTTCAATCCCCTTCAACCTTCCAGGTTACGACTGGCAAATATACCAATCTAACCCCTCAGGTTTCAGAAAATTGAACAGGGGCAGCTGTTGCACCCCAAAATTTGCCCTCACAATACAAGACTTTGTGTTCCAAGAAGGTTCACAAGGTTCACAAAATTCACAATTGGTCAGAAGAGTTGACAATTCCCTCAGACAATGCACCTCCTAAGCAGTGCATCCAAAACTAGGGTTTTGACTTTAATCAGGCTAAATGGACTTCCAAGACTTCAAGTGAGCTTCATAACATCTTATATGTGTATAAGAACCCCCATGTCAAGTTTCAAGACTTTTCTCAAAAGTTTGCTCAGTCAGATGATCAGATAAGTCAAAAGCAGTCAATGCAGTTAAAAGGTCAAACTGAGGTCAACTGTGGTCAAACCAAAGTCAAACTTCATGATTTTTTTTGCCAACATCAAAGAGAGGTAAATATCATATGGCATGCATTTTTTTTCTAAAAAGTAAAAATGGCACAATTGGCAGGAGGACATGTGTAAGGAGTTATGAGTGTGAGAGGTTGAGAGTTCGAATCTCACCTTTGTCATTTTTTTTGTTTTTTATTATTTTTACTCTAAATTTTTCTATCTTTCATTAAAAAAATAACAAAAATAGTTTTTTATTATTATTTAATTCTTATTTTCGTATTTTAATTAAATCATTTTTTAAAATATTATATTTTTCACTTTTTTCTAAATTATTCATAAAAATATCCAAAAAATCATAAAATAAAAAATATTGAAAAAAATTTTGTTCTTTTTATAATATTTTTTATTTTAGGAATCAATAGGATTATTAGTTTTTTTATTTTAAGTTTATTTTAATTATTTTAAATTATTTAAATTTTATTTTTTCTTAACTAATTATTTAGTTTGGGCTTTAAAATGGGCTTTAGGGACATTATTGACAATTTGGTGTTAACCCTAATTTGTTCCCTATATACATGTGTTGCCTTGTTGGAAAAAAAGGGGAGATTGAAAAAAACCTAAGAGGAGTGAGTGCCGTTTGCCGTTATTTAGTTTTCTTCTTCATCCATTACTATTGTTTCTTTTTCTTCATCGTTTACCGTTATTTCTTTTCCTTCATCTATTACTGTTGTTTCTTTTTCTTCATCTTTTACCGTTATTTCTTTTCCTTCATCTATTACCGTTATTTCTTTTTCTTTATCTATTACTGTTACGTTTATATATATATAATTTTTCAATTGTTAGAGTTTATATATATAAGATTTTTGATCGAATTATGTCGATACGATGTTTGCACATTTGTGTGCATGACGCGTGACATTTGTGTTAGTTCGATCTGGTTGCGATGATCGCATTTTTGTGTGAGCAATAATACTATTTTTTGCTTAATTTCTTTTTCTTTGCGATAAATTTTGTTTCGTCCGATTTAGATCTGGTTGCGATGAGCGCATTTCTGCGTTAGCAACATTGTTGGGTTATTTGGCACATTTAAAATTCATTATTGCTTTATTATTATTATTATTATTATTATTATTATTATTATTATTATTATTATCATTATTTATTATTATTATCATTATTATCATTATTATTACCATTATTATTATTATTGTTATCATTAATTTATTAAAATTTGTTATAATATAAAAATCTGTTTTTTAAAATAAATAACATTAACATCTTTTCCAAATTAATATGAAAACCTATTATTTTTAAGAAAAACTTTTTTTTTAGATAAATTTAAAATAATAACTAAAATCTTTTTTTTAAAATAATAACTAGAACCGTTATTTATTTTATTTTATTATTGTTCAATTCAAATTTCATTATCATATTGTTTCTGCTCCTCTCATGTAACCTCGCGAACTTAACAATCGCTCTTTAAATTCTGCCTTTAAATTTCTGCTTGCATGGTTTAAATTATGACATTATCTCTCTGTTTGCATGATTCAATTATCTCACGCGTTTACTATTATTTCTGTCACATTGCACACATCCGAAGGTTAGGTCTAACTGTTTGGCCGCCGCGCCAATAGTCCGTAAAACTTCACACATTCAATTTCAAATCCTCAAAACTACAAACTACAAACCCTAATTTTCACAAATGCCTCGCCGCAGGCAAAATTACTATTTTACCCTTAGCATTAGGTCTAAGAGCCGCCGCGCTCATTTTAGGGTTTCCCGCCGTGGAATCCCTAATTTAACCCTAATTACAACTTAACATTTCAACGTAGAGATTTGGAGTTTCTACACTCCACGTAAGCGTGTCCTTAAGATGCGTTTATTCCCCTTGAGACCTTGACCACAGTCAAGAAGTTTCTAACCTCCCTATTGAGGGGAACTACGATTACTCTGATTCCACTCCCGTAAGGATACGTAGGCACAAGATGCGATGTCTTGCCGAGTAAACTTAGAATTAACCCCCTTTATTATTTATTATTGCTTATTTATATTTTATTTATCTTTGCTATTTAATTATTTTGCTTATTATTTTGTAATTGTTTCTTGGATGTAAAGTTGTTTAATTATTTAATTATTATTATGGTTAGTAATTAGGGAGTGTAACAACATGTATGTAATATTAAAATAAATTTAGATCACTTTTAAATAAAGATAATTAAAATAAACACGTCACACACGTAAGTCGATTTTAATCGCCATCTCACTTCCTAAGGATATCCCTCAAGTTGCCTACGAATAATGGTTAAGTGGGGTGTATAAAGCAAGTCCCTCAAATAGAAAAATCATCAAAGTCCCTTATGGTTGCCTTTACGAATCGAGTCCCTTTCGAAAAATGATGATGGTCCCTTATATGTGCTTATTACATCCCACAATGGCCTTCAAAGTCAAATTGTCCCTCACATATCCCTTAACATCCAAAGTAAGGACTACCTACTCCATTATAGTAGGGATAGTCTTACTAAAGGAAAGAATGAAGAATAAGAAAGACCTTTAAACATTAGGGTAGGTTACTCCTAGGTGCTTGCTCACTTCAAAACTGTTTCGCACTTAAACAAATTTTCAACAAGTTTTCAAACAAGTTCTTAACACATCCTTACATGGATTATTTATTAACTATTCTGAAAATTTTCTATTCACACACTACAATTTCAAAACAATTCAAAAGTGAGCTTAAGTACCTAAGAGCCCATGGATAACCATGGATGAAGAGGATGCTAATACCTTCCCTTTCCATAACCTACCCCCCGGACCCAAAATATTCTCTAAGGTCTTTCCTGTTCTTTTATAACCTTTCCTTATGGATAAAATAAAAGTCGGTGGCGACTCTTGCTATCCGCAACATTGTTTAAAGTCAGTTCACCGGGTTACAGTCAGACAGACTCTGCTGAACATTATCACAACTCCAGTGCTTTTTCTAGAAGATGCTCCTGCTGAAGATTCTGCAATGATAGAAGATACTCCTGCATCTGACATGGAGATTGATCATCCAATGGCAACTGCATCTGCTTCTGAACCTTCTGCATCTGAGAGGAAGACTGAGATTCCAGATGTTGTCCAAGAAGTCAAGGAAATCAGAACATGGATGATAAAACAGGAACAAACTACTGAAGAGATCAAGACTTGGATGGCCAAGCAAGAAGAGTCCACTGCTAAGATTACGGATCTTCTGACCTTGATTGCTTCTCGCAAGCCCTAGTTTTCTTTTTCATGTCTTTGCATTCTTGTTTTGCACTTGTTTTCTGTTTGTTCTATTTTCTATCATCTGTTGTATGAACTTCTTATGCCTTTGTGCTATTTTGATCTGATTAAATCTGGTTGTTTTGTCTTTCATTTCTGTGTTGTGTTTTTTCTCTTCTTCTGTTATCTTTTCTGTCTTTAGAATTCTTTTTGATTATGACAAAAAGGGGGAGAAAGAGAATTTGACTGTTCAATCCATAAGCAAATACTAAAATGAAATTCAGACATTATTTTAATCTAACATTGAATCTTAAGACTTTCAGATCTTATTATTTCATCTAACAAAATGATCTGAAGTTACCCTGAGAATTATCCAACCAGGCTCTGATCCTTGAAAGCAAATTTTGACTCTGATTCTGGAAGATACACCAGACTTTTCATTTTGAAAGAAATTATCAGACTCTAATTCTGGAAAACATCCAAGCTCTGATTCTTTCTCTCAACAAGGATTTCTACCAGGTTTTGAAATATACTCAAACAAAAAGGGAAGTGTTCTCTTCTATCAGAGTATTCATTTCAGGGGGAGATTCTTAATCTCAGAGGGAGTTATTTATTTTATTTCTCTTTATTGAACAAAATTCCCTATGTTTTGTCATCATCAAAAAGGGGGAGATTGTTAGAACACAGATTGGTGTTTCTTATATCTCTATGTTTGATGATAACTGTTATGGAATTTTGTAGTAAGAAAATATACACTCTAAAATTTGTTCAAAGTATTATTGTTTCAGGTATAAAATTAAATACTCTTAAAGAAGCAAAATACATAAGTACAAAGAAACTATGCAAAGCTCTGAAGCATCAGATGCAAGACTATCAGAAGATTCTGAAGCGCTGCCAGAAGGATCTGAAGCAGAAGCTACAGAATGATATGAAGCGTTAATGAAAGAAGTGTATAAAAGTTGAGGCTTTGACAATCAGACTCTTATCATTAATATTCACGCTCTTAGCACATACTACTGCATACTCTGATGAAGACTCTAATCAAGATTGAGACTCTGATACATTAAAGATCTGATCATCTATCAAGACTCTGAACTTATCATTCATCTTAAGCTCTGATCATCTTAAAGCATTCCATACCTTTTAAGCTTACTACAAGTTCTGAAGTGCAGATTATGAAGACTTCATTCTGAAGGAAGCTTGTTGAAGAAGTTGTAAACTTGATTAGGCGTGGTGCTACTTCCAAAGTAACCAACGACTAATTTGTCCAAAGAAGTGACGTGGTGCAAATCCCAAGGCTTCTACAACCATACCTTTCTGCAGAAAGCATATCTCTGCCCATACTTTTGGTGATGAAAATTCATACAGTCAAATATTATATTCAGCTGCACATCACTCAAAGCATTTGAAAAATCTATAAAAGGAGAATACTTCAACATTTTGAGGTTGCTAATTCACCACTCACCATTTTGCTCATTGCTAGATCACTCAGAAAGAAAGACACGCTTGATTCATAAAAGAGAAAATCTCACAAGATCTTACTCATTTGATCTCTCATAAAACCATATAGTTTTTGTTGTACTTAATCTTAAGTGTAAACATCACAATTGTGATACAACTTATTAGAAGCATTCAAACACTTGTTAGTTTACATTAAATTGTAAGAAGTTCCTTAAGAAGACCAAGGTGTGGTCAGTAGTTCTTGAGAAGACTAAGACAATTGTTCTTAGTGCTTTCTATTGTAATCAGTTGATCAATAGTGGATTAAGTCCTTGTAGAGAAAGGCAAATCATCTTTGATAAGGTGGACTGGAGTAGTTGAGTTCAACGAACCAGGATAAAAATCTTGAGTTGTTTTTATTGCCATATTTCTTAAAACTCTTATTCAACCCCCCCCCCCCCCCCTTCTAAGTGTTTTTCTCACCTTCAAGACGCAGCCAGTCAAAAAGACCCAAATGAAAATCGGAGAATGGCAGTCTGAGCCGGACCTCTTTAAAATAAAACTCGTGCATGGGAAATGTCTGTCGCCCATATCTCGAGCAGACACGGTGATGTTCCTTGGAACGGTACACTTGCCAGTTCTGCGGCTCTCCTTCCACCCGGTCCTCCATAGTGGTATGGGCGTCGGACGTGTCAAAGGCAAAACAAGAAGGGGTGGATAGAGGCTCCTCGGCCACCCATTCCTCGATGGGGAGAACTCTCTCGTCAAAATCTGGAACCTCAGGCTCGTTGTCTTCGACCGTCGTCCCCGGGATCAAGGCTGACATGAACATCTGAAAAGCAGAGGATAATGATGAATTTGATAGCCAAGATCAAATCCACCCTTCCACCGCAGGTCAAGTGAAAGGGCGACGAGGGCGGTTTCGCGAACAAAAGACACAACGCCCGGGCAAGCTCCCGAGGAGCATTTCCCCACCACTTCTCCAAGGGACTTTCAAACTAACCTATCGCCCCTCCCCGGGGATTCATCAGAAGAAGCATCCGTCCCCGGGGCATTCATCAGAGTAATCAATCCTCCCCGGCGTATTTATCTAAACAACCCTAAAATTCCGTCAACTACGGCGGAGATTCGCATTTCTCCTCAGGGCACTCATCGCGCCACGACCACAAACCCAAAATAAACGGCGAAAATAAAAGAAAGGAGGAAGAAAACTCACTTTATAGCGGCGGTTGACAGAATGCAAGACGGACGGCGCGGCGGCGATTTACGTCAATGACGGACGGGGAAAAACTACAGAGCTTGGTAAGTAGGCAAGGTGAAAAGTAAAAAGTGCGCGGGGACTACCATATTTATAACCCGACGCGGAACTCGAAGAGGCACTAGGCCCTTGAGTTCCCTAGGGTAGCCGCCCTCACGCTCATTCAACGCGTGACACGTGGAGGTAATCTGACATTCACGTCCCTTCAAATGCCTTTGCCCCGCGCACTCGGCGACGTGGAGAGACCTTCGCTCACACGCACCTCGCCGAACACGAGGCGGCGGAATCCCGCGCCTCGCGACCTTCTTCCTCGGAACAATGTTCTCAAGTCCTTGCTCTTCCCCTGAAGAGCTTCGACTTGGGGGGCTCCTGTTCTGGCCTGGGCCCCAGCCTCAACTCGTGGCCCAACCCAATGATACACAATAAAGGCCCAATATGGTTTAAGTATGCTGACCGAGCACGTGACCCCTCGACGGGTAGGGCATGCTCCCGTCGAGCAGAACAGCCTATGCGCTCTCCCCCTCGCGGGGAGGCGCTTCCAACCACTATCCCCCGTCGGGCAGAACAACCTTCCGCGGGCAGAATCCCCATGCCAACGAGTAGGACAACATGTCTCCCCCACGCCCTCGTGTGCTCCCCTCTGCAAGGAGAACAACACACCTTCGGATAACCTCACAGGCTCCCCTCCACGGGGAGATCAACGTGCCATTCACACGATCTCCACGTGCTCCCCTCCGCGGGGACACGTCACCAACCAACTGCCCACCTCCGAAAGAGCAAGTCAAACCTACTTTCCGAAGATCACGGGACAGTTGGACTAGGGCGAAGACCACGTCCTGGTCTTCACGTAAGCCCTAGCAGTCACCTGGGTTGGGCCTGACAATCTAACCCAACACAAGTGACCGTTGACCCAGTGTTGGGGTCTCTCTATAAATACCCTCTTCCACAAGAGGGTCAGGTAATTCACTTCTTACCCCTTTTTCTGTGCTTGTGACCACTATGCCCATATACTTACTTTGGCATCGGAGTGCCTTGCAGGTACACCCCTCCTCCTCCTTATCACTGGTAAATAGGCGGCAGTCCAACAGAGTGTGGCCAGCTAGTGATCCCCTTCTGATCAGGTCAGATCACTTGGCTTGTTGGCTTTAGTTGACATTGTTTTGACAATAGGCTTAGGAACTTTTGGTATTGGACCAATGAAGGTTCTGACAGCAGGATTAAGCACTGAAATTCTGGAACGCAGATACCAGATGTCGAGAGAGATGTCACAACACTGGGATCAAAACAGCTTGATCACACAAACAAATATGCAGAAACTTAAATGACAAAAAAGTAAAATAACACACGTAGTTGCTAACTCAGTTCGGTGTAACTCACCTACATCTGGGGGCTACCAAGTCAGGAAAGAAATTCACTATGATAGTATTAGTTCATAGTTAAACTCCTCCGTTTACAACTTCTCTCCTAATCATTACCTTATGCAATTTCTACCTAGAAACCCTATAGATATGAGATCCCCCTCTCACTTCCTAATGAGTCACAATCCTAGTGACAATACCTCAAGAAACCAAAAAGAATAAGAACACTCTTCCAACTACAATACTTGGTTTTGCTTAAAAGTCTCAACCAAGAACAATACATGATCTGCGGTCGCTCGCAGATCAAAACCGAGTGATTTGAAAAACGTAGTAAAAGCGACGGTAACTCGGATGTCGATTCACAAGGATTCTTATTTAAAATAGCCAATTGATACAAATTGGGGGAGGGGGTTGTTTGTTGAAGAATTCGATTAAAGAAGTAAAGGGCAAAAATAATTGATTTTGAAAGAAGTGATTAAAAACAGGTAAATTCACCGGTTCGACTCCCAACTTATCATCGGTTATTACAATTCAATATTTTCAAAAGATTTCAATTCCTATTCGATTGCAATATTGAAGAACAAGCACCGACAATACCGCACGATTTTTATTCCTAATTACCGAATTAAACAGACGGTTAAAGATTGCACAAATTAACGAAAAAGCTAAGTTAATCCGCGATTGAGTTAAGGAATATTGATAGATTGAATTAAATCCAATTCATCTTATAATAACGAATTAAGCAAACGAAATTGTAAAACAATTTGGAACGGGATTAAATAAAATAAATTGCAATTGGAATTGAAATAAACCACAAAGAAATTACGGGGTTCGAAACCGGCGAATTTCCCCTTAGGATTAGTTCGCCATGAAAACAATATAAAGCAAGAAAGAAATTCGTAAAACTAAACTAGGGTAAATGTTTTGCATCACAGCAGCAACCTTAAACAGAATAAGGTTTGCTTTACACACTCAACTGAGGTAGAAACCTAAACCAGGTCCGAAAGGGGTAAAAACTACATTATCACAAGTCAGAAACTTCAATGAATTATTCGAGACTCAAGCAATCCGAATCAGCTTCTTCGTGCAACATGAAAGTTGTAGATCTTTTCCTTAGCTTTCCAACGACTGGTAGAACGCCTCGATCTGATTCTTGTATCTCCAGTTATGAATTTTTCATTAAAAGCTGCTAATGCTGAAAATAACAGGAAATTAAACAAACTAAACTATAGAAATGCCTAAGTCTAAACATAGAGGACGGTGCATTAAAATGCACTGATCAATACACTCTTTCTTAAAAGCTTTAGAGTGGACAATCAGAAGATACATGAGTGACACACAAAGTTTCCTAAAAAGGCTAAAGGATCCTTTTTACGAAAACCAACACAATCTGTCAAAACAGAAGTTCTCACAATATCCTCCATTGGATAAATCAAACGTGTGAGTTAAAACACATTAAAAATACCAAAACAGTCATGCCCTAACTTTCTGATATAACATGTTCTAGCACATGTCACAACATCATACTGAACATGATGTCTGACTAACATGAAAAAACATTTGGCTTAACATCTTGCTGGCAACATGTTTTCCCAAAATGTTGCCAATACAAAAACCACAGAACTTACAATCTCCCCCTTTGCCAATCTTCGCTAAAACAACCTTAGCACACATCAGAGGTATACACAGCAAAATCAAAACAGAAACACCAGACAACAAGAACCATAAACCCAAAAAATGTCAAGGCAGTAGAGCATACCTGACAACACAATGTCAAGACATCTAGCCTGATATCACAAATCAAATAGATCAACAAATCTACATAAGAACATGTAAGCTTTGTACAAAATACAATTGTGTAGCTACAAATAAGACATGTACAAAGCTCCCCTTGTCATACATAACCAGTACTCCCTCTGAAGAGGAAAACCAAAAACACAAAAAGATACACATGAACTCTTGCAAGTTCATACAATAGAACTTAAAACTTCAAAGACATCAAACACACAAGCAGTACTCCCCCTGAACATCACAACCTACTGCAGAGAAAATGCATTCTCCCAGACACAACATATGGTTCCACATCAGTAGCAGCAACAAGTATGACAGACTATCATGCTCCCTTTAAAAATTTGCATACATACAAGCAACACCAATGAAAAACTACTCTTCCAAAGCAGTAGTATGAACATGATATAAATTCATGACATCTGATCCAACATCAGAAACAACAAACATATCAACATTTTACTCCCCCTTTTTAGCCAAAAATTGACAAAAAGTAGAGTAAATGTAAACAAACATAAATGAAAACACACATATGGAAGCAAACACAAATAACACTAATGGAAACAAATAGTATCAGATGGAATCACACAATCAGATCATATATGAATGATCTTCCAACTTTTTCATATGTCAAAGATCCTTCTACACTCCTTGAAGCTATCACATGATTTAGGAGTGTTGATACTGAACTCCCTCGTTACAGCCTTAAAACACGTCTTCTTCAAACCAACCATTCTATCTTGCAAAGATCTTTTATTCCATCCATTAACAAGCGCCACTTGCTCAGGCTTACCAAACATCAGAGAATAGAGGAAATATGAAATATGAGTTGCATTCCTCCATTTATGTAATTGCTACAACTCCTCAACAGTGCCAATTCTCACTTCACAACTTATGTCCTTAAGATAATTTCTATATGAAGCATTAGTAAACATAACATTCAGCTGACCCTTAGTGTCTACACACTTCAATATAACCTCTACTTTATTAAGACTCCTGATTAGTTGATTATACCTGTCAGGGTTCATGTTCTAGATGAAATATCTGATAACATTCAGACCCTTACAATAGAATGTCAGAACAATAGCCTTGTCATTATGTTTCTTCAGCATCTAATTCATCTACACTAATTGAAAACAACCTCCTCTGACTTCACCATACTTAGCTTCATTAGTTGATCGCGACTTTCTATGTCTAACTCAATTAACTGCAAGTGCACAGTTTATCGCGTAGTAATAATAGATATCGATCCCACCGGGACTCGTAATCAAACTAGTATTTTCGGGTGTTACTGTGTTTAGCTAGGTTGGTAATGTTTTAGGGGAATAAAAACAAAATAAGTGTGCAAACTAAAGGGAACTAAAGCTTTTAATTAAGGTATAAATGCTTGAATCGGTATGTAATATGTTAGTTCTTCAGGGATTCTACAGGTCACCGGTGTCTTTAGGTTTTCAAAAATAGTTTAAGAAGAAAATGATGGTTTAAAGACCTTTGTCTCACGATGGTTGTTGACGTTAGTCGCAACTCTAAGGCGGAACGTATGTTGTCGCTATCCCGTTCGGGGTTAAAGTTACTTTTTGAAAACTATTAAGTTCTAATTCCTTTTAAAGCGTTGTCGCTGTTTTTAAAATGAATGCCTAGTTTTTACTATCTGGACTTAACCTCAGTTGTCGCTTGTTGGTTCGTACCTTTACGAATTTCCCACTGTCGTGGCAAAACTACTGTAAATAATTTCTCGTTGTCGCGACGAAGGTTTATTTAGAAAAATCGATTTAAAAACTGAAGCCATAAATAATTTTTGAAAAGGTAGGTATACACCGGTTAATTATCGAATCCCATCAGATTATTTATTACATACCGATTACTTAAGATTTAGCCAGACACGGAATATAAATTAACAACACGTAAATAATGGTAGAAAATAATAATATGCATTATAATGGGAAATAGAAATCAATTAACGATTAGAATAAAAACCTGTAAACAATTCGATTGGCTTTTGGGAAATCCTCCAAAATGGCGACAGGATTTAGTCTTTATGCCAATTACTCGTACAGAATAGAAATGGGAAAGTAAAACAACAATTGCAAGGAAAGAAAGAAAAAAGGAAACAAAATAACGATAAGAAAATGGGAAACTGAAAATTGTTCTGAAAGTAAATTGGCAGCACTTCGTCTCTTCAATGCGGCTCCCCTTTTCTGGTACCAACTCCCTCCTTTTATAGATGGGATTTTCAACGGTTTATTTCTTCGGGAAGTGGGAATGATATCAGAAAATATAGGAGTTAGTGGTCCACTCCTCTTTGGCATTTTCAGCACTTCACAGCACGTGCAGAAAATCTGCATTTTAACTCCATGACGGTCGTCATGGACCTGTGACGGTCGTCACACTCTAGTGACAGTCGTCATATCAACATAACTCGTTTTTTGCTGGTTTTGGCCTGTTTTTCACCTGTAAATGCTTGTTTTCTTCATCTTGCTCCATTTGAGCTTGGACTTAGGATACCTGCAAAATACTGGACAAATAGTGTGGAAATATCCGAAATCGGAGTGAAAACGGTCGCTGGTTAGTAGAAAAGTACGTCATTATGTATATACGATTTCGCGTTATCAAACTCCCCTAAACTTGAATCTTTGCTTGTCCTCAAGTAAAGGTAGGAAAAATTTAAAGTTCGGCAAGCACGCGACACGCTCTTCCCTTGATAAGATTTCTCGGACGCCAAGTTAAGAAAAACCAGGGATCCAATGGAAACAAAGCGGATACGGCAACGACACTTGATTGTAAGTCTTCGAAGGCCTCTCTTTTATGCAAGCCAGTCTTAATCATGTTACTGCAGCTCGGCTTCAAGTTTCTCGCAACAAATTTTACCCGGCTTTGCTTTGGCGCAGTCACATTAAGCCCGTTATCCATACACGTTCACGACAAGAAAACCTGTTGGCGATTATGATCTCTTTGCTAGTTTGATTTTTTTTCTTTGCACATATGCTCATTCTGCTATAGATCTGCAAGAGTTTCGTACCGTTGGGCTAAATGCTAGGGCGAGGAGCACCTAACTTAGAAGGGACATGTCTCTACATTCAAGCTATATGGCTTTTTCTTTTCTTTCATGATTATTGAATTCATACTAGAGATCACACACTTATTTGCACCGGTTTCTTGCTTAGAATAGTTTAGGATGGTGCTGACTGCTCGTATAAACTACTGGGGGCTCCGTTCGAGTCGAAACTTGAGGCTTTGGTACGAGTAAGTAGTGAGACTGACTCGCATAAACCAGAGGTCTAAGGTATCAAGGCGTAGAAGCTTTGTTAGAATTTTCTTCTCGGAGATTCTAAACTTGGTAAGGCTTAGGCGTGTCACGTGATGCTTCAGAGAGGATAAAAGTTTCTTTGTATAAGTCGGATAAAGCGCGGGGAGTTCACGTAACGGAGGTATATATATATATATATATATATATATATATATAAGAGCTTATTTGCCGAAATTAAACTTGCTTTAAATTGAAAATTTGAAAGAAAAAGTACAATTGGAAATGGGAAATGACAGGGAAAAGGGAAATAACGGTCCGCTCCCACACTATCTCAATCAGTGTCCTCACTAATTTGAAAGAATGCGGAAGGGAAAAATACAAAGGAAAGAAAAAAAACAAAATGACAAGAAATGAAAAATTACTACTAATCCATTCCTCTTCCTCGATCTTTACCTCTACCTCTGGCTGTACCGTCGCGTGTCGCGAGGTTCAAAGCTCCGGTGTGGAAGATGTAATGGCGGAGGCCGTCGACTCGCACAGTGAGGTTTTCCATCTCATCGGCCATGCCGGAATGGACATCCTGGATCTGTTGCAAAGATTGCCTCATGTGACTGGTTTATTCTCTCTGCCACACTTTGAATTCTGCAGCCCGTCGGTTCTGCTGTTCCATCATAAGCATCATCTAATTCTGTTGTTCGATGCAGCGGAGGAGGGCCTCGGATGTGTCATCAGTGGCGGGACAGTGGCGGCGGCGCGAGGAAGGGCCTTCGGCAGCAGGTGCTTGTGATGGCTCTGTCTAACTCCTCTTGAACTTCATCCCTGGGCTCTTGGGCATTATCCCGAGTTGGGGCAGTGGTATCGAAAAGCCAGTTGGCTCTGTCCTGCGGATGCACTCGGGTGCGTGAAGGCATGATGATGCTCTGGATAGTGCGGCCTCGCACTACCGGATGATATTTCCCATCTTTTATAGTGGTTACTTCCAGCTTGAGGTCGTCCATAGTTCTCAGAACAGTGTCTAACTTGTCTGTGTTTTGTTCAGGAGTGAGGTCAGGAAAGTTATGGTAGTTAGGAGGGGTCTGAGGATCTATCTCCACTTCGGACTCATAATCTTGGTAGTACAAATAGTCATGTGCTTCTGAGATTTGATCACTGTCATACATGTAAGCCTAGGGTGTGGAGTGAGGTGATGGGGGTCCCATAGGCTCGTCCAATTCATAAAGCCAATTGTCTCTATTATGGATACTGGTTAGCTCATGGTTGGGCAATGTGAAAAGGTGGACAGGTTGATCAGCTATGAGGTATTTGTAGGCTCCTGGTCCTAAGGTACCTAAGATACGTCTGTTGAAGCAGAACTGGATGTCCATTAATCTGAGGTTGCCGAAACGAACGGCTTTGTTCAGGTAATACCTCAGGCCAATTTTGTGGGCGATCATGGTGACTAAGCCTCCTATTAAAATGGGTGAGTGAGGTTCCTGATTAAGGCGTGTAAATGCCCTCATCATAAAAGGGACAACATTTACAGGGCGGCCTTGTGAAGCACAGAAAAGGATGAACAAGTCTTCCTTTGAGACTGTTGTAATGTTTTCCTCCTTCCAAAAGAGGGTATGGGCTAAAATCCTATGAAAATATCGGAAGGCTGGATTGTGTATCTCGTTGTTGTGCATGTCATTCGGTTCAGGGTGATAGTTACCGGTGATGGTACCCCAGAATTATTCTAACTCGAGATCAATGTCCTCTTCAGTGGTGGTAAACACAAAAGGTCCGCTAGGGAAGCCTAGGATGTTAGCTAACGATGTACGATTGTGTGTTTAGTCCACTCCAAACATTCTAAAGGTTATAAGCTCTTTAGTGGATCCATAGCCATGTTCGAGTAAGTAACTTAAGGAGCTAAGGAATTCGAACGTCAGTTCGCGGTAGGTAGCAAATCGGGTCTTTAGAGCAGTTTGCTCCCAGCCTAATTGGTTAAATAAATATTGAATGCTATCCTGGATTCCTAGCTTGTCCATGGTGGGTCTATCATAGTACAGAGTCGAATCAAAGCTTCTCTGAGTCAATGCCTCAAATCTGGCCTTATGAGCTAGTCCTCTAAATACAACAGTCGTAACGTCGATGTCAGCCATACTCGTTAGTCGGATAAAAACGGGAGAAAAGTAGAACGACTTTAAAATCCTGGAAAAGTTAAAATCACATTCATTCAGATCATATTTTTAAGAAGCAAAGGGTGATAAAAGAAATAGAAAAAAATAAATAGTAGAAAAATAAGAAAATAAAAATTTATAGAAATTATAAGTTAAAAGGAAAACATAGTTTTAATAAATTTAGAAGGGAAAAATGGGAAGAATTGGGTTGCCTCCCAATCAGCGTTGTCTTTAACGTCAGAAGCCTGACGATAGCTTGGCTATAAGCTATTCGGGAAGCTCGAGCAATTTCATATTGCTCACGTGGTCGCTGTGCTCATTTTGATTATAATGCTTTAAACGCTGTCTGTTTACTATAAACGGTGCGTTGATCTTATTTCTGATTTCAACAGCTCCACTCTTAAGGACTTTGGTGACCTCAAAGGGTCCAGACCATCTAGATTTTAATTTTCCAGGGAAAAGTTTTAATCTGGAGTTGAATAGGAGCACGATGTCTCCCACACTGAATTGTTTCCGGATCGAACGTTTATCATGCCATTTCTTGGTTCTTTCTTTGTAGATACGTGCATTCTCGTATGCGTCCAATCTGAGCTCTTCCAATTCATGAAGGTTCAAGATCCGTTTCTCTCCTGCCGCGGTGTATTTGAAGTTCAGCGTCTTAATAGCCCAGAAGGCTTTATGCTCTAATTCTACCGACAGGTGACATGATTTTCCGTAAACTAGTTTAAATGGTGTGGTACCTATTGGTGTTTTAAAGGCGGTCATATAAGCCCATAAAGCTTCGTTTAGCTTTGATGACCAATCTTTCCTGGAGGTTGCGACAGTCTTTTCCAAAATTTGCTTTATTTCTCTGTTCGAAACCTCTACTTGTCCACTAGTTTGTGGATGATACGGTGTGGCTACGCGGTGTTTGACTCCGTATTTGGAGAGGAGTTTGTTAAAGATTCGCGATATGAAGTGCGAACCACCGCCACTAATGACGAGTCGGGGAACACCGAATCTAGGAAAGATTGTGTTTCTAAAGAGTTTGACGACTACTCGTGTGTCATTTGTTGGAGAGGCAAGGGCCTCTATCCATTTAGATACATAATCGACAGCGACGAGTATATATTTGTTTCCAAAAGAAGACGGGAAAGGTCCCATGAAGTCTATTCCCTAAACGTCAAAGATTTCTACTTCTAAAATTCCTTTCTGAGGCATTTCATCGCGTCTTGATATGTTGCTAGTGCGTTGGCACCGGTCGCATTTTAGTACAGCGATATGGACATCCTTCCACATGTTGGGCCAAAATAGGCCAGATTGTAGAATTTTAGCGCACGTCTTTGAGGTGCTAGCATGACCACCATAAGGTGCTGAATGGTATTGGGAAATGATGTCTTCTATTTCTTCCTCTGGGACACAGTGACGGTATAAGTTGTCGGCGCCTCGTTTGAAGAGTAGAGGTTCGTCCCAGTAGTAATGCTTTAAGTCGTGGAAGAATTTCTTCTTTTGTTGATAAGTTAGGTCCGGTGGAAGCACGCCTGCGGCCAAGTAATTAACGATGTCGGCAAACCACGACAAAGTGGCTTGGGCATAAACAACTTCCACGACTTTTTCCAGTTCTGGTTCTTCCGAAGTTGAGTTGGACATATCGCTTTCCAATTTGGCTATCAGATGTTCGTAGGGAAAGTCGTCATTGATAGGCACTGGTTCTTGTTTAATGCCCTCTATACGGGATAAGTGATCTGCAACTACGTTCTCGGTCCTCTTCTTATCTTTAATTTCTAAGTCGAACTCTTGTAATAATAGGATCCATCTCAATAATCTTGGTTTGGCGTCCTTTTTTCTTATTAGGTACCTAATGGCAGCGTGATCTGTGTATATGATTATTTTGGCTCCTACCAAGTAGGAACGAAATTTGTCAAGAGCAAACACGACTGTTAGAAGTTCCTTTTCCGTTGTGGCGTAGTTCATTTGGGCAGGGTCTAAAGTTCTACTGGCGTAGTAGATAGCGTGAAGCTTCTTGTCTTTCCTTTGTCCTAGAACTGCGCCTACAGCGTAATCACTCGCATCGCACATGATTTTGAATGGTAGTCGCCAATCTGAGGGTTGCATGATTGGTGCGGTGATAAGTGCTGACTTTAGAGTTTCAAATGCTTCTAAGCATTCTCTGTCGAAGATGAACTCGGCATCTTTCATTAACAAACCTGTAATAGGTTTTGTGATTTTCGAGAAATCCTTTATGAATCTTCGGTAGAATCCAGCGTGTCCTAAGAAGCTTCGTATTTCTCGTACGGTTTTCGGAGGTTGAAGATCCTTTATGATCTCTATTTTAGCTTTGTCAACTTCAATCCCTTTTTCAGATATGACGTGTCCTAAAACAATGCCTTGTCGGACCATGAAATGGCATTTTTCCCAATTAAGGACAAGGTTCACTTTAGCGCATCTTTTGAGTACCATTTCTAAATTCGACAGACAGCTTTCAAAACTTTTTCCGCATACAGAGAAGTCATCCATGAACACCTCCATGATGTCGTCTATGTAATCCGCAAAGATTGCCATCATGCATCTTTGGAAGGTTGCTGGAGCATTGCACAGTCCGAACGGCATTCGGCGATAAGCAAAAGTACCATAAGGACAGGTGAATGTCGCCTTTTCTTGGTCATCGGGGTGAATAGAAATTTGAAAGAATCCCGAATAACCATCTAGATAGCAGAAGTACAAATGTTTCGCTAGTCATTCCAACATCTGGTCTATGAAAGGTAAGGGGAAGTGATCTTTCCAAGTTGCCTTGTTCAGTTTTCTGTAATCGATACACATGCTGTTTCCGGTCACAACTCTTTGGGTTATCGATTCACCTTTCGCATTCTTCACTACAGTAACGCCTCCTTTCTTTGGTACTACATGTACTGGGCTGACCCATTGGCTGTCGGAGATCGGGTATATGATTCCTGCGTCTAGTAACTTTTTCACCTCGTCTTTGACTACAGTACTTAGGATCGGGTTTATCCTTCTCTGATGTTCTCTTGAAGTTTTGCAGTCTTCCTCTAGCATGATATGGTGCATACAGATGGAAGGACTTATGCCTTTTAGATCGCTTATATTATAGCCTAACGCAGTTGGGTATTTCCTTAGGACTTCTAGTAATTGCTCAGTTTTTGATTGTCCTAAATTAGCGTTGACTATTACTGGTCTTTTGAATTCTGTATCTAGGAATTCGTACCTGAGGGTTTTAGGTAGTTCTTTAAGTTCTAAAGCTGGGTTTTTCAGACCTGGCGTGTGATTTGGAGTGAGTGCTAAGATCTCGCTCAAACTATCATCTTTGTATGGTGCACGCCAGTTGTCGTCTTCATGAATAGCAGGGATCTGGATTTTCATGATTTCAGAATATGTAGTTTCTTCCTTCTCTAATTCTCGTATGCATTCGTCAATGACATCTATTATATAGCATGTGTCATCTATAGTTGGTGCCTTCAAGAACTTAGTAAGGATGAACTCTATCTTTTCTTCTCCTACTTCGAATGTTAGCCTTCCTTTCTTTACGTCTATGATAGCTCCGGCTGTCGCTAGGAACGGTCTTCCTAGGATAATTGGGGTAACAGAGTCTTCTTTGATGTCCATGATTATGAAGTCGGTTGGGATATAGAATTGGCCTATGCATACTGGAACGTTTTCCAGTACACCGACGGGATATTTGACTGATCGGTCAGCCAATTGCACGAACATTTTAGTCGGTCTTAGTTCTCCCATATTCAGCTTTTTGCATATAGATAAAGGCATGACGCTTATACTGGCTCCTAGATCGCATAGAGCTTTGTCTATAACGAACTTTCCTATGACACAAGGTATGGAGAAACTACCTGGGTCTTTTAGTTTAGGAGGCATGTTGTTTTGAATGATTGCGCTACATTCGGCAGTAAGTGTCACTGTCTTGTTATCCTCTATTTTCCTTTTATTAGACAAGATTTCTTTAAGAAACTTAGCGTATGACGACATTTGAGTTATCGCTTCTGTGAATGGAATAGTGATGTTTAGTTGTTTCAGAAGTTCAACAAATTTCTTAAATTGTCCTGAAGTTTTGGAGTTTATTAATCTTTGAGGATAAGGGATAGGTGGTTTATATGGCGCTGGAGGCACATATGAGTTTTCATCTTTGGCGGCTTTTTGCTCGTCACATTCCTTCTTTTCTGTTTCAGACTCCTTTTTTGTTGGTTTATCAGATTTCTGATGCATTACTAAATCTTCATTCCTAGGATCTGTTGGGCCTTCCAATTCTTTTCCACTTCTCAATATAACAGCGTTTGCGTGGCCTTTCGGATTAGGTTCTGGCTGGCCTGGAAATGTTCCAGCTGGGGCAGCTGCAGAGGCTTGTTGTTGAGCCACTTGTGATATCTGCGTTTCGAGCATCTTATTGTGGGTGGCTAAAGCGTATACTTTTCCGGTCAGCTGTTTAATTTGCTTGCTAGTGTGTATGTTTTGATTCAGGAATTCTTTATTTGTTTGAGCTTGAGCAGCTATGAATTTTTCCATCATCACTTCGAGGTTTGATTTCCTAGGGGCAGTCTGGGCAGCATCGGTTGGTTTCTGATATCCTGGCGGAGCAGCGGGTGCTTGCAAGGCATTACCGTTCTTGTAGGAAAAGTTTGGGTGGTTCCTCCATCCTGGGTTGTAAGTATTTGCGTACGAATTTCCTTGAGCATAGTTTACTTGGTCCGGTGGGATTCCTGCCAACAATGGGCACTCGGGCGCATTATGAGTGGCAATTCCATATAACTCGCAGTTTGGAGTTACAGCAGCTACGGTTGCAGTTGGGGTAACGGTCAGACTGTCGATTTTCTACGCTAGAGCATCTACCTTAGCGTTGAACTTTTCAAGGCTGCTGATCTCGTACACCCCACCTTTCGCTGCGGGTTTCTCTGCTGGAGTTCTTTCACCTCCCCACTGGCAGTGGTTCTGAGACATGTTTTCGATAAGTTGATAGGCTTCATCGTATGGCTTATCCATAAGTGCACCGCCCGCGGCGGCGTCTACCGTTAATCTGGTGTTATACAGAAGCCCATTGTAGAAAGTATGGATCGTCACCCAGTCTTCTAAACCATGGTGAGGACATGCTCTCATCATATCTTTGAACCTTTCCCACGCTTCGTAGAGAGATTCAGTATCTTTTTGTCGAAATCCGTTGATTTGAGCTCTAAGCATATCAGTTTTGCTTGGCGGAAAGTATCTCGCTAAGAAAATGTTCTTCAACTGTTCCCACATCATAATGGATTTGGATGGTAAGGATTGTAACCATGTCCAAGCTCTATCTCTAAGAGAGAAAGGAAAAAGACGAAGTCTTATTGCGTCTGGAGTTACTCCATTTGCCTTCACTGTGTCTGCATATTGCACAAACTTCATTAAGTGTTCGTTCGGATCCTCAGTTGCATTTCCTGAGAATTGATTTTGTTGTACAGCTGACAGCAATGACGGTTTTAGTTCGAAATCGGTTCGATTGATAGCTGGGGCAACAATGCTACTTCAAGGTTCCAACTGAGAGGGTGTAGCATAGTCCTTCAGTGGTTTGTTCTGAGGTCCGTCAACCATCTTTGCTTCTTCAACATGAGGGTGAGCTAGAAGATCAGGAATATTGTGTTTTTGTTGATATTCGATGATGCGTCTTCTTAAATGTAAAAAGCGCTCTAGTTCGGCGATTGTAGGTTGTAAGATGTCGCCTTGTGAGCGAGTACTTGGCATACAATCGAAGAACGAGTAGAGGGAGAGAGAATAGTTAACCTAGTCTATACTGTGTAACAAAAGATTACACTATTGACTAAACGGGTCCCCGGCAACGACGCCAAAAACTTGATCGCGACTTTCTATGTCTAACTCAATTAACTGCAAGTGCACAGTCTATCGCGTAGTAATAATAGATATCGATCCCACAGGGACTCGTAATCAAACTAGTATTTTCGAGTGTTACTGTGTTTAGCTAGGTTGGTAATGTTTTAGGGGAATAAAAACAAAATAAGTGCGCAAACTAAAGTGAACTAAAACTTTTAATTAAGGTATAAATGCTTGAATCGGTATGTAATATGTTAGTTCTTCAGGGATTCTACAGGTCACCGGTGTCTTTAGCTTTTCAAAATTAGTTTAAGAAGAAAATGATGGTTTAAAGACCTTTATCTCACGATGGTTGTTGACGCTAGTCGCAACTCTAAGGCGGAACGTATGTTGCCGCTATCCCGTTCGGGGTTAAAGTTACTTTTTGAAAACTATTAAGTTCTAATTCCTTTTAAAGCGTTGTCGCTGTTTTTAAAATGAATGCCTAGTTTTTACTATCTGGACTTAACCTCAGCTGTCGCTTGTTGGTTCTTACCTTTATGAATTTCCCACTGTCGTGGCAAAACTACTGTAAATAATTTCTCGCTGTCGCGACGAAGGTTTATTTAGAAAAATCGATTTAAAAACTGAAGCCATAAATAAGTTTTGAAAAGGTAGGTATACACCGGTTAATTATCGAATCCCATCAGATTATTTATTACATACCGATTACTTAAGATTTAGCCAGACATGGAATATAAATTAACAACACGTAAATAATGGAAGAAAATAATAATATGCATTATAATGGGAAATAGAAATCAATTAACGATTAGAATAAAAACCTGTAAACAATTCGATTGGCTTTTGGGAAATCCTCCAAAATGGCGGCAGGATTTAGTCTTTATGCCAATTACTCGTACAGAATAGAAATGGGAAAGTAAAACAACAATTGCAAGGAAAGAAAGAAAAAAGGAAACAAAATAACGATAAGAAAATGGGAAACTGAAAATTGCTCTGGAAGTAAATTGGCAGCACTTCGTCTCTTTAATGCGGCTCCCCTTTTCTGGTACCAGCTCCCTCCTTTTATAGATGGGATTTTCAATGGTTTATTTCTTCGGGAAGTGGGAATGATATCAGAAAATATAGGAGTTAGTGGTCCACTCCTCTTTGGCATTTTCAGCACTTCACAGCACGTGCAGAAAATCTGCATTTTAACTCCATGACGGTCGTCATGGACCTGTGACGGTCGTCATATCAGCAGAACTCATTTTTTGCTGGTTTTGGCCTGTTTTTCACCTGGTTTTCACCTGTAAATGCTTGTTTTCTTCATCTTGCTCCATTTGAGCTTGGACTTAGGATACCTGCAAAATACTGGACAAATAGTATGGAAATATCCGAAATCAGAGTGAAAACGGTCGCTGGTTAGTAGAAAAGTACGTCATTATATATATACGATTTCGCGTTATCATTAGTACACCAAGAAACACATATTTGCTTCTTGTTAATCCAGGCAGTCATACTTTTTGTCAGAGATAAACTGTCATACATATCACTCACCCATTTTTCCTTGCATAATTTTTTTAGCATAACCTTTGTACTATAGGAGTAATGCATATCACAATACCTTGTTCCGATGATGCAATTCAAGATATGCTTCTCTATAATAATAAAACTCATTCTTGGTTCAAGCTTACAGACAAGACATGAGCTTGATATTTCCTTTGTAAACCCAATAATGTTTCTTTCAATAGAGTGTCTTGCATTGAGATCCTTGGATTGATCATAATTACCCTTACTAGAGAGATTCGAAGTGACTTGAGAGTCATCTGACACAATGCTGGAGAAATTACAACTTTCCTCTTTTCCTGCCTCACTAGTCTACACAGTGGATGTTCCAACAATGTCCTCAACATCATCCTTTGTTCTATAATTGAATCATCAATCACCACACTATTAGATTCCATTGTCATCCCAGTTATGGAGTTAAAGATTCTATAAGCTATGATGCATGAAGAGTAACCTAGAAATATCCCTTCATCTCTTCTGGGATCCATCTTACCCTTTTGGTCTCTGTTAGTAAGGACATATCATTTTCTTCCAAAAATATGGAAGTATTTCACTATAGGCTTCATTCCTTTCCATAGCTCATAGAGAGTGAATGAAGTGCACTCTCGCAAAGTGACCTTATTATGAATATAGCATGCAGTATGAAAGAGTAAGCAGTTATCTGAGATTCCCAAAGATAGCAGTTGCCTTTAGAGCTTATACCCTTCATCAGAACATCATTTTCTCATCTTTGACTAAACACTATGACTTGGAGAAAATGACTAACAAACCTTGATCACACAGATGACTAATGCTTATGAGATTAATAGTTAGTCCTTTCACAAGAAGAACATCTTCTAAACTATGTGATCCAACACCCATCAATTTATTAACTCCTTTGATTTCCGTTTAACACTGCCACCAAATCTGACAGCACCTGTGGGCAGAGACCTAATATCCATCATCAACTTTTGAACCCCTGTCATATGTCTAGAACGTCCGTTGTTAAAGTATCAATCTTCTCTAGTTGAGGCTTTCAAGGAAATGTGAGCTATAAGGTTAACACCCATATCTTTAACACTTCTCCTTTTTCTAAATTGCTTATCCTTGAAATGAGATGAGGATAATTGATTTCCATACAATTTATAAGAGATTTATATGACCATACTCTCCATAATAATGACATCTCCAACAAGATTGGTGATTATTTAGAGGTTCATTATGTCTGCCAGAATGTTGTAACATGTGGTTTAGCATTGTGACCATCTTCTTCCTTTCAGAAGGAAACAACTTTCCTTCAGACATTCTTCTTTGTTTATTATCAGGGTGATAATGACTTCTACATCTTCAGTATCTTTTATTAAATCAGTCCTATTTTTCATCCTTCTTAAGGAATATGTCATGTTATTGAGCTTGGAATTTAAAAGGGTTATCTCACTTTGAAGATGATAGACAACACCTAAGAGTTCCTTCTTCTCATTCTCTAATTCAACTATGACATTTTCTGATTTCCTCTGTCTTCTAACAATCTTCACACTTGTTGTAGGTTTACTTGTAGAACACATCCAGATCTTCATAGAGATCATTTTCATCACAAACTTCTACTTCATCAGCCCATCTTCCAGAGAGAGAAATAACAGGTTCAACAGTCTCTGTGTTGGATTCATCTTCTGACTCATCATCATCAGACCAAGAAATAGCCAACCCTTTTTTCTGCTTCTTGAGATAATTGGGACATTTTGACCTAATGTGGCCAAAACCTTCACACTCATAACACTGAGTCCCTTTACTTTGATCTGGCTTCTCTTCAACTCTAGTATTATTTTGAGAATTATTGTTATTCCTGATGTCAGATGTGATGTCCTTGACACATGGTCTTCCTTTTCTATTGAATTGCTTCCCAAGTAAAACGATGGTATTTGACAGTCCCTCATAAGTATCCAGGTTAGCTTGACCCTCTTTATCTTCAGCATTGGATACAAAAGCAATGCTTTTGTTCTTCTTTTCAATTCTATCATTCATGGTCAATTTAAAAGTTTGAAGTGACCCCACTAATTCTTCAACTCTCATACTGTTGATGTTTTAGGCTTCTTCTATGGTTGTGACCTTCATGTTAAATTTCTTAGGAAGAGACCTAAGAATCTTCCTCACCAACTTCTCTTCTGAAATCTTTTCTCCCAAGGCACTAAAGGCATTAGCTATTTCAAGAACATTCATGTGAAAGTCATGAATACTCTCATCTTCCCTCATCTTTAGATTTTCAAATATGGTAGCGAGCAACTGAAGTCTAGACATATTTACCTTAGATGTGCCTTCATGAATTGTCTTGAGAATTTCCCAAGCATCCTTAGCCACGGTACAAGTTTTGATCAACTTAAACACGTTCTTGTCAACTCCACTGAATAAAGCATTCAAGGCATTGGAGTTTCCAAGAGCAGACTCATCTTCTTCTTTGGTATAGTCCTCTTCAGGTTTCAAAGATTCCTTCCCATCTTTATCTTTCACCACAAGATGTTCTCGGCCTTTGGTGACAACTTTCTAAGTTTTTCTATCCACGGATTTTAAGAAAGCCACCATGCGTGCTTTCCAATAGTCATAGTTGGTTCCATCCAAAATAGGTGGTATATTCACATTACCTCCTCCTTTCTTGTCCATAGTGCCAAAAATAACAAAAACCCTTAGAGCTCACCTAAAAATAGAACAGGGTGACCTGCTTTGATTCCAATTGAAATTCTGGTGCGCAGATACCAGATGTTGAGACAAATGTCACAACACTGGGATCAAAACAACTTGATCACACAAATAAATATGCAAAAACTTAAATGACAGAAAAGTAAAATAACACCAGTAGTTGTTAACCCAGCTCGGTGCAACTCACCTACATCTGGGGGCTACCAAGCCAGGAAGGAAGTTAACTCCGATAGTATTATTTCAAAGCTAAACTCCCTCATTTACAACTTCTCGCCTAATCACTACCTTGTGCAACTTCTACCTAGAAACTCTCTAGATATGATATCCCCCTCTCACTTCCTAATAAGCCACAATCCCAGTGACAATATCTCAAGAAACAAAAAAAAAGAACACTTTTCCAACTACAATACTTGGTTTTTCTTAAAAGCTTCAACCAAGAACAATACACTCTTGCTTAAAAGCTTTAGAATGGACAATTAACAATGATCAATCAGTCTACCTCAATGTATAAGAAGATACATGAGTGACATACAAGCAAAAACACGATAAACACTAAAGAGACTCCAATACACGGCTAACCCTAATTTCCTCAAAATCCACACTTTCTTTAGGTTTAGAAACTCCTTTAAATAAGCATCACAGTTGCATGGGCTTGGGCTCTTAAAATAAAATGCAAAACGCCAGAAATCAAACTTTTAATCATTAGATACTTTCTTGCATAAAAAAGGAACGAAATACAAAGTTTCCTAAAAAGGCTCAAGGATCATTTTTACGAAAGCTATACTACTTTTTCCTTGATCGAAAGGTGTATAATGCATGACATGTCATCCAGTGTGATGGGCATATCACTATGCGGAAGATGAAAAGATGATGTATCAGTGTTATCTCTCAATAAACATTGTCATCATACCATGGTTAATAATAATATAAGCGGTCATGCATAAATCTCGTAGCTCAGATAGTTGCATAGCATCATGAAACCATTACTCCTCATGTTTCTCCAACCTTGCAACCTTCCGACCATGGTTGATGCATTTTAAAGAATCACAAAAGTGCAAAAATATACATCATCCTTAGAAAATTGGAATATTATAACAAATATGTTTCAAATAATAAATACATATAAATTTCACCTATCCTTCCCACATGTTCCTGGTAGTATGGTTGCATACATAGGGAGCAGTGATGTGTCATACGAGCCTCCTCCAAATTCCTTAGAACATCAGCAGGCGCACCGACCTGGGTAGGTGGGGTTTCCAGGGCAGCAATAAATGACACATAACTCCTCCGGGAAGACAAAGCTAAGATGCTTGAACCCCAGAAGTTGATGCATCCGCATCATATGAACTGACATCGATTGACAGTTGCGAGAATCAGGCTCTTTCGATGCAAACAAATGCATGCTGGATCATTCTCTCGAGCCTCAATCGATTTTAGTTATCAGCCATGTCACATATAATTAAACTAAACAATTCAGACAAAGTAGAATAAATAAAGTCTAGATGAAATACATTCAAAATCAAATCAAATAATGCATAGATACCAAATACTGAAATGCACTTTTGCATTCTGTGAAAATCAAATTTTGAAACCACATGAAAGTGTATTTTCGTATTTACATGCAACTAAGAAAAAATGCAAATGAGAGAAATACAGGGACACCAAAAATGTTCAAAATATAACACCCTAATTTTCTCCACATAATTTATAAATAAAATCAGAGTAATTTAAAACGATCAAACAATTAGGATGCTACCTCCAACTACAACCAGCTCATGCATTAGGACATGTAACACATATGGAATTAAAAAAAAAGAATCATAAAGCAAGTATGAACTTCAACATTTTATTAGCAGCGGAAAAACATCAAACAACTAATTAGTTTGACTATTCAAAACATAATTATAATATAATGTAATTCAAAGTAATTAACAAACACAGGAGATTCACATATTAATCTCCACCAAACATGAAATAAAGAAACCAAGCATCCTCCCCCCAGTGTTATATATCAGAGCAGGTGTCGGCTCAACTAAAGTAATAAGAATAGTAATCATTTCCACTCACATCCACGCCTCTACTGCAAATTATCTGCATGATGCCCATGTAAATGCAACATTCAAACAGAAGGGGTGAGAAATTAAAATCATATAATGAAACTGCATAATAATATGTAAGCATATGATTATCACATACATAATCACCAAATCCATAATTCACACTCCACCCAATCAATGATAATAATATAACATTTATGCAATGCAATGAGACTCCACCCCATGACTACCAAATGTGAATTCTCAGGTTCACTCGCTCTCGATCCCCACTGTAGGATCAGAGTACACCAGAAATTATTACCATCATCGTAGGTAACGCT
Organism: Lathyrus sativus; assembly: GCA_963859935.3. Classification (NCBI taxonomy): domain Eukaryota; kingdom Viridiplantae; phylum Streptophyta; class Magnoliopsida; order Fabales; family Fabaceae; genus Lathyrus; species Lathyrus sativus. Next base: position 669,869,254 of record OZ012738.1, read on the forward strand.
TCACCGATTCCCACATGGAACCAACTACTCGCACCCAATCCCCACCATAGTATTGAGGCTCACCAAAAGTGAACCACCGTCCAAACACCATGATGCGTGATTCATAAGGGTCATGCAACAACAAAAACATGTACTGTAAGTTCAGAGTATGCCTAAGAGGGGGGGTGAATTAGGCTTTAGAAACTTTTTCCGGTTTTTCGATATTCTTGAATTTTACTTGGTTATGTTCTTGATGATGAAAGCAGTAAAAAGCAGAATGAAAATGAACACCGAGATTTATAGTGGTTCCCTTCATAATCCGAAGGTACTCCACTCCCCTTTCCACATGAAAGAGAGTTTTCACTATAGTTTTAGAATGTACAACCTATCACACCATCAACCGGTGAGGCCTACTATCTAACAACTATTTCAACAACTTAGTGTGCAAGAACAATCCTCTTGCAAGCACTAACCCTTGTGTTCAACAATCCTGAATCACAAGTCACAAAGAAATAATTCTTGTAATTTTGTAATTTGAGAGTGATATAATAATAATATCAATACAAAGATTGATCTTCTCCTTTTGATCAAAATTCACTTTTCAATATCAATACAAGTGTTCAAAAATTCTGGATATGAAATGGTATGAACAGTATGAACACTTTTTGAAATATTTGAAAGTATTTGAAAAATAGTGAATTTGATTGAATGATTACATTGAAAATTATTGGAGGTGTTTTTCAATTTGAAATTTTCAGAATTTATGAGTCAAAACACCATTTCAAAAAGGTATAATTGAGTATGAATCAAATAATGAAAAGGTATAACATTCAAACAGAATTTGAATTTTAAAAGAAACAATTTTTCAAAATTCGTTCAGTGTTAATCGGTTAACACTTGAACGTTAGCCCTGAGAATTCAAAAATTAAGGTCGTTAACCGATTAACCCATACGGTTAACGGTTAACACTGTTAAAACTCAGAAAAATATTTGAGTTAAAAAAGTGTTATACCAATTCAAATGATTTTAAAAACATGCAAATGCAAAATGTTGATATGTTAAATTATTTGAACACTTGTATATCAATTAAAGGAGTGAATATTGATATACCGAAGCTTGAGTCCAAATCTTGACAGTTGAATGATCATTTGCACAAGATGCTTTATTTGCTTGACAACATTCCATAGTTTTGATCTTGATCAGTTTTGAAAGCTTTGACTTTTTGCAATCATGGAATGAGTTTAGGTCTTTGTTGACATCATCAAAACCTTGAGATTGAAGTGTGCTTCTACATTCTCCCCCTTTTTGATGATGACAAACAACTGTGTCTGTGCAATATCCTTGACGATGTTTGGTTCTGATCTTGGCTTGCTTCTCCCCCTATGTTCAACAACTCCCCCTATCTAAACAGAGGCAAAAATTCTGCACAAAGAGATATTAGACAGCCAAACTCTTCTCCCCCTTTGTCATTAGCAAAAAGGAAGGAGCTTTCAAAACCAAATAAAAGCAATATCGGCATACAAGACAGCATATAATCAAGCACAACATAATATATTGAAATAGAAATGCAGCACAAAGAAAATGCAGCAAATATTGTACGGTTACACAAGAAATTAACAACTTAAACAACTTAAACAATATCTGGAAAGAAAAAACAATAAAAACAACACATAAATAACACATTTACCACACTTAATTTTCCAAATTTTGAATTAATTTTTCGTTTATGATTTTTGAAAATTTTAATTGTGTTAATCGGTTAACCATATAGGTTAATCGGTTAACACATTAAAAATTTAATTTCCAAAATAAAAAGTATCAGTGTTAATCGATTAACCCTATAGGTTAATCGGTTAACACATTAAAAATTTAAGTCAGAATTGAAAAATTAACAGTGTTAATCGGTTAACCCTATAGGTTAATCGGTTAACACATTAAAAATTTAAGTCAGAATTGAAAAATTAACAGTGCTAATCGGTTAACCCTATAGGTTAATCGATTAATACACGCGAATTTTGGAAAGATGCTTAAAACAGAATGCACAAACATTGGAAAATATACATTATGCATACATAAACCAGAGAAAAGATCAGATATCACCTTCATCGAGAATCCCAAGTTCTCGTCGAATTTTGAAGAACGGTTCTTTCGCCAATGGTTTGGTAAATATGTCGGCGAGTTGATTGTGTGTATCGACGAAAGTAACATCTACATCTCCATTAAGTACGTGCGAAGGAAGTGATGCCGGATATCTATATGCTTTGTCCTTGAATACATGACTGGGTTCTTTGTAATATTGATGGCACTTGTATTATCACATCAAAGAGGAATGCAACCGAGATCTACACCGTAATCGAGGAGTTGTTGCTTCAGCCATATAATTTGTGCACAACAACTTCCTGCTGCAATATATTCCGCTTCGGTTGTACTAAGTGCCACACATGCTTGCTTCTTGCAGGCCCATGACACTAGTGCATTCCCGAGAATGTGACATGTACCACTCGTGCTTTTTCTATCGGTCTTACATCCTGCATAATCAGCGTCAAAGTAACCAATTAAAGAACAAGTACTACCTTTTGGATACCATAATCCGACGTTCGTTGTTCCTTTGAGATACTTTATGATTCTCTTAACGGCAGTGAGATGTGATTCCTTCGGACTTGCTTGAAAGCGTGCACACAAACAAACGCTAAACATAATGTCAGGACGACTTGCCGTCAAATATAATAATGAACCGATCATACCTCGATATTTTGTAATATCAATTGGAGTACCGAATTCATCTTGATCAACGTACGTTCCGGATCCCATAGGAGTGGACATCACCTTGCAAATATCCATATCAAATTTCTTCAACAATTCCTTGCAATACTTGGATTGGTTGAGGAAGATGCCATCCTTTGTTTGCTTGATTTGTAGTCCAAGAAAATAGTTCAATTTTCCCATCAGGGACATCTCGAATTCTCCTTGCATCATAAGTGAAAATTCTTCGCAAAGCTCTTTGTTTGTTGATCCGAAGATGATGTCGTCGACATAGACTTGAACCAATAAGGTGTTACCCTTGATCTTCTTTATGAACAACGTCTTGTCAACCTTTCCTTTTGTAAATCCCCTTTTACATAAGAAATTGGTAAGGCGGTCATACCATGCTCTTGGTGCTTGTTTCAGTCCGTAGAGTGCCTTTTTCAGTTTGTAAACATGCGAGGGATTCTTGAAGTCTTCAAAACCCGGAGGTTGTTTGACGTAGACTTCTTCATTGATATATCCATTCAGGAAAGTGCTTTTGACATCCATCTGGAACAATTGAAAATTCATAGAACAAGCATAAGCAAGTAATAATCTAATTGCTTCTAACCGTGCTACCGGAGCGAACGTTTCATCAAAATCAATTCCTTCCTCCTGGTTGTAGCCTTGTGCGACCAATCTTGCTTTGTTACGAACTATAATCCCATTCTCGTCAAGTTTGTTCTTAAACACCCATATCGTTCCTATGATGTGCTTGTTATCCGGTCTTGGTACGAGACTCCAAACTTGATTCCTTTCGAATTGGTTGAGTTCTTCTTGCATCGCTACAATCCATTGGTCGTCGCCTAAGGCTTCATCAATCTTGGTTGGTTCAATTTGAGACACAAAAGCCATGTTGAGACAAGCATCCTTAAAATGTAGTCGAGTTGCAACGCCTTGGCTAATATCACCAATAACTTTATCTATCAGGTGATCTCTATGCGTTCTCCATTCCTTCGGAAGATCTTGATGTTCTTCGATGATTTGAGTGACATCTTCTTATGGTATTGCTTGATTCTTTGAAGTCTCTTCTTGTTGTTGTGAAGAACCTACTATATCATCATCATCCACAATAATATTATCCTCTTTCGAGGGGTTAGTCTCATCAAAAGAAACATGAATGGATTCTTCAATAGTAAGAGTTCTTTTATTAAAAATTCTAAAAGCTCTACTAGAAAGAGAGTAAGCAAGAAATATACCTTCGTCGGACTTCTCATCAAACTTACTGAGATTGTCCTTATTGTTGTTGAGAACAAAACATTTGCATCCGAATATGTGGAAAATGCTATGTTTGGTTTCCTACCCTTGAACAGCTCATACAGAGTCTTCTTGAGAATTGGTCGAATATTGACACTGTTGCTTACGAAACATATCGTGCTAACCGCTTCTGCCCAGAAATATTTAGGAAGACTCGATCCGCTAAGCATCGTTCTAGCAAGCTCCACCAGTGACCTATTCTTCCATTCTACGACATCGTTCTGTTGAGGAGTCCTTGGTGCGGAAAAATTATGAGAAATTCCATGCTCTTCGCTAAAATCTTCAAAATCTGAATTTTAGAATTCTCCACCATGGTCGCTTCTTATGGAGGCTATGGTGAGTGACTTCTCATTTTGAATTTGCTTCGCATACTTCTCGAATGCTTTGAAAGCATCATTTTTCTGCACTAAAAACAATGTCCATGTGTATCGAGAGAAATCATCAACAATAACTAAAGCATAAATACTACCTCCGAAGCTCTTCGTTCTCGATGGACTAAAAAGATCCATATGCAACAATTGAAGTGGTCTTGATGTAAAAACCACTTGCTTGGATTTGAAAGTTGTCTTGGTCTGTTTCCCCTTTTGACATGTGTCGCATAATTTATCCTTGATGAATTTTATCTTCGGAAGACCAACAACTAGATCATGCTTTATCAACTTGTTTAAATGCTCCATGTGGATGTGAGCAAATCTTTTATGCCAAAGCCACGCCTCGTTGTTGTTCACCATTAGACATTTTACCTTCAAGGAAGATTCATCAAAAGAGATCATAAAAATACTATTAAATCTTTTACCTTTTAGCAAGACGTCATGGGTGACTTCATGTTCTATCAAACATTCATCCTTTGTGAAGTTGACTCGGAACCCTTTGTCACACAATTGACTTATGCTAAGTAGGTTGTGTTTAAGGCCTTCCACAAAAAGAACGTCTTCGATGATTATACATGGAGGTGCACCAACGGTTCCAACTCCAAGAATTTTTCCTTTATTATCATCACCGTAAGTAACGTATCCTTTGGCCTTTAATGATAGACTTGAAAATTTGTTTATATCTCCCGTCATATGCTTTGAACAGCCGCTATCAAGATACCATTGATTAGAAGTTGTTTTCAAGCATACCTATAACAAAAAATCAAGTATTGTTAGGTACCCAAATTGCTTTGGGTCCTTGATAGTTAGTACCCTTTTCAACCCACATATAATGCCCTTTAGCAACACCAATGTTGCGCACATAGCAAGCATTAGGTGTATGGCCTTTGATTCCACAATAAAAACAAGTAGGTTGAAAATGACTTTTATATCTAGGAACATAATTCTTTTTCTTCACAATTCTTTTCTTTTTATGACTTTGATGCATAGTTTTAGAATTGTTTGCCTTTTCTTTAACAACTTGTTCACTTGCTTTCACAAAAATGGTTTCATTTGTGCTTGGTTTGGAAAACTTAGAATATCCTAATCCGCTTTTATCATTAGGATATCTTTGGTGCCTAAGAATTTCCTCCAAGCCAATTTGACCTTTTTTGTATCTTTCTAAAACTCTTTTAAATTGAACAATTTGAAAAGATAAGGATTCACAATTTTTGCATACAAGACTTTGTTTTTCATCCACCAATTTTTGTTTTTCATTTTCAATATTTTTTATAAAAGCAGTATTTTGTTCTTCTAAAAATGAAATTCTTTTCTTTTGGGATGAGATGCTTTTATACAAAGTCTTGCATTCTTTTAGAAGTTCATCTATGACTTCTTGTGCATCATTGTCATAAATTGAAAAATCGTTACTAACCTCATCAATTTTTTCATCGGAATGATGTGACGCCATAAGAGCCATATTTGCATATTCATCGCTTTCCGATTCCGATGATGAACTTATCTCGTTATCGTCCCAAGCAACATAAGCCTTTTTATTTTTGAAATCCTTCTTGCCTTTGAATCCTCCTTTCTTTGCAAGTTTCGGGCAATCCGGCTTTATGTGACCTTGCTTCCCACATTCGTAACATGTGACTTCTTGATTCGATGTGGATGCATCCTTTTTCCTGAAATGTCTATTCTTTTTAGGAAAATAAGAATTTTTATTATTATTAAAAAACTTACCAAGCTTCTTTACAAGAAGCATGGAATTTTCATCTTCGGAAGTCTCGTCGTCTTTGTCATCCTTTGTGTCAATCTTCAAGGCAATTCCTTTAGACTTCTTTTCTTGACTTTTGTGCTTCTCGAGTCTTCCAAGTTCCAATTCATGCTCTTGAAGTTTGCCAAATAAGGATACGGATGTCATCGTTGAGAGACTCTTCTTTTCCGAAATAGCGGTCACTTTTGGTTGCCATTCTCTTGTTAAAGATCTTAGGACTTTCAGGTTCAGATCATCATTGGTGAAGGTCTTCCCGAGAGCAATCAAATGATTTGTTAGATGAACGAATCTTTTTTGTAAGGCAACAATAGATTCATCGGGCTGCATACAGAACATCTCATATTCTTGACTTAACGCGTTGAGTCTTGATCTTTTTACTTTTGCGGTTCCTTCATGCGTTTCCACCAAGGTGTCCCAAATCTCCTTTGTCGATCTACATTGTGATACACGAAATAACTCATCCATACTAAGAGCGCTTTGGAGTATGTTGATTGCTTTCTTTTCATTAAGAATCTTTTTCTTATCGTCTTCATCATACGTGTTTTTCAACTTTGCGGTTCCAACGCCATTGATCATATTTACTGGATTGTGTGGTCCTTCTTCGATTGCTTCCCATATACCTTCTCCTTGGGCTTCAAGATGTGCCTTCATTCTGATTTTCCAGAAATCGAAATATTCTCCAGAGAACAATGGTGGTTTGTTACTACTTCCACCGTCTTTGAAAACCGGGTTGGTGCTAGCGGAAGCCATACTGAATCGTTAGGAACAGGTTACCTTAACCTGCTCTGATGCCAATTGTAAGTTCAGAGTATGCCTAAGAGGGGGGGTGAATTAGGCTTTAGAAATTTTTTCCGGTTTTTTCGATATTCTTGAATTTTACATGGTTATGTTCTTGATGATGAAAGCAGTAAAAAGCAGAATGAAAATGAACACCGAGATTTATAATGGTTCCCTTCACAATCTGAAGGTACTCCACTCCCCTTTCCACATGAAAGAGAGTTTTCACTATAGTTTTAGAATATATAACCTATCACACCATCAACCGGTGAGGCCTACTATCTAACAACTATTTCAACAACTTAGTATGCAAGAACAATCCTCTTGTAAGCACTAACCCTTGTGTTCAACAATCCTGAATCACAAGTCACAAAGAAATAATTCTTGTAATTTTGTAATTTGAGAGTGATATAATAATAATATCAATACAAAGATTGATCTTCTCCTTTTGATCAAAATTCACTTTTCAATATTAATACAAGTGTTCAAAAATTCTGGATATGAAATGGTATGAACAGTATGAACACTTTTTGAAATATTTGAAAGTATTTGAAAAATAGTGAATTTTATTGAATGATTACATTGAAAATTATTGGAGGTGTTTTTCAATTTAAAATTTTCAGAATTTATATGAGTCAAAACACCATTTCAAAAAGGTATAATTGAGTATGAATCAAATAATGAAAAGGTATAACATTAAAAAAAATTGAATTTTAAAAGAAACAATTTTTCAAAATTCGTTCAGTGTTAATCGGTTAACCATATAGGTTAATCAGTTAACACTTGAACGTTAGCCCTGAGAATTCAAAAATTAAGGTCGTTAACCGATTAACCCATATGGTTAATCGATTAACACTGTTAAAACTCAGAAAAATATTTGAGTTAAAAAGTGTTATACCAATTCAAATGATTTTAAAAACATGCAAATGCAAAATGTTGATATGTTAAATTATTTGAACACTTGTATATCAATTAAAGGAGTGAATATTGATATACCGAAGCTTGAGTCCAAATCTTGACAGTTCAATGATCATTTGCACAAGATGCTTGATTTGCTTGACTATATTCCATAGTCTTGATCTTGATCAGCTTTGAAAGCTTTGACTTTTTGCAATCATGGAATGAGTTTAGGCCTTTGTTGACATCATCAAAACCTTGAAATTGAAGTGAGCTTCTACATGTACAATCATATTCACTTTAACCAATGTACCACACCAAAACTGGTCACCAAACACTAAACATATACTACAAGCATTCAACAATTAACATAGCAGGTGACAACATACCATCCACACACATTACTACCACACAACATATACACCGCATATCATACAACACCATCACACAACATTTAAATTATTTCCGTGTACTGAAATTGTTTTTAAATTAAAGTACAATGCGTCAACTTTCCAACGCTTCAAACGACACCTCAAATGGACACCCGAAACTCAAGTTATAAATTATTTAAGTTTGACACAATAGGTGTAACCAGTTACACCAAAACAGGTAATCGGTTACAAGTTGATCAAAAACAGTTAGCAGACCTTCCTAGTGAAACCAGTTACACCCCCTCCTCCCCCCCAAAAAAACTCAAATTACGTTTTTTTAGTGACAGTGTAACCTATAACCGGTTACTGTAACACCCCCTTTCTATACCCCAAATAACACAATTAATTCATTTAGGCACGAATAAAAAATTCCATCAGAGTATATTTATTTCATGGTATGAAAGAAGTGCGTCACATTACTCACGAAAGGACCACATGAATATTAATGTTTATAAGGAAATAATTCAAAAGGGGTAAATCTCAACTAAAAAAAACATAAACGCATGGTTCTTAAATAGGCACATTCATGTTTTCTGTTAAAGCGGAAGACTAAAACATTGAATTACTTAAGACATGATAAAATACGAGTACACGCCATTAGGTTGTCCATAACATCAATCACAGTTTACCAAACATTATCAACTATTACATATATAATGTATCACAGAGATACTCTACAAGCCTAACTACCCGATGTTACATATCAGAGCGACCGACTCAAGAGAAAAGGAGCTATACTCCAAAAGAAACCTCCAGCAATCCTAATCTGCAATGCCTCATAGAGCATCATAAAACAGCAGAAGGGTGAGAAATATTACCATAATAACAATGCATATAATTATGTATATAAACAATCATAAAATACATATATACCACATTTCTCAATCAATTCACACACTCACCATTCCCACATCAGCATATCGTATATATATATATATATATATATATATATATATATATATATATATATATATATATATATATATATATATATATATATATATATATATATATATATATATATATATATATATATATATATATATATATATATATATATATATATATATATATATATATATATATATATACACATGCACACTTCTCCTAACAATCACATATACATTATGTTTCATTTACCGCGAATCATATAAGCATATACAATCATACTTCTATAATTTATATCATTTTCACATAAACATTTACAATCATTCCATACATCGCAATGTATCCATATAAGTATCTATATATAAATAGAACATCAAGCATATACAATATGCATTCACCAATGTTTACATCAATCCATGTAAACCCACATATATACATATATTCACATACTTATATACATACATTCTACAAGCATACTCACTCATGCCATTACCGCAATTCGCATTAATTCACATAAACATCTACATTCATGTTTATTTCACCAATGCATCATATGAAGATGACAACATGCAACTCATAGAGACCGACACATGACTCTATGCAGATTCAAATGCGGCACCGACTCATTTCACCAGGTTCAATTGAAGAACCAAAAATAACCATCGCTCACACTCCACAAGGGCACACGAGGTTCTGCAGATTCTTCGAGGAATCAATATAACCATCGCAACATACGAGGTTCTGCAAATCCTCCGAGGGATCAATAAATAACCATCGCTCACACCCCACAAGGGCACACGAGGTTCTGCAGATTCTCTGAGGAATCAATAAATAACCATCGCTCACACCCCATAGGGGCACACGAGGTTCTGCATATTCTCTGAGGAATCAATAAATAAACATCGCTCACACCCCACAAGGGCACACGAGGTTCTGCAGATTCTCCGAGGAATCAATAAATACAAGAATGCACACCATGATGCTTCACATGCAACACGACTCATGACACTCTTGGAGTGCACACATGTTTACCAACATACTCATGCATTCATCACATTCATCGCATATATTCACTATTTCATTCACACTATTCAAACATGGTTCACATTTACAATCATCATACATCACATACCAGCACGTATATTCAATATGCATTTTTAATCAATTTAAACAATGTGCCATATATGCCAAAAGGCCACATATTCACAATCAACTCATAATCTAGGATTCACGCCATACGGCTACCCACAGCACACATAGAAGCACATAATTAGTCATCTCATACAAGGAATGATCGCAACTAAACCACACAATCAATCCACGAATGGAAAACACAAGAAAAAAAAATATGTTGTTGTGTTCGCTAACCTTCGCGTGGCGAAGCCTCTGGCGAACCTTCGCCACTCCGTTCGCCTGGCGAACTCTCCAGCGAAGACCACTGGAATTTATTCTGGAATTACTCGCTAGCATACTCACCTGGCGAACCTTCGCCACACTCATTCGCCTGGCGAACTTGCCAACGAAGACATGGTGTTTGGTTCTGACTTGATTCGTTACCGTTCGCTGGGCTTCGCCTGGCGAACCTGCGAGATCAGAACTTCCATGGCTGTCCAAAAGCCCAAACCTCACAAAACCAACTGATTCAGTACAAATCAACCCCAGTAGACTTAGCCCAACACTACCCGACTAAACTACTTCGTTCATTCTCGATTCTAACCGATAAAACATCGTCTCTACCGATTGAACCAACTTCTGCCCTAAATGGAAAATGAGTAGAAAACCCCAACAAATCCAACACACACATACATAATCGTACACATTAATTAAGATAATAAGATTTCACACCCTTACCTCGATTAATCGGAAGCTAGAAGTCGTTCTTGAGCTTTTCCAAGCATTTCCTTCTTTTTCCTTCTACTTTCTCTTCTTCCTCCACTTTCCTTTCATGTTTTCTATTTTTCATTGTCGTTCCTCTTCCCCCATATATATATGTCCTTCCCTTCTATTTCTCTCCATTATATTTCTTCTCTTAAAATATTTGTCAATTCATTTTCTCATAAAATATCTCATCTTGACATTGGTTAGAAAACATCTAATAAATCCTCATGATTCTACCAAATAGAGTAAATCAGTTAAATCCAATAATTCACTTAAACCATACAAACCAACTACTAGTACAATTAATCAGTTATTAAAAATCGGGTTGTTGCAACTCTCCCCCACTTTAGGAATTTTCATCCTCGAAAATATTATCTGATTCAAATCCAACTTTCTCTAGTTGATCCTCCAAAATACCTTTACCAAGACAATCCCTTTTTCCTTAAAGTTGTCTCAACAGTCAAATCCTCTCTCACTCACACGCCATCCATCTGGATCGATGCGCTTCCTCAGCTTAGACACATGAACCCATCATGCAATTTCTCCTAGTGACAGCGGTAAAACAATCTAACGTGCTATTTTCCCACGCTTCCGCTGCGCTACTCTGATACAGATTCAACAAGACACAATTCGCTTCCGAGACCTCAAGCTCGATCGATACCAGTTACTATCGTAACTTTCAAAACACGTCCTTTCTTGGATCCTCTAATCTTTTCAGTCGTCTCTTGCACAATCCCAAGTCCGAGTACAACACTCTTGCCAGACACACATCAACACAAAGGAGTCCTACACCTCCTTCTTATCCATCTTGATCCAACACACGAGCTCTCAACAAACCCTCTACATACTGGATAGCTCCCTTTGTTTTCCCATCCGTTCACGGATGCTAGACAAAGTTCAACTTCAACATGGCACCCAAAACGTCCGCAAACTCTTCCAAAATCTCAATAAAAACACAGGTTCCCATCTGAAACGATATTAGACGGTATCACATACTACTCAGAATTATTCGACAGTTGCATCAGGCCAACAGTCTCTGATGTTCACACTTCGGCTTTCAACAAGTCTAATCAGCATATACAACCGCAACCACCTCTCTCTCCATCCGTGGCCACTAAAACAATTCTTTCAAAGTACTCTTATCCAGTCCACATTATTTGGACACATAGACTCTATCACAACATCTCATGTCGCCATTTCCATAAATCCAAAAATCATCCCTTCGACTTCAATCCATTAAACTCAATCAATCTATTAACTCCAATTAGAATTCCAACCTTCTCGAATCCCATCGAGAATACCAATAATCAGTCTCATCATACAAAGCTTAACTCCATACGAAGTCCATATTATTTCCTCTGCCTCCTATGCAATTTTCTCAAACCAAATAAATACCTTAAGCTCTTAAGGTCATTAACCATCTTAAATCTCAACTAAACAATTGAGGCTCCCAAACTCCGGTACAAACACACAATAGCAACCAACCCTAAGTCACTTGTCAAATAATTCCTCTTGTACTTTTAATTGCGCATTTAACGTATCTCCCAATCGTATCACCAAAGCATCACAAAACACCACAAATAGTCCTGTCGGATTCGACAAAACCAACACACAAGCTGTTGACAGCTTTTCCCAAAATTCTTTGAACTTTCTTCATAGTGACATAACACTACTTCCTCCCTAATATTGATAACACAAGTTCCCGATGCTCAACATGATCCTCTATATCCTTCGAATTATCAAACACATTCCATCAATAAATTAATTAATTTCCATGCCACTACTTCACCATCACACATAGTATTTAAATAGCGTCCAACGCTTCGAATGGTTCGAATGGTGCGTCAAAAGACGAAAACAACATTTTCACACTCCGAAGGCCACTCAACGCATTTTCAACTCTTGGAATTCCAAAGGTCTAATTATGCCCATATTGTATTCCACATATTACTTTCTTTAACAATCACCACAAGTCATTATCCACTTTTATACTCGACTCCACAACCTGTTGCCGTAACATACACACCAGACATAAGTCTCGAAATTACTCAATTAATTTAACTCCTTGGCCATCCAAACACACATATAACATAGGGTTCTCAATCTCGGACCGGTTCTCGAAATTAAGTCTTTCACAACCCCACTTCACATCCTGGCCCTGTAACACTTATCTTGTCAGGATAACTTCCAAGCACCCACAACTAATCGGAATTTGCCAACCTCTCACTTTCATTAGCACCCAAAATCTCATCAAAATTCAACATCTCGACACTGTCCTGCGTCGACTTCTTAGAACAATCCTTAAGCACTTGGCATCACTCCAAACAATTCATTGCACACACCATCTAAGCTCGCAAGACACGTCTATCCCATCCAATACAATCCCAACTACTATTAACAAGAGATTAAGGGTGATCAGTTCCTCAATGTGTCAATAGACAGTCGAAATCACGATCGGAGTATAAACCATCTTTACCAAACTATAAGGGCATTCATCCACACTGAGCTACAACTCCACACTTGCAGCATCCTGGAGGATCACAAGCTTCTCCCCCACTTTGATCATTCCCACTTCTGCAGACAAGGTTAATCACAAATATGTATCGACAGTGTTTTTCACACACATGTCGCAAACAAGGGAACAACCAACAAACACAACTTGGCCGGACGGACCGACCTGCTCTGATACCACTTAATGTAACACCCCATTTCTATACCCCAAATAACACAATTAATTCATTTAGGCACGAATTAAAAATTTCATCAGAGTATATTTATTTCATGGTATGAAAGAAGTGTGTCACATTACTCACGAAACGACCACATGAATATTAATGTTTATAAGGAAATAATTCAAAAGGGGTAAATCTCAACTAAAAAAAAACATAAACGCATGGTTCTTAAATAGGCACATTCATGTTTTCTGTTAAAGCGGAAGACTAAAACATTGAATTACTTAAGACATGATAAAATACGAGTACACGCCATTAGGTTGTCCATAACATCAATCACAGTCTACCAAACATCATCAACTATTACATATATAATGTATCACAGAGATACTCTACAAGCCTAGCTACCCGATGTTACATATCAGAGCGACCGACTCAAGAGAAAAGGAGTTATACTCCAAAAGAAACCTCCAGCAATCCTAATCTGCAATGCCTCATAGAGCATCATAAAACAACAGAAGGGTGAGAAATATTACCATAATAACAATGCATATAATTATGTATATAAACAATCATAAAATACATATATACCACATTTCTCAATCAATTCACACACTCACCACTCCCACATCAGCATATCGTATATATATATATATATATATATATATATATATATATACACATGCACACTTCTCCTAACAATCACACATACATTATGTTTCATTTACCGCGAATCATATAAGCATATACAATCATACTTCTATAATTCATATCATTTTCACATAAACATTTACAATCATTCCATACATTGCAATGTATCCATATAAGTATCTATATATAAATAGAACATCAAGCATATACAATATGCATTCACCAATGTTTACATCAATCCATGTAAACTCACATATATACATATATTCACATACTTATATACATACATTCTACAAGCATACTCACTCATGCCATTACCGCAATTCACATTAATTCACATAAACATCTACATTCATGTTTATTTCAGCAATGCATCATATGAAGATGACAACATGCAACTCATAGAGACCGACACACGACTCTATGCAGATGCAAATGCGGTACCGACTCATTTCAGCAGGTTCAATTGAAGAACCAAAAATAACCATCGCTCACACCCCACAAGGGCACACGAGGTTCTACAGATTCTTCGAGGAATCAATATAACCATCGCAACATACGAGGTTCTGCAAATCCTCCGAGGGATCAATAAATAATCATCGCTCACACCCCACAAGGGCACACGAGGTTCTGCAGATTCTCCGAGGAATCAATAAATAACCATCGCTCACACCCCACAAGGGCACACGAGGTTCTGCAGATTCTTCGAGGAATCAATAAATACAGGAATGCACACCATGATGCTTCACATGCAACACGACTCATAACACTCTTGGAATGCACACATGTTTACCAACATACTCATGCATTCGTCACATTCATCGCATATATTCACTATTTCATTCACACTATTCAAACATGGTTCACATTTACAATCATCACACATCACATACCAGCACGTACATTCAATATGCATTTTTAATCAATTTAAACAATGCGCCACATATGCCAAAAGGCCACATATTCACAATCAACTCATAATCTAGGATTCACGCCATACGGCTACCCACAGCACACATAGCAGCACATAATTAGTCATCTCAGACAAGGAATGATCGCAACTAAACCACACAATCAATCCACGAATGGAAAACAGAAGAAAAGAAAATATGTTGTTGTGTTCGCTAACCTTCGCCTGGCGAAGCCTCTGGCGAACCTTCGCCACTCCGTTCGTCTGGCGAACTCGCCAGCGAAGACCACTGGGATTTATTCTGGAATTACTCGCTAGTACTCGCTAGCATACTCGCCTGGCGAACCTTCGCCACACTCATTCGCCTGGCGAACTTGCCAACGAAGACATGGTGTTTGGTTCTGACTTGATTCGCTACCGTTCGCTGGACTTCGCTTGGCGAAGCCTCGCTGCCATTCGCCTGGAGAACCTGCGAAATCATAACTTCCATGGCTGTCTAAAAGCCCAAACCTCACAAAACCAATTGATTCAGTATAAATCAACCCCAGTAGACTTAGCCCAACACTACCCGACTAAACTACTCCGTTCATTCTCGATTCTAACCGATAAAACACCGTCTCTACCGATTGAAACAACTTCTGCCCTAAATGGAAAATGAGTAGAAAACCCCAACAAATCCAACACACACATACATAATTGTACACATTGATTAAGATAGTAAGATTTCACACCCTTACCTCGATTAATCGGAAACTAGAAGTCGTTCTTGAGCTTTTCCAAGCTTTTCCTTCTTTTTTCTTCTACTTTCTCTTCTTCCTCCACTTTCCTTTCATGTTTTCTATTTTTCATTGTCGTTCCTCTTCCCCCATATATATATGTTTTTCCCTTCTATTTCTCTCCATTATATTTCTTCTCTTAAAATATTTGTCAATTCATTTTCTCATAAAATATCTCATCTTGACATTGGTTAGAAAACATCTAATAAATCCTCATGATTCTACCAAATAGAGTAAATCAGTTAAATCCAATAATTCACTTAAACCATACAAACCAACTACTAGTACAATTAATCAGTTATTAAAAATCGGGCTGTTACAGTTACACCCTTTAAAAAATCAGTTTTTCTGCAATCTGAGTTAAGAAAGTCAGTTTTGAGATATCCCCAAAACCCTAATTTTTCATGGAAAGTCATATACTCAAGTTTCATGTTCTAATTCCCAACACATACAACATCTCAGCTATTCACCCATTCATAATTCATCCAAACAAACACCATAGTAGCATTATTACACATATCAATTAATTCACATCATAAAAGAGAAAAATGCAGACACAGAGAAATTAAAACACCCACCCACATGTTATCATGCAATCCCTTATACAAGAGAAATTCCCACCCTTACCTCAGATTAAGAATTCCCAAGCTTCTCTAATGGGGGTCCTACTTCTCCTATGCCCTAGCTCTCCCTTCTCTTTCTCTTCCTTTTTCATGTTGTGACAATTATGTTCCTATTCCCCTCTTTTCTTTTTTAATTATATTATTTCTAATTAAATCTTATTCCAACTAAATAAAATAAATATTATTTCTATTAAATATTTATTTTACTAATTCTAAATCAAATATTTATTTCATTATGTCATTCTAACTATAATAATTAAAATAATTATTTAATTATTACTATTGCTATTATTTTTATAAATAATCCTGATTCAAATAATAACAACATCCGATACTTCTCCCACCACCCCCATATCTCTACAATTTTACTCACACACCCCTAACATCTTAAATTATAATCTCTAAGGCTACCACCTTACACCCAAGGGTCACTCTAACACATCAAATAATCAATCAACACATACCATCACACAATTTATTTGTGAAAATTAGTTAAATAAATCAGAGTGTTACAACTCTCTCCCACTTAGAACATTTTCGTCCTTGAAAATTTACCTGAGGCGAACAACTCCCAATATGACTTTCGCATCCCACTCTCCAACTCCCACGTCATGTTCCCTCCGACAAAGCCTCCCCAAACTTCCTTCACGAGAGTAATCTCTTTGACCCACAATTGTTTCAATTCATGGTCTTCAATCCTCACAGGTAAAGCTTCAACTGTAAGATTATCCCATATTTGCACATCTTCCATTGGAATCACATGAGCTGGATCCGGAATATACTTACAAAGTTGTGAGAAATGGAATACATCATGCAAATTCGACAGATTAGGTGGCAACGCCACCCTATAGGCAACCACTCTAATCCTCTCGAAAATCTGATGTGAACCGATAAATCGAAGAGTAAGCTTTCTCGATTTCAAAGCACGTCCAACACCGGTCGCCGAAGTGACTATCAAAAATACATGGTCTCCCTCTTGAAATTCAATGTCCTTCCTTTTATTATCATGGTAACTCTTCTTCCTATTCTGCGAAACTTTCATCTTTTCTCGAATTAATTTCACCTTTTCAGTAGTGTGCTGGAAAATCTCAGGTCCAAGCACTACATTCTCACCAGATTCATGCCAACACAAATGTTTCATACACCTCCAAACATACAGTGCCTTAAAGGGTGTCATTCCAATACTAGAATGGAAACTATTATTATAAGTAAACTCTATCAATTAATAGATGATTATCCCAAGCACCTCCTTACACAAGGACACAAGCTCTCGGCAAATACTCCAAGGATTGGATGATTCTCTCTGTATGACCATCTGTCTGTGGATGATACGTAGAACTCAACCTCAGATTAGAACCAAAAGCCTCATACAAACTCTCCCAAAATCTAGATGTGATTGGGCCTCTATTAGAAACAATACTCAACGGAACTCCACATAGCTTTACAACTACTCTGATGTATATCTCTGCCAACTTCTGTAAAGGAAAACAGATGTCAATCGGAATAAAATGCGCTAATTTCGTCAGTCTATCAACTACTACCCAAATCACATCATGCTCTTAAGAAGTATTCGGTAATCCCATCACATCATGTTCCACTCTAGAATGTCTAACAATTGCATCAATTCTGCAGGATTCTAGTGCTCCATCTTTGACTCATGGCAAGTCAAGCAGGTATACGCAAAACTGCATCACATCATGCTTCAGTCCAGGCCACCAAAATATCTTTTTCAGATCCTGATACATCTTAGTAGCTCCTGGGTGGATACTCAAGCTACTTATATTACTTTCTTCTAAAATCGTCTTCTTCAAATCACGATTATCAAGTATAAAGATTCTACCTCGGAATTTTAATGCACCCTGCTTATCCACTTCAAAGTCATTCCCTTCAGTTTGATTACTCCCAACCATCAAATCCACCAACTTCACATCCAACTTTTGACTCTCTTTAATATTATTAAGAAAATCATTGTTTATCTTCAACATGCCAAACATCACACTCTGCTGTGTTAGCTCGCAAACCAAACTCAAGTATCTGAATTGCTCAATAAGTTCCAACTCTTTAACCATCAAAGAAGACATATGCAAAAACTTTCGACTTAAAGCATCAACCACGACATTAGTCTTACCGGGGTGATAATTCAAGCCAAAGTCATAATCCTTTAAAAATTCTAACCATCTTTGCTGCCTCGTATTTAATTCCTTTAGATCAAACAGGTATTTTAAACTCTTGTGATCACTGAATACCTCAAATTTGGAACCATAAAGATAATGTCTCCAAATATTCAACACAAACACCATTGCAGCCAACTCTAAATCATGAGTATGATATTTTCTCATGAACCCTTTGTTTCCGTGAAGCATAAGCCGCTACCTTACCGTCTTGCATTAGCATGCCTCTTAAGCCCATCATAGACACATCACAATACACTACAAATGATTCATTAGGATCTGGCAGAATCAAAACTAGAGGAGTAGTCAATCTCTTCTTTAGCTCTATGAAACTTTCTTCACAATGAATGTCCCACATAAACGTTTTACCTTTACAAGTTAGTTGGGTTAATGGAAGTGATAACTTAGAAAAAATCTCAATAAACCTGCGGTAGAAACCAGCTAAGCCCAAAAAGCTTCTAATCTAAGTAGCCGACTTAGGAGCCTTCCAATGTAGTATTGTATCTACTTTGGATGGATCCACAATGATACCATCACATGAAATAACATGCCCAAGAAAACTAATATCTTGCAACCAAAACTCACACTTTGACAACTTTTCATATAACTTATTCTCTTTCAAAACTTGCAACACAATCCGCAAATGCTCAGTATGCTCTTCATTCGACTTGGAATAGATCAAAATATCACCGATAAAAACCACCACGACTGATCAAGATAAATATGAAATATACGATTCATATATTCCATAAATACTCCAGGTGCACTAGAAATGCCAAATGTCATCACTAAAAATTCATAATACCCATACTGAGTTCTAAAAGGCATCTTCTGAATATACTTATCCTTCGCCCAAATCTGATGGCAACCTAACCTTAAGTCAATTTTGTTGAAAACACACGCACCTACCAGTTGGTCCATCAAATCATCTATTCTCGGAAGTGGATACTTGTTCTTGATCGTTACTTTATTCAGTTGTCGGTAATCCATACACAACCTCATACTACCATCTTTCTTGTTTAGTAATAACATCGAAGCTTCCCAAGGCGACACACTTGGTCTCAAAAATTTCTTTTCTAGTAAATCCTCTAACTGCTTTTTCAATTATGTTAATTCTGACGCTGACATCCTGTATGGTGCCATAGAAACAAATATGGTACCAAGGATAAGATCAATAGAGAACTCCACATCTCTCTAGAGGCACATCTGAAATATCATCCGAAAACACATCTGGAAAATCACGTACTACCGGCAATTCTTCAATTGCCGCTTGAATTTTAACAGATAAAGACGCAAACAATGTAAACACCTGAGCTTCGTCTTGTAAAAGCTCTTCCAACTGCCTAGCAGATAAGAAACAAACTTTCTCTTTATCACCAGGAGCAAGAAATTGTACTAATTTGTTATAACAATTTATATGAACATGATTGAACTTTAACCAGCTCATTCCCAAGATAACATTAAGATCCCTCGGCGGCAAGCAAGACTAGCACCAAAATCTCTATAAAAAATCGTCAGAGGACAGTTCAAATAAACTAAAGAAGTAATCATCGATCTTTTAACATGAGTATTGATAACCATTTATCTATTCACGGAGGATACTACAAGGCCCAACCTTTTCACACAATCAACGACAATAAACAGGTGAGTAACACCAGCATTAATAATAACAATCAAAGGAGTACTATTAATGTAACACATACCTCTAATCAACATTTCATCACTGGAAGTATGAGTCCCCCATAAAGCAAACACCTTTCCTTCGGATTGAACTTGCTTTGACTTCTGGCAATGTGTACTAGTGTATCCTGGTTCGCCACCGTTGTAGAAAGTCACCATATTATCTTTGCAATCAACAACCATATGTCATGTCTTCCCACACTGAAAACACTTCTTCACATCACCTTTGTGCTCATTGGTGCGACGAACCAGCTCACCACATCTAAAATATTTAAGAGGAGCATGAACACCTCCCCCACTTGGCCTCTTACCATCAGCAAAATTTTGTTACCTTTCTCGGCGATTTTGTAGTTTAATCGATACTTGGCTACTGTTTGGCTGTATTAATGTTGTTAATTAATTATTATGAGTTTAGTTAATCGTGATTCACTTAAATGTTATTGTGTAAATGGTGTAGAAATTATATGAAATGAATATGTTAATATTTTGTGGTGTTATATGATGTGAAAAGGAATTGTGTTGTTGTGAGATGCATGGTTATATGGTGATTAATTATGTATTGTTGACATGACAATAAGTAGCTCAGAAAGGGGGACTATTTGTATGCTTGTATGCATTGTTGTTATGATTGTTGGATAGTAGTTCAGAAAGGGAGAATTACTATTGTGTGTCAATGTATGTTATTTATGGTTAGAAAGGGAGCCATATGCATTCTTACTATTGTTGCATTGATTTGTATTGACATGCATCAATGTGTCGTGTCAGTTAAAGAGGCATGTTCGCTAGTTTAGAAGAGAGGACTAGTGACTTATCGCAAACTTATAAGGAGGGGGGCTTATGGGTTTAGAAGAGGGGATTCAGTTTTTAAGAGAACCAAATGTTAAGTTGTTACCTCATGCACAGTGTCGTGTTGTGTCATGAGTCCCATTGCATATATGTGTATATTTTTGTGAATGAGAGTGAAATTGTGGTGATGGTGGTTGTGCATTGAATGTATGATATGTTGCATGTTTATCTACCTTTTCACTCTTTGCACCGTTTTATATCAAATTTTATTTCTCACCCCTTTTACTTAATGTTGTCCATCATGGAGATCTTGCAGATAATCAAGAGTAAAATTGTTGTGTGTGGAAGGTGTCTTGTTGAATCTATTCTTTATTTATTTATCTTTTATCGTAATTTAATGGTTTTAGTGCTCTGAATCTTGTAATAGGGAATATTTGCTATGTTTTGAGTTAATGATGAATTATGTGATTTAAACTTTAATACTTTATTTGTGAAATTTAATATTGAAGTTGTTATGATATGATTTTTCGATGCGTGTTGTCAAATGTATTAATGAGTTTTAGATGGTTGTTGTAGTGACACCTTAAATTGTCGATTAAATATTTTTATATAAGTATGTGGCATATTGTCAAATGTATTAATGAGTTTTGGATGGTTGTCGTAGTGACACCTTAAATTGTCGGCTAAATCTTTTTATATAAGTTTTGGAATTTAAAGTGTTACAGCGCGTCCGACCTAGAGAATTCTAAGTAAGAGATTGATGTTTCGGTAGGCCGACAATAGAGATAAAAACGCTCAAGATGGAAAACTTGCATTAAACTATGAAGGGTCATATAAGGTTCAAACTAGCACCAGAAAAGAGCTTAGTTGGAGAGAAGATACCAATGACATGGAACATTAAAAAGTTGAAACGATATTTTAACTTACAGGACGAAAGATCAAACAATTGTTTACGTTTGATGTAATCCTATTATATAAATAGTAAATTGTGTGTTTGTCTTGGTTCTATGGTAAGTGATGATATGTGCTTTTGTTTTTTTCTCTTGACAGAGCTTGATTTGTTGATGATAGTTCTAATAGTACAAGCTCTAACCTAAATTTTATGTGAATGGTCTATAACTACTTTAGTATTTTTTTTCTTGCATTTTTTATTTGATTTTGATTTGTTGTTTATTATTAATTATGTTGTTTATTTTGGTTGAATTTTTATTTGTTATTATTGACGATTGTTTCATCCATTCTTGTCCCGGAAGATTATTTGTATTTTAGTATTTCTTATTTTTTATTTTTTATTAATATATTATTTTGTCATTAATTTTTTTATGTAAAGATGAATATATTATTTTATTATTAATTATTTATACACATACTAAAATAACTAACAAACTTATTATTTTAAACATTCCTATTTTCCTTAGTCATTTGATTTTTTTTTAAATAACCATCATTTCAATTAATTTTTTAAAATAATCAATATTTTAAAGAAAATAATAAAGTAATCAATTTTCATACAAAAAATTCTTTACGTGGCATGAGGAGTAGTAATATTTGATGGCGCATGCACTCAAAGATAGTACATATGCGCCATCATCTATGGTGCACACTTAGACAACATGTCATTGCATATGGCGCATGCATGCATTTTTTAGGAGCATGCGCCACAAATAGTGGCTCATGTTTTATTTATGGCTCTTTTAATTTTTAATTATTTTAACTTAAAAAATTTGAAATAAAATAAAAAATAATTTATATTATTTCATAAAATTGAATTACACAACGATTGAATAGAAAATCAATGATCTGCTCGATCGTAACGCCCTCAGTTCCATATTCTGGTGTATTCGTTGCCTTCGAGGTCTCTCATGATTTCTCTGAGGTGTTTGGGGTCTCTTAGTATTGATATGAGACAAAGGTGATTGGTACGAGAGTCTTGACATATCTAACAAATTTTCAACAATGTGTTCTATGCCAATACTGCATTAAATACTACTAGACACATGTAATATTGAACACATTGGACCGAACACAATAGACAATATTTCAACTTAAAGGGTGAAAGATCAAACTCCTGTCTACATTTAAGTAATCTCGTGATGTAAATAATAAATCGAGTGTTTGCCTTGACTCTAAGATAAATAAGTGATTATATGCGATTTTGTTTTTTTTTCTTGGTGAAACTTAATCTATCGATGATGATAATTCTGTCAACCTGAATTTTATGTAAATGGTCTCAAACTGCTGTTTTTAATTTATTTTTTATTTTGATTTATTGTTAGTATTATTGAATATTTATTTGTATTATTGATTGTTCTTTCATTGATTTACTTACCAAAATTATTTTTACTTTAGTAGTTTTTATTTTTTATAATAAATTATTGTCATTAATTTTTTTTATAGTAGAGATGAATATATTATTTTGTTTATTAATTTTTTCTTAATTGTTGATACACATATTAAAATAACTAATATATTTTTATTTCTTAATATTCCTATTTTCCTTTTCTATAATATTTTAATCATTTACTTTTTTTTTTCTTTTTTTAATGTGTATCTAAAGTAATACTAATAGTACTAGTCTATTAGTTGTAGATAAGAACAAGTGATCATAAATTTGGTAATAATAAAAGATAGAATATCGATGAAAAAAGAAAAGATACGATGAATAAATGTAATTTATACTACTAATAGGTGCGACAGTCATACTTACCTACTCAGATAGCCGTAGCCGTACTTACCAAAATATAGTCATTATTACCAAGACCGAATGGATATACACATTTGACCGTAATTTTCTCAGAAAGAAAAAAGTATAAACCCGTCTAATTATTTGCCAAATCCCACTACCGTAACGCTTTACTATATAAGTTCCCAACAAATCGCTTCTTAATTCACATTACTTCTTTTCTTTCTCTTTCACTCTCTTCGTTTCATTTTCAACAATGGAGTCAAATGGCACTGACAGAGTTTACGCCCTTCACGTGGAAGCACAACCGAAGCCAAGCCCCCTTCGTAAAATGATAGCAGTCGCCTCCATCGCCGCCGGGATACAATTCGGCTGGGCTCTCCAGCTCTCTTTACTCACACCATACATCCAGCTCCTCGGAGTACCTCACAAGTGGGCAGCCAATATCTGGCTATGCGGTCCCATCTCCGGCTTGATCGTCCAGCCTATCGTCGGATACTACAGTGACCGATGCCGTTCACGCTTCGGTCGCCGTCGTCCTTTCATCTTCTTCGGCGCATTATCTGTTGCAACCGCCGTCTTCTTCATCGGCTACGCAGCCGATTTTGGTCGGTCTTTAGGAGACGATATCACGAAGAAAACACGTCCACGTGCTGTTGTTATCTTTGTGTTAGGGTTTTGGATACTTGACGTTGCTAATAACATGCTTCAAGGACCTTGCCGTGCTTTCCTCGGCGACCTAGCTAACGGTGATCACCGTCGAATGAGAACCGGTAACGCGTTCTTCTCCTTCTTCATGGCCGTTGGTAATGTTCTAGGTTATGCCGCTGGCTCTTACAGTAAACTCCATAAAATTTTCCCTTTCTCTGAAACCAAAGCTTGCGATGTATTTTGCGCGAATCTCAAAACCTGTTTCTTCTTCTCCATTATTCTCCTCGCCGCAGTTTCTGCTTTTGCTCTTATCTACGTAGAAGACACTCCAATAGAATCAACACAAAACAAATCACAATCCGAATCGGAAGGTGAAACCGTTTCTTGCTTCGGCGAGTTACTCGGTGCTTTCAATGGCCTTGAGAAGAAGATGTGGCTGCTAATGTTGGTAACCGCGATAAACTGGATAGCATGGTTTCCTTTCTTCTTGTTCAACACTGATTGGATGGGTCGTGAAGTGTACGGTGGTGACGCCGGTGAACAAATTTACGATGCCGGTGTCCGTGCTGGTGCGTTGGGGCTCATGATTAATGCGGTTGTGCTTGCTGTAATGTCGTTGGCGGTTGAACCGTTGAGCCGTTTGGTTGGCGGAGCTAAGAGATTATGGGGAATCGTTAATATTATTCTCGCTCTTGCGATGGTTATGACGGTTATCATCAGCAAAGCGGCGCAGCATGAACGCCGTGTCAGTGGCGGTGGCGCACCGTCTGACGGTATTAAAGCTGCCGCATTTGTTTTCTACGCCGTCCTTGGAATCCCTCTTGCGGTAATTTTAATTTTCTTACCGCATAATATTATTATTGTTATTTTTTTTTTATTATTTTGCATAATTTGGAAATCGTTTCAATTTTTCTTTTATTAAAAGAATATCTTTGTAATTATAGTATATTATATTGGAATATCATCAAATATAATTTGAGAGGATATTTTCCTTATAATTTCACATTAAATCTCAATAAAAGACTTTGATTCTTTTTAAGGTGCATACAATCCATAATGAGATATTCTAATGATCTGTTTCATTTAGTACTTAATTTTAGTTTAGATAAAAATTCAAATATAAAATAATTTAGAAAAGGATATAGGAGATCATATAATTATCTTAAAGGAAAAGATTCTATAGTTAAATCAGGTGGAATATAAAAGAAATAATCTATAAGTATTGAAAGTTATATAAAACTCATTCATACAATATTATGTATTGCATATAATATTTAGTAAATGTTTTAAGTAAATAATAAATGTAGAAGCTATTTATAAGTTATTGATAGTTTATTCAAATAACTTTTATTTTTATAAAAGTGTAATAATTATTTTATATATTAATTAATTTTTTTTACTAATTTTTTTATGAACTTCTATTCAGATCAATTTCAGTGTACCATTTGCTTTAGCATCTATTTACTCTACCTCAACGGGAGCAGGACAAGGTAAGACTATTTTCATAGATATTACCTCACTCATTTTTTAAATTATTACTACTATAACTTTTCTCTAATAATAATTTTTCAACTTAATTTTCAGGTTTATCTTTGGGAGTACTTAATATTTCAATTGTTGTTCCACAGGTTAAATTTCATTCGCCTTTTATGTCCAATTACAATGTTATGATTTAACATATTTTTATATTTAAATAAAAATTGGTGCAAAAAAGAATTTATATTATTTGATATTTATGAATATTCACTTTTTATTTTCAGATGATAGTATCACCCTTAAGCGGACCCTTTGATTCTTTGTTTGGTGGTGGAAACTTACCTGCATTTGTGGTCGGTGCTGTGGCGGCAGTCATCAGTAGTATTTTGGCAATTGTTCTCTTACCTACTCCAAAGCCAACAGATCTTGCCAAAGCTTCAGCTGCCACCCCCGGTGGTTTTCATTAAACAGTATAGTTTATATTTTTATTATCGTTTTGATTTTTCAAATATTCAACATTTTGATTTATATGTTTGTACTACTAGACATACCAAAGTCCATTAAATTGTATTGTGTAGTTGTACACAGCCTTCTGTGCCTTTTGTTTGGACCGATTATCAGTCTACGAGAATGAATTATAAAAGTTTAGAATTTCTCAAATAAGTCTAGTTTTTGAATATTGAATTTATTAATAATTTAAATTATTTGTCCAATTAAATCAGTTGTCAAAAATATCTTACGCGTGAGCGTTGGGTTCAAATTCAAATTTCTAGACAATTTGAAAAAAATATTTATATAATCAAATCAAAATATATATATAAATCATATACAAAAGCAATTATATTATGACCGTACCATCTATATTTTATCCCTTATTACTAAAATTTATAAAGTTTTTTTTAATAAGCGGGAAGGATATCGATAGTGAGTATAAGGGGAATTCCAATTCAACATTTTACGATAATGATCTAGTAGATGTTTGATCCCGTCATAAAAATTACTTCTTTTGTTTTCCAATGAGTGAATCAGATAATGATTTATGAATGACTCATTTTAATTTACAATGCAAATTAATTTTTTTTTTTTCAATTCTATCCTTTAAGCATTATTACTTTTATCACTTTCAATACTTGATAATGAGTATTTTTAAAAAAATAATATTCTCTCTTTTATTATTATATTTTTTTAATTTGTGTGAAAGGATCAACTAGGTCACTCATTGTTGAACGGAGAGAGTACACTTTTTACTTTTATTAGAGTCAAGTATCAACCATAACCAAGAAATAACTTGAATATTAAAAAGCACAATAGAAATATCGCATTTCCATTTCTCAAATATGCATTCATTCATTAACCTCCACAAGCATTATATCGTTGCCAACCATATCGTACACTTCATATTTTTTCGTGTTTTTCCTTTAAAATCTTGAAAGAACAACAACAGAGAGGTCGAAATATTGCAATGGAAGAAAAGATGAAGAATGTCTTCCTCTTGTTCAGAACAAAATGTGCACTTGTTGGCATGGTTGTCAAATTCGCAGGTAGACGTAAACTCGTATAGGAAGCGAAAACGAGAAGAGTCGCGCATAAAATCATTTTTTTACAGACTCGAGTAGACTCTGGTAGACTCGCATAAACTCGTATAGAGCCACGAGTCTATGACGAGTTTACGAGTCTAATTTTTTAAAATCTTTTGTTTTTTTTAAACCCAAAAAGGCCCAAATACCCAAAAAAAATCATTTTATTTATATAAAAAAAAAACTCATTTTTTGCTTGTACGAGGATTAGTAAGCCTCTCTCATTGTCTCTTGTTTCAGCAAAGTTTCTTCCTCCTTTCATCCCTTCATAGATGGCCTGCGTTTATTATGTCTCTTGTTTTGTTCGCATTCGTTCCCGTAAATCAATCATTTATTGTGTAAGTATTTTCTTATATGTTTCACTTGGATGTTTCTCTTGTATATTCTTTTGTGTAAAGATGATGAATGGATAACTGAAGCTTCTAATGAGGAAAAGATGCAAACTCAAGTTAATATTGAGTAAGATGATGTTATTGTTAACAATGTTGTGGAAGTTGATGTTGTTGTTACTAATGTTGTGCAAAGTAGTGGTGGTGGTGGTGCAAATGTTGAATTTGGTAGAAGTGGAACTTCAAGCAATTCAACTTTGATTAATGATGAAGAAGATGTTTCATCCGAGATAGAATTTGATTATGATACTCAAGATACCGATGAAGAAGAAGATGATGATGATATTGGTGATGATGATTTAACTGGAGTTTTGGATGTTTAAAGTCATTAACATATCTGTTTTATGATTTATTTATTTTTGCTTCATGTAGTAGTCAATTAAGAAGAAATTAGTACTTTAAGTCTTTAAATACATTAGTTATTTTCTTTGTTTTATTATTGAGTTTTTTTGTTAAGAAATTTGTTATGGAGTATGAAATTTAAATTTTGATGTTAATTTGTATTCTATTATATATATTTGTGTCATATATGAGGCATTTACATGTTTAAAAATACACGTGTATGTCATGTATGTGCCACATATAGGTTTTTGAAAGTCATTTTTAATTTTCTATAGACTCGTACGAGTTTGCGAGTCGAGTCAGCAAGTCGAGCCTATGGATCCTTTACGAGTCTGAGTAGACTCGCGAGTTTGACAACCTTGCTTATTGGTTTCAGAAAGTGGAATGATTGATCTTTTAATTAGTTGCACCCTTGTTGGCAATCTGTCCAAAATGAATCTCCACGTGAAAACCTTAACTTTGGAGGGGACCTTAGCCTCCCATATTACTTCAAGTGAAACTTGTGAGGGTAAGGTTCATTTTTACTATGTTTTAATGACGTCAAAACTAGAATATTAAGTACTTGTGTATTTTGGACGGTGTCACCTTTTGGCATATTTTAATGATGTTAAAACTAGGATATCAAATATTTGTGTATTTTGGACGGTATGACCTTATACATGTATTAGACATATAGGATC
The DNA here is from genome assembly GCA_963859935.3 of Lathyrus sativus. Classification (NCBI taxonomy): domain Eukaryota; kingdom Viridiplantae; phylum Streptophyta; class Magnoliopsida; order Fabales; family Fabaceae; genus Lathyrus; species Lathyrus sativus. The sequence continues at coordinate 669,898,339 of OZ012738.1, forward strand.
ATACATAATGTCAAAAATGAGTGTTTGGATCATTTTTAGAGCCATAGGTTGGCGTATGACATCTGGACGTCGACGCATGAGTGAATGTAGGTCAACGCATGGGCCAAATTTTGTGCAATTTTGGCCATTGCCTTGTTCAGGTCGACTTATAGACGCCAGAGGTCAATCTTATTAGAATATTAATAGTAATTCATATTTATTTAGTTGTACTATTTTCTTAGCCCCTAAGTTTGTTAGAGGGTATTTCAGTATTTTATCTTATTCTAGTAACCCTAGTTTTAGCTTATAAATAGGGTGACAATCATTGTAACTTTTATCATGTTTTTGTAGCCGTCATTCTTAAATAGAATATTTCCTTTGTTCATCATTTATTCACCTTTGCACCAACAATTGGTATCTAGAGCTCCGGTTCAGATTCATTGGGAAACACGGGAAACACGAGTGAACGTGAGGTCTTGTGTGTTTGATTTTGATTCTTAGATTCGTGTTGAATCTTGAACAAAATCTGATCAGAATTTTAAATCTGTGGGTTGGGAAACACTGTGTGAGAAATCTGAGTGTATTGTGCAAGGTAGAAGATGAACGGAAACGGCAACATGAACACCAAACTTTCAGTATTTGATGGTAAAAACTGGAATCGTTGGATGATCCAAATGCGTGTATTGTTTGGTGCTCAAGATGTTTTAGATCTTGTCACTGATGGTTATGTTCCGGTAGCAGCAGAGGCAACGGATGAACAGAAAAACGCGCAGAAGGAAGTAAGGAAGAAGGATCAGAAATCATTATTCTTTATTCATCAATGTGTTGATGTAAATGTGTTTGAGAAGATTGCAGATTCAACAACAGCAAAGGCTGCGTGGGACACACTGGTGAGATGTTATAGTGGTGACGCATCAGTGAAGAAGGTGAAGCTTCAGTCCTTGAGAAAGTAATATGAGAATCTCAACATGAAGAATAATGAGAAAATCTCTGAATACATCTCCAGAATGATTCTGATCACTAATGAGATGAAGGCGTGTGGAGAAACTCTTTCAGAAGAAACAATCATTGAGAAAGTATTGAGATCCCTTACTCCTCAATTTGATTACATTGTGGTAGCAATAGAACATTCCAAAGATCTGAGCACCATGAGAATTGAAGAGCTGCAGAGCAGTCTAGAAGCGCAAGAGTTGCGTTTGACTGAGAGAACTTCTGAAAAGGAAGTAGAGCAGCAGGCTTTGAAAGCAACTTCTGATAGGAGGTATCAGAAGCAGTCAGAAGCCAAGAGAAGATCTGATGGTGGTCAGAAGTCAGAAAGCTCAACCTCTGATAGACAAAAGAATGCTCAGAAGGGAAAAGAGAAGTATGACAAGAAGAAGATCCAATGTTACTGTTGTAAGAAGTTTGGTCACTTTGCTAGAGATTGTTGGTCAAACAAGGAGAGAAAATCAGAAGAAGCAAATATAGCCAGAAGTTCTAATGACGAATCTCTGCTATTGATGGCTTCTGAATCTGATAATATGGATCTGATAGACTGGTGGTATATGGACACTGACTGTTCAAATCATCTTACTGGAAACAAGAAATGGCTGGTTGACTTTGACTCTGAAAAGAGAACAAAGATCAGATGTGCTGATGACAAATATCTTAATGCAGAAGGTATGGGAAATGTCAGAGTGATTCTGAACAATGGGAAAACAGCATTGATTCAGAACGTGTGGTATGTACCTGGCATCAGAAGCAATCTGATGAGTGTGGGACAATTAATTGAGAAAGGTTTTTCAGTTACCATGAAGGACAATCTTCTGAAGTTGTATGACTGCAATCAGAAGTTGATTATGGAGTCAGAACAGGGAAGGAATAGAACATTCAAGGTGAATGTCAGAACTGCAGACTCAGAATGTCTTAGTGCAACATGTGCTGAGAAGGAGAGTGAGCTGTGGCACAGAAGATTTGGTCATTTGAATTTCAGAAGCTTAAAACATCTGAACTCAAAGAAGTTGGTACATGGAATTCCTGCAATTAAGAAGCCTGAAAAATCATGCAAAGTTTGCATGGAAGAAAAACAACCACGATTGCCATTTGCGTCAGAAGCTTCTCCAAGAGCAAAACATGTCTTGGGAGTTGTACATTCTGATGTGTGTGGTCCATTTCCAGTAGCATCAATTGGAGGGAATAAGTACTTTGTGTTGTTTGTTGATGAATTCACAAGAATGACATGGGTATCCCTTATTAAATTTAAACATGAGGTGTTTGATGAATTCAAGAAGTTCAGAATGAAGGTTGAGAATCAAAGTGGTCAGAAGTTGAAGATTCTTAGAACTGATGGTGGAGGTGAGTATAACTCCAAAGAGTTCCAGAAGTTCTGTGAGGAGAATGGAATTGAGCATGAGGTTACTGCTCCTTATACCCCTCAACACAATGGTCTTGCTGAAAGAAGAAACCGTACTTTGCTTGATATGGTGAGAAGCATGCTAAAGGAGAAGAAGCTTCCTCAGAAGCTCTGGGGAGAAGCTGTTGCCACTGCAACGTATGTACTCAACAGATGTCCTACGAAGAAGTTGAAGGAAATAGTTCCAATACAGAAGTGGACTGGAGATAAGCAAAGTGTTAGTCATCTGAAGGTGTTTGGTTCTGTTTGCTATAAACATGTTCCAGAAGACAGAAGCTGGATGATAGAAGCAAAGTGATGATTCAGATAGGGTACCACAGTACAGGTGCATACAAGCTCTATTGTCCAGAAACCAATAAAATTGAATTCAGCAGAGATGTGATTGTGAAGGAATCAGAAGTTTGGAATTGGGATAAGTTTCAATCTGATTCTGATGTTAGAACTTCTGAAGAAAGGTCAGAGTTAAGAATTTCTGAAGTTGAAGTAAACTCTGACGTTGATTCTAACTCTGATAGTGATTCTGACTCTGGAGAAGACTCAGAAGATGAAGGTGACTCTGATGATCCAGACTCTGATGGTAATCCAGATTCTGGTGGCAATTCAGACTCTGAAGATGGCCAAAACTCTGAAAATATGCCAGACCTTGAAGATGGTCAAGGCTATGGAGGAAGTCAATCATCTGAAGCTGGAAACTCTGAAGCTCAAGACTCTGAACAAGTTCAGAGACCACATAGAATCAGAAGCGTTCCCAGAAGATTTGCAGAATTTGACATGCTGCAAGACACTGAAGTAGACTCTGAAGGAGAAGTTATTCAGTGTGCCATGTTAGTAGACTATGAACCTATAAGTACAGAGGAGGCTCTTAAGCAGAAGCTCTGGCTGAAGGCCATGAAAGAAGAACTTGATGCTATAGAGAGAAACAAGACTTGGAAGCTGACAGAACTTCCAAAAGACAAGAAAGCCATCAGCGTCAGATGGGTTTTCAAGCAGAAGTTAAAGCCAGATGGATCAATTGGCAAACATAAAGCAAGGTTGGTAGCCAGAGGATTTCTACAAAAACCTGGGCTGGATTACTCTGAAGTGTTTGCACCTGTAGCAAGACATGAAACAATCAGAATGGTGATTGCAATACCTGCTAACAAGAATTGGCCTCTGATGCATTTAGATGTAAAATCTGCATTTCTGAACGGTCCATTAGAAGAAGAAGTTTACGTGTCACAACCTCCTGGATTTGTGAAAAAGAATCAGGAAGGGATGGTGTACAGATTATACAAAGCTCTATATGGATTGAAACAAGCGCCCAGAGCTTGGAATCAGAAGATTGATTCATTTTTCAAGAAGCAAGGCTTTCAGAAATGTGAGATGGAGTACGGTGTCTATGTTCAGCATACTTCTGAAGGCAATATGACTCTGGTATGTTTATATGTTGATGATATACTGCTGACTGGAAGTTCTGAACAGGAGATAGCCAAGTTCAAGAAAGTTTTGATGAATGAATTTGAAATGACTGATCTAGGCAAAATGACATACTTTCTAGGGATGGAGTTCAGATATTCTGAGAAAGGTATCATTTTGCATCAGCTCAAGTATGAATTAGAACTTCTGAAGAAATTTGAACTGAAGAATTGTAAGATTGCTGTCACGCCTTCAGATACAAATCAGAAACTGGATTCTGACTCTAATGGAAAGGATGTGGACGCTACAACCTTCAAATAGTTGGTTGGTTCTCTGAGGTATCTGTGCAATACCAGACCTGATATTTGCTACTCAGTTGGGATGGTTAGTAGGTTCATGAGTAAACCTAAGTGGTCCCATTACCAAGCTGTTGTCAGGATTCTGAGGTATATCAAAGGAACTCTGAAGTATGGAGTCTTATTTCCCTCTGGAGGAAATAATTAGTCAGAACTTCTGAGTTATTCAGACTCTGATTGGTGTGGAGACAGAGTTGACAGAAGAAGTACATCTGGGTACTTGTTCAAATTTCTGGGAGGTTCCATTTCTTGGTGTTCCAAGAAGCAACCTGTTGTGGCGTTGTCAACCTGTGAAACTGAATACATTGCAGGTGTTGTTACTGCATGCCAAGCTGTGTGGATTCTGAATCTGTTGCAGGATCTGAAGATTAAAGTAGACAAACCTCTAAAGTTGATGATTGACAACAAGTCTGCAATCAATCTTGCCAAAAACCCAGTGTTGCATGGGAGAAGCAAGCATATTGAGACCAAGTATCATTTTCTGAGACATCAAGTTCAGAGTGGAGTGTTAGAAGTTGTACACTGCAGCACTCAGAAGCAGTTGGCAGATGCTCTGACAAAAGCTATCAAGACTGATCAATTTCTCAGACTAAGGGATGGAATTGGTGTTACAAGTTTTGATGGAATATGAATTAAGGGATGGTATTAGAATATTAATAGTAATTCATATTTATTTAGTTGTACTATTTTCTTAGCCCCTAAGTTTGTTAGAGGGTATTTCAGTATTTTATCTTATTCTAGTAACCCTAGTTTTAGCTTATAAATAGGGTGACAATCATTGTAACTTTTATCATGTTTTTGTAGCCGTCATTCTTAAATAAAATATTTCCTTTGTTCATCATTTATTCACCTTTGCACCAACAAATCTCTCGCCCGTGTTTGATATATTGATAACACACAAATTGTTTGATATATTTTCAATTCAAATTTTATCCTCAATTAAGCATTGGAAACTGGTTCACCTTAAGTGGCTTTTATTTGAATAATTGATTGGGAACCTTATTGATTCTACTCTCTCATCGAGATCATTCCATTCGGTTTCTCATATCTGATATTTCTAATAAAGGTTCGTTGAGACGAGTTTTTATCCGATGTCGTTTTCGCATATCTAAGAACAAGATTTTAAAAGCGCAAATTATTAAAAATTAGTGATTTATTCAATCCCCTTCTAGATCAGTGTCATCTTCTAACAAGTGGTATTATGAGCACCAGTTCATCTAGTGCTTCGCATATAGCTTATTAGAAAATGGCTAACAAACCTAAAGGGGCGTATAATAGAGCGTCGATTTTTAATGGTGAAAATTCTGGTTATTGGAAAGATTGTATGTGGGTGCATATCAATTCTATTGATAGAAAAGTATGGAACGTTATTCAAAATGATCCTATTGAAATAACCATGACCAATGCGAATAATGTTGTTATACCTAAACCGGAAGCACAATGAAACGATGATGATGAGAAAAAGTATAATTATGATTGGAAAGCCAGAAATATTCTTATATCATATTTGGGAGATGTTGCGGTGAGAATCGATATCAAGCTATTGGATTTAACTTGAATCACAAATCATGAAGTTCACCACCGAGCTTTGATTTATCCAAAGGAAAGGGTAAAGATTGAAGAAAATCCTAAGTGCGCTATGTAACAACGCAGCTAAGAGATCTAAGGTTCGGGGGTTGGTTATACCTAGGGAAGGTGTTAGCATCCTAAGTATCTGTAGTACTCTACATAAACCTCTTGTTAGTATTTATGTTATGCTAAAGTTTCTTGCTAAGGGAAAAGTGTTAAGGTAAAAATCTAAAGTATATATAAAGTATGTTCGCCAAGACATCGCATCTCATGCCTACGTATCCTGACGGGAATGGAATTAGCGCAACCGTAGTTTCCCTCAATAGGGGTGAAGAACTCTTGACTTGGTCAAAGTTCCAAAGGGAAAAGAGTAAATGTCTGCGGTGAGACACCTAAATAGAGTGCGCTGTCTCTAAACTAAGGTTAAGTTAGCAAGGAAGGGAATGTCCACAGCGGGACGACTAAATAGAGCACGACGACTCCAAGTCCCATGGCAAAAGTAAACATGGGAAGTGTCCATGACGAGACGACTACCTGGAGCACGACGACTCCAATTTTAAGTTGAAAATGTTAATAGGAAGTTAGTTGTTAGTGAGCTCGGTAAGACATCGCATCTTGTGTCAACGTATTCTCAAAAGGAACTTTGAGAAATCAGAGCGTTCGTAGTTCGTGGAACTACGAGTTGTCAGGTTCTAAGAACCAAGAACAATAAAGATAAGTAAAAAAATAGACGAAGGACATGCACAATGACGATAAGTCAACATACAGTCTCCTCCCTTGTATTAGGTCAACAAGGAACATAAAGCAACAAATACATGGAAGAACATCATGTAAATGGTACCAAAGAATATACATACGTAATACACGGCAAGAACATCATGTATGGTTAGACAGATAAGATAGCATAACATACATATGAAAAAACATTACGGTAAACAGATAATCACAGCAAAGCATCATGAGAAACAAATAGAAAGTACACGGCACAACATCGTGATATCAGATTAATCGCACCCAGAACATAGAAATAAATCAGGTCATGAAATAAAATCGGATAACAAGAAATTATTAATTAATTTAAATATTAATATTTAATAGGATTAACTAATAATTTAATTAATCAATATTAAATAAAATATTTAAATTAATTAATAATTAATAACATTTTTTTAATTTTTAATATGTTTCCAAATAACTAACTAACTAGAAATATGTAAATAAAATAAAAGGTTAAAAAAGTTTTTTTATTTATTTTCTAGCCATTATAGAAAAATAAAAGATAGAACGTGTAATTAAATATGAGTTTGGGTTTTTTATGGTATTTTTTAATATACAAATTTAAAAAAAAAATTAATTAAAACAAAAGGTGGGCCAATACTTGACAAAATAAGCTTGCTATTTTACAACTATCATTAAAATGCTCAAAAGTTAACTTTCTTCTTCACGATCATCTCACGACCTCTCTCAACATCTTGTCTCATCATTTTTAGAAAGCAAAATTAGACAATAAAACTAAACTTAAAACAAAAACCTGAATGAAACAAATATAGCTTTCCTCACAAATCTAGACAACGAAAATAAAAAATAACATAATCATATTAGTAAAACAAACATTCTAAACACAAAGTGGAAATGGTGTTACCGTTACGGAATCAAGTGGCGATGGCTGTGAGCTATTGGGAGGTGAACAGACGGAGGGAGACGCGGTTGCCCGGTGAGCAGACGGTGTTTGCAATTCTTTTTCTTTGCGTCGGCCTTTGGATCTACGGCGGCGAGTTGTTGTGAGGTGATGAGTTGTTGCAACTAAGGGTGGTAATGGAACTTTAATGGTGGTGTGGGTGCTTATGATGTTTTTGGATTTGAAGTTTGTGTATAGTTTTGAAGCTGATGTGGGAAGAAGAGTAATATGGTATGGCGTGTGGAAAATGCTTATGTGAACATGGGGGAGTTATAGCTGTCGACCGTTTTATGGAAGATGAGGAGGGGATTCACGTTTTAAGAAGAAAAATGATAGCATTTTGCTTTATGCGCAGGAAAAAATGAAAGAAGTGTCCTTGATCTTTTTGTTTTCACCAAATGTGTGTGTATTAAAATAACGAGGGAGTATCGCTATGTGTCTGAGAGAAAAAGAAATATGTTGTGAAACATTGTGATTTGGTCATAGAGTCATATCAACATTGAGAATGCCTGAGTGTTTTAAATGTGAAAACTTTTGGGAGACTGGGTTCTTGGTTTTTTATGATGTGTGTCTGTGAGTGACGTGCAGTGCACTTATTCATGTATGTATGTGGTACCTTACACTAAAATGTAATAGAGACAAACTATCCTATTCTAAACTTAATATATAAGTTTTGCTAAAAATAAGATAAAACAAAGATTAAATATTAAATAAGGAAAATAGTGAAATAAAGTAAGAATAAATTAAACTATAATAAAATCAATACTCTAAAATAAAAATCTAATTAATTAAAATAGTTATTAATCAAAAAAGAAATAAAAGTGATAAAAGGAATAATTGGTCCGGTATCGAAGTGTTCCGAAAATAAAATGAATATACTAAAATGATCAGCGTGAAGTATACTTATTGGAAAAATACAACGTTTGGTCAAATTTTGAAATAAATTTTACCAGTTAAATGGCTTAAACTGTCTAAAAATGCGACTGAAAAGTGGTAGAAAAATTTAAATGAGCATGTCAAGTTAAACTACGCAAAACGTAGATTAATATCACTAACATTTGCAAGCTCGATTTTAAAATTTTCGTCCACTGATTTTACGCGTAATTGACTTTTTAGTTTGACCTGTATGCTATAACTCCAACAAGTTTATTTCAGCTGATAAATTGAGTATTATGCAAGATAATTGACCTAGAATGATATGCAAAAGATCAAAGAATCTAAGGGTAAATTTTGGGGTATGACAAGAGTTGATGAATACTATATGGTTTCTCATTGTACGGTCGCTAAGGCTATGTGAGACGCATTACAAGTTGGCCATGAGGGAACGAATGATGTCAAACTAGCTAGAATCAATACTTTAACTCTAGAGTTTGATCTCTTTCACATGAAGCATGGTGATACCATTGCGGAAATGCAAAAGAGATTCACTCACTTAATCAATCGTTTAAATTCACTTGGTAGACCTGTTTCCAATGATATTACTACTAATAAAATTTTGAGATGTCTTAATAGGGAATGGAAACCTAAGGTCACGATGATTAAGGAAGCTAACGATATCATGACATTGGATACCACAACATTATTTGGTAAGCTTGAAGAACATGAGCAAGAGCTCATTAGTCTTGAGCAACATGAAAAGAAAGAAAAGCAAGAGAAATTTAAAGACAAAAACAAGAAGTTTATTGCTCTAAAGGCTTCTAGCTCAAAGTCCTCCACCAAAGAGCTTAGTGAAAGTGAGTAAAGTAATGACGATGGAGATTCAAATGATAAAATGGAGACGTTCGTAAGAAAGTATAATAGATACATCAGGAAGAATGGAATACAACATTCGGAAAAAAATCTTATTAACTTTAGACGTCAATCAAAATCCTCAAAGCAAGAAGGAAATAAGGATACAAAGTCAAAGGATTCATGCTTTAATTGCGGAAAGGTCGGCCACTACAAGCCGGATTGTCCCTTGATGAAGAAAGACAAAGGAAAAGACAAACATCATCAACAAAAGAAATCGAGCAAGCCTAGAAGGGCATACATTGCATGGGAGAGTGATAGTGAGTCCTCAAGCGAAGGTGGCTCGAGTGATGAAGACAAAACAGTCAATCTTTGTTTCACAGCTCATCAAAAGAAGAAAAAGAATGCATGTCATTCTAACTATGAATATATTGATAAAATGTATTATTTCGATTTGCAAAATGATTTTGATGCTCTACACCATGAGGCTAAAGACGCTTTCAAACCCTTAGCCTCAAATAAGAAAATTTTCTTACATTTAGAGAAAAAGGTTTCCAATTTCAAAAATAAATTAGAAGCTCTTAAGAAATCAATGGTAGATGCTACAAAAGCTAAAACTAGGGATGACAAGTTCTCTTGGTTTAATTGGGCTGGTTATGAAACTTGTCACATTTGGCAAAAGGAGTTTAGAACTCTTAAAGCCAAATTAGACAAAGCTTTAGAACCTAAAGTTACATTTGTGATTGATCGCTCACATTTTAGAAGTAGTATGAATAATCCTTATCAGAAATATACATTTGTGATAAGAGATCAAAGTACCAAAAGTAACTCCAATTTAAACTTAACTTGTCTATATTGTTGCAAGAAGGGACACACTATTGCAAAATGTCGATTTAGGAGATTTTTGGTTCCTAAAGGTATTTTCCATTGGTTGCCCAAATGCAACCAAAGTTTCACTCACACACAAGGATCCAATGAAAATTGGGTACCTATTTCCCTTACTTAATTTTGCAGGTGAAATGTCTTGAATCTACAGAGAGAAGATGGTTTCTCGACAGTGGATGTTCAAGGCATATGACAGGTGAAATTTCCTTATTCATTGACATTGTGGCAAAGAAGAAAGGATTTGTAACCTATGGTTATAACAACAAGGGTTCTATACTCGAAAAAGGTAGTTAGGTAATCCCTCTTCTACTACTATCTCAGATCTCCTTTTAGTTGAAGGTTTTAAGCACAATCTTATTAACATTAGTTAATTGTGCGACAAAGGATATAAAGTTTCCTTTTCAAAATAATGTTGCATGATTGAACACAATGATAAGAAAGATGATGTGTTTAAGGGCTTGAGGGTAAATAATGTATATATGATTGACTTGAATGAAGTATCTTTGACGAGCACTAAATGTCTGTTCACCATGAGTGAAGACTCTTGTCTATGGTATAGGCGCTTAGTGCACGTCAACTTTGTCTTGGTAAATAAAGTAGTTTCAAAAGATCTAGTTGTCAGTCTATCCAAGATTAAATTTTCAAAAGATCTCTTATGTGACGCATGCCAAATGGGGAAGCAAACGAGGATCTCATTCAAATTTAAAAATGTAGTTTCTACATCGAGACCTCTTGAAATTTTTCATGTGGACCTTTTTGGACCATCTAGAATTAAAAGCTTGGGTGAAAATTACTATGGTTTTGTTATTTTAGACGACTACTCTAGATTTTGTAGGACTATTTTCTTGGCTAGTAAAAGTGAAAATTTTCCAGCTTTTGAAAAGTCTGCCATGGTTTCTCAAAATAAACTAAATTCTAGCATCATTACTATCCGAAGCGATGACATAGGTGAATTTAAAAGCCACCTCTTTGAGGAATTTCATGATAAACATGGAATTGATCAGGATTTTTTTGCTTCAAGAACTCCTCAACAAAATGGAGTGGTGGAATGTAAAAATCGTATTTTAGAAGAGCTAGGAAGAACTATGATCAATGAAAGTTGGCTTCCTAAATATTTTTGGGCCGATGCTATTAGTGCGACATGTTATGTGTTGAATAGGGTACTTATACGCCATATTCTCAACAAAAATCCCTTTGAACTTTTAAAAGGTAGGAAGCCAAATGTATCACATCTTCATGTTTTTGGGTGTAAATGTTTTGTTTTAAATAATGGAAAAGAAAATCTTGGCAAATTTGACTCAAAAGTCGATGAAGGTATCTTTCTAGGATACTCTCAATCGAGCAAAGCATATAGAGTGTACAATAAAAGATTACATATAGAGTGCACAACTCTGAAAAGATTGAGAAGGACCATTCAATTAGCAATGATGCCCTTCCTTAGGTATGGAAATCCTCTAAGGATCATCCAATCGACAATATTTTTGGAGATATCACAAAAGGAGTAACTACACAGTCTAAGATAAGTAACTTTCGTTATCACTTTGCTTTCGTCTCTCAAATTGAGCCTAAAATCTTCAAAGAGGCCTTAGTTTATGAACATTGATTTTTGGAAATGAAAGAGGAATTAAACCAATTCAAAAGAAATGAGGTATGAGACCTTGTCCCCCCTCCGCGAGGCCAAAGAGCAATTGGTACAAAATAAGTATTTAGGAACAAACTAGATGAAAACGGAGTAATAAGTCGTAATAAAGCTCGGCTAGTGGCTCAAGGTTATAACCAAGAGAAGGACATCGATTATGAGGATACTTATGCTCCAGTTGTCCGCCTTGAGGCTATACGCCTTTTGCTAGCATGTGCTTGTACAAAAGATTTCAAATTGTATCAAATGGATGTGAAGAGTGCTTTCTTAAACAAATATATTAATGAAGAAGTTCATGTATCTCAACCTCTCGGTTTTGAAAGTCATGAGTATCCAAATTATGTTTATAAACTTAAACATGTGTTATATGGTCTCAAGCAAGCCCCTAGGGCTTAGTATGAGCGACTTAGCAAATTTTTACTCGATCAAGGATACTCAAGAATGAAAGTTGATACTACATTGTTTATTAAGCGTAAAGGAAATCACTCTATTCTAGTCCAAGTTATGTATATGACATTATTTTTGGATCTACTAATATGCACTTGGTCATGGAATTTTCAAAGCTAATACAAGGTGAGTTTGAGATGAGTATGATGAGGGAGTTGTCCTACATCCTTGAACTTCAAATCAAACAACTCAAAGAAGGAACTTTTGTGAGCAAAACAAAGTATTGCTATTATCCACTCAAGCGCTTTGATATGGCAAACACAAAAACTATTGACACTCCAATGCCTACAAATGTGAACTTAGATAGAGATGAAAACGGTAAGGTCGTTGACGTGAAGAAGTTTAGAGGTATGACAGGTTCTATTCTATATCTCAATGCATCTCGACTGAATATCATGTTTAGTGTTCGTATGTGTGTTAGATATCAATCATGTTGATCGGGTGTAAACAAACTAACTGCAAGTGCACAACCTATCGTGTAGTTTTAAAAGATATCAATCTCATAGAGACCAATAGTAAAAAAAAAGTTCTATTGTTTCCAGTTGTTACGGTGTTTAGCTAAGTCTAATTAAATAGTTAAAAGGAAGGAAAAACGAAATAAACAGATTTAATAAAAACAGACGAATAATAATGCTGAAATGTAATTCACATCAATCGACAGTGCTCTTATTGTCTCTACTAAGATAAATTACAGGGCAATGTTTCTTATTTAGAAAATAATTAATTTAACAGGAATTGTCCTTTTCGCGTATTCAGAATCGAGTTTCACTCTCTAATTTATACCCTCTATTTGTAACATATGGAAGGCGCTTACCATGTTAAAGTAGTAAACTCGATTTTAAGAAATTAGACTCTTAAATTAATAGAAAAGTGATTTTGACCGGAAAGTTTAACTAAAAAGGGTTCCTGCCTCTCGCTCAGGGAACCGTACCATAAACCAATGAATGCGTCTGCAAATAGTTTTAAAACCTCCTTCTAGAAAGGTTAAAGCTTCCTAATTAATTAACAAAGTTCTTTCGCGGTATTTGTTAACCAAAAACAAACCAATTTTAGTCTTTAGTGTCATACGGCTTTCGATCTTACCCGACGTTTTCACTGCATCACTTTTGTGATGGCAGATTAAAATAAGTTCAAAAAAATTGTGTTTAAGTCAAAATAGCCCACAAAGGAAATCTTAATGAGACATCATGTAGAGCATCATCTATTGACGATCCTCACATGCCAACATTCAATAATTTAGCCGGATATGGTTATTGGAAATAAAATGTAATTGGTTTCGAGTGCAAAAGTAAACATAATGACGGGTAAAACCGTTATGAAATTAATTTGCAATAGAGGTAAATAAGATGAAGAGAAAATTGCGAGGTAAATAAAACAGTAAAGTAAAGGCAAGACAAAGTAAATGTAAAAGCGGAATGAAATAAAAACCCGCTCCAAACGGAGTCTTGAATCTGATACAAAGTGCAATAACTTGAAATAAATCTTGACGGAAATGTAAATGACGAAAATAAAGTGCTTCGAAAATAAACTTGTATAAAGTGCTCCAAACTTGATAAAGACTTGATTGACGGTGCAATAATCCTCCGGTGTGAAGAGATTATTGCTTTGTTATTCGACAATATAATGACTTAAGTTTGCATAAGCTTAGATACCCCGAAAAATGACATGAAAGGGGTATTTATAGGAGTCCACAACTCTAGAAATCACCAAGAAACCGATTCCAGGTCATGGAGAAAATCTAGGGAAGGTTTTTGGGAGACTTGGAGACCAAACATGGTCTGTTCCCAATCGTTTGGGCTTTCCAAGGGTGGTGACCGCCATGGTCACAAAGTTGGCATGACTTAGCCATCCCATTAGCTGATATGTGGATCACCCAAGGCACCCCTAGGATGAACGCCATGGTGGTCGCCATAGGTGCAAGTCTGCTCCAATTCTTCTCTTTTTGTCCATTTTGCTTTGTTTCTTCGCCCACAACTCCTGATTACTAAATTCCCTTAAACAAAGGAAATACACTAGCATAATAGTGAAAACAGGATTAAAACAATAAAAAAATATGCATAAGTTAAGTCAAATAAATAATAGTTTGAGGTGTCATCAAACTCTCCCACACATGAACCATTGCTTGTCCTCAAGCAAAATGTAATTGAAAGGCGAGCTCAATAGCTACTGTGGGCTTTAAAAAAAAGACTATACTTTGAATATATCACATTAATAAGTACTAAATTACTGAAAACAAAAGCATCGTAACAACACATTATGTATTTTACGGTCATGAATCTCTCCCTTATACAGACCAATTCGAATCATTTTATTATTCTTTGGCCTACCTTACCCACCCCTTTTCTAATCCTTTTTCATTCAGACGCAATCAAATTAAGCCTTTTATCTTGTACTCGCATGGTGAACAAACCTGTTGGTGATCATGATCCATATTTGTGTCAAAATTCTACACTTTATGCTATTTTTCAACACTGACACACAAACATAATTTTGAAGGTTCCTCTACCATTGGGATAAGTAACCGATGAGGATTACCTAACTTAGAAGGCATATTTTCCTTTCAAATCATTTGTTTTTTATTAATTTTTTTCTTCTTTTTACGGAATCATTCACTTATTTGCATCAGTTTATTCACTTAGCGGTAACTTAGATGGTGCTGATTGCTAGAATAAACTACATAAGGATTAATTTAGAGGTGAGAACTTAAGGCTAGAGCATAAAAATCATCCAAATCGATCTCTATAGTCGAGAGATTTACGGTGTTAAAACGATACTAATGTTTCAGGACTTCTCCTAAGTCTTTTATAACGTGTATTAACATCCTACACACTTTTGCAAAAAAAATGGTATGGCTCAGGAAAAGGAAGAAAATTAATGGACAATAAAAACTACGCCTAAAGACCTGACAATACATGTAATGACTAGATAAAAGTAGAGAAAATAAAATAAAACAATAAATCTAACTAGAAAACAGTAAAATTCCTCTCCCACACTTAAATCAAACATTGTCCCCAATTTTTTAATCCAATGTGAAAGAGAAATGGTAGAACCTAGCATGTGATCAGATCAGGGGCCTTGACGGCCCTGAGTTCTCCTGAATGAATGAATTTCCTAGAAGAGGTGGTTCATTTGTTATGCTAACCTGTCAGTTTGATTCCTTTATTCATGGCGAAGAGCCATGATTTCCTTTCTCAAGGTGAAAAGCTTATAGTCAATATAATGTGCATGTTGATCTTTAGGTTTGGTAGGAGTCTCAAATGGTGATGGGTTTTCATCTAGGTTTTCTAATTGGTATCGCCAATTGGTTTTGTTATGGATACTAGTCAACTCATGGTTTGGTAGGGTGAATAGATGAATTACTTCATAGTTGATAATAATTTTGAATTGGTCAGGTCCTTCGCGCCTCACTAAGCTTTGGTTTAGGCAGTAGCCAATATCTAAGAGATTGTATCCACAGGTCGAGGTTAGATGGGCCACCTTGATCTCATAGGCCCAATACAATAGCAATGTGGGTGACTAATCCACCTACGTAGATGTTTTCGACTCTTTACTCGACAACCTTTTTAAGATTGGTCAGTAGGAAGGTTGCAGAGTTTATAGGGTGGTTATGAAAAATGCTTAAGATGAAAAACATCTCTTCTTTGCTTACACAAATTGGTTCTCAGCTTTTCCAAAGAATCTTTGGGCAGTTTCTATGTGAAAGTACCTAATGGCGAGATTATGAATTAGGGTGTTATTTATAGCCTCATGATTAGAGGGGAAATCTTCAGTGATCCCTCTGATCGGGAAAATAGCAAGTGTACTATTTTTACCAATTGTAGTAATAAGGGAAACGTCCCAAGTATCGATCTCGAGGACTGCGTATTAATTAACGGAATTTTTTAGAATTCAATTGAACAAAAGGTCTAGTGGTTTGTTTGGTAGCAGAGTAATATCACAGTAAATACGGACTTAATTAATTAATCTAAGAACAGTGTTAGGGGAGTGGAGACTATACGAGTAAAGACCCTGTATGATTATTCTACTATACTAGTTATTAACCTTAATTTATCAGTTGGCCACTTTAGTTGCCTTAATTCCTTAATGGAAACCCTTTGATGATTTTCCTGTTAACTAATTCCTCAGTGTCCCTGAAAAACATCAAGCAATAATTCCGACCATAAAATACGTGATACGGGATACCCTCATTCCTAAGCAATATCGACCGTGATACTATTTTGCAAAAGTGTTAGGTTGACTTTCCAGACTAATCCTATGCACTATTCGAATTCTACTTTCCAATATGAATACGAATAAGATTAATGCAACATCAAATATATTAAGGTAAACACATAGTTCTCGTAGAATAATTAAATAAATGTCATTACATCGCATCAAGGACCACCCCCTAACAACTTGGGGGTTTAGCTACTCATGTTCTTGGTCAACATAAAAGTAATTAGAATTAAAAAGGAGAAGATCATTACAATGCACGTTGGAATCCTTGGATCATCAATTGCTTCCGCTTTTGATCGATCCTCTGTTTCCAGCCGAAAATCTCCTATTAGTTGCCAATCCTAATCTCTGTTCAAAAAGTGTTCTTTTCCTTTCTAAAATGTTCCTCTTATATCTAAATTCAAATTACATAGCAAAATGTCTCAAATGCCCTTCGAAATAGGTCTGACAGCAAAAAAATAGAAAACAGAGAAATTTCACGTTCAGTGGCCCTGACACGGGCCGTGTTGTGCAACACGGGTGGCCGTGTCAGGCTGCTGGCTTCTTTTGGGGCGTGTTCCTCTCCAAGGGCTGCAACACGGGCCGTGTTACATGACACGGGCACCCGTGTTGCAAGTCTGAGTCTTCTTTCTTTCATCAGCTTTGGTCCACCCGTGTCTGCCAGTCGTGTCCTTCATGACACGGGCCGTGTTGTGCAACACGGGTACCCGTGTTGCAGCTCTGAGTTCCCTTTTTCGCCTTTTCTTTTCCTCCGAATGCGGTGCGATTGTCGTGCTCTCCATTCCTGCCAAAAACACACTGAAAGAAACCAAATCAAATGCACCAGCGGCAAAAACAACATAAACTTAAAAATAAGACTCGAAGACACACAACTACGAGTAATGCAGATAATCACAACTAAAGCTTCGAAAATTAGATAAAAACATTGCGAAATAAACCACAAACAGTGTTTGAAAACACAACTGAAATCCACCGATCAAACTCCCCCGAACTTGAACTTTTGCTTGTCCTCAAGCAACAAGCTCACCAACCCGAACTTAATATCTCTCTTTTTTTTTTTAATAACGGAACCGTCCATAGAATTGTGAGCTACGGTGATAATACTCATACTTGACTTCTCATTCCAAGTCCCCTAGGATTTCTCTCGGCTTTTCCCTCAAAACAGGTAACCTGCAAACACTAGACTGCGGCAAACCACAGACCTCAGTCTCCCTATGGGTAACCTCTCCGACTATGCTTTGTACTTAAGTCTTCTTTTTCGATTTTCCTCCCTTTCATTCGGACAATCAATATATGGCTTTTATGATTTTCCTCGTGTGCACAAGATTTATCAATCTTTTTCTGGCACTGTTATTCTTTTTTGCATGGCTTTCAGGTTCGACCGCCGTTGGGCTGAATAACCGGGTGAGGGTTACCCAACTTAGAAGGATTAGTCGCCTACTTGCCCCTTTTTGTTTGTTTTTTTTTCTGTGCCTTGACTCTATATTTTTCATTATCCTTGCACACACGATTATTTTTTTGATGGAGCCTGATTGTCAAAATAAACTAGTCAGGGGTACTTCTCAGATCAAAGCACTATGGTACAAATCTACACGTCGAACTCGTTCCTCTTTGGGAAACCCAGGGTGTTGGCCTTTTACCTATCTCTCAAGATTAACCCAATTTCATCCTCACGGTTCTTTTCTGAGTATTCTATATACTTTCTCATCACCTCACTCAACATCTTCACTCAACAGTTCCCCAACCAACAATTTTTTTTAGCTCACTATCAGGGGGGTCTTCTTGTGGATCGCTATCATGTTCTCAAACTAACATTGAACTGAAAATTAAATCGACAAATAACTGCAACAGAATTGAAAACACACAACTAACATAAAAACACAAAATAAAATAAAACACAAAATAAAATACCCCCACACTAGAATTCAACAGTGTCCTCACTGTTGGAACACTAGTAGCAGGGGACTCACAGAGTTCATGGTTGCGGAGGTTGGTCGCGCAGCATCATCTGCCGCATCCATTCATGCATCTCACGGATCAACCTGCCTTGTCGGATTTGCTCGTTCCCTTGTCTTGTCTGCTCCTCGCCTTGCCTCGTTTGCTCACTTCGGAGATGGCACATCTCATTCTCCATCCAATCCCATTCTTTTTTAGATAAGCTCCACGAGCCTGAGCCTGATTCCTGATGGGGTGAAAATCGAGTAGGCGGTATAGGCGCTTCTTCTACCTGATCGCCTTCATCCTCAAAGAATTCTGCACCTGTACCATCATAAAATTGGTCTTCTTATCCTGCAGGGGGCTCTCATATAGCCAGTTATTCACATTTTGAATACTAATAAAGTCAGGGGCAGGTAAAGCAAGGAGATGACTGTTTCGGCTTACCAAGGAATAGTAATTATCAAAGACACGAATCATACCTTGGGCAGTCAGTGTGGCAAGATCTATTTTTGTCTTACCTGTAACAGTGGGTTCCTCTCTCAAGAGAGCACCATGGCCAAAGTGATTCGCGATTTGAGTAATCATACCGCCTACACTTATTTCGCCTGAAGGTGCATTTGCAACCCTCTTCAGGTGATCAGCTGCAAAGGCAGCTACATTAATGAGCTCGTGATTGGCCATGCCGTACATGAAGTACAACTCACTTTGAGTCGCTACCCCTGTGCTGTCACCCCTGCCGAACAGTGTGTATGCCAATCCCTTTTGAGCGTACCTGAAACAAGGGTTATGGATACAAGAAGCTTTTGCCGCTTTCGCGACATAATCAGTTATGCCTGTAATAGCCTTCCAAAAGTCCCCTGCACTAAAATTTCCCGGAGGGGCTCCGGGGCCAAAATTGGGGAGCTTCAGTATATCTCCCAACTCGGCTATGGTCAGGCTATGGTCAGTATCAAATAACCTGAACCTCAGTGTACCATAATATTCTTCCTCCACCCCCGTCCACCTGTGCTTCAACTGAAACTCTAAAGTGCTCAAAAATTCAACAGTTATGCGCTCATAAGTTGGCGCTTCTAATTGGATAAATTCTAACATCCCCAGAGTGTGAAACATCCTATGGACCTATATTCTGAGCCCTAGATTATCAAGCGTAGTGTTGCAGATATACCTTGTGGGCGTGAGCTTACGCTTGATGATGTTAGAGTACTTTTTCTGATGATTCGGGTCTTCAAAGAGTATGTCGTGAGGGTTCGCCATACGGTGTGCTCTCTTTCTGGGGCGTGAAGTTTCCGCCACTGCTTTTCCGGTATCTCTACGAGGAGGCATTCTGAACCTGCAAAACACAAAACAACACAGATGGTTCGAAAAATTTCGAAATCCCTGTTAATGAAAAACGAAACCGTAGAATTAAGCACAATGATGAGTAGAGTGTTTTTTGTGAAGGACGGAAGTGGTTCCGGTGAGTGGGTGTGGTAGATAATGAAGCTTTTGTGTAGAGATGGTTATGGAGGTTAGGGTTTTGTGAGGGAGAAGAAGGAGGAAGATGAAAAAATGATAGGAATTGTGTGATGGGTAATGATAAGTGGGGGTTTAAGTGGTGGGCCCCACGAGGTAAAAATTTAAAATTCTGACCGCGCCTTGCAACACGGGCCGTGTTGCACAACACGGGCACCCGTGTTGCTCCCCCTGTAGACTATATTTTTTTCAAAGTTACGCCTCTGCAACACGGGCCGTGTTGCACAACACGGGCACCCGTGTTGCTCCACTGATCCACCTGTTTTTCCCACTTCCTTTTTCTGTCTAGTGTACCTGACACGGCCCGTGTTGTACAACACGGCCACCCGTGTCAGGGTGCTGTTTCTCATATTTTTCTTCTCCTCTGGTCTCCGACATTTTCTTTCACCGATGAACTGCGAGTTTAGGAAAACCTGTTAAAACAAAAACAAAATGAAAACGTGTAAATGAAATACGTGGGTTGCCTCCCAAGAAGCGCTTCGTTTAACGTCGCCTGGCTCGACGGTCCGTCATCGTATCACGTGAGATGAACGACATCGTTGCGATCCTTCTGTTGTCCCTCGTAGTAAGGTTTCAGACGCTGACCATTTACTTTAAAAATGTCTCCATTTGCTGTATTTTTCAGCTCAACTGCTCCGTGCGGAAATGTCTTATATACTACAAA
The DNA here is from genome assembly GCA_963859935.3 of Lathyrus sativus. Classification (NCBI taxonomy): domain Eukaryota; kingdom Viridiplantae; phylum Streptophyta; class Magnoliopsida; order Fabales; family Fabaceae; genus Lathyrus; species Lathyrus sativus. Next base: position 669,918,736 of record OZ012738.1, read on the forward strand.
TGGTCCAGACCATTTTGATTTAAGCTTTCCCGGAAATAGTTTCAGTCGGGAGTTGTACAACAGTACTAATTGTCCTTCCCGAAATTCTTTCTTCTGAATACGTCGATCATGCCATTTCTTTGCTTGGTCCTTGTACATTTTTGCATTCTCATATGCCTGATTCCTGAATTCCTCTAGCTCATGGAGTTGGAGGGTTCTGGACTCTCCTGCTCTGGTGAGGTCTAGGTTCAGAACTTTTGATGCCCATAATGCCTTGTGTTCTAACTCTAGAGGCAGATGGCAAGCTTTACCATAGACCAGTTGGTACGGGGACATACCAATGGGTGTTTTGTATGCAGTGCGATACGCCCAGAGAGCGTCGTCCAGCTTTACTGCCCAGTCCTTACGGGATGCACGCACTGTTTTCTCTAATATCTGTTTGAGTTGTCGATTTGACACCTCGGCTTGCCCGTTGGTTTGAGGATGGTATGGAGTGGATATTTTGTGCTTCACATTATACTTAAGGAGTAGCTTTTCCATGAGATGATTTAGGAAATGAGTTCCTTCATCACTTATAAGGGTCCTTGGTACTCCAAACCGCGAAAATATGTTCTCCTTCAGAAATCTGACCACTACTTTAGCATCATTGGTTGGTAGTGCCACTGCTTCTACCCATTTCGAAACATAGTCAACTGCTACCAGTATGTAGTGTTTTCTAAATGATGGTGGGAATGGTCCCATAAAATCAATCCCCCAAACATCAAACAACTCTACTTCTAACATGGAATTCTGCGGCATCTGGTTTCTTTTCGAGATATTCTCAGTCCGCTGACATCTGTCGCATTCCTTAACCACGTTCTAGGCATCCTTGAACAAAGACGGCCAATACAACCCTGATTGGAGGACTTTGGCTATGGTGCGGTCGCCACTGAAATGCCCTCCATAATCTGAATTATGACATGCTTCGAGCACCTTTCTTTGCTCGTTTTCCGGAACGCATCGTCTGATCAGTCCATCCACCCCTTTCTTGTAAAGAAACGGGTCATCCCATAAGTAGAACCTGCAGTCATGAACAAACTTTTTCCGTCTGTTAGAATCAAAATCGTCGGGTATGAGACCCCCGACTAAATAGTTGGCGTAATCAGCAAACCAAGGAACACCATGAATAACCAGGATGTATTCATCAGCAAACTCGTCCTTTATCGGTCGCTTTTCCTCGTTTTCTTCAATTGGTGACATTCGCGAGAGGTGATCAGCTACAGTATTTTCACATCCTCTCTTATCCCGAATCTCCACATCGAATTCTTGGAGAAGAAGGATCCATCTCAGCATCCTGGGCTTTGACTCCTGTTTAGCAAAAAGATATTTTAACGCAGCATGGTCAGTATAAACAATCACTTTAGAACCTAACAGATATTGCCTAAATTTGTCAAAGGCATACACCACCGCTAGTAACTCCTTCTCAGTAGTTGCATAATTCATCTGTGTTGGGTTCAAAACGTGACTCGCGTAGTAAATAACATGCAAAAGCTTTTCTTTCCGCTGCCCCAATACAGCCCCTACTGCGATGTCACTGGCGTCACACATGATCTCAAACGGCAGCGACCAGTCTGGGGCTATCACAATTGGTGCTGACACTAACTTGTTTTTCAGGTTCTCGAATGCATCAGCACATTCCTTATTGAACACAAACGCCGTTTCCTTGACTAACAAAGACGTCAACGGTTTAGCTATCTTGGAGAAGTCTCTTATGAACCTGCGGTAGAACCCTGCGTGACCCAAGAAGCTTCAGATACCTTTCTCGTTTACGGGTGGTGGTAACTTGGATATTACTTCCACTTTTGCTTGATCAACTTCGATCCCTTTATGTGAGATTTTGTGACCAAGGACGATGCCCTCTCTTACCATGAAATGACATTTTTCCCAATTCAGGATCAAGTTACTTTCCTGACATCTCTGCAAAACAAGTGACAGGTTAGTTAAACAATCATCAAATGATGACCCGAAAACCAAAAAATCATCCATGAAGACTTCCATATGTTTCTCGAGCATATCCGTAAAAATGGAAGTCATGCATCTTTGAAACGTGGCTGGGGCATTACATAACCCGAATGGCATCCTCCTATACGCAAAAACTCCGTACGGGCATGTGAAAGCTGTCTTCTCTTGATCCTCCGGCGCAACCGCGATTTGGTTGTATCCGGAGTATCCATCTAGAAAGCAGTAGTAATCGTGCCCAGCCAATCTTTCTAACATCTGATCAATAAAAGGCAACGGGAAATGATCCTTTCTGGTGGCTAAATTAAGTCTCCTATAATCAATGCATACCCGCCAACCAGTGACGGTACGCGTAGGAATCAACTCATTCTTGTCATTAGTCACCACAGTTGTACCTCCTTTCTTAGGCACCACGTGAACAGGGCTCACCCATGAACTGTCGGATATAGGATAGATAAGCCCAGCATCCAATAATTTCACCACTTCCTTTCTTACGACCTCCTTCATAACGGGGTTCAGTCTTCGCTGGGGCTGCACTACCGGTTTATGGTCCTTCTCCATAAGGATTTTGTGCATGCAAACTGTAGGACTTATACCCTTTAAGTCTTCTATTTTCCAACCGATAGCACTCTTAAATTTTTTTAGAACCCCAATCAGTTGTTTCTCTTGGACACTTTTCAAACTAGAGCTGATAATGGCGGGACACTTTTCCTCGGTGTCTAGAAACACATATTTGAGATTTTCCGGCAGTTGTTTCAATTCCGAACCTTTAGGCTTTTCGTCATTACCCTCAAGCTCTATAGGTTGCCGTAAGTCCTCTCATCGGTGTGGTCGGAATGGTCGAGTGTCCAACATTTCGACAACCTCTCTGTCATTCTCATCTACTTCTTTGTCTTCCTTAAAGATTGACATGCTTAGCACTCTCTCCAGAGGCAGTTGGGTCACACTTTCCAAATGTTCGCTCTCTACGACCTGTTCTAGCACTTGTATGTTGCTGCTGGTGCCCCGATCCTATTTATGCTTCATGGTATTACTAACATCAATTTTTAACTCCTCGTCATATACTTTCAAGGTCAGGGTGCCGCCTTCCATATCTATCATGACTCTCCCGGTTTCCAAGAATGGTCGACCCAAAATTAACGACATTTCTTCATCTTCCGGCATCTCTAGGATCACAAAATCAACCAGAAACACAAATTTATCTACCTTAACTAGTACATCTTGAACCACTCCATATGGCCGCTTAACTGAATGATCAGCAAACTGGAGGGTCATCCGAGTGTCATGAACCGCACCGATATCCAATTTTTTGTAGATAGACAAGGGCATGAGGCTAATACTTGCTCCCAAATCAATTAAAGCTCTGTTGAATGACCTATCGCCAATAGTGCATGGGATAGTAACAACTCCACTATCTTTCTTCTTGACCGGAATCTTCAGACCCTGCAAAATAGCACTACAAGTTTCCGTTAGAATAACAGGTTCAGACTCACTCGTCCGCTTCTTAGCAATGATGTCCTTCATGAATTTTGCATAGGTGGGCATTTGTTCTAGTGCCTCCAACAACGGAATGTTCAGCTCCAACTTCTTAAACAGCTCCAGGAACTTCTCGAAATTCTTCTCTTGCTGTCCTTTCTTCTTATTTCTTGAGGGGTATGGCAGCTTGATCACCGGTTTCGGTTCTACCACTTTTTCTTTAGTTACCGGTACCGGTGTCACCACTTCTTCCTCGACTGTTTCATTCTCTTTAATTTCCAGCTCAACTTCAATCATCTGATCATTTAGTTCCGTTTCCTCTTCTCCTACTTCCTTGGCTTTTCCACTTCTTGTTACTACCGCCTTAATTTGGTGGTGATCTTTCGGATTTGGTACTGTGGCACTTGGAAGTGTACCCGGCGCTTGTGAACTTGCTAGCTGTTGGGCAATTTGACTCATTTGTACTTTAAGATTCTTTATGGATGCTCCAGCATTCCTGAAGTTACTCCTTGTCTCTTCTTGAAATTGAGAACTTTGGGCGGCCATTTTCTCAATGGCCACTTCCCAATCAGCTTTTCGAGGCGCTTGCGGTTGATATTGAGGTTGGTACGGTGTCTGCTGGTACTGCTGTTGCTGAGGTTGATACGGTTGTTGGCCTTGAACCGGTTTTTGCATATTACCTTGTTGATCTTTCCATGAAAAGTTTGGGTGATTCTTCCAACCAGGATTATATGTGTTGGCGTAAGGATTGTTCTGCCTCAACATATTAATTTGTTCCACTTGCTCTTGAGTTGCTACACAATGCATTGTAAAGTGTGGCCCACCGCATATTTCACAAGGTGCTGCTTGAACTGGCTCAACCTGTGCCACTACCTGAGTTTCAACATTCATTTTCTTTAACCTTCTCTCTACCTCAGCGGTGATCTGATCCTCCATTTTAACAACCTGGTCTGCCAGCTTCAGATCAATCTTACCTTCCGGTTGGTTTACCGTGCGATCATACAACTCAAGGTGCTCGTTCGCGGCGATTGCTTCTATGATCCTTCTGATACCTGTGGCTGTTGAGAAGTTGGTTGAGCCACCGGCAGCAGTATCTATGAGCTGTTTCGTTTTGAGTCGTAATCCATTCACAAAGTTTTGCATCTGCTCCGTGGCGTCCAGGTTATGAGTAGGACATGCTGTAAGACACCTCTTAAACCGCTTATATGCATCCCCTAAAGATTCTCCTTCTTTTTGCTTGAAGTTGACAATGTCGTATCTTTTTCGGATGAACACTGAGGCAGGGAAATACTCATTCAGGAACGCAGTTTCCATCTCTTGCCATGTTGTGATACTCCCAGCGGGAAGCGAGTAAAACCATTCTTCCGCATCATCAGTGAGTGTGAACGGGAACATAACTAATCTCTTGGCCTCTTCGGAATGTCCTTCTATTTTCAGCGAGGTGGTGGTTGTGAGGAATCTCTGAAGATGTTTATTTGCATCTTCGTTGATTCTTCCGGCGAACGGCTTGCTCTCCAACTGATGGATGGTGGAAGGGTGTAACTGAAAATGCGCAGCATTCACCGGTTGATTCACAATGGTCATCCGGTTCGGTTGAGCATTGGCCCCTCCATAGTCTCCTAGCAGTCTTTCAGGCTGAGGTGGATTTCCAGCCATTTGAACAGTCTCAGGTGGTGTCTCTCTCTCTCTTCGGAGTCGCTCTGCACGGATATAATTTCCTCTATTTCTTCCAGTCTTTCAACTTTAGCTAATCTCCGTCTTTCGTGTAATGCTCGTTCTGGTTCTGTATCAAAAGAATATTTAGCTGAGGCCTGACCTCGCATACACAATTAGACAAGCGTTAGATAATAAACGGATAAAAGTTATGCAGTAAACAATAAAATTTTAGTCGCAAAGCAACAAAATTTCTTTTGTATTCTAAAAACAATGTTAATTTGGCAGTCCCCGGCAACGGCGCCAAAAACTTGATCGGGAAAATAGCAAGTGTACTATTTTTACCAATTGTAGTAATAAGGGAAACGTCCCAAGTATCGATCTCGAGGACTGCGTATTAATTAACGGAATTTTTTAGAATTCAATTGAACAAAAGGTCTAGTGGTTTGTTTGGTAGCAGAGTAATATCACAGTAAATACGGACTTAATTAATTAATCTAAGAACAGTGTTAGGGGAGTGGAGACTATACGAGTAAAGACCCTGTATGATTATTCTACTATACTAGTTATTAACCTTAATTTATCAGTTGGCCACTTTAGTTGCCTTAATTCCTTAATGGAAACCCTTTGATGATTTTCCTGTTAACTAATTCCTCAGTGTCCCTGAAAAACATCAAGCAATAATTCCGACCATAAAATACGTGATACGGGATATCCTCATTCCTAAGCAATATCGACTGTGATACTATTTTGCAAAAGTGTTAGGTTGACTTTCCAGACTAATCCTATGCACTATTCGAATTCTACTTTCTAATATGAATACGAATAAGATTAATGCAACATCAAATATATTAAGGTAAACACATAGTTCTCGTAGAATAATTAAATAAATGTCATTACATCGCATCAAGGACCACCCCCTAACAACTTGGGGGTTTAGCTACTCATGTTCTTGGTCAACATAAAAGTAATTAGAATTAAAAAGGAGAAGATCATTACAATGCACGTTGGAATCCTTGGATCATCAATTGCTTCCGCTTTTGATTGATCCTCTGTTTCCAGCCGAAAATCTCCTCTTAGTTGCCAATCCTAATCTCTGTTCAAAAAGTGTTCTTTTCCTTTCTAAAATGTGCCTCTTATATCTAAATTCAAATTACATAGCGAAATGTCTCAAATGCCCTTCGAAATAGGTCTGACAGCAAAAAAATAGAAAACAGAGAAATTTCACGTTCAGTGGCCCTGACACGGGCCGTGTTGTGCAACACGGGTGGCCGTGTCAGGCTGCTGGCTTCTTTTGGGGCGTGTTCCTCTCCAAGGGCTGCAACACGGGCCGTGTTACATGACACGGGCACCCGTGTTGCAAGTCTGAGTCTTCTTTCTTTCATCAGCTTTGGTCCACCCGTGTCTGCCAGTCGTGTCCTTCATGACACGGGCCGTGTTGTGCAACACGGGTACCCGTGTTGCAGCTCTGAGTTCCCTTTTTCGCCTTTTCTTTTCCTCCGAATGCGGTGCGATTGTCGTGCTCTCCATTCCTGCCAAAAACACACTGAAAGAAACCAAATCAAACGCACCAGCGGCAAAAACAACATAAACTTAAAAATAAGACTCGAAGACACACAACTACGAGTAATGCAGATAATCACAACTAAAGCTTCGAAAATTAGATAAAAACATTGCGAAATAAACCACAAACAGCGTTTGAAAACACAACTGAAATCCACCGATCACCCTCCCCATAAGTAATCTAATTCACCTTGTATATCATCAGGTACTTTGGAATAGGCACTAGGGTCATGCTGAAAGGCAAGGCATCTGGCTAGCTCTCTACAGGTGATCCTATAATCTTGGCCAAATAATCTAAAGGTAGCCAAGCCTCCGTCATGTACTAATCTAATATGGGACTGAAAATGGAATGAACTTAGAAATTCTAGTTTCAGGCTTTTGTAGGTTGGATGCTTCGCGACAGAAAATCTATCCAAACTCATCTGGATAAACATAAAACAGACACAGTCAATAAGTCCCAGCTGGACTAAGGAAGGAAAATCCGGATACCGGGTAGGTGATTGATCGCGACTTTCTATGTCTAATACAACTTAACTGCAAGTGCACAGTCTATCGCGTAGTAATAAAAGATATCGATCCCACAGGGACTCGTAATCAAACTAGTGTTCTCGGGAGTTACTATGTTTAGCTAGGTAGATAATGCTTAAGGGAATAAGATTGTCACTAAAGGGAACTAAAAATGTTATTTAAATTATAATTACGTGAATCGATATGCAGTAATTATGTTCTTCGGGGATTTGACAAGTTACCGGTATATGAAATTTTTTTTCAGAGTTTATTTAAGCAGAAAATAGTAATCTGAAGACTCTCGTCTCACGATGGTTGTTGACGCTAATCATAATTCTAAGGGCCAAATGTACGCTTTCGTGTCCCATTCGGGGTTAAAACTATTTTTTGGAAATCTCTAAGTTCTAATTCATTTTAAAGTGCTTTCGCTGTTATTAAAACAAATGACTAGTGTTTACTATCTGGTCTTGCCACAGCTTTCGCTTGTTGGTTCATACCTTAATTAATTTCCCACTTTCGTGGCAAAACTACTTTTAAATAAGTTCTCGCTTTTGCGACGAAGTTTATTCAGTAAATAAATTTAAACACTCAGGCCATAAACAACTTTTGAAAAGGAAGTTTTCAACCGGTTATTATCAAATCCCGTCCGAATTATTATTACATATCGATTACTCTGATTTAGCTAGACATGGATTTGGGAAAGGTAAAACATAAATAAAAACAATGAATAATAACATGCATCATAATGAAAACTAAAATTACGATTAAAATTTAAAACCTGTAAATATTCCAATTGACCTTTGGGCAGATCCTCCACAAATGTTGGCAGGATTATGGTCTTTGTGCCAATTGATCGTACAAGGGAAATAGGAATTACAGAAGAAATGAAAGAAATGGAGAAAAAGAAAAGAGAAGCAAATAAGAATAGAAAAACTGGAAAGGTTGCTCTGAAGATAAATTGGCAGCACTTCGTTGTCTTGGTGCGGCTCCCTTTCTCAGTTCCCCTTCTTCCCTTTTTATAGCAATAGAATTCTAACGGTTATAACTTGAAGAAGGTGGACTTTGAGGCAGAAATATCAGGGAGTAGTGGTCCACTATTTGGGACTTGGAACTACATCTTGCACGTGCATTTGAAGTTGGGCGTTTTTGCCTGCATGACGGTCGTCACGGTGTGTGACGGTCGTCATGGAGCTGTGACGGTCGTCACAGCAGCAAAATATGCATTCTGCGTTTTTCATGTTGTTTTCATCCGGTTTTCGTCCATATTTCATCTGTGATTGCTTCTTTTCTTCATATTGCCTTGTTTAGACATGATCATTAAATACCTGCAAAATATCAGACAAATAACATGGAAATAATCCGAAATCGGATCGAAAACAGTCAAACATCAGTTGAATTATGCATCAATATATATATACGATTTCGTGTTATCAGTGATATGGTTCTTTCAGCTAGTGAAACAAAGCTCCTTTTCTGGTTATAATTCTTGAAAATGATTGGTATCTCGTCAGTCGGCTGCATCATGAATATAGTTAGTTGATAAAATCTGCTTAAGTAGAAGGTTTTCACCCTAAGATGAAAACACACACAGGTTAGAGATTATTTAAAAATAAAGTAAAAGAAATAACCAAAGCGGATAAAATGAAAAAGAAAAACCGTGGGTTGCCTTCCATGCAACACTATGTTTAACATCGGTAGCTTGGCGAACGTTAAAATCAAGTTGCACCAGTAACAGGAGGTGGTTCGAAAAAAGTAAGACGATCATGGGTGATGTTGGCCTCACTACTGTTGTAAAGTTTTAATCTTTTTCCATTCACAATGAAGGGACTCGTAGATGGTCTTTTAATTTCAACCGCCCCAGATTGCAGGACTCTTGTGACTTCGAAGGGTCCAGTCCATCTGGAGCATAGTTTTTCAGGAAAAAGTCACAGTCTAGAGTTGAAAAAAAGTACTTGGTCTCCTACATTGAATTCTCTCCTCGCGATTCTCTTATCATGTCATGCTTTAGTCTGTTGTTTGTAAATTATAGCATTCTCATAAGCATCTTATCTGATTTCTTCTAATTCGGGGATGTCCAACAAGCGTTTATTACCTGCCTTCAAGTAGTCCATGTTTAAGGTTTTTATAGCCCAATAGTCTTTGTGTTCTAGCTCGAAAGGTAGGTGGCTTGATTTTCCATATACCAGATTGTTGGGTGTTGTCCCTATAGGAGTTTTATAGGCAGTCTTATAGGCCCATAGTGCATTTTGAAGTTTAGAGGACCAATCCTTCCTAGAAATAGTGACAGTTTTCTCTAAGATCTGTTTCATTTCTCTATTTGAGACTTTGACTTATCCACTAGTTTGTGGATGATAGGGCGTTGCTACCCTGTGTTTTACCCCATATTTTTCTAAAAGGTTATCAAAGGTTCGTGAGATGAAATGGGATCCGCCATCGCTTATGACTAGGCGAGGATCTCCAAACCTTGGGAATATGTAGTTCTTAAACATTATGATCATAACTCGTGCATCGTTAGTAGGTGGGGCGATAGCCTCAATCCATTTAGATACGTAATCGACTGCAACTAATATATACTTATTTCCTATGGATGATGGAAATGGTCCCATGACATCTATTCCCCAGACATCAAAATTTCTACTTCTTGAATGTGTCTAAGGGGCATCTCATCACGTCTGGAAATGTTTCCAGTATGTTGGCATCTGTCACATTTGACTATATGGGCATGCACATCGCGCCATAAGGTGGGACAATAGAGGCTTGCTTGAAGGATTTTTGTGCAAGTTTTCAATGTGCTAGCATGGTCGTCATAAGTGTTAGACGATGGCGCGGATCTAGAAGGGGGTTGAATAGATCCCTTGATTAAAAAAAGTCGGCGCTACCAATAAAATTGGTTTTTAAAAAAAAAATTAATTTGCAGAAGTGGCCCTGGAAAAAAATACCGTCTATAACAAACGGTTACTAGAAAACCGGATATGCGTTTTAGCCGATGGAATCAGATGACGAGTAATGAGAATCACTATGTTAGTCACACTATCAATTTGATTTGGCTCACTATGTGGTATGACTAGTTCCAATGCCTTAAAATAGTACCATAATAAATGGACAACACACAAGGCTTTTGGTTCAGACAATTTATCAAACACTTGGCGTGCAGAGCACTACAAGTGAGTTCTGTTTTGAGTAATTTGCTCTAGTTTCCTTGTACAATCAACGATTGTACTAGAGTCAAAATCAATTTAGCACTTACTCAAAATAGTCCTAGATTTGATATAATTGTTTGTACTAAAACCACACAATATTAAGCAATGTAAAAAAGTAAGGCAAAAGGCAAAGGGATTTGTTGAGGCAGTTCCCCCGTCGTCCTCGCTTCGGGGTACGTCTGCCCTCAATTCTAACAATAGAATTGAGACCTTATAAAATAAATTTAACCTGTTGTAGAATCATATATACAAGAATTGAAAGCAATCAAACAAACAAACACCCTTGTTGTTGTAGATGCTATCTCCTCTTGCCCCTTGATTCGAGTCGAATCAAGTCCTTCGATAGCTCGTGAGTGAACCTCCGATTACAACTCTATGTTTGAACAACCTTCCGTCTTCAAACCTCATCTCGTCTAATCTCAAACACTCGCGTGTCGAACCCAAAACTCTCCTTCACAATCCTCTACTTATCGTTACTAGATTGACGGAACCCACCGCTCCTCGATCACCTTCACTCGGCTGAATATGTGTTGAGAAGAATCGTGCAAAAAACCCTAAATTCAGCGAATCTTGGAGGACAAAACCCTAGAGGTTTTATTCAAGAAAACCTGTCAATTCCTCAATCCGAACCGGATTAACCAATCAGCGACTTTGAACGTTATCACCTTTAACAATCCATAATGCACAACAAAGATTATTGTGTGTGATTGTTGTGGTATGAAATGTAGAAGATGAAGATGATGAGAACTTGAATTGACACCTCTTTCACTTTTCTTGTTTTTATGAATGATTTAATGTATTTGAAGTGAAAAGAGCAACTGAATATTTATACCAGACAAAACTGTTATAACTGATAAAACCACTTTCCAAAAGTAATAGACAAATCAGAAAATATGCATAAAACTGCGAGCGGTTGACCCATGCAGAGTGCAAGGTCGACCTGAGCTAACCCGAGGAAACATATTGTGCAAAACACACAACCATGCATCGACCGGTAGGTCGGCCATATCTAACCCGAGGAAAATGCATTTTTAAGACACATATCATGAGTTGACCGAAGCAGAGTTTTGGTTGACTCAAAGACCTGAAACTTCAGAAAATGCCTAAATTCATATTTTTGATTCTCTTAGATGATACCTATGATAGACCAATGAAGTTTAACTCGTATGACGCACATTTTGACAACTCTATATACAATACTCGAGAGATTTTATGCAAGCAAACAAATCATGATAAATAAGGTATGCTAATGCAACATGGTCATAACGCCAAACATCTATTTCCCATGCGGCTAAGTTTTGACATCATCAAAACACGCATATATAGTATATGAGACTTTGCCCTCACAATAAGGTGTGGAATGACAATGAGTTATTATGTCTTCAACTTCCTCTTCAGGGACGCAACAACAAAATATGTCGTTCGTTCCTCTCTTGAAAAGTAGTGGTTCATCCCAGTATAAATTTTTTATGTCATGGAAGGACTTTTTCTTCTGTTGATAAGTCAGACCAAGGGATAGAATATTGGCTTCCAGATAGTTAGCAAAGTCAGCGTACCAAGGCACACTTGTTAGTACTAAGGCAGATTTAATTTTGGGCTCGGATTCATTGTTATCTGGATTTGCCCATTTCTGGAATGATGATACTAATCTATCATAGGTGAAGTCATCATTTAAGGGAATGTTATCTGGTTTTAAATATTCTAACCTTGAAAGGTGGTCAGCTACTACATTTTTTGTCTTATTTTTGTCTCGAATTTCAAGATCAAATTATTGTAGTAGAAGGATCCAGCGGAGTAGTTTGGGCTTTGCATCATTTTTCTTTAGAAGGTATCGTATGGCAGCATGGTCGGTGTATATTATAATCTTGGCTCCAACTAAATAAGAAAGAAATTTTTCTATTGCAAATACTACGACTAGAGGTTCTTTTTTTGTTGTGGCATAATTTAGTTGAGCAACGTCCAATGTTCTGCTTGCATAATATATCACATGCATTTTATTTTCGGTTCTTTACCCTAGAACAACACCGACGGCAAAATCACTCGCGTCACATATGATTTCGAATAGCTTATTCTAATCTGGAGGTTGCATGATAGGTGCGGAAATCAGCGCTCGCTTCAAGATATTAAATGCTTCTAGGAATTTTTCATCAAAAATTGTCACACCCTAATTTTTGAACCTAAGATCCCTCTTTTGTGCATCCTCTCGCATAGCGCCTTCGGCACATAGGTTTTGTGTGCATATTTATCGTGACTAACAAGTGTGTGCAGGTACATTGATTTCAATTTAGGTGACATGGATTCTCACAGTCAATTACTTCAGGGTATAACCATTTTAATACAAGGATCCTGAGGTTTCTGCTAATCACTTTCCTTAGAAGCCCATATAAGTTTCAGTAGAAATATGCTGGATCATCGACTTGCAATTGTTACATCTCGAAACAATCCTTTGAATTTTATGAAAGGGATATTGATTTGGAATTTCACCATCAACCATCCAAGTTGCGAGATTATTTCAAATTTAAAGGTGATTTTTACTGGTATCAGTAAGAGACGGATTTCTATCTAATTTCATAACAAGGTTCCAAGATTGAGGGCGTACAACATGAGGAACTAAATCGTCTGGCCCTTTTTGTAATTCAAAATTCACAAGTTAGGTTGAAACTCAGGATATTTCAATTGGTTTGGTCTTAGTCCATCACGAAGAGTTCATCATTTCAGACATAAATCATACAACTAAAGTTGTCACACATCTTAGAAGTTAAAGACTCATGTTATTCAAGAATCGAACTCATGTTAGACGATGTGAGTATGGAGATTAAGGTTTTCTTCCCGTCTATCCTTAGACGATGTGAATATGGAGATTAATGCTTTCTTCCCGTCTATCCTTAGACGATATGAATTTTGATTTGTTTCATCAATCAGGATGATCCCGTCTACCCTTAGACGATGTAAGTATCGGTGTTTCCTCCATTCAGGGTGTCTTCCCGTCCATCCTTGGACGATGTGAGTATATTGCTCTTCCTGCCTATCAGTAGGCAATGTGAAAGGATCAGGTATTTTGTTGCAACCCTCGGGATGTTATATAGGGTATCACAGGTAATTGGCATTCAAATCAGGAGTTCTTTACCAGATGATTGATCAGTTTGTCGCCGTAATGACTGGGCTCGGTTTTCTAGAGTTTATTCCCCAAGCAGTTTACAGTATATTCTCGCGGTTGGCAAATTTTCGGGTTTTATTTGTATTCAACCGTCTCGTACCTCCGAATGTTTGAAGGCTGAGCGCTCTTCAACCCTTCAGGTCCAAGTCGTTTGAATAGGGGCAGCTGTTGCACCCTAAAATTTGACCAACCGATTCTCCTATCTGACTCGTGGTTTAATTTCATATTCGCAAATCAGACGCATGATATTTGTGCATAGACAGAGGATATCAGGGTTACAGCTTGGTTTTCATTTATCAGATATGGCAGATCCAGTCCAGATCACCAGGGTTTTATTTTTCGGGAAATTGTGCGCTCCTCGGTGATTTTTAGCTTGCATAGTGATTTTGGGATATTCTGATGCCCGGGGTTATCTGTTCGATTCGATCTGGTCTCGTGCGCTCTTTTATGGTGGTCATGTGCATGTGTCTGCATTTTTAGGGTTTTAGTAGACTCTTGTGGATTTTAAATAGGCATTTTAATCATTTTTAGGATTTAAATAGATTTTTTAGAATTTTAAATAGTTTAAATCTCTTTTTAGAATTTTATATAGATTTTTAAAATAGATTTAATAGTTTTTTTTTATCATTTTTAGAATATGATAGATTTTTAAATAGTTTTAATTGTTTTAGATAATATAGAAAATATTATAGACTTTTCTTTTATTTTAATAGAAGTTTAATAGTTTTGAAAATAGAAGTAAATAGAGTTGTTTTAATATAGGTTTAGTAGTTTTTTTAGGATAATAGATTTAATAGTTTTAAATAATAGTATGAATTTTAATAGAAATTAAATAGGATTTTAGTGGGTTTTTTAGAGATTAGTAGAGTTTTAATCATTTTTGGTTTAAATAGAGTTAATTAGATTTTTAATCATTTTTAGAGTTAATTAGGGTCATTAGTAAATTAGGTCTTAATCGGGTTAATTAGGCTTAATCAGATTTAGTGTTTTAATTCAATTTTCAGGTTTTAATCAGCATTTTTCGTTGGGCCCAGGAGGCACTTTTTTTTGGAGGCCCAATTTGCTATTCAGTCCAGTTTTTGGTCAGTTTTTGTCCAGAGAGTGACACTTGTCACTATAAGAAGGGCGCCACATGTTGCACTCAGAAGCTAGCCACCACACAACTCAGAACCTCCCTTCTGCTGCCACGCGCCCCACTACACTCTCCCTCTGCCAGCGCGTCTCACGCGTGTCACCACCTTGACCTCCCCTTCGCCACTTGTCACGCCCTCAGATCTCGCCGGACCCCCTCGTCGCCGGCCATGCATCCTCCCTAAACCACCACACCGCCGGCCACCCTAACGCCTTCCGGCCACCGCAACAGCTCGCCGGAGCTAGTTTTCCACCCAGAAATTCCCAGAAACATTCCCTTCTTCATCTTCCTCCTCCGTCCACATTCATCACTACCTCACCGGAAAACTCATCCTTCGCCGGAAACTTCAAGAGCAATTTTCCAGATTCTTCATCCAAGCTTGCATCAGTTCATCAAAATCTCCAGAAACCAACCTTCATCACTCTTCAGCGAAATCCCAGAAAAGCCTCAAAACTTCATCGTTCTTCAATCCCTCCCCAGAACGTCTTCGTTTCTCATCATCGATCATCAAGAACTTCACCGGTTCTTCGTGGATTCCCCAGAATCTTCATCAACCAGAACAAGGAAGCCTTCAAGATCCTCAGCGCTCGCGTTCGTCACCTTCAACCTTCCCTCCGTGCCTTCGTCTTCTCCAAAGATCCTCCACCGTGCTTCAAGAATCCGCGCGCTTCAAAGATTTTCGTCTTCCTCAGTTTTTTCCAGAAAGATCATCGCGCCTTCAAGAAACTTCAGGAACTTCCTCGTATCAACTTCATCGTGTCAGGTTAGTTTCTCTTTTCACCTTTTCCATTACCGTTCATTCATTGCTATGGTTAGGGTTTTCTCGTTTCAAGAGGCTGAGGTTTTAGTGTTGGTATTTTAGAGTGTGATCTGAGTGAGGGTGTTTGAGAGGATCTGGAGAGGTTTCAGATAGGGTGAGGGAGATGAAGACGAGCGGCTAGGTTAGATGGTGAACAGTAGCCAGAGATTGGAGAAGGGAGATAGGGTTTTGTTCGTTGGTTAGGGTTAGGGTTTGGGCCAGGCCCAAGTGTGTTTGCTGAATCACACTCCCCATTTACTCGTACCCCCCTTCGTGTGAGAGACAGATGAATTATATTGGGCCTTAGGCCCTTAATGTTGTTTGCACCCCCATAGCATGAAGCCCATGTTAGAATGAACTGAAAAATTCGCTTACTGCACCCCCACGAGTTTTCCATTTTTTTATTTTTTAATGGGCTTATCAACACTGCTAATTGCACCCCCAGAGTCTGGCCCATAAGCGCGTATCAACTTGAAAACATTGTTATTAGCACCCCCTCCTCTTTTATTTCAATTTTGTGTTTTAATTTCTTTTCATATTTCTTTGCATCTTGTAAAATTCATAAGAAAATAAAAACAATTGATTTTTGAGTTCTTGTTTTTCCTACCACCTCATAATAATGTCTAGAAAATTAAATATAAATAAAAATGCCATTTTATTTTTGTTTACTATTTTTGGTATATTTTCCATTTAAATGACCTTTTTTAATATCTTTTAGTGCATGCATGTTATTAGAAAATTCATAAAAAATAGTAGATTCGACCAAATAATTCCGTTCTTTTTTCTGTAGACTCGTAATTCAATGTAGAATTTTATAGTACAAAAACATTAGCTTAATCATGCATTTTCATTTTAATTGCATTTTTTGTATTATTTTGATATTGAATAATTGGTTTGTGGATATGTCTGCTTTGCTGATTTTAGTTCTTTCATCTGGTAATGAATTTTGTTCTGATTTTTTAGTATGTTGTCATAGAGCCATGTAGGTTTCCCATAGATTTTTGATAGGTTTTTGTAGGATGTTCTGATATATTTTTGTCTAAGCTTGAGGATAGGAGAAGTCTTGATGGCTTCTGACTTTGAAGTTCAACTGTGGTTGAACTTCAGAGATAGTTTCTTGTGGTTTGAGGATCTGTGGTTTCTTCTTGAAGATGGGAGCTGGTTGAAGTCCTGTTGGAGCTTGCAAGGATGCAGTGGATTGGGGCTTAGTCTAGGAGCTTGTTCTCTGTTTGTGAGGTTCGAGATCCTGAAGTTTGAAGGGAGTTTATGGTACTTTCCTGAGGAAGGCACTATGAATGACTTTCATTCTTTTCTTCTCACCTCTTTCTTAAGTATCCAGTGATGTTGGAGCCAACTTGTGAGTTTAATTTCTCCTGAGGAGGAATGTAAACTGATCACATGTTGTTGAGCCACATGGGATACGATTCCTAAGTGGAAGCCTCCTAGTACTTTCCTGAGGAAGGTCCTAGGGGTCTATTCACTTAGTTCCCTTAGTTTATCTAGGATTTCTTAAGTATCCAATGATGTTGGAGCCAACTTGTGAGTTTAATTTCTCCTGAGGAGGAATGTAAACTGATCACAGTTGTTGAGCCACGTAGGATACGATTCCTAAGTGTCAGCCTCCTAGTACTTTCCTGAGGAAGGTCCTATGGGTCTGTTCACTTAGTTCCCTGATCACACTAAAATTCACCGTATTTCTGACTCCGATTTCGCATGCATTCTTAGCTTTTATTGTTGTTTTGCTTTGTTATTGCTTTGTTTTCTTATGTTTTCAGGTTTTTATAATAATCGGAGCTGGAATCGGGAAAAGGAGCGAAAAAGGAGTGAAAACGGACGAAAACCTAGAAATTCAGCATTTTGCACTTACGGCACCCACTGTGGCGGGCGCCATGGGGTTAGCCATGACGTGGCCACGTCTCAAGACCACTCCTCAACCTCCAAGACCCACGATCCCCACTACATCATCCCCTGTAGGGACCGTGGCGGGCGCCATAGGCCTGTGGCGGGCGCCACAAGGCAAAAATCCTCAACCTCCACTTTTTAGTGGAGGGGCGTCCCGGTCATTTCGCGCTTCCAGTTTCTCCTATAAATAGGACCTTAGATTTTCGTTTTTCTTCATCCAGAATTAGAATTCTCTAGGCATATATCAGTTATAAAGCAGTTGCCATTCCACATCGGGGTGCCTCTGCAATCGAGTGATCGAGTCTGTAATCTGTCTGTGGTTCGAGTTTTGGAGCACTCTGGAGGAAGTTAATCCTGCCGCCATTTTAATTCCAGTTCGTATTTTATTTTTCCGCATTGCTTTACTTTTATTTACTTTCTCGCACTTTACTTTGTTTATTTCCCGCACTCGCACATTTACGTTGTTTATTTCCCGCACTCGCACATTTACGTTGTTTATTTCCCGCACTCGCACATTTACTTTGTTTACTTCCCGCACTCGCTTTAAATTACTTATATGAAAAACTATAAAAAGAATATTTACTTTATCATGTCTAACTAATCCCATAAAGGTTAGAATGTAAGGATCGTAATTAAACCAGTAATCAGTATAATTGTTCGTGGAAACACCCAAGGGCTATTTTATCTTTCAATTCAAGTAATTGTTTTTAACTATTTCAAAAACAGCCAAAAGCGCTTTGTATAGTTCATTAGGAGTTTTTAGATTAAAAAGAAAAGAGATTTTAAAACGATTTTCGGACGCGTTATGAGATTTAGAGTCTGGTTCATAAGAACCTCTTTTTGCTAAGAAGTCCAGGTTAAAATACTTTTCAACTTTGTTAAGAAACTATATTTCTTAAAAATAGGTTTACTACTCTAACGCAGTACGCACCTTTCTATCCGTGACAATAGGAGGGGTTGATTAGAGAGTACAACTCGGTTCTGAATACGCGAAAGTGACAGTTCCTGTTAAATTAGTTCTTTTCAAAGGAGAAAACATTGCCCATAAGTAGTTCCATTAACAAGTACTGGATTATCATTGATTACGTGAATTACATTCGAGCCTGTCTTTTATTTATTATTTAAAATTATAATTTTATTTACCATTGCACCCTTACTAAAACCCTTAAAAATAGTTGCCTTAGATAAACACCATAACAACAGGTACGATAGATTGACACTTGGTCTCTGTGGATTCGATAATCTTTTATATTACTTTGACGTGATTCGTACACTTGCGAAAAACACGCATCAAGTTTTTGGCGCCGTTGCCGGGGACCAATATCGTCAAATTTCATTACCCTGTAGTTATACCGTTTAGACTAAGGTTGTTACCCACCGGTCAATGCGAAAGACTCGCAGTGCCGGAAGTTTAGTAGACCCTCTAGCTGAACCTGAACGTTACGCTCGCGCACGTTTATTTTTCCAGAGGAATAGGAGAGCTATGGCCGAAGATCAAAATCGAAGACCTCTTAAGGACTTCGCCCAACCATCAAACGAGGAACCTAGTTCCAGTATAGTAAACCCCGCTATCCCAGCCAATAATTTTGAACTTAAACCATCCCTGCTGCAATTAGTGCAACAGAGACAATTCGCAGGTCTCGCTACTGATAACCCGAACCAACATTTAAAAAACTTTCTTCAATTAGCAGACACCTTTAAAACCAATGGAGCTTCTCCTGAGGCAATACGCTTAAGATTATTTCCCTTTTCCCTCAGAGATAAAGCTCTATCATGGTTAGATTCCCTTCCACCCAATTCAATAACAACTTGGGATGACCTTAGAAAAGTTTTCCTTGCTAGATATTTTCCCCCAAGTAAGACCGCTCTTCTTCGAAACCTAATAACTAGATTTACCCAACACCAAGGAGAGTCGTTGTTCGAAGCCTGGGAAAGATATAAAGAACTATTAAGAGCATGCCCACACCATGGCTTAGAGAATTGGCTAATCATCCAAACCTTCTATAATGGACTTCTTTATAACACTAAAATGACCATCGACGCTGCCGCTGGTGGCGCACTGATGAACAAACCTTACCCTGAAGCTAGTGCCCTTATCGAGGATATGGCCCAAAACCATCAATCATGGGGAGTAGAACGAGCGACAGTGGAAAAGAAGGAAGCCCAAGGAGGAATACATGAGCTAAGCTCTATAGACATGATGCAGGCTAAAATGGACGCGTTGGCCCTTAGAGTCGAACATATGTGTACAACTCCGAATACTGTTGCCGCAGTTTCGCCGAATTGTGAGATATGTGGAACGCAAGGACACCAATCCGCCGAATGCAATCTGTTGAATGAAACCAACACTGAGCAAGTGAACTATACCCAAGGGAACCCATTTTCAAACACATATAACCCTGGATGGAGGAATCACCCAAACTTCTCCTACAAAAATAATAACCCTATCCAAAATACCGCACCTCCGAGACAACAAGGTTACCAAGCCCCTAGAACAAATCAACCTATGCAACCTGTACCACCTAGCCCGAGCTTTGAGGAAGTTGTAAAAGATTTTATCGTTGCTCAAAAACAACAAAACAAAGAGTTCATGAACCATAACGTCCATGTTAACGAACTAATTACCAAGTTAGGAACCAAGGTTGATCAAATCATTACTCATAATAAGATGCTTGAAACCCAGATCTCTCAGGTAGCGTTAAACCAAGCCCCACAGACTACACCTGGAGGACAGTTCCCTGGACAACCTCAACAAAACCCTAAAGGGCAAGCTAATGCCATTACTCTACGAAGTGGAACCGCTTATAAGGAACCTTTAAACCCTAGATTAAGTGAGCCCGAAACTTCTGAGAGGAATGAGGAAAAGGAACCAGAGAAGCCTGAAACCCCGGAAAGTCAAGAAAAAGGAGAAGAACCTAAAAATAAAACCTATGTACCGCCACCGCCATACAAACCACCAATACCTTACCCTCAAAGATTAAAGAAAACCCAAATCGATAATCAATATCAAAAATTCGTTAAGGTTATAGAAAAACTTCACGTAGAAATCCCCTTTACAGAAGCCATCACCCAAATACCTTCTTATGCTAAGTTTCTCAAAGACATACTTACAAATAAACGTAGACTCGAAGATCCGAAACCCGTGGAATGTAATTCTATTTCCGAAAATAGGTTAGCAAAGAAAGATAAAGATCCCGGAAATTTTTCCATTCCTTGTGTTTTGGGGAATCATGTCATCGAAAAAGCTTTTCTAGACTTAGGAGCTAGTGTGAGCTTAATGCCTTTAGCAGTTTGTGAGAGATTAAACTTAGGAGAATTACAACCTACTAAGATGTCACTTCAATTAGCCGATAGATCCGTTAAATACCCTATAGGCATACTTGAAGACGTCCCTGTTAGGATAGGTCAGCTGTTTATACCCACTGATTTTGTTGTCATGGACATTAAAGAAGATGACGACATACCAATCCTCCTAGGTAGACCGTTCTTATCGACTGCTGGAGCCGTAATAGATGTTAAAAAGGGAAAACTAACTTTTGAGGTAGGTGGCCAGAAGATAGAATTTATATTGTCAAAATTTCTTATGGCACCTGTGATAGGAGATTCTTGTTATGCCTTAGATATCATCGAAGAATGTATTAGGGAATTAGAACAAGAAGAAGAAACTGAATCTATAAAATTGCCATCAACCCTTATTTTGGAAGATGACAATTATAAAACACCCTACATTGATGATAACCTTCACGAATGTTTATCTCTTACCCCAGATCCTATGCCTTGCCCTATAAAACCGACCGTAGAACTTAAGGAACTGCCTAAAAACCTGAGATATGAATTTCTTGATGAAGATATGAACCGTCCAGTTATAGTCAGTGCTACCTTAAACCAAGAAGAAACCGATCAATTATTAGAAGTTTTACGTAGGTACCCCTCAGCCTTAGGATATAAGATCTCTGATCTAAAAGGAATAAGCCCATCCGTATGCATGCATCGGATTTTGCTTGAAGAAGATTCAAAACCTTCTAGAGAACACCAACGTAGAATAAATCCTATAATGAGTACTGTAGTTAAGAATGAAGTTCTTAAGTTACTAGAGGCAGGTATAATATATCAGATCTCAGACAGTAAATGGGTGAGTCCTGTGCATGTAGTACCTAAAAAGGGAGGCATCACAGTCGTGCAAAACGAGAAGGGCGAACCTGTAGCAAAAAGAACTGATGGAGGTTGGCGTATGTGCATAGATTATAGAAAATTAAATAAAGCAACTAGGAAGGACCATTTCCCATTACCATTCATAGACCAAATGTTGGAGCGCCTAGCCAGACACTCTTACTTTTGTTATTTAGATGGATATTCAGGATTCTTCCAAATACCTATTCACCCCGAAGATCAAGAAAAAACTACCTTTACATGCCCAGTTGGAACCTTTGCCTATAGAAGAATGCCTTTTGGACTTTGTAATGCTCCTGCAACTTTCCAACGCTGCATGATGTCTATCTTTGCTGATTATTTAGATGGAATTATGGAAGTATTTATGGACGATTTCTCAGTTTGTGGGTCAGATTTCAAAAATTGTCTTGTCAACCTTGAGAAAATCCTGGAGAGATGTGTGGAGGTAAACCTTGTGCTAAATTGGGAAAAATGTCATTTCATGGTCACCGAAGGGATTGTTTTAGGACATATAGTTTCCGAAAAAGGTATAGAGGTAGATAAAGCAAAAATAGAAGTCATAGAGAATCTAAAACCGCCGAAGACTATCAGGGAGATAAGAAGTTTTCTTGGACATGCCGGATTTTACCGACGTTTTATCAAGGATTTCTCCAAAATAACAAAGCCCTTAACTGGTCTTTTAATGAAAGATGCTGAGTTCATCTTCGATGAAAAATGTACTGAAGCATTTAATCTTCTGAAGCAAGCTCTGATTTCAGCACCTATAATGAAACCCCCTGATTGGTCGGAACCGTTTGAGATAATGTGTGACGCCAGTGATTATGCTGTTGGAGCCGTTCTAGGTCAGAGAAAAGATAAGAAGTTACATGTGATTTATTATGCCAGTAGAACCCTAGACGCTGCACAGCTCAACTACGCAACAACCGAAAAAGAGCTCCTAGCTGTAGTTTTTGCAATAGACAAATTTAGATCTTATCTAGTAGGAGCCAAGATTATAGTTTACACCGACCATGCTGCCATTCGTTACTTACTAAGCAAAAAGGATGCCAAGCCCAGGTTACTTCGATGGATTCTATTATTACAAGAGTTTGATTTGGATATCCGTGACAAGAAAGGCACTGATAATGTGGTAGCTGATCACCTATCTAGGCTAGAATACCTGAAACCTGATCCAGTACCCATAAATGACGATTTTGCCTACGATAGACTGATAGCCCAACTAGAAACCATTGAAGATGATAACCCAGACCCTCATGAGCAATTTCATAAATCCTTAGCTATAAGCAATGTACCTTGGTATGCAGATTTTGTTAATTACCTAGCCGCTGACATCATACCCCCTGATCTAAACTACCACCAGAAGAAGAAGTTCTATAGTGATGTAAGAAACTTCTATTGGGACGATCCATTTCTTTTCAAGAGAGGTAAAGATGGCATTTTCCGCCGTTGTGTTCCAGAAGAAGAGGTAAATAATATAATTGAGCATTGTCACTCTGCACCCTATGGTGGACATGCAAGCACATCTAAGACCTACGCCAAGATTCTTCAAGCTGGCCTATTCTGGCCTACTATGTGGCGTGGTGTCCATGCTTTCATTGTCAAGTGTGACAGATGCCAACGCACAGGAAATATTTCAAGACGTAATGAAATGCCGTTAAGAAATATCCAAGAAGTAGAACTCTTCGACGTGTGGGGTATAGACTTTATGGGACCGTTCCCACCATCTTTTGGAAATCAGTACATATTAGTAGCTGTTGACTACGTGTCTAAATGGATTGAAGCTATCGCCGCACCCACAAACGACACCAGAGTAGTCATCAAATTATTCAAGAATTATATATTTCCCAGGTTTGGAACACCCCGTTTAGTCATAAGTGATGGAGGATCACACTTCATATCGAGAATATTTGATAAACTTTTAAGCAAGTATGGAGTTAAGCATAGAGTAGCAACACCATACCACCCACAGACCAATGGACAAGTGGAAGTATCTAATAGGGAGATAAAACAAATCCTCGAGAAGACTGTCTCTATATCTAGAAAAGATTGGTCGCAGAAACTTCAAGAAGCATTATGGGCCTATAGAACCGCTTTCAAAACTCCTATAGGAACAACCCCTTATCAACTGGTCTATGGAAAATCATGTCACTTACCATTTGAGTTGGAGCATAAGGCCTATTGGGCCATCAAAACTTTGAATTTGGATTACTTGACAGCTGGTGAGAAACGTATCCTTGATATCCACAAATTAGAAGAGCTCAGACAATCTGCCTACGAAAATGCCATCATATACAAAAAAAGAACAAAAGCTTGGCATGACAAAAGAATCATAAAAAGAGACTTCAAAATAGGCGATCCTGTTCTCCTGTTCGATTCTAGGTTACGACTATTTCCAGGTAAACTCCGTTCGAGATGGACTGGCCCTTTCGAAGTATCTAAGATCCTGAGATCCGGTGCTATTGAAATCAAGAACCAAACATGTAAACCGTTCATAGTCAATGGACAGAGGTTGAAGCCCTACGAAGGAGGTGACATTCCAACAACATACACCTGCCATACTCTGAGTGATCCACCATATCCTTCCAATGATGTTTAAATATCGGTCGTCGAGCTAATGACGTTAAACAAGCGCTGCATGGGAGGCAACCCATGGTTTTTCTTATTTTTGTACTTTTTATTTTTACTTTATTTTAATTTGTTATTATGTCAGGACTCACGATTGAATGTTTTATGTGCTTTCAGGACTTGTTTGCTAACCTTGTACAGAATGCAGAACCCTGATGACATGCACGTGGCCTTTAGAGATGATGCACAGAGAGAGCGTTACTATGTTCACATGAGACGCCCTATGGCTCCTACCAGGTACCCTGACCATGACTGCATGGATGCCTTGGGGATAGAGCCAAGCGTCAGATTTTTATGCCATCAACTCCAGTGGGACCAGTTTGACGACAGGAACAACACTTATAGGAACTTGACTCTTGAGTTCCTCAGCTCGTTTCATCATGACCCTTGGGCGGGACCCGATGGACTCGCTGTTTTCAGGTTGTTCGGGATTGACTACTCATTCTCTCACAAAGGGTTTGGTGATTTACTAGGTTTCCAGACTACTCCTGATGCTATTCCAGAGACTCCGATGGGGTATTTTATGAGCAGAGAAGTGGAAAAGTTTTGGACTAAAATATCAGGCGGAGGGAGCCAAGATCCTTCTACCCAGTTTTCTCAGGTAATCCACAACCCTGCATTGAGGTACTTCCAGATGATTCTAGCACATTCTTTCCTAGGTTTTTCCAGATACAGAGACACTGCTAAGTGAAGAGGAGATTTTCCTACTGTTTTGTGCGACTCAGTCTCGCCCTGTTGCTTGTGGCAACTTTCTACTGAAGGGCCTTGCTAGTGTTGCCAGATCATCAGTAGGAATCATCCATGTCGGTGGGATTGTTACACAGATTGCTACTGCATTGGGTTTGTCTCGCAAGCTATTGCACCTCAGGACCTTCTGCTGCTACACCACCCTGGATATTGATTTTTGTCTTGATAGAGGACTGATGAGGAGGGCTTCTTTTGAGCTCAACATGTTTAGATTGCTGATCGACGGTGAAGCGATACACTACTTTACATTACCAGATCCGCTGATGACCAGTGTCCATGATCCTGCCAATTGGAGTTATGCTCTAGAGGGTTATGGAGAGACTGTCGAAGAGCCGAAATCGCCTCCCGCCGCTGAGTACACTCCTACACCTCTTACTCCCCGAATCACTGTTATGTCTAACAATATGTCTCTGCAGCCACCCGACCTACAAACACAGATTTATGAGCTCCGCAAGGAGACTGCCCTGCTCAAGCAGGAAGTGGCAGACTTAGAGTTACAGATGCAGGTTTCTGATCTCACTCATGCCTCAGAGACCGATGCTCTACATCAGGCGATCGACGAGCTTCGAAGGGAGATAGCTGAGATTCGTGGATCAAGCCAGGATAAGAAACCTACCACATGACTCATTCCACCCTGACAGCACTACCCTAGTATTTAACTTCGTTTTATTTATCGCATTCCCACTTTTATATTTTCATGCACTTTGAATTCCTTATATATATACATATTATGCACTAATTTTTCTTTTTCTTTTTTGATTTTTAAGTATTTTATTTTTTTGTCGTGCAAAAGAAAAAATATAAGACAAAAATATTTTCATTTTTGTCTTTACAAAAAAAAATATGCAAGCCTCAAGCCTTGAAAAGAAGAAGAAAACGCTATTCAGACCCCCCGAAGACCAAGGTGCAAGGAAGGCCCAAAAGGAGGATCCAAAACCACAAGGCCCAGGAATTGGCCTTGTGGCGGGCGCCATAGGCCCTGTGGCGGGCGCCACACCGTTATCATCACCAAATACGGGATTCAATCCCCATTTCCACCATTTTCATCCCTTTCTTCACCAAAAACCCATTTTTCCAACCTTCCAAATCCTCCTTGAACCCCATTAAAGCTCCCCCATTTCCAAAATACCCTCCATCCATAAAACATATCCAACATCCATTTCCATTTTCATCCATCAAAAACCAAAAAAATCAAAACTTTATCATTCCCCTCATAAACCACTTTTCTACTATTTTCACTACCTAAGGAGCTTTTCAACAATGGAGTTCAACGGATTTACTCTTCGTGATGGAAGACCGGGCGAAAGGCAACGGAAAATTATTCAGAGGCTTCAAAGTCGAGAAATCCTCTCGACTAGGTACGTCGACGATAACTGTCTGTATGCTTTGGGTATTTATCATAGTGTTTTTAATTTATTAGAATTTCTAGGCTTGCATAATATTTTCATTAATCAGGAACCTACCTATGAGAGGCTGACAACTGAGTTTTTGAGTTCTTTGATATACATTGTCAGTCCTGACACTGCTAGCACTGTCGGTACTGTTATTTTTAGACTGTTTGGAATTGAATATGAATTCAGTACCAATGAGCTAGCAGATTTGTTAGGAATCCCTCATAGGGAAGGTTCGATTTGTGAGGCACCTTTGGATGCTGAATGGTCGGCCGAGGTATTTACCTTCTGGCTAAGGCTTTCAAGTACTTCAATTAATTCTTTTGAAGGGATACTTGCGTCGACCATTCACAACCCGGCCATAAGAGTTTTTAGACTTCTTTTGGCATGTACTATTTTTGGCCGGGAAAGTCCAAACAAGGTTAATGCTCGTGAACTCCTATTTTTGCAAGGATGCCTCACTAGAACCCACATTAATCCGGTCCCGTTTATGCTTGCCCACATGACTTTATTTACTAATAAAATAGGACCGATTGTTTTTGGAGGGCTTGTTACGTCTATTGCTCGGGCTCTTGGCCTGAATGATGAGATAGCTACACTTGAACCACTACCTCCTCGCACAATTAATTTAAAATTTCTGAAAGACATGAAATTGTGCCGAACAAGGAGAGAAGGTGGTTATGAGTTGATGATTCATGGGGTAGCTATCCCATCTGTTGCTTTACCATGCAGTAGACGTACTGATGTACGTGATGAAAGGAACTGGACCTATGATCTTAATGCTCCACGTGTTTTGGGTCCACTTCCCCCTAATATTCCCGATGGGGAGGCACATGACACTGATGATGAGTATGATCGGAGAGAGCAGTCTCCCATCCCTCACATGTCCCCCCATCGTCCTTCACAGTCACACACTGCACCATCTTCCTCTAACCCTGTTGCAGGTACTGCTCCTGGATTCTTTGTCACCGAGGAGATGTGGCGTGATATGACAGCTAGAGAAGAAAGGCGTGATGGCCTTCTCTCTACTATTTCACAGCAGCTGACGGACAATATGAGCTTCATGCAACAATCGCGATTGGTTTCGGATCGTTCCTATAGCAACGTTTGCCGTACCTTGAACGCTATTTCATTAGAGCAGAACCGTCAGAGAGAGTTCAACAGCCAACACTACCAGCTTGTAGAGGCTACTCAGGGTTCCATCTTGGGTAACCTTCGAGAGGTCCGGAGTGCTCAGGCTGCTTTATCAGCACGACTCGACCGGAGGGACCAGCATCGTAGTAGATCCCGTCGTTCCAGACCATCACATCAGGACGGCGAAGGCACCAGTGCCCCTCCTCAGTAGTCTTTTTCCAGGTTACCCCCCTTATCTTATTTCGAAACATTGGGGACAATGTTCGATTTAAGTGTGGGAGGGGATTTTATTGCTTTCTGTTATTTCCCTTTTTAGTTAATTTCCTTTCAGTTATTTCCCTTTTCAGTAATTTATTTTTCTTAGATAATGCATGAGTCTGACGAGTCACCAGTATAGTGTCTTTTTAGTTCATTTTCATTTTTTCCCATTTCCTTAGCCTTACCAGAAAATTTTTAAAAAGAAAACAATGTTGTTTCACATGTTTTTTGGGCTTTGAGACAGGTTTAGATTAGGATGTGGTGACTTAGGTCAACTTTTTGAAACATCAGAACCATTTTAGCACCATAGACCTCTTGAATATAGGAATCACTCCTAAACCCCACCACCATGGCCTTTACTATCATTCAAAAAATTGTCCTAAGTAGTTTATTTTAGCAGTCAGCTCCGGCCTAAGCATACTCTACGTAGGGGGCCGATGAATATAAGTGAATGATCCAGTGCTAATAAAAAAAAAAAAGAGAAAAAAAAAAAAAAAAAAGGCAAACTCTGGTATAGGTGACCCTCACAAAGTCATTTAAACCGAAAAAAGAGAAGAAAAAAATTTTTGCCACAAAAAGAAAAAAAATTGCAAGTCACCTATTGTTAGTTGGTTCAGAGGTATCTGGCACTGAACTTGGTAGGGCGGATTACGATCCGATCCCCCGCAGCTACATTTAGGCGAAATAAAAACAGGTTTACACATGCTTATGTGCCAGAAACCTTATGTTATGGATCAGAATCACTAACCGGTCACTCTACTATGAAGCATGTACGGATAACGGGCTTAATGTGATTGCGCCTGAATGAAAAGGACACAAAAAGATGAGAAGATAGGCCTAGGTATCGTGGGATGACATGGAGTGGTTAATATAGGATTGAAGTTTGTGTTTGTGTTACTATGGTACCCTTGGTTCACTTAGTTAGTATCTGTCACTGCATCCTGACTTGAACTTAGAATCCCTTTAGCCCAAAGACAAGTGTTGACAGCATATTTTCTTAAGCTTTAATGTTTGCTTGAGGACAAGCAAAGGTTTAAGTGTGGGAGAATTTGATCACACTAAAATTCACCGTATTTCTGACTCCGATTTCGCATGCATTCTTAGCTTTTATTGTTGTTTTGCTTTGTTATTGCTTTGTTTTCTTATGTTTTCAGGTTTTTATAATAATCGGAGCTGGAATCGGGAAAAGGAGCGAAAAAGGAGTGAAAACGGACGAAAACCTAGAAATTCAGCATTTTGCACTTACGGCACCCACTGTGGCGGGCGCCATGGGGTTAGCCATGACGTGGCCACGTCTCAAGACCACTCCTCAACCTCCAAGACCCACGATCCCCACTACATCATCCCCTGTAGGGACCGTGGCGGGCGCCATAGGCCTGTGGCGGGCGCCACAAGGCAAAAATCCTCAACCTCCACTTTTTAGTGGAGGGGCGTCCCGGTCATTTCGCGCTTCCAGTTTCTCCTATAAATAGGACCTTAGATTTTCGTTTTTCTTCATCCAGAATTAGAATTCTCTAGGCATATATCAGTTATAAAGCAGTTGCCATTCCACATCGGGGTGCCTCTGCAATCGAGTGATCGAGTCTGTAATCTGTCTGTGGTTCGAGTTTTGGAGCACTCTGGAGGAAGTTAATCCTGCCGCCATTTTAATTCCAGTTCGTATTTTATTTTTCCGCATTGCTTTACTTTTATTTACTTTCTCGCACTTTACTTTGTTTATTTCCCGCACTCGCACATTTACGTTGTTTATTTCCCGCACTCGCACATTTACGTTGTTTATTTCCCGCACTCGCACATTTACTTTGTTTACTTCCCGCACTCGCTTTAAATTACTTATATGAAAAACTATAAAAAGAATATTTACTTTATCATGTCTAACTAATCCCATAAAGGTTAGAATGTAAGGATCGTAATTAAACCAGTAATCAGTATAATTGTTCGTGGAAACACCCAAGGGCTATTTTATCTTTCAATTCAAGTAATTGTTTTTAACTATTTCAAAAACAGCCAAAAGCGCTTTGTATAGTTCATTAGGAGTTTTTAGATTAAAAAGAAAAGAGATTTTAAAACGATTTTCGGACGCGTTATGAGATTTAGAGTCTGGTTCATAAGAACCTCTTTTTGCTAAGAAGTCCAGGTTAAAATACTTTTCAACTTTGTTAAGAAACTATATTTCTTAAAAATAGGTTTACTACTCTAACGCAGTACGCACCTTTCTATCCGTGACAATAGGAGGGGTTGATTAGAGAGTACAACTCGGTTCTGAATACGCGAAAGTGACAGTTCCTGTTAAATTAGTTCTTTTCAAAGGAGAAAACATTGCCCATAAGTAGTTCCATTAACAAGTACTGGATTATCATTGATTACGTGAATTACATTCGAGCCTGTCTTTTATTTATTATTTAAAATTATAATTTTATTTACCATTGCACCCTTACTAAAACCCTTAAAAATAGTTGCCTTAGATAAACACCATAACAACAGGTACGATAGATTGACACTTGGTCTCTGTGGATTCGATAATCTTTTATATTACTTTGACGTGATTCGTACACTTGCGAAAAACACGCATCATTCCCTTAGTTCAGATAGGCTCTCTCAAGTATCCAATGATGTCGGAGCCTTCATGTGAGTTTAGTTTCTCCTGAGGAGGAATGTAAACTGATCACAGTTGTCGAGCCGCATAGGATATGACTCCTGAGTGGTAACCTCCTGGTACTTTCCCGAGGAAGGCACTATGAGCTTGTCTGCTTAGCTCCCTTTCTTTGGTAAGCTTGTTCTGAAGCTTGGAGACTGGGATTGATTCCTCTCGCTTAGGGTTTTGATTAGAGTTTTGCTTAGATATTTGCTTAAGATGTTGTATAGAGTTTTGCTCAGGGATAGATTAGGGGTTTGTTTCAGGTTTTATTTAGGGGCCCTGCTCAGGGTTTGTCTCTTTGTGTTGTTTGACTTGTATGGTGTTGTGTTGCATTAGACTTAGGTGTTCATCTAGATAGTTCTGAGTTAGGTGCATCTTAGAAGTAGGCTTTGTGTGCATGAGAAGTTGAGGTGATCCTCCTTCTGCTTGTTTGTTATTGAGTGGCTTTGCTTGTTGGTATTTGGTAGAGCTGAGCTCCCTTACCTTTGTGGTTTGCGACCTTTGTGCCTTGTTTGTCTAGTTGTTGCGTTCATGCATATTTTCAGTATTTCTTTACTTTGTAGTATTTCCTGTTTGCCGTTTAGTCCTGTTGCCATGATCCCTTAGGAGCTCTGACTTCTCCGCTGCGGAGTTGTTATGATAGACATTAGGATGGTCAACCAGGTGTGATAGCAATAGGTAGATTACCTTTAGCTATAGTTTAGGGTGTCTTTTCTCGTTCTCAGCAGTAGGAGCTTTTGAGTAGCTTGTGTCGTAGTTAGCCGAACTACAGCTGCTCTGATTCCTCGTACCAGATAAGGATATGTAGGCATAGGATGCGATATCCTAGCGAGCACACTAACAACTAACCTTTGTCCTCTCGCGGCTGTGCGATCGAGACTTTCCCGCTGACGACTAATTGTTATCCCTTTCTCTTGCCCGAGTGCATTTGAGACCAGATCGTAGTTGTAGGTTCCCGAACCTTTAGGACTAGTTTGTTTTCTCACTGCTGTGTGAGAGCCCCCCGTTTAGTCGTAGTTAGTCGAACTACGTTTGCTCTGATCTTCCATGCCGTGTGGAAGTACGTAGGCACAGGACGCGATGTCCTGGCGAGCAACCTTTCCCCCGGTTAGACGTAGGTAGTCGAACTACGTTGACTCTGACTTTCCCATTGCACGAGGGAGTACGTAGGCCCAGAACACCGTATGTTCTGTCGAGTCCTGTCCTTTTATTTTCTTTTCAGATCGACCATTAGCGTAGATAGATGAATACACCCTTTTCCTTATAAACACCAAGCGTGGATCCCATCGAGTACGATGGACGTGAGGGGTGCTAATACCTTCCCCTTGCGTAACCGACTCCCGAATCCAGGTTTTGGTTGCGATGACCATACCTTTTCCCGTCTTTGCGAGGTTTACTTCGAGCGTTTCCTTTCCCGCTCTGAGGGATAAATAACGCACGGTGGCGACTCTCCTGTCAAGCCGGCGCCGATTTTCGCAGTAGCGACAGCCGGCGACTCTGCTGGGGACTTATAGCATCTAGGGACTTTTCCCATCCCTTATGCTGGGACCGTTTCCCATCCCCTACGCGAGTCAATCCTAGCGCTTGGGTGTTTATTTGTTGGGTGTTGTGCATATGTGTCTTACCTTTCTGCACTTTACTTTTCCGTACCTTTACCTTTCCGCATTTATTTTCCAGCATTATATTATTGTGATTATTGCTGTGGGCAAGGGAGGTTACTGTGAGTGAGAAGCCGGACCTGGGCTTGAGTACACACCTAGATATAGTTGCGGAGAAGTAGTAGACGAACCTGTCTGCTGAGCAGGCACAGTTCCCTACGAAAATCTGCGCTCAGACGAGATTCTTGCAGAGGTGCTCCTTTCCGGTCCTGAGGATCTGAGGGGAGTCCAGACGTGAGGATTGTCGACTCTGGGGACCGATCATTTGGAAGTCAGCTAAGTGAGGCCTCTTCATGATTTGATGATGCCACTCCTTCTGGGAATCGTATCATTACTCATGAAAGTCTGTGACGCTGATGACCGCATAGGATGCCGTACCTTTGTCCGTGGATTAGGTCTATCATACCTGTGAGGGGGATTGGGTTATTGCAGGAAAACTGGCCTTCAGAAACCATGATTCAGTAGTTATCAGATGGTGTTCTTGATTCATCTCCAGGTGTGTTGTCTGGGTCAGATGGGTTTCTTATCTGAGGTTGACACTATTATCAGATGGTTTTCTCGTCAGATACAGAGGTTCAGATGGATTTCTTACCAGGGGATTGATATTGTGAGTATCAGATGATAGTTAGTGTCATGAGGTTCTGGTGCCCGTGTTGGTCTTCTGTTCTTGATCCCAGAGATATTCCTCTTCAGGCTACAGCATAGCCCTGTGTTCGCAGATTGCATTATTTATCATATTGCATCATTACATTGCCATTTGCATTCAACTAACGTGTGTGTATTGCAGGTACATATTTTCCCTCCCAGTTCTGGTGTTGTTTCCTAGCAAGACATGGAAGCCACGAAGAGAGTATTGCCCTACAAGTTCCCATCTCCGGATATCAGTTTGTTGCTAGAGATGATTACTATTGCTAAGAAGAGGGTAATGGGTGACTTCAGAAAGAGATATGGGAGGATTCTGACCTATGTTTATCAGCCATCGGCCTACGAGATCAGCGGCATTTATACCCTGCTACAATTTTATGATGCGGAGCTCAGGTGTTTCGTATTTCCTGACTTTGTTTTGGCTCCTACCCTGGAGGAGTATTCTGCACTCTTGGATATACCGATCCGCGAGCAGATGCCTTTCTATCGTACGGACGCTGAGCCTAATCTGGCTGAGCTTTCTGCCATCCTGTGCTTAAGAGAGTCTGAGCTGACTGGGAAGATGATCAGAAGGGGAGATGTATGGGGATTTCCGTTGGATGTCTTGGTAGAGAAGGCTCGGGAGTATGCCCAGAAGGGTGGCTGGGGTGTTTTGGACGCCATCCTTGCTGTATGTGTTTATGGCATCGTGTTGTTCCCAAACATTCCTGATTTTGTTGACTCAGATGCCTTCTATATTTTGGCTGCGAAGAACCCAGTTCCTACTTTGCTGGGAGATATCCACCATTCAACTCACTACCAGAATGAAAAGCGGCGAGGAAGGAATGTGTCTTGTTGTGTACCTCTCCTGTGCAGGTGGTTCACCAGTCATATGCCTAAGTCAGGCCCTTTTGTCACCTCTATTGATTCTCTAGGATGGCCGGAGCGCTTGATGGGGTTGACTGCTGAGAACGTGGTATGGGTTAACGAAGAGGTATTCGGAGTTGAGGTCATACTCAAATGCGAAGGATTCCCGAATGTTCCGTTAATAGGAAGGAAAGGGTGTGTCAATTACAACCCTTCCTTATTGATCAGGCAATTTGGGTATGTACCTCAGGGAGCGCCGAAACCCGAGGAGATACAGGAATCTCTGTATCTCACCGGGGCAATAGGGAAAGAGATGCTGACCAAGCTTGAGAAGGCATGGAAGAACTTGCACAAGAGAGGGAAGCTTTCAGGTAGCAGAGGGGATACTCGAGTTCCTGGCCCATATGTGGAATGGATTCGTGAGCGAGCTGTGAAATTCCTTATGCCTTATCCAACGGTTCAACCATTGCATCCTTCTCCGGTGGAGGAGCCTACCACTGTGGACATACAGGTATTCAAGCAGCTGATGGCGGAGAAAGAAGAGCTAGCAAAGGCTAAAGAGGCTTTAGAGCAGGAGAATGCCCAGCTTCGTCATGAAAAGATTGAAACAGGATATTTTTCTAAGCAACAGGCCGAAACTCTGAAACATCTGAAGACCACGTTATTGGAATTGACTGAAACCAAGAAGCATCTGGAGTTAGATGTAGACTCAGTTAGCAGTGTACTGGCTACTAAGAAGCAAGAGCTGGAAAGGGCCTACACGAAGCTAGCTAAGTTCAGAGAACACTGGGATCTCACTATGACCAAGCGCAAAGAACAGGAAGAAGAGCTGAAGACACAGGTGGCTCAGCTAGAAGAACAGGTCAAAGTGAAGACTGAGGAGCTTGAAGAGGAAGCATGTCGCCGATACGAGGCCGAGCGCAAACTGATTGATGCCACGAAGAATTTGGAAGATTTTCAGCATAGAGCAGACGCCAAGAGACCCAAACCTGGGGGTGGTGCCAATGATAAGGCTTGGGAAGACTTTGTCAGAGACATCCAGGGGACGGTCAGGAAGAGGGATCAGCTAATAGAAGGTTTGATTTATCGACCGGATCACGCAGAGACAAAGAAGCTGGTTGAGGATTTCCGCAACCGTACCCGCATTTGATTTCTCTCTTGTATTCTGTTGTGTTGAGATCACCACCAGGCATGTTGGCTGGGATCCTCCTTTATCATATCAGCTGTATGGAGCATAGTTATGTAACCTCTTGACAAGACTGTTATTCTAATAAATATATGAGGTTTTTCTAAATATTTTCTTTATGGTTTATCTCGTCTTGCTACCACTGACACTGGAATTGGAGGGGAAATATCTCCAATGCACACATGCACGTTAGCATTTTTGTATTTCTGTTTGCATAAATCACATTGCATAGCATTTCTCTAACAGGCCAGAGCACTTATCTAGCCTTTGTTTTCACCAGAAGGTGATTCTCGGGGAATTGTTTAAGGCAAGAGTGGAGTGTCGAAGGTGACCAAGGGGCTGAAGCAGATGTGAGCAGAATCAAGCAGTGTAGTCAGTTACAGGTAATTGGTAGCTATGTCTGAAGGCAATTTCCAGGCTCCTAACACTTTGACAAGGTTTACTATGGCGTCCAACCATCAGTACGATTCTATGGAAGGCTTCCCGCAAGCGAACAACCTTGCTGCAGACCAAGTTGTACAGCCTACGGATGAGAACCAAGATCGACATGAGCCGTTTGTTGCCCGAAATGAACGTCATCCTCCTGCTAACAATCAAGGTGTTGCTTTCCCTGTGATGAATTACCGGAGAGATATTCCAATGGCCGGGATGGTAGATCCAAGAGCTCTTGAAAAGGATAGAATACTCCGAGCATTGGAAGAAGGTATAAAAGCCTTAGAAGCGAAAGATGTTGTTAACCTGGATGCTGTAGGCATGTGTTTGGTTCCTGATCTGGTGTTGCCGTACAAGTTCAAAGTGCCGGAATTCGAAAAGTACACGGGAGATAGCTGTCCGAAGCTGCATTTGATGATGTTCTGTCGAAGGATGACTTCGTTTGTGCGAAATGACAAATTAATGATCCATTGCTTTCAGTATAGTCTGACTGGGGCATCCTTGAGGTGGTATGTGCGATTGGAGAGTAATCAGATTCGATCATGGGCGGACTTAGCCAGAGCTTTCATGAAGCAGTACGATTACAACCTGGATTTGGCTCCTAGTCTCGTACACCTGCAAGAATTATCTCAGGCGGAGAATGAATCATTCAGAGGGTATTTGCGAAGATGGAAAGAATTAGCTGCTAGTGTTCAACCACCGCTTCCGGAAAGAGAAATGGTTGACATCTTCTTGGGTACTCTGAAAGGCCAGTATTTCGACAAATTGTTCGGCTGCACAAACTTTGTGGGCCTGATGAGAATGGGTGAGCTTGTTGAGAAAGGACTCAAGAGTGGAAAGTTTCGAGATGTCCCTTACGTCCCAGTTGATAAGATTGAGTCAGTTGTCAGTTCTCAAGAAGAGTGGGAAGAAGGAAATGACGTCATATTAGAGCCTCTAGCATCTCAGGATTGGTTTTCAGACACTTCAAGTCAGCGGTCATCCTATCGTCGGTCGCGTCAGCATGCCCCATGAAGACCAAGGAAACCTGAAAGGTAGTTTACTCAACTACCGGTGTCGTACAGTCAGTTGTTGCCAGAACTGGTCAGAAGCGGATTGATAGTGCCGAAAGAGACTAAGCCGGTGATTCCACCGTATCCTCCAGGTTTTGATGCCAGCGCCCGCTGTGAGTACCATGTTGGGGCACAGGGGCATTCAACAAATGATTGTAAGGTGCTTAGAAGTCAGGTTCAAGATCTGTTAGACTCTAGCCGTATTTGCATCACTCCTCAGGGTTTTGTTCAGATTATTGATTTTCCATCCTCCAGTTGTGTGGGTTCGTCAGTTAATGCCATGGAAGACTCCACAGGAAGTGTGTGCTCTGAAGATTGTCAATCAGAGAGTTCAGTTGAATATGGGAGAAGTTTTTAGAAGTTTATGTGCCGGGTGTCGCATCTGTTTTCTCTGCATAATCCGTTTAGCTTTTGTGCACTAGTGTTTGCCGACCACCACCAGGATTGTTGGCTGGGGTCATTGTAGTCGTACTCATTTGTGCCTACGTGTTGCTTTTGTTGGTTATACATGTGTGGGAGATGTTCGTCTATGTGCTTATAGCTTGAGTTTCTCTTTGTCTCGTTATGAATATGTGTTTGCTTTCTGCATTGCGTTATCATTTAGCAGGTACATCAGAACTGTAGGTCTTATTTCCTCATCGTCCAGTTTGTTGCAGGAATTCCTTCAGAGATATGGAACAGAATCAGTTTGAATTGATTGAAGTCCGAAGCCAGCTGGGGCAGATGATGAGAGACATGCAAGAGATGCGTTTGGAGCAGAAGATTCTCAAAGAGGAGAACAGTCAGCTGAAGACCCAAGTGAGCTTGATCATGGAGGTTGTCAAGAATGTGCTTAGAAAAGAGGATGATCAGCTATTTGAAGCCGCAATAAAGAAGCTCGTGCCGTCTGTGCCTGTGGAACCTGAGCAGCAGCAACAAAAGATGCATCTGGCTCCACGGAGGATTCAGGAAGGGAAGCCAAAGAGAATATTTGAGGCGCCGCCTACGACATATGCTGAGCTCTTGCAGACTTTATTGAGGTTTAATCTGGTTGAAAAGAGAACGTTGGAACCACCAACGAGAGTGCTTCCTCATGGGTACGATGCCAGTAAGCAATGTGAGTTTCATTCTGGGGCATTCGGACATGACATCGAGGGTTGTCATGCTTTTAAGCACAATGTTCAAGACCTGATTGACTCGCACGATATTGAATTCACGCCGAGCGGCGTAGCTGTGCGTATTGCTCCTGTCTCGGTCGATGCTAAGATGACGGATGTTTCTAAAGTTGGAGTGGGTCAGAAACGTATCCTGGACTCCACGGCGTCAGAATCTCCTTGCCCACAACTGTTGCCTATTCCAGGGGCAGATCTGAGAAATAAAATGGCTAAGTACAAGGAGGGCTTTAATCAGTACAATGAAAGTCAAGAAACCGACGTTGTATTTGCTACGAAGGGTGTTCAAGAGTCAACCCGATACCAGCAACAACAGCAACGATCTCAACAGTGGAAAAGGCAGCAGCATCCCAATCAGCGAAAAGCTCAAAATCAGAAGCCATTGAGGGTATTTAAGGTGCCTCCGATGCCGTATGCCGAACTTCTTCAAATGTTGCTACGATTGCAGTTGGTTGAGAAGAGGAAGTTAGCCCCGTTGACAGGTACACCTCCAGCAGATTATGATATCAAGGAGCGCTGTGATTTCCATTCAGGAGCACAGGGGCACAACATTGAAGATTGTCTGGCCTTCAAGCACAAAGTGCAGGATCTACTTGATAGTGCAGCAATCAGCTTCGGGCGAGAAGGTCCCCAAATCATCTGAATGATCTATAATTTGGTAGGGTCGTTGAAAGCAGATCAGGACAGCATCGAATTGTCTCTAATAACTGATTGTGAAGATAGCTGGTTCAGCAGCAGGACAAATGCGAAAGCCCGGTTCTCGGAAGCTAGCTTTTTCCTTGTTTTATCTTGTCATTTCTTTACGCTTGTAGTTTCTTTCCTGTTTAAATTGCAAGCTTGTTTGTAAAACTTGTTGTTTTCATTCAATTGATGATAATGAAATAAATATGCATGTTTTGATTAAATCCATTCGTGTTCACTAATTGTTTTACAAATGTCCAACGCTTGGTTAAGAGGAATCTGGGGAGGATGACGAAAATGAACGGCATGCGACTTCCGATATTGCATGCTTTTGAAATAAAACCTGCTGATGATGTACAGGCATTGTTTCAGATCCCTAAACACCGGAGTTATAAGGAAGATAATCCTTTGTCAACCCCTTTGAGCCTAGTAGTAGGAGTTCTTTCTGGAAACGAAAAAACCCTCAATCTTAACCTGGGGCAGGGTAGGTGTTAGCTAATTTGACCGAGCGTCCAAATTGCAAAAGGAGTGTCCGTTCGAGGATCAATCACACCCCTAGAGGTCATGCCTAAAAGACCACAATGGTTCAATCAAGAGTGGGGCAGTCACATCATTCCCCAAAGAGTCAGACAACCAGTGTCACACGACTTGTTCGAAAGAAAAAAAACGAAGAAAAAGAATCAAAAGCCCGCTAAGTCAAGAAAACTTCAAAACAAATGACTTAGGCAAAAATGAGGGCATCCCGCTGGACTTAAAACATCAAAAGAAACTCAAAAGGAGTCAGGTCCAGGCAAAAGTTAGGGGTATGAGAAAAAAAAAAGATGAAAAGATGACAAAAGAAAAATCCTCAAAGGAAATACGAGTCGTGTGACCTCAAGTGTCAGAGACGAAAAGTGAGTGGCTGTCACTCCGAAAACTCATAGTTTCTCGAACTATCACTCCTATCTTTCAACCTCTGAGAGGTGAGCGCTAAGGTCGAATTAGCTGAACGTAGGATGGGAGAACATCAAGGAGAGCGGGTGGGTTAAAATAAACTTTGAGCCTTTATCCTTTCCTTCAAAACCGTGAACCTAACCACGTTACAACCTTCAAAAGTCCTAATTGAAGCAGGTTGTTTCGAAAGCATACTTCGGTAAAGGTCGCGTCGATTCTGACTCCTAAAAGGGTTCCTCTTACCATGTTGGTACTGATGTTGATATTCTTGATAAATGTTTTGTGCATTATATGCCATAAACTGTTGTTTTCCTATTCCCAGTGAACAGATTGGATGTCAAAGCTGTCATATGTGTTGCATTAATACATCCTTTATGCAGAACAACTTGTTTTACTTGCGAGTAAGCGCTTGACAGCAGAAAAGTTTCCTACAGTGGAAAGTACGGTCAGGATAGAATGCAGAGCGCCCGAATCTTCCGAGAGCAGGGGCAAGCTACTATCGTGATCCCCAGTCAAGTCAGCCTTTCAAAGCCAGTTATCCTGGGGCAATCAGGTTGAGATTCGGCAAATATCTAGTAGTCAGGGGCACTACTTTGAATCAGATAAATCAGGGGCAAGGTCATGGCAGTCAGGGGCAGGCCATCTTAAGAGCGCAGAGTTTGTTCTTTATTCGAGGAGCATTTGATGCGAAGTATCTCTCCGAGGTTCAGAACGCCGGGGCATGTCATATCAGACCATCAGGGCTCAGATTTTCAGATTCCCTTTCAAGGACTATCCCCACGGAGATCCCGTAGGCTGGGGCATATCTGAAGCGAAAGGATTGGTCTTCTCCGTATCAGCAGGGTCGTTCAGAGGTATTCGAGCAGATACAGTCAATCTTCAAGAGCGAGACGAACGCAGGAAGTCGTGTTACTATCCCTTGACTCTTCACTAGGAGACTATGGATTCAGGCAGAATGTTTTCCAGCGTCAGTTGTACCTGACCCATCACAGACAGCCTAAGAGTTCAAATCCATGTTTGCGATCACTGTGAAGCCCATCCGTGTTGGCGCATCAGTTTCCAAATCCAATTTTCGGCAATACGCAGGAAAACTCCGTCTATTTTTCCCAGCAAAGCCCAATTCGTCGTTGGTACGAGTAAGCTATCCCTAGAGGAGTCTAATCATACTTGGCGCATCTGCTATTTTCGCAGCGGAGTTATATTCCCCAGCAGGGTATTACTTCGTCGATGGTGTTCGGTTAAGTTCCCAATATCCCCAGCGGAGTTGATTTCACTCTCCCAACATTTATTTTGCTGGGTTAATCCTGTGACATCCGGGTTTATCCCCCAGCGGAGTTGGCTTCGTCTTCAACATTTATGTTGCTAAAGTGGTTTTCTGTACCCGACTTTCTCCGGCAACTCGAGCCTGCATTAGCATATTGCATGCATCATCATATTTGCATCATACTTGCATGTCATTTTCAAAATGCGTAGCATTTCCATCCTAAATGGAGCATTACGCTGTAGAAAGATTAAAGCATATGCATATGCATACGAAGCATAAGTCAGGTTTTCTACCAGCCTCATATGGCGCGTGAATTACTCTGTGAGCAGTTCAGGGGCATTTATACAGCAACAAGTGTTCAGACAGTTCAGCAGATTATCTGTATTTCAGATCATACAACAGTTAGGCTTCGATCAGTCGGTCGTCGGGTATCGACAGATGTTTCTTCCCGTCAATTCATATTGACGATGTGTTCCTCCAATAAGTGGATTTCTCCGTCTATCATTAGACGTCTTGAGTTTGAACGTGGTTTTCTTTCCGTCTATCCTTAGACGATATGAAGTTGCGGGTGATCGCAGTAGGGTTTCAAGAAGGGGTTTCTCCAGGATATGCTTTTCTTCCCGTCTATCAGTAGACGATGTGAAGTTTTGGGTGATTTTCAGTGGGGTTCAAGACAGGGTTTCTCTAGCAAGTGGCTTTTCTTTCCGTCTATCAGTAGACGATGTGAAGTTTCAGGTTATTGTTCAGTGGGTTTCTTATTGTCAGATCATACAGACGGGGTATTTCCCCAGCGAGTCTTCTCTGGCTATCTTTGATTGTTGAGGGGTTTCAAAACGATATTTCGGATAGTGGTTTTCTTTCTGTTTATTGGAGGAGATGACGTTTCAAGAGGGACTTTTCTGACCGTCAATCCTTATTGATGTCGAGGCTCTTTGAAGAATGTTCAGTTTTCGTGATTGTCGATTCTTATTGACGACATGGTTATTTAAAGGTGGTTTTCTTCCCGTCGGTCCATACTGACGATGTGGCCCCTTCAAGGATATTGATCTTTCCATCAATTCCCGTAGACAGAAGGATTCTGAAATTCGAGGGATGGTGTTGAATTGCGTATGGTGTCTTTCCGTCTACC
This sequence comes from Lathyrus sativus, assembly GCA_963859935.3. NCBI lineage: Eukaryota > Viridiplantae > Streptophyta > Magnoliopsida > Fabales > Fabaceae > Lathyrus > Lathyrus sativus. The sequence goes on from OZ012738.1 coordinate 669,960,042, forward strand.
CTTAGACGATGTGAATAGGGAGATTATGAATTTCTTTCCGTCTACCCTTAGACGATGTGAGTATGGAGATTAATGGTGTCTTTCCGTCTACCCTTAGAAGATGTGAGTATGGAGATTAATGCTTTCTTTCCGTCTATCCTTAGACGATGTGAGTATGGAGATTATTTCTTCCCGTCTATCTTTAGACGATGTGAATATTGATTTGTTTCATCAATCAGGATGATCCCGTCTATCCTTAGACGATGTGAGCATGGAGATTATGAATGTCTTTCCGTCTACCCTTAGACGATGTGAGTATGGAGATTAAGGTTTTCTTCCCGTCTATCCTTAGACGATGTGAATATGGAGATTAATGCTTTCTTCCCGTCTATCCTTAGACGATGTGAATTTTGATTTGTTTCATCAATCAGGATGATCCCGTCTACCCTTAGACGATGTAAGTGTCGGTGTTTCCTCCATTCAGGGTGTCTTCCCGTCCATCCTTGGACGATGTGAGTATATTGCTCTTCCTGCCTATCAGTAGGCAATGTGAAAGGATCAGGTATTTTGTTGCAACCCTCGGGATGTTATATAGGGTATCACAGGTAATTGGCATTCAAATCAGGAGTTCTTTACCAGATGATTGATCAGTTTGTCGCCGTAATGACTGGGCTCGGTTTTCTGGAGTTTATTCCCCAAGCAGTTTACAGTATATTCTCGCGGTTGGCAAATTTTCGGGTTTTATTTGTATTCAACCGTCTCGTACCTCCGAATGTTTGAAGGCTGAGCGCTCTTCAACCCTTCAGGTCCAAGTCGTTTGAATAGGGGCAGCTGTTGCACCCTAAAATTTGACCAACCGATTCTCCTATCTGACTCGTGGTTTAATTTCATATTCGCAAATCAGACGCATGATATTTGTGCATAGACAGAGGATATCAGGGTTACAGCTTGGTTTTCATTTATCAGATATGGCAGATCCAGTCCAGATCACCAGGGTTTTATTTTTCGGGAAATTGTGCGCTCCTCGGTGATTTTTAGCTTGCATAGTGATTTTGGGATATTCTGATGCCCGGGGTTATCTGTTCGATTCGATCTGGTCTCGTGCGCTCTTTTATGGTGGTCATGTGCATGTGTCTGCATTTTTAGGGTTTTAGTAGACTCTTGTGGATTTTAAATAGGCATTTTAATCATTTTTAGGATTTAAATAGATTTTTTAGAATTTTAAATAGTTTAAATCTCTTTTTAGAATTTTATATAGATTTTTAAAATAGATTTAATAGTTTTTTTTATCATTTTTAGAATATGATAGATTTTTAAATAGTTTTAATTGTTTTAGATAATATAGAAAATATTATAGACTTTTCTTTTATTTTAATAGAAGTTTAATAGTTTTGAAAATAGAAGTAAATAGAGTTGTTTTAATATAGGTTTAGTAGTTTTTTTAGGATAATAGATTTAATAGTTTTAAATAATAGTATGAATTTTAATAGAAATTAAATAGGATTTTAGTGGGTTTTTTAGAGATTAGTAGAGTTTTAATCATTTTTGGTTTAAATAGAGTTAATTAGATTTTTAATCACTTTTAGAGTTAATTAGGGTCATTAGTAAATTAAGTCTTAATCAGGTTAATTAGGCTTAATCAGATTTAGTGTTTTAATTCAATTTTCAGGTTTTAATCAGCATTTTTCGTTGGGCCCAGGAGGCACTTTTTTTTGGAGGCCCAATTTGCTATTCAGTCCAGTTTTTGGTCAGTTTTTGTCCAGAGAGTGACACTTGTCACTATAAGAAGGGCGCCACATGTTGCACTCAGAAGCTAGCCACCACACAACTCAGAACCTCCCTTCTGCTGCCACGCGCCCCACTACACTCTCCCTCTGCCAGCGCGTCTCACGCGTGTCACCACCTTGACCTCCCCTTCGCCACTTGTCACGCCCTCAGATCTCGCCGGACCCCCTCGTCGCCGGCCATGCATCCTCCCTGAACCACCACACCGCCGGCCACCCTAACGCCTTCCGGCCACCGCAACAGCTCGCCGGAGCTAGTTTTCCACCCAGAAATTCCCAGAAACATTCCCTTCTTCATCTTCCTCCTCCGTCCACATTCATCACTACCTCACCGGAAAACTCATCCTTCGCCGGAAACTTCAAGAGCAATTTTCCAGATTCTTCATCCAAGCTTGCATCAGTTCATCAAAATCTCCAGAAACCAACCTTCATCACTCTTCAGCGAAATCCCAGAAAAGCCTCAAAACTTCATCGTTCTTCAATCCCTCCCCAGAACGTCTTCGTTTCTCATCATCGATCATCAAGAACTTCACCGGTTCTTCGTGGATTCCCCAGAATCTTCATCAACCAGAACAAGGAAGCCTTCAAGATCCTCAGCGCTCGCGTTCGTCACCTTCAACCTTCCCTCCGTGCCTTCGTCTTCTCCAAAGATCCTCCACCGTGCTTCAAGAATCCGCGCGCTTCAAAGATTTTCGTCTTCCTCAGTTTTTTCCAGAAAGATCATCGCGCCTTCAAGAAACTTCAGGAACTTCCTCGTATCAACTTCATCGTCTCAGGTTAGTTTCTCTTTTCACCTTTTCCATTACCGTTCATTCATTGCTATGGTTAGGGTTTTCTCGTTTCAAGAGGCTGAGGTTTTAGTGTTGGTATTTTAGAGTGTGATCTGAGTGAGGGTGTTTGAGAGGATCTGGAGAGGTTTCAGATAGGGTGAGGGAGATGAAGACGAGCGGCTAGGTTAGATGGTGAACAGTAGCCAGAGATTGGAGAAGGGAGATAGGGTTTTGTTCGTTGGTTAGGGTTAGGGTTTGGGCCAGGCCCAAGTGTGTTTGCTGAACCACACTCCCCATTTACTCGTACCCCCTTTCGTGTGAGAGACAGATGAATTATATTGGGCCTTAGGCCCTTAATGTTATTTTCACCCCCATAGCATGAAGCCCATGTTAGAATGAACTGAAAAATTCGCTTACTGCACCCCCACGAGTTTTCCATTTTTTTATTTTTTAATGGGCTTATCAACACTGCTAATTGCACCCCCAGAGTCTGGCCCATAAGCGCGTATCAACTTGAAAACATTGCTATTAGCACCCCCCTCCTCTTTTATTTCAATTTTGTGTTTTAATTTCTTTTCATATTTCTTTGCATCTTGTAAAATTCATAAGAAAATAAAAACAATTGATTTTTGAGTTCTTGTTTTTCCTACCACCTCATAATAATGTCTAGAAAATTAAATATAAATAAAAATGCCATTTTATTTTTGTTTACTATTTTTGGTATATTTTCCATTTAAATGACCTTTTTTAATATCTTTTAGTGCATGCATGTTATTAGAAAATTCATAAAAAATAGTAGATTCGACCAAATAATTCCGTTCTTTTTTCTGTAGACTCGTAATTCAATGTAGAATTTTATAGTACAAAAACATTAGCTTAATCATGCATTTTCATTTTAATTGCATTTTTTGTATTATTTTGATATTGAATAATTGGTTTGTGGATATGTCTGCTTTGCTGATTTTAGTTCTTTCATCTGGTAATGAATTTTGTTCTGATTTTTTAGTATGTTGTCATAGAGCCATGTAGGTTTCCCATAGATTTTTGATAGGTTTTTGTAGGATGTTCTGATATATTTTTGTCTAAGCTTGAGGATAGGAGAAGTCTTGATGGCTTCTGACTTTGAAGTTCAACTGTGGTTGAACTTCAGAGATAGTTTCTTGTGGTTTGAGGATCTGTGGTTTCTTCTTGAAGATGGGAGCTGGTTGAAGTCCTGTTGGAGCTTGCAAGGATGCAGTGGATTGGGGCTTAGTCTAGGAGCTTGTTCTCTGTTTGTGAGGTTCGAGATCCTGAAGTTTGAAGGGAGTTTATGGTACTTTCCTGAGGAAGGCACTATGAATGACTTTCATTCTTTTCTTCTCACCTCTTTCTTAAGTATCCAGTGATGTTGGAGCCAACTTGTGAGTTTAATTTCTCCTGAGGAGGAATGTAAACTGATCACATGTTGTTGAGCCACATGGGATACGATTCCTAAGTGGAAGCCTCCTAGTACTTTCCTGAGGAAGGTCCTAGGGGTCTATTCACTTAGTTCCCTTAGTTTATCTAGGATTTCTTAAGTATCCAATGATATTGGAGCCAACTTGTGAGTTTCATTTCTCCTGAGGAGGAATGTAAACTGATCACAGTTGTTGAGCCACGTAGGATACGATTCCTAAGTGTCAGCCTCCTAGTACTTTCCTGAGGAAGGTCCTATGGGTCTGTTCACTTAGTTCCCTTAGTTCAGATAGGCTCTCTCAAGTATCCAATGATGCCAGAGCCTTCATGTGAGTTTAGTTTCTCCTGAGGAGGAATGTAAACTGATCACAGTTGTCGAGCCGCATAGGATATGACTCCTGAGTGGTAACCTCCTGGTACTTTCCCGAGGAAGGCACTATGAGCTTGTCTGCTTAGCTCCCTTTCTTTGGTAAGCTTGTTCTGAAGCTTGGAGACTGGGATTGATTCCTCTCGCTTAAGGTTTTGATTAGAGTTTTGCTTAGATATTTGTGTTGCACCCCAAAATTTGACCAACCGGGTCTCGTATCTGGCTCGATGTTTCGACGCATAATCGCATTCGCATCTGCATATTGCATACAGTGCATTTTTCTCATTTGTTTTGATTTTATCGGGATCACAGCTCTCGTCTCGCGTCTCAGGTGTTTTTTATCAGTTTGAATAGGTAGAATCGTATATTTTGTCTCTCTGGGAATTATTGTGATTTTTCTGGATTTTTTTTGGCTGTTTTTAGGGTTTAAATAGATTTTTTATCATTTTAGATATTTTTAATAGTTTTAATTCTTTTTAAATAGATTTTAATCATTTTAGGAATTTTTAGAATATTAATAGGATTTTTTAATAGTTAATAGCTTTTTTTAATCTTTTAATATAGTTTTTCTTATTAAATAAATGAGTTTTTGTTAATAGAAAATTGATTGTTTTTAATTTTAGATATAGAGATTAATATATTTTTTTTCTTTTATTAGTAAATAGAGTTTAATAGATAATATAGTTTTTTAGGATTTAATATAGTTTTATTAGAGGTTTATTAGAAGTATATTAGTGGGTTTATTAGATTTTTTAGAATATTATTAGTTTAGGAGTTAATTAGATTAATTGATTTTTAGATTAATTAGGTCTTAGTTAATTAGGATTAATCATCTTAGTTGTAATCAATTAGTTTAATCATTTTTGTATTAATCAGACTGTTTTTAGGTGTTTTTGTGTCATTTTCGTTGGGCTTTATCCACCAATTTCGCAGGCCCAGGTATTGTTTTTGTCCAGAAGAGCCAGTTTTTGTCCAGATGTGTCCAGCACTCTCCAGTTCAATCCAGAAGCTTCCAGAAGAAAGCTCAGTTTAAAAGCTCAGAGCCACGTGTTAACCCGAGGCTGGCCCACGTTACTCATCACACACACTGCCACGCCATCCCTCCGTTCTTCTCTCACTCTGCCACGCATGGGGACACGCGTCCCACATGCAGCCTTCCCCTCCACTATCTCCACCACGTGGCTTCATCCCGTCCTCCCTCCCCTTGCATGCGGGCCACGCGGCAACCACCAACCCCTCACCGGAAATCTTCACCGACCGGCCTGCATGGCCGGCGGCCACCACCAACATCACCGGAAACACCAACCTTCATCTTCTTCCCCTGACCTTCATCATCCTCAACCCAGAAAAGCTCAGAAACTTCCATCTTCTCCGGTCACCCTCCAATCTCCGGTCACCCTTCAACCACCATTAATCTCGCCCAGAAAAATCCCAGAAACTCAGCCCTCAACGTCCTTCAACCGAAAGCCATCATCGATGATTCACAAGGTCCTTGTTCCAACTCCCATCGAAGTTCATCAAATTCATCCAGAATCTCCCAGACCGCCATCAAGCTCCTTGAACCTTCATTCATCATTCGTCAAGATCTTTGAAGATCATCCGCATTCAAGAACACCTTCAAGAACCTCCCCCACGTTCTTCAGCAGTTCCAGAGAATCTTCAAAAACGCCAATCAAGATCATCAATCTTCATCAACTGTGTTCATCCGAATTCATTAATCTTCAACAAGAACCAAATTCCAGAAATCCACCATCATCATCTCACGAGTTCATTGCCTTCACAAGATTCCCCAGAATCTTCAAGCCTTCATCAGCGAACAATCTCCAAGAAACTCAGTTTCAACAAGAGTCCCTAGGATCTCCAGATTCGTCATCATCATCACGAGATCTTGAGCTCCCTGTATTCATCTTTCTTCAAGATCCATCAACGAGTACCAAGAACCGTCATTCGTTCATCCTTCAAGATCCAGGTTCTCCAGAAAGAAGCTCCATCAAGAACATAACTCAACGAACTTTCCTAATTTCTGTTGTTGTTCTTCTGTTTGAATGGAGAGAGGGAAAGATGGTGGTAGGATGGACGAGAGTGATAGAACACGAGAGAGACGAGAAGGAAGTTTACGGCGGCGCGGTGCAAAGGAGGAAGGAGAAGTCCCCTAGGATTTCTGAGTGGTGCTAGGAGGGGAAGGGTTCGCAGCTGGATTGGGCCAGGCCCAATTCCATTTTTTGATCAACACCCCCCTCTGGGTTTTTGGACAAGTTCTGGGCCTGAGCCCAATATTTTTTGCCAGCACTCCCATTTCACTACACGTACCCCCCTCCCACGTTTTTTTCTGGCTGAAGCCAGTTATTGGGTTGGGCCTGCATTGCTGTTATTTTATTTACTTACATAACCCTCTGTAACCAGTTACACCCCCTCCCTCCATTTTATTTCTTTTCTATTTTTTTTATGTTTGTTGTTAGTATAAAAAAAATGTAATATGAAAAGAAATATATTTGAAAAATAGAAAAAAGAAAAGCAAGAAGAATATGAAAAAATAATAGAAAAAGAGAAATATTAAAAGAAAAAGAAATAGTGAGAAAAAGAAGAAGAAAATACATAAAAGAAAATATTGAAAAAATATGTTGAAAGAGAACAAGAAAAATATTTGAAAGAAATGAAAAAATACATAGAAAAATATAAAAAAATATGGAAAAATATGCTGAAAAAAGAGAGGAGAAAATGATTGGAAAAGAGGGAAAAAAATATTATAGTAGACTTAATATTTTTTAAGTGCATTTTCTTTTAGGGTATACTTCCATAGAATTTACTTGTTTCGATTTTAGGATAGTTTAGAGGCCCATTTGTTAGGGGGCTATTTTTCATTCGATTTTTCAGGATATAATAGGATAGTATTTCCTAGGAGATTTATTTTCAGTATTCACCCATTGTAATCATTTTTCAGAGATTAATAAAACGAGATTTGAGCTGTGGTCCCAAGGTAGCCGAACTACAGCTGCTCTGATTTCTCGTACCAGACGAGAATATGTAGGCATAGGATGCGATATCCTAGCGAGCACACTAACAACTGACTTTTTGTTCTCTCGCGGCTGTGCGATCGAGACTCTCCCGCTGACGACTGATTGTTACCCCTTTTTCTCTCTTGCTCGAGTGCATTTGAGACCAAGCCATAGTGTTGCCCATAGGTTCCCGACCCTGTGAAACCAGTTGTTTTTCTCACTGCTGTATGAGAAGGTTTTGTTTAGCCGTAGTTAGTCTGAACTACGTAAAGCTCTGATCTTCCATGCAGTGGAAGTACGTAGGCACAAGACGCGAGGTCTTGGCGAGCCAATTTTCCCTGTAGTCCCGAACTACGTTGACTCTGACTTTCTCTCTTGAGAATACGTAGGCATAGAGCGCGACGCTCTATCGAGTCAATTCCCTTCCGTTTAGATTTAGCAGCCGTAGATAGATTGGTTTGCATCCTTTAGACAACCCAAGCAAGCGTGGATCCCGTCGAGTACGACGGACGTGAGGGGTGCTAATACCTTCCCCTTGCGTAACCGACTCCCGAACCCAGGTTTTGGTTGCGATGACCATACCTTTCCCCGTTTTTTTGCGAGGTTTACTTCGAGCGTTTCCTTTCCCGCTCTGAGGGATAAATAACGCACGGTGGCGACTCTTCTGTCAGCCGGCGCCGATTTTCGCAGTAGCGACAACTGGCGACTCTGCTGGGGACTGTGATAGTTTCCTAGGGATCCAACGTCCCGAAAGCGAGTCAATTTTGGGATTCAACGTCCCTTAAGAGAGTCAATCCTAGCGCTTGTTTGCTTGGCTATTGGGTATTTATTTATCGATATTATCTGTTGCTGTTGGGGTGTTACGGGTATTCTATGATTGAGATAAGCTGAACCTGGGCTTGAGTATGAGTATGCACCTAGATATAGTTGCGGAGAAGTAGTAGACGAACCTGTCTGCTGAGCAGGCACAGTTCCCTACGAAAATCTGCACTCAGACGAGGTTCTCGCAGAGGTGCTCCTTTCCGGTCCTGAGGATCTGAGGGGAGTCCAGACGTGGGGATTGTCGACTCTGGGAACCGATCATTTGGAAGTTAGCTAAGTGAGGCCTCTTCATGAGATGACGATGCCACTCCTTCTGGGAATCGTATCATTCCTCATGAAAGTCTATGACGCCGACGACCGCATAGGATGCCGTACCTTGTCAGATATAGGTCCACACCTGTGAGTGGGGGGGTTTTTTTTGTGCAGGAAACTTGACTTCCAACCTACCCGTTATTCTGGTCTTCTCTTCAGAGCAACCGTACTCCGTCAGCAGTGCAACAGTATTTAGATTGTGTGGGGGCTGTGATCCCGTATTTGTTGCATTGCATTGCATTTGCATAGGCATCTTTGCATCATATTGCATACCATTCGCCAGCTAGTCAGAGCTCTTATCCAGCCGTTATTTTGATCCTGAAGGTGAATATTGAAGACGACCAAGGGGTTGAAGCAGATTTAAAGCAGATTTGATCAGAGTCAAGCAGTGAAGTCAGCTGACAGTTGTTGGTAGCTATGCCAGAAAGCAGCTTCCAGTTTGGTGATACCTTGTCAGGCTTCACCGTGACGTCCAATCCTCTGTATGGATCTCCGCACGACGAAGACTTTCCGCAAGTGAACAACCTTACTGCAGCTCAGCCTGTGCAGCCATCTGTTGAAGACCAAGGTCTGCGTGAGCAGTTTGTTGCCCGAGGTGAACGTTCTCCTTCTGTTGATGTCTCAGACTACCAGGGTTTTGCCTTCCCTGTGCCAAAACCCCGAAGAGAGGTCCCAACATCAAAGAATGAAGACCCATTGGCTCCCGTGTATGCTGAAAGGTTTCGCGCATTAGAGGAGAGATTTAAAGCCTTGAAAGGTAAAAACGCTGTTACTCCTAGTGTTGCAGATATGTGTCTGGTTCCTGGCCTAGTGTTACCTCCGAAGTTCAGAATGTCGAGGTTTGAAAGGTACAAAGGAGATAGTTGCCCGAAGCAACATTTGGTGATGTTCTGTCGAAGAATGACTTCATTTGTGCACCACGACAAGCTGATGATTCATTGCTTTCAAGATAGTCTGACTGGGGCACCTCTGAGTTGGTATATGCAGTTAGAGCGTGATCAGATCCGATCATGGATGGATTTAGCCAATGCCTTTCTGAAGCAGTACGACTATAATCTTGACGAAGCTCCTATTCGCATGCAGCTGCAAGAATTGTCTCAAGGGAACAATGAATCCTTCAAAAAGTATGTTCAGAGATGGAGAGAATTTGCTGGTAGAGTGCAACCACCGCTCCTAGACCAAGAACTGAAAGGCATGTTCGTAAACTCCTTGCAGAGCCCGTACTTCGAAAGAATGCTTGGAGTTGCACCAAATTTCTCTGAGTTGGTAAGGACGGGAGAGCACATCGAGTATGGTGTAAAGACTGGAAGAATCCCGAATGTTTCAAGAGGTCAGGCCAGTGAAACTGAATCTCTCTATAGCTCTCAATCTGAAGATGAAGTTATGATCAATGCAGTCCTGACAGATGTTGGATATCCTCAAGTCAAATCGGTGAAATCTGTTGGTTCTCCGTCTTCTCCGCGGTCAGTATCTTCTGTGTCTCGTTATTCTGAATAGACAGCCGTACCTGGGGCACCCCATCGGGAACCTTATGTCGCTTCCATTGCAGAGCAGCGAACTCGTGGTCGAGGTTATCAGAATCAGCGTCAGAATCAGAACCGACCTCGTAACAACTTGGAACGAAGGAATGGTCCTTTTCACCCGGTGCCTATGCCGTATAGCCAGTTGCTACCATCTTTGATCCAGAAGTCTTTGGTGGAGCCGAAAGCTCTTAAGCCAGTCCCAGAACCTTACCCTCCTGGGTACAATCCCCACGTTCAGTGTGGTTATCATGGTGGCTCTCCGGGGCATTCAACGGAAGATTGTAAAGCGTTTCAGGCGAAGGTACAGCAGTTGATTGACCAGGATCGCATTTCCTTTCGAGAAAGGTTTCTGTTTGTTCATCCCAACCGCTCAGCTGTCTAAGCTCGTAGACTCGGAAGGTATTCCCCAGCAAAAAAGCCAGTGATTCAGACAGGCAGGCGCCTCAGCATTGGCAGTTCTCAAGCTTTTATATCATTTGCATTTGTAGTTTCTTTGTCTGTTAGTTACTACCTGCTTTTAAACATTTGTATGTTTCGAATGGTGATAATAATGAAGTGACTATGCATTTTTCTGAATTAGTCATGTCGCTGTCGCTCATTTATTGCATTGCACTGACACTTGCATTTTTATTCACTCCACTTTTTCATTGTGACTAGCAAAGTTAGGAGGGAGGATGACGAAACTGAAACTCATAACCGATGATCGTATGCTTTCAGATAAGACCGTACCGATGACGTACAAGGCATTGTTTCAAATTCCCCAAACACTGGAGATATAAGGAGTTAGTCCCTTGTTAACCACTTTGAGCCAGGAAGTAGAAGTTTTTTCGGACTTTTTAAACCCTCGCATCTTAACCCGGGGCAGGGTAGTTGTCAGTTAGCTTGACCGAGCATTCAAGTCTTACAGAGGAGTGTTGTCTTTCGAGGACCAATCAGTTTATACCTTTCAAGAGGTCAAATCTCACCAATCAGGAGTGAGACAGTTACAATCCTTTCGGAGCAATCAAGGCAATCAGTGTCACACGACTTTGTTCCAAAAGAAAGAAGAAAGAAAGCCCGCTAAGTAAAAAGAAAGAAAAGCCGGAAAGCTAAATACTTAGGCAAAAATTAGGGCATCCCGCTGGACTTCAAAAAGAAATCGAAAAAATCGAAAAGAACTCAAGATGAGTCAGTCCAGGCAAAAATTAGGGAATCAAAAGAATGAAAAAGAGGGATTAAAAAGAAAATTTTCCCCAGCAAATCACAAAGTCGTGTACACAGACACCGAAAGCGAAGAAGGAGTAACTATCACTCTAGAAGAAAAGCTTTATGAGGTCCTTAATTGTGGTTCTTACCAGTTCAACAATACCTCTCGAAGAGGCGAGCGCTTGTGCCGAGTTAACTGAACCTTAGGATCAGAGATCATCACGTAGAAGGGGTGGGTACAAATCAAAATTTGAGCCAAATATCCTTTCTTTCAAAACCGTGAACCCGACCACGATACAACCCTCAAAAGACCTAATTGAGGTAGGGTTAGTCTGAAGAGCATTACGATAAGGTTGAGTAACCTGACTCCTTCTTGACTTGCTAGTCACATCCTTGTTGTATTTTCACTGACCACGTACGCACTATGTTTGAACTTTGGTTCACTCGTCACTCACAATCATATGCATGTAAATGAGTGACAGCTCAAACTTTTTCAAAATCTGCATAACCATTGCATTAAGATTACCATTCGCAAACAGACGATTCTAATTGCAGGTTGGTAATTGGCATAGAAGGAATTCCAGCAGGAATAATCGAGCAGGACTGAGTAATTCAGCAGTCTGAACCTGAATGGTGTATGTTGTGAAGCCCGATGAATCAGGGGCATTATCTTCTAGTAAGTTCAGTATTAGCTAGTCTGAGGACAAGCCCCGAAGCTTCAGTTGATCAGGGGCAGTTTATTTGAGAAGCAGTTGATCAGAAGTGAGTCTTCTCGAGAGCCAATCAGGGGCAATTACACAGAACGTTGAGATTTGAAAGCAGATACTTCCAGTGGATAATCAGAGCGGGTTGAGTCGCTAGAACGCTCATTCAGGGGCAAGTCATCGCAGAGAATGCTGAAATCAACTGGGTTGGCGATGTCTAATGGAGATTGAATTCTTTTGTCGTGCAGATACCGGGGAAAATATTCTCGAAGTCTTCTCGTAGCAAGCTGTTCAGAGCGGTAATCTCAGGAATTGTACTGGGGCAAGTTGTTCAAGCCAGTCTTTTTATCCCCAGCTGAGTGTATTGGGGCAGGTTATTCAGGCTAGCCTGTTTATCCCCAGCCGGAGTTGAATATCGGGGATCATGTCAGTACCCTTATCAAAAACCTGAACCTTTCAAATAAGAAGGTCTTGTTGTCGTGGGATCATTATCCGGCAGTTTAAACCTGTTGCGTGTCAGTAACCAGTCGTTTCCAAAGTCCAGTTCTCGCCTGGCAAACCGGTAACCAGTTCTCGTCTGGCCCACCCTTCCGTAAGCATCAGTTCTCGTCTGGTGCAGTTTATTGTAAGTATCAGTTCTCGTCTGGTGCAGTTTATTGGTAACCAGTTCTCGTCTGGTCACCGTTTCTTCAAGTGTTGTATCAGTTCTCGCCTGGTACATGTCATTGCGTAACCAGTTCTCGCCTGGTCATCGTGTGTTTTAACCTATGTGTTATACCAGTTCTCGTCTGGTGTACGTGAGCTTTCAGCCAGTTCTCGCCTGGTTGTCTATATCTCAGTCTGTTATTTCAGTCAGCCCCGTCTGATGTTCAAAAACACAAAAACCAAATCAATTATCGTCTGATAACCTATTTTCCTATCAGTTCTCGCCTGGTAGTCTACCTTTGAATGCTAGTTCTCGTCTAGTATTTCCATATTTTCCACTGTGTACATAGTCCATGTTTATCCTAAACCAGAAAAACAAAAATCTAAAGGTATCTGACACAGTATTTCCCAACGACTCGCATGTTGTCATGTTTCCCGATACGAAGCTCGACAGATACCAGGACTCCGAGCAATGTTTGAATTCCTCGTAGATGTTGTTAAATCAGAGTTGCCACTCTTCAGTAGATGAAAGTTGCTTATTATCCCCGGAAGAGTCGAGATCGCATTTTACCCCGTATCAGAGTAGGATCAGGAGTATCTTCAGCAGATTAAGGTTGATATCCTTGATAGCAGGGGCATTTCCAGCAGTGTGCTGCGCGCAATCAACCTCAGGTTGGGTCAATCCCCGCAGAGTATAATCAGTTGTCAATGTTTGAAGAGAGCATCCCCCAAGCAGAGTTGTTTTCTTTCCCCAGTGAAGTCGCCAAGCAGGGTTGCCTTTTCATTTCTCCAACAGGACGATTATCCCCAGCGGATTTGATTTCCCGTTTCCAGCATTTATTTTGCTGAGACAATTCTGTGACTTCAGTTCATCCCCAGCAGAGTTGACGTCTACCTTCGGCATTTATTTTGCCAAGTGGTTTTCAGACCTGGTGATCTCTGGCGGCTCGAGCTTGCATTAGCATTCGCATATATCGTTATTGCATCTATCAAGCATATAGTATTTTCATGCCGTCTGGGCATCGCATTTTCAAACAGAATGTACAGCATTTACATGTCATATAGGGCATTGCATCATTCTCAAGCATACGCATGTCGAAACATGGACCAGAATGGTTGCCTATTGGATTTCAAGTTTGTTCACCTGCAGAGTGGTGTGGTTAAGCTTCTCGTCTTCCCCAGCGGAGTGATTCTTCATATTTGGTTGTTACGTCAGCATCGGAAAAAACAACAACAACAACAGAGACTATCATATATCAAGCTTTTCTGAAGCTGCCCCTTTGTCAAAATAGGTGCCAGGCAGTTCCATTCAGAATTCCCCAGGAGAATTGTCCTCAAGTTCGCAGTGAACTGTGAGTTGACCAGATTTGATCCCATGAGAGAGATGGGAATCAAGGTGTTTGCTTTGCGAAGCATTATTTCAATACTTGTGGCGTTACACAGGTGTTGAAAAGGAGAAGAAAATTTATCAGAAAATTGACCAGTTGTTGCCATGACAACCAAACTTCAGTTTATTGGAAGCTATTCCTCAAGCAGTTTTGCCGTATATTCCCGCGGTTGGCAAATTTCAGGGTTTCATTTGTATTCAACCGTCATCTACCTTGAATGTTTGAAGGCTGAGCGCTCTTCACCCATTTAGGTCGAAGTCGCTTGAATAGGGGCAGCTGTTGCACCCCAAAATTTGACCAACCGGGTCTCGTATCTGGCTCGATGTTTCGACGCATAATCGCATTCGCATCTGCATATTGCATACAGTGCATTTTTCTCATTTGTTTTGATTTTATCGGGATCACAGCTCTCGTCTCGCGTCTCAGGTGTTTTTTTATCAGTTTGAATAGGTAGAATCGTATATTTTGTCTCTCTGGGAATTATTGTGATTTTTCTGGATTTTTTTTTGCTGTTTTTAGGGTTTAAATAGATTTTTTATCATTTTAGATATTTTTAATAGTTTTAATTCTTTTTAAATAGATTTTAATCATTTTAGGAATTTTTAGAATATTAATAGGATTTTTTAATAGTTAATAGCTTTTTTTAATCTTTTAATATAGTTTTTCTTATTAAATAAATGAGTTTTTGTTAATAGAAAATTGATTGTTTTTAATTTTAGATATAGAGATTAATAGATTTTTTTTCTTTTATTAGTAAATAGAGTTTAATAGATAATATAGTTTTTTAGGATTTAATATAGTTTTATTAGAGGTTTATTAGAAGTATATTACTGGGTTTATTAGATTTTTTAGAATATTATTAGTTTAGGAGTTAATTAGATTAATTGATTTTTAGATTAATTAGGTCTTAGTTAATTAGGATTAATCATCTTAGTTGTAATCAATTAGTTTAATCATTTTTGTATTAATCAGACTGTTTTTGGGTGTTTTTGTGTCATTTTCGTTGGGCTTTATCCACCAATTTCGCAGGCCCAGGTATTGTTTTTGTCCAGAAGAGCCAGTTTTTGTCCAGATGTGTCCAGCACTCTCCAGTTCAATCCAGAAGCTTCCAGAAGAAAGCTCAGTTTAAAAGCTCAGAGCCACGTGTTAACCCGAGGTTGGCCCACGTTACTCATCACACACACTGCCACGCCATCCCTCCGTTCTTCTCTCACTCTGCCACGCATGGGGACACGCGTCCCACATGCAGCCTTCCCCTCCACTATCTCCACCACGTGGCTTCATCCCGTCCTCCCTCCCCTTGCATGCGGGCCACGCGGCAACCACCAACCCCTCACCGGAAATCTTCACCGACCGGCCTGCATGGCCGGCGGCCACCACCAACATCACCGGAAACACCAACCTTCATCTTCTTCCCCTGACCTTCATCATCCTCAACCCAGAAAAGCTCAGAAACTTCCATCTTCTCCGGTCACCCTCCAATCTCCGGTCACCCTTCAACCACCATTAATCTCGCCCAGAAAAATCCCAGAAACTCAGCCCTCAACGTCCTTCAACCGAAAGCCACCATCGATGATTCACAAGGTCCTTGTTCCAACTCCCATCGAAGTTCATCAAATTCATCCAGAATCTCCCAGACCGCCATCAAGCTCCTTGAACCTTCATTCATCATTCGTCAAGATCTTTGAAGATCATCCGCATTCAAGAACACCTTCAAGAACCTCCCCCACGTTCTTCAGCAGTTCCAGAGAATCTTCAAAAACGCCAATCAAGATCATCAATCTTCATCAACTGTGTTCATCCGAATTCATTAATCTTCAACAAGAACCAAATTCCAGAAATCCACCATCATCATCTCACGAGTTCATTGCCTTCACAAGATTCCCCAGAATCTTCAAGCCTTCATCAGCGAACAATCTCCAAGAAACTCAGTTTCAACAAGAGTCCCTAGGATCTCCAGATTCGTCATCATCATCACGAGATCTTGAGCTCCCTGTATTCATCTTTCTTCAAGATCCATCAACGAGTACCAAGAACCGTCATTCGTTCATCCTTCAAGATCCAGGTTCTCCAGAAAGAAGCTCCATCAAGAACATAACTCAACGAACTTTCCTAATTTCTGTTGTTGTTCTTCTGTTTGAATGGAGAGAGGGAAAGATGGTGGTAGGATGGACGAGAGTGATAGAACACGAGAGAGACGAGAAGGAAGTTTACGGCGGCGCGGTGCAAAGGAGGAAGGAGAAGTCCCCTAGGGTTTCTGAATGGTGCTAGGAGGGGAAGGGTTCGCAGCTGGATTGGGCCAGGCCCAATTCCATTTTTTGATCAACACCCCCCTTTGGGTTTTTGGACAAGTTCTGGGCCTGAGCCCAATATTTTTTGCCAGCACTCCCATTTCACTACATGTACCCCCCTCCCACGTTTTTTTCTGGCTGAAGCCAGTTATTGGGCTGGGCCTGCATTGCTGTTATTTTATTTACTTACATAACCCTCTGTAACCAGTTACACCCCCTCCCTCCATTTTATTTCTTTTCTATTTTTTTTTATGTTTGTTGTTAGTATAAAAAAAATGTAATATGAAAAGAAATATATTTGAAAAATAGAAAAAAGAAAAGCAAGAAGAATATGAAAAAATAATAGAAAAAGAGAAATATTAAAAGAAAAAGAAATAGTGAGAAAAAGAAGAAGTAAATACATAAAAGAAAATATTGAAAAAATATGTTGAAAGAGAACAAGAAAAATATTTGAAAGAAATGAAAAAATACATAGAAAAATATAAAAAAATATGGAAAAATATGCTGAAAAAAGAGAGGAGAAAATGATTGGAAAAGAGGAAAAAAAATATTATAGTAGACTTAATATTTTTTAAGTGCATTTTCTTTTAGGGTATACTTCCATAGAATTTACTTGTTTCGATTTTAGGATAGTTTAGAGGCCCATTTGTTAGGGGGCTATTTTTCATTCGATTTTTCAGGATAGAATAGGATAGTATTTCCTAGGAGATTTATTTTCAGTATTCACCCATTGTAATCATTTTTCAGAGATTAATAAAACGAGATTTGAGCTGTGGTCCCAAGGTAGCCGAACTACAGCTGCTCTGATTTCTCGTACCAGACGAGAATATGTAGGCATAGGATGCGATATCCTAGCGAGCACACTAACAACTGACTTTTTGTTCTCTCGCGGCTGTGCGGTCGAGACTCTCCCGCTGACTACTGATTGTTACCCCTTTTTCTCTCTTGCTCGAGTGCATTTGAGACCAAGCCATAGTGTTGCCCATAGGTTCCCGACCCTGTGAAACCAGTTGTTTTTCTCACTGCTGTGTGAGAAGGTTTTGTTTAGCCGTAGTTAGTCTGAACTACGTAAAGCTCTGATCTTCCATGCAGTGGAAGTACGTAGGCACAAGACGCGAGGTCTTGGCGGGCCAATTTTCCCTGTAGTCCCGAACTACGTTGACTCTGACTTTCTCTCTTGAGAATACGTAGGCATAGAGCGCGACGCTCTATCGAGTCAATTCCCTTCCGTTTAGATTTAGCAGCCGTAGATAGATTGTTTTGCATCCTTTAGACAACCCAAGCAAGCGTGGATCCCGTCGAGTACGACGGACGTGAGGGGTGCTAATACCTTCCCCTTGCATAACCGACTCCCGAACCCAGGTTTTGGTTGCGATGACCATACCTTTCCCCGTTTTTTTGCGAGGTTTACTTCGAGCGTTTCCTTTCCCGCTCTGAGGGATAAATAACGCACGGTGGCGACTCTTCTGTCAGCCGGCGCCGATTTTCGCAGTAGCGACAATTTGCTTAATATGTTGTATAGAGTTTTGCTCAGGGATAGATTAGGGGTTTGTTTCAGGTTTTGTTTAGGGGCCCTGCTCAGGGTTTGTCTCTTTGTGTTGTTTGACTTGTATGGTGTTGTGTTGCATTAGACTTAGGTGTTCATCTAGATAGTTCTGAGTTAGGTGCATCTTAGAAGTAGGCTTTGTGTGCATGAGAAGTTGAGGTGATCCTCCTTCTGCTTGTTTGTTATTGAGTGGCTTTGCTTGTTGGTATTTGGTAGAGCTGAGCTCCCTTACCTTTGTGGTTTGCGGCCTTTGTGCCTTGTTTGTCTAGTTGTTGCGTTCATGCATATTTTCAGTATTTCTTTACTTTGTAGTATTTCCTGTTTGCCGTTTAGTCCTGTTGCCATGATCCCTTAGGAGCTCTGACTTCTCCGCTGCGGAGTTGTTATGATAGACATTAGGATGGTCAACCAGGTGTGATAGCAATAGGTAGATTCCCTTTAGCTATAGTTTAGGGTGTCTTTTCCCGTTCTCAGCAGTAGGAGCTTTTGAGTAGCTTGTGTCGTAGTTAGCCGAACTACAGCTGCTCTGATTCCTCGTACCAGATAAGGATATGTAGGCATAGGATGCGATATCCTAGCGAGCATACTAACAACTAACCTTTGTCCTATCGCGGCTGTGCGATCGAGACTTTCCCGCTGACGACTAATTGTTATCCCTTTCTCTTGCCCGAGTGCATTTGAGACCAGATCGTAGTTGTAGGTTCCCGAACCTTTAGGACCAGTTTGTTTTCTCACTGCTGTGTGAGAGCCCCCCGTTTAGCCGTAGTTAGTCGAACTACGTTTGCTCTGATCTTCCATGCCGTGTGGAAGTACGTAGGCACAGGACGCGATGTCCTGGCGAGCAACCTTTCCCCCGGTTAGACGTAGGTAGTCGAACTACGTTGACTCTGACTTTCCCATTGCACGAGGGAGTACGTAGGCCCAGAACACCGTATGTTCTGTCGAGTCCTGTCCTTTTATTTTCTTTTCAGACCGACCATTAGCGTAGATAGATGAATACACCCTTTTCCTTATAAACACCAAGCGTGGATCCCATCGAGTACGATGGACGTGAGGGGTGCTAATACCTTCCCCTTGCGTAACCGACTCCCGAATCCAGGTTTTGGTTGCGATGACCATACCTTTTCCCGTCTTTGCGAGGTTTACTTCGAGCGTTTCCTTTCCCGCTCTGAGGGATAAATAACGCACGGTGGCGACTCTCCTGTCAAGCCGGCGCCGATTTTCGCAGTAGCGACAGATGTCACACTAAGTCACTTCATTTTTCATAATTAAACCAATGATGTCTAGCTTTCAAATTAAACAGCAGAATAAAGTCAATTATTTAAACATAATCTCCACCACAAGGTGATCATACATCCTTAATTCAACCAATAAAAGATGCGTAACAATAAATCAAGAAAGTAAGCAAAATATAACGTAATCCCGTCATCCCATGTTACGTATCAGAGTGACTCCTAGGACTCGATCAAATAGTAACACACTCCAAGCACTACTCAGGTACCTGGTCGTCTGCACTCCCTAAGGAGCACAAACGCAACAAACAGAAAAGGGGTGATGTAACACAGTGGGAGAACTGACTTGGTGTTTTGTTTGACAAAAACATGTGCGGAGGAGTCGCCACCGACTTTTATTTTATCCAATAGGAAAGGCTATAAAAGAACAGGAAAGACATTTTTGAAAAGATTTTGAGTTTGGGGGGTAGGTTATATAAAGGGAAGGTGTTAGCACCCTTTATATCCATGGTTATCCATGGGCTCTTAGTTACTTAACTCACTTGTTTGTTTGAAAAGTAATATGAAGTGTGTGTTTAGAAAAGATTTTCAGAAGTTCTTTGTAGTGATCCTCGTATGGATGTATACAAAGCCTTGAGTTTGGAAATATTTTGAAAGTGGGGTGTAAAGAATGTTTTTTTGAAAAAAGTGAGCAAGTATTTAAGTGCTACCTACCCTAAGTTTGTAAGGTCTTTCTTGTTATTTATTTCCTTTAAGGGTAAGACTGTCCTTACTATTAGTGAGTAAGTAGTCTTTACCTTGGATGTTAAGGGACGAGCGTAGGGTCATCGTATGGTCAAAGAAGGCAACATGTAAGGGTGTCTTAGTAATTCGACGGGACTATCATCATTTTTGTAGGGTCATCGAGGGACCAGATCATTTATTCCGTAGGCAACTTTGAAGGGACTATGATCCTTTTAACTTTAACGGGACTTGATGATTTATCTGTTTGCAGAGACACCGCTTAAGACACCTCTACGTTCGAGGTACTTGACCATATTAAGGCAACTAAGAGGGGTAACCCTAGGAGGTGTAGATGGCGATCGTGGAACGATCGACTTACGTGTGTGAGTGATTATTTTCAGATATTTCTTTTATTATTGATTCTCTAAGTCCAATTTATTCAATTAGATCTTTTCACGCCCTAGATTACTAACCAAGCAATTAAATATTTACGGAAATAATAAAAAAACAAGAAATAAAGTCCTAAACTATTACACGGCTTCGGGGGCAATTACAGAATAACCGGTGCGAAAAAATAAATTACATAAGGAAAATCCTATACAATCCTCTAAATAATATAAATAAAGCAATGAAAATAAATTAAATTAGGAAATTAATTGTTTTAATAAAAAAGATCAAGTTTAGAAAATGAGGGTCTGATTAGGGTTAGTGAAAAATTAGGGTTTTTAAATTAATCTAAACCTAGTTATATTCATTTACAATTTTAATTAATAAATTAAAAAAAAAGTTATGTGAGAGAAAAAAAATATAAAATTATATTATAAAATTTATTTTAAGAAAAATAATTAGTGAGCAGTTAGTAAAGATTAATGGTTAATTAAATTAATAATAATATTTTAATAATAATAACTATAAAACATTAAAAAAAAAGGAAGAAATTCACTAAAAATAAATGGGGGAAGACCTGAAAATGTCCGTACGAAGAGTTTCGACTCTTGAAAAGCTTATGCCTTAACCATGACACTTCTTGAAACCTGCATCATATCTTGCAAACAAATGATCAAAACAAACCTAAACATGATTATGAAGATCATTATGAACAGAAAATATGATAAAGTGCAATGAAATCAAAGATTAGAAAGCAAAAAAAAAGAAGAATGAGAGACGGCATGTTCATGGGATGCACTTCGTGAGGTCTCAACCTTCAAGTCTTTGTGGGATAGGTTCCTAGGATCTTGAGGAATGTGAATGGACTTGTAGAGCTGATTGAATCTTATTGCAAAGCTATTTTAAGATTTTTCTAAGGTTCTTATGGCTTCCAAAAAAAATGTTCTCCTCTTTTTCATTCTGACTTTATTGTGTATATAAAGTAGTGTAAATTAGGGTAAACAATTGGGCCTTGGTTGGAGTTTTATGGGTTGCTTGAAGATGAAGGAGCCAATTATCATAATAGAAAAAATTCCAAGTGTTTTGAATCTTGCAACAACTTGAAACCTCAACTTTCAACATCAATTTCTTTCACTACAAGAAAGTTTTTGGATTCAAATTTCCATCAACTTGTAGTATCAAATGTCATCTTTAAATTTAGCCCTCAAGTGTTTCAATTGGATGCTTGAGGAAGAAGTTACAACCTTGAAAAATTGGCTACTTGATCATGGGTTTTTGTACTTAGAGAAATTTTCAAAACCTTAATTTTGATAATTCTTGATCTTTTCTTGATTTTATTGATTTAACTTTACCAAACTCAACTATTTTCTATATTTTCATGATTCTTGACTTGAGAAATCCATAGTTGACCAAAAACATCAAAAGTCAAACTTTGACCTTGAGCATCTGTTGACTTTTCATCAATTGAACCAAGTTTTTCAACTATCAATAGGCCAAACTTCTTGAGCCAATTAAATCACATGAATGGACCAAAAAGATGCATTTGAAGCCCTTGAGTCATGTACCAAGCCATGAGATCATGTTTTGGTCAAAAAGTCAACATCAAACTGACTTTGACCAACACCCTAATTTGGAGCACTTGATGAATTGGAGCTTGATGAAATTGAATTGATGTTAAATCAAACTTGATTATTGATGAAGGGAAACTCTTGATCACCATGAATGAGTAGAGGAGCTTGAGATGTTGAGGATCATACTATGCAAAACCCTAACTTGTCAATAAAGCCAGCAAGACATATTTTTTGTATTTCTATGGTGTTAGCAAAACATAAAACATACACAAAAGGTGTTTGATGTTATGCAAATGATGCAAATGAAGGTGGGATTTTAGGGTTAAAAATTAGGGTATGACAGAAGCGATTAAAACTCTTTTTCTTAATAAAAACCGGATGAAAAAGGAATAGGAGGTTTAGACTTTCCTGTTCCTCGAATGATTGAGCGATTGACTTCCAACATATTTCTCAATCTTCTGTCATCCGAATAAAACATCTTAATCAATCTTGGACAAAAAAGGAATGAGAGATTTACACTTTCCTGCTCCTCGAATAATCGAATGATTGGCTTACGTCAAATTGCTCAATTATTCATCTTCCACTAATAATTTTCTCAAAAATAACTTGGGGGAAAAGGAATGAGAGGTTTACACTTTCTTTCTCCTCTAATAATTGGACGGTGGACTTATGTTTCGTTACTCGATTATTCGTCGTCCGCCTGAAAGTAATCCAACCATTCATGTAACACCCCCTTCTATACCCCAAATAAGTGCATATAAACCAATTAAGCACATACAAATTATCAGAGTAAAAATTTTAGGATAAGGTATAAAGGAAGAATGTCACAACTTTACCAATAAAACACTTGCTCCATAAAATATGTAACATTTTCAATTTAAACGGAAGATAAAATCATTTGATCGTTTTCAAAATATTAATCCACGTACACATAAGCTATCCAAATTAATATATCATATCAGTTAGATTTACAAAACCACATAAGCTGATACATCGCAATGTATCACAAAAGAATGACTATACTAGTCTAACTACCCGGTGTTACATATCAGAGCAGCCGACTCAAAAGAATGAAGACTAACTTCACAAAAGGACTCCAGCATCCTAATCTGCAATGCCACATAGAGCATTATAAAACAGCATAAGGGTGAGAAATATAACCATAATAATCAAAGCATAAGATTATATATATATATAGGTAATCAATACAAGTTCCACTCCGTATTTCTCACCACAATTCAATTTCTTAGTTATATATATATTTGCCACACATATAATAACAACACGAATATTTGTAAAGCATTTCCACATCATGCATACTCTCACAATTTCACAATCTCATCATTCACACATAAGCATCACTTCATGCATATGTCATATATTAATGTGACTCAACAACTCAATGCAACTCATGCAATGCGGTACCGACTTTCGTTATCTTTTTTCGGTTTTTACATTAAACCGGGTCCACACTTCTAGACCGATAACCCGTTATCTTTTTTTCGGTTTTTACATTAAACCGGGTCCACACTTCTAGACCGATAACCACAAAGGCCCATCCTCTAAGCCTTCAAACCCACACTTCTAGGTTTGGGACAAGCCACTAGTTTCCACGAAACTAACAGACATTGCCTCTTGACTAAATGATGCATGTACAATCAACCACAACAAATGCACTTAAGACCGACATCTTAATCTCATGCATTCAAATAATTCACCACTTCGAGAATTTCATCATGATTGCACATACAACATATATCAAACATTTATCAATGTATTCACTTCACACATCATCATATTCAACAACAATGCACACATATCACATATGTTCCCATGCATTCACACAACAATCGCATACATATATGCACTCACAATTCATTAGACGATACACATACATTCCTCATTGTATTCCCATGTATCTCTAATTATCACAACAATCAAGGTATTCTCATCGCAATACCAATCATACAATTATAAGTTATGCACACATATTCAAAATGTTCTCATGCATACTTATTACATAATTGTACACAACAACCAAACATTCACAAACTCATCAATTAATACACACATAATCATCATTATGTTCTCATGTATTTATACTTGATGCAATTAACCTTGGAATCACAACTCTAGGATTCACGCCCGTAGGCTACCCACAGCACACATTATCACAATAGATCATATCTATATTCATATCATAGAGGTATCCACCTATGTGAAACAACCAAACCATCTCCACATGATCAACACAGCAAAAGAAAAATGCTGTCAAACTCGCCCACATTCGCCTGGCGAACCCTCGCAGCGAACCTTCGCCTGGCGAACTCTCTCAGCGAACACTCGCTAGGCTTCGCCTGGCGAGACTTCCCAGCGAGCCCAAGTCAGTAGCTACTGACTTCATTCGCCACCATTCGCCAGCACCTTCGTTGGGCGAACCTTCGCCATCCCACTTCGCCTGGCGAACTCGCCAGCGAAGTCCACTGGGACTTAATCATAATTACTCGCCAGCATTCGCTAGGCTTCGCCTGGCGAGAGCCAGCGAACCTGCGCAGAACAGAACCCTATTTTGTTCCTCCTTCACCAATCCATCATCAACCCTCTCTTACACATCCAAATCAGTATAAACAACATCAATACATGTTACCCGACTATTCTACGGCATTATTACTCAGTTTCAACCGATTAAATCATCAATCTACCGATTATTCCAACTTTTGCCCTAAATGGAAAGTGATGGAAACACTACCAAAACCCCAAACCAACATACATAACATCATACAATGATCAAATAGAAACATTTCTCACCCTTACCTCGATTAATCGGAGCTTTGATGTTGGTTCTTGATGATTTCCACTTTTCCTCTTCTTCTCCTCTCTTTCTCTTCTTTCTTCTTTCTTTCCTCTTTCTCTCCAAATGTTTTCTAACTTTCTTTTCTTTTCTTTCTCACTTATATATTCCTTTTATTTCTTTCCTTCCAATTTCCTTCTTAATTTTCTATTAATTCCAATTAATAAAAATTAATTTCCAACATTAACATAAAATCCCACTAAATCAATTAATTGCTACAATTAATTATTTAATGAAATTTGGGCTGTTACAACTCTCCCCCACTTTAGGAATTTTCGTCCTCGAAAATGTTACCTGATTCAAACAGCTCTGGATAAGACTCTTTCATCCGACTCTCAAGCTCCCAAGTAACATTTCCACCAGCCGGTCCTCCCCAAGCGACCTTCACTAAAGCAATCTCTTTACCTCGAAGCTGCTTCAATTTCCGATCCTCTATCCGCATAGGTGATGTCTCAACAGTCAGGTTATCTCTCACCTGCACATCATCTATTTGGACTACATGAGACGGATCCACAATGTATTTCCTCAACTGAGATACATGGAATACGTCGTGAAGATTAGCAAGTGACGGTGGTAAAGCCACACGATAGGCCACCTCTCCTATCCTTTGCAAAATCTGATAAGGACCAATGAAACGCGGCGATAACTTGCGCGACTTCAGTGCCCTACCAACACCTGTCATCGGAGTGACTCGAAGAAACACATGATCTCCCTCTTGAAATTCAAGTGCCTTCCTCCTCTTGTCATAATAACTCTTCTGACGACTCTGAGTAATTCTCATCTTCTCTTGAATCATCTTGATCTTATCAGTAGTCTGTTGAACTAACTCGGGTCCAACAACAGAACTCTCTCCGGACTCGAACCAACACAATGGTGTCCTACACCGCCTACCATACAACGCCTCAAATGGTGCCATACCAATACTCGAATGGAAACTGTTGTTGTAGGTAAACTCAATCAAAGGCAAGTAGCTATCCCAAGCTCCTCCTTTTTCCAATACACAAGCTCTCAAAAGATCTTCAAGCGACTGAATCGTCCTCTCCGTCTGACCATCAGTCTGAGGATGATACGCTGAACTCAAACGCAACTTAGTACCCAAAACACTCTGCAGGCTCTCCCAAAATCTCGAAGTAAACCGCGGATCTCTATCCGAAACAATACTTAACGGAATACCATGCAGACACACAATCCTCTCAATATACAACTTGGCCAACTTCTCCAAGGGGTAATCCATACGCATAGGGATAAAGTGAGCAGATTTAGTCAACCTATCCACGATAACCCAAATAGCCTCAAAATTACTCGGTGTCCTCGGCAAACCCAATACAAAATCCATGGAGATACTATCCCATTTCCACTCAGGAATAAACAACGGCTTCATCAAACCCGATGGCTTCTGATGCTCAATCTTTGACTTCTGGCAAGTCAAACAAGAATATACAAATTCCGCGATATCCTTCTTCATACTAGGCCACCAAAATACTTTACTCAAATCCTGATACATCTTAGTAGCACCCGGATGAATACTCAATCCGCTACGATGTCCTTCCTCAAGGATGCTCTTCTTAAGCTCAACCATGTTCGGAACACAAACTCGATCCCGACATCTCATAATACCATTCTCATCAATCCGAAAATCACCACCTTGGCCTTGGTTGATTAAAGTCAACCGATCAACTAAGCTCAAATCCGATTTCTGTCCTTCTCGAATTTCGTCCAAAATACCACTCGTAAGCTTTAGCATACCCAACTTAAATCCAAAAGAAGTCCTCTCACATACCAAACTCAAATCCCGAAATTGCTCAATCAATTCCAACTCTTTCACCATCAACGCCGACATATGCAATGATTTCCGACTCAATGCATCTGCTACTACATTCGCTTTACCCGGATGGTAGTTCAAGCCAAAATCATAATCCTTCAAAAGTTCAAGCCATCTTCTTTGTCTCGCATTCAATTCCTTTTGATCAAAAAGATATCTCAAACTCTTGTGGTCACTAAACACTTCAAATCTTGCGCCAAACAGATAGTGCCTCCAAAGTTTCAACACGAACACAACGACGGCCAACTCTAAGTCATGCGTCGGATAATTCTTCTCATGCACTTTGAGTTGCCTCGAAGCATAAGCTACAACTTGGTTATTCTGCATCAACACACCTCCTAAACCCATCAAAGAAGCATCACAATACACAACGAATGGTTCTTCTGGATTTGGCAGGATCAAAACAGGAGTTGTCGTCAACCTTCGCTTAAGTTCTTGAAAACTCGCTTCACACTTGGCGTCCCAAACAAAGGCTTGACCTTTCCTAGTCAACTGCATCAACGACAACGATAACTTAGCAAATCCTTCAATAAACTTCCGATAATAACCGGCTAAACCAAGAAAACTTCTGATCTCAAAAACTGACTTCGGAGTCTCCCATTGCGACACCGCTTCAACCTTCGACGGATCGACCGCAATACCACTACTAGAAATCACATGACCAAGGAAACTAACTTCCTTCAACCAAAATTCACACTTAGAAAGCTTCGCGAACAACTGCTTCTCTCTCAGCACAGATAACACAATCTTCAGGTGCTCGGCATGCTCTCCTTCGCTCTTCGAATAAACCAAGATGTCGTCGATAAACACCACCACCACAAACTTGTCCAAATACGGATGGAAAATCCTATTCATGTACTCCATAAATACACCTGGTGCATTAGTCACACCAAATGGCATCACGGAATACTCATAGTGTCCATACCTCGTCCGAAAGGCCGTCTTCTGAATATCCTCAGCTTTCACACGGATCTGATGATACCCAGATCTCAAATCAATCTTGCTGAACACGATTGCACCAACCAACTGATCCATCAGATCATCAATCCTTGGAAGTGGATACTTATTCTTAATAGTCACCTTGTTCAACTGTCTGTAATCCACACAGAGCCTCATAGAACCCTCTTTCTTCTTAACCAACAACACCGGTGCACCCCACGGTGACACACTCGGGCGAATAAACCTCTTCTCGAGCAAATCCTCAAGTTGACTCTTCAACTCTTTCAATTCCGATGCCGACATACGATAAGGAGCCATCGATATCGGACTAGTTCCAGGAATCAAATCTATCGAAAACTCCACCTCTCGCTCCGGCGGTAAATCTTTTATCTCTTCAGGGAATACTTCCGGAAAATCTCTAACAATGGGCAAAGCATCAATCTCTTCACTTTCACTAGTCCTCAAAGTTGCCATAAGCATGAATACCGTAGCCCCATCTTGCACCGATTCCTTCACTTGTTTCCTCGTCATAAACAAATCCCTTTCAACATCCGAATCGGGAAAAATAACCGTTTTGTCAAAACAGTTAATATACACACGATTGAATTTTAACCAATTCATTCCAAGAATGACATCCAGTTGATCTAAATGAAGACACACTAAATCAATCCCAAAATCTCTACCGAAAATACTCAACGGGCAATTCAAGCAAACATACGGTGTAGTTACCGAACCCATAGCAGGAGTATCAATAACCATACCACCACCAATCACAGACAACTCAAGATTCAACTTTCTAACACAATCCAAAGAAATAAAAGAATGCGTAGCTCCGGTATCAATTATAGCGATCAAAGGTGTACCATTAATGAAGCAGGTACCTCGGATCAATCGATCGTCGCTAGCAGTCTCAGATCCAGATAGAGCTAACACTTTCCCGCTCCCTTGATTCTTCTTCGGCTTATCGCACTTGGTACTGATGTCCCCTCGCTCACCACAGTTATAGCAAGTAACACCCGCGCCGCTTCTACACTCCAGAGCCTTGTGGCCTGGCTTGCCACACTTAAAACACCTCGGTTCAACACTTTTGCACTCCGGAGCACGATGCCCCGCTTCACCACAAGTGTAACACCTAACCGGGGTAGAAACTCCCCCACTTGGCTTCTTCCCAAAACCAACCTTTTGTTTTCCCTTATCAGCAGGAGTTACGTAAGGTTTTTCTCTGAATTGTCCTTTCTTATCACTTAGGCTCTTGTAGTGGCTAGACCTAGCCCTACTGTCTTCGTCATAAATTCTGCTCTTGTTAACCAACTCAGAAAACCGCCTGATTTCCTGATATCCAATAGCTTGTCTAATCTCGGGTCTCAAACCGTTCACAAACTTGAGGCACTTAGACCTCTCAGCATTACCAGTATTATAGTGAGGACAAAATTTGATCAACTGCTCAAATTTCGCCGCATACTCAGCAACCGTCGAATTACCTTGCTTCAACTCAAGAAATTCGATCTCTTTCTTCCCCCGCACATCCTCTGGAAAGTACTTCTCCAGAAAAGTTTCTCTAAACAAATCCCACGTAATCACAATATCATCTTCCTCAAATATTTGGCGAGTATTACCCCACCAATCTTCAGCTTCTTCTTCGAGCATATGAGTCCCAAACTGCACCTTCTGTGCATCCGAGCAATTCATAACTCGAAAAATCTTCTCCACAGCTTTCAACCAAATTTGTGCCTTGTCCGGTTCATGAGTTCCCTTGAAGACCGGAGGGTTATTCTTTTGGAATTTCCCCAAAGCACGGAATCCATCATCAGCATGATTCCTCACATTCACATTGGCCGGAGGATTCTGCCCAATTGCCCCCGCCAATCTCGTCAATGCCTCCGCAATCGCTTCGTCGTTCCTTCCTGCAACCATCTTACTAATTCCAGCAACAGAACCACGTAAGAACAACCAATATTGATAATGCAACACACGCATATCAATAACACACAGGAAGAAAACACTCTAACAACTTGGCCGGACGGACCGACCTGCTCTGATACCACTATTGTAACACCCCATTCTATACCCCAAATAAGTGCATATAAACCAATTAAGCACATACAAATTATCAGAGTAAAAATTTTAGGATAAGGTATAAAGGAAGAATGTCACAACTTTACCAATAAAACACTTGCTCCATAAAATATGTAACATTTTCAATTTGAACGGAAGATAAAATCATTTGATCGTTTTCAAAATATTAATCCACGTACACATAAGCTATCCAAATTAATATATCATATCAGTTAGATTTACAAAACCACATAAGCTGATACATCGCAATGTATCACAAAAGAATGACTATACTAGTCTAACTACCCGGTGTTACATATCAGAGCAGCCGACTCAAAAGAATGAAGACTAACTTCACAAAAGGACTCCAGCATCCTAATCTGCAATGCCTCATAGAGCATTATAAAACAGCAGAAGGGTGAGAAATATAACCATAATAATCAAAGCATAAGATTATATATATATATATATAGGTAATCAATACAAGTTCCACTCCGTATTTCTCACCACAATTCAATTTCTTAGTTATATATATATTTGCCACACATATAATAACAACACGAATATTTGTAAAGCATTTCCACATCATGCATACTCTCACAATTTCACAATCTCATCATTCACACATAAGCATCACTTCATGCATATGTCATATATTAATGTGACTCAACAACTCAATGCAACTCATGTAATGCGGTACCGACTTTCGTTATCTTTTTTCGGTTTTTACATTAAACCGGGTCCACACTTCTAGACCGATAACCCGTTATCTTTTTTTCGGTTTTTACATTAAACCGGGTCCACACTTCTAGACCGATAACCACAAAGGCCCGTCCTCTAAGCCTTCAAACCCACACTTCTAGGTTTGGGACAAGCCACTAGTTTCCACGAAACTAACAGACATTGCCTCTTGACTAAATGATGCATGTACAATCAACCACAACAAATGCACTTAAGACCGACATCTTAATCTCATGCATTCAAATAATTCACCACTTCGAGAATTTCATCATGATTGCACATACAACATATATCAAACATTTATCAATGTATTCACTTCACACATCATCATATTCAACAACAATGCACACATATCACATATGTTCCCATGCATTCACACAACAATCGCATACATATATGCACTCACAATTCATTAGACGATACACATACATTCCTCATTGTATTCCCATGTATCTCTAATTATCACAACAATCAAGGTATTCTCATCGCAATACCAATCATACAATTATAAGTTATGCACACATATTCAAAATGTTCTCATGCATACTTATTACATAATTGTACACAACAACCAAACATTCACAAACTCATCAATTAATACACACATAATCATCATTATGTTCTCATGTATTTATACTTGATGCAATTAACCTTGGAATCACAATTCTAGGATTCACGCCCGTAGGCTACCCACAGCACACATTATCACAATAGATCATATCTATATTCATATCATAGAGGTATCCACCTATGTGAAACAACCAAACCATCTCCACATGATCAACACAGTAAAAGAAAAATGCTGTCAAACTCGCCCACATTCGCCTGGCGAACCCTCGCAGCGAACCTTCGCCTGGCGAACTCTCTCAGCGAACACTCGCTAGGCTTCGCCTGGCGAGACTTCCCAGCGAGCCCAAGTCAGTAGCTACTGACTTCATTCGCCACCATTCGCCAGCACCTTCGCTGGGTGAACCTTCGCCATCCCACTTTGCCTGGCGAACTCGCCAGCGAAGTCCACTGGGACTTAATCATAATTACTCGCCAGCATTCGCTAGGCTTCGCCTGGCGAAGCTTCGCCTTCGCTCGCCTGGCGAGAGCCAGCGAACCTGTGCAGAACAGAACCCTATTTTGTTCCTCCTTCACCAATCCATCATCAACCCTCTCTTACACATCCAAATCAGTATAAACAACATCAATACATGTTACCCGACTATTCTACGGCATTATTACTCAGTTTCAACCGATTAAATCATCAATCTACCGATTGTTCCAACTTTTGCCCTAAATGGAAAGTGATGGAAACACTACCAAAACCCCAACCCAACATACATAACATCATACAATGATCAAATAGAAACATTTCTCACCCTTACCTCGATTAATCGGAGCTTTGATGTTGGTTCTTGATGATTTCCACTTTTCCTCTTCTTCTCCTCTCTTTCTCTTCTTTCTTCTTTCTTTCCTCTTTCTCTCCAAATGTTTTCTAACTTTCTTTTCTTTTCTTTCTCACTTATATATTCCTTTTATTTCTTTCCTTCCAATTTCCTTCTTAATTTTCTATTAATTCCAATTAATAAAAATTAATTTCCAACATTAACATAAAATCCCACTAAATCAATTAATTGCTACAATTAATTATTTAATGAAATTTGGGCTGTTACAATTCAAACTCTTTACTCGCAGTCGTGCGATCTTCAAACCCTTTTCACAAATAAAATGTATTTTCTCTCGAGAGGATGTAAGACAGCGCTTCGTCCACTTATATGTGTGAGTAAGCTAGCAACGTTTTCGCGCGAATGATGATTTGTCTATTCATTCGTCTGGATGCAAACGTCTCCTTTTCCACTTGTTTTGGGTAGCAAACAATGTTTTTCCGTCGATTGTGACAAAATAGATTTTGCTAAAATCAACCAACAAAAACCATTTTCTACCCAGAACTACATAGTTTTGAGTTCTTCATCTCACCCAGAGATGCGTAGAAACGAGATTCAAAGTCTCGTCAACCACCTTAATAAAATATTTCATCATTTTACTCTTTTATTTTTCCCTTATAACTGAAAAAGCCTAACATTTTTAAATTAACATTAACATAAAATTTGAAATATTCAACTACACTACAAATATATTTAACCTTTTTTCAAATATAAATGAAAACCAAAGAAAATTATTTTTTTTCTCTTTATCACTTTTATTGATATGTGTGCAATAACTGAATGTAACACTCATTTCAAGATTTCAATATGAAAGGACATATAACTTTAATACAGTTAGTGGAGTAATGAAGGATAATAAATAAATTTAAAGTAAAACCAAAAATAGAAATTATTGATAAAAATGGAGAGAGGTGAGTTTGATTTGATGATTCAAAGTAGAAGAAGATTAGTTGAGAAAGAGAGCGCGGGCAAAAGCTGGAGACTGTCTGGTAGGTAGACTATAACCGCCACACAAACCTTTCTCTTTCTCTCCTTTCAATTTCAACTTTTAATACCCCTCTCTCTCTCTGTACTGCATTGCACAATGAAATTGAGCATGGAAATTGCACTTCTCATTCCAAATCTATGGTGGTGGGACAAAATCAACAACTCCGTTATTTGGCAGACCTCTATTTTCTACTTCCTCTCTGCATCTTATGCTCTCGTCTCCTTAGTCGCTCTCGTAACTATACTATCTACTACTTTCATTTTCATTTTCATTTTCAATCTTCAATTTTTAATGTTTGTTAATTCTTTATGGCGCAGTTTCAATTGGTAAGAATTGAGCTACGAGTTCCTGAATATGGATGGACTACGCAGAAGATTTTTCATCTCATGAATTTCATTGTCAATGGAGGTAGTAATGCTTTCATTTTCAACTCCGCATTTTCATTTTTTCAATCTAATTTTATGTTACTGTTATATTTATATATATTCTCTTAATTTGGCATTCCGATTTTCATTTATTTTTTATTTTATTTTTGGTATTTTAATATTGCAGTGCGTGCTCTGGTTTTTGGATTGCACAAGCTAGTTTTTCTTTTGCATCCTAAGGTTGGTTGATTAATTTTGATTTTGACTATGATGGTGACACTGGTATTATATATACTGAGTCTTGCTTGTTGAATTAGGTCTTTATTTTGGTGCTATTAGATCTGCCAGGACTTCTGTTTTTCTCGACATATACTCTTTTAGTCCTTTTTTGGGCTGAAATTTATCATCAGGCAAGTCCGAATTTCCCTTTTTCCATTGGAAATTATGTTTTAACTGTATATATTTTATCGACAAAGCCGTGAGGATTCTGACACTCAAAGTGAACAATATCTCATAGCCGCAATGGCGCGGGCTTGAGTTCAACCCGAATATCCGCTGTCTGTGTGAACTTGAAGTTCACACCGCCGCGAGGGTTCTCACGCCCAAAGTGAACAATACCTTGTAGTCACAACGACGCGGGCTCAAGGTTGATAGGAACAATAAGGAAAAGAGGATGATAGTTTAGGAACTTAATTGATGATGTTTTGTTCTTTTTCTTTTTTGGCTTTCATTCTTTTGACTTCTTTTATTCGGAAATTATTTAATTTTATCCAAATGACTGAACAGGCAAGGAGTTTACCAACCGATAAGCTCAAGATGATTTATATTTCAATAAACGCTGCCTTGTATATTATCCAGGTATCTATTTCATTTTCTTTCATGCCAATGCACCACACCAATGCCCAATGGCATCTCTCTAACTGCAATATGGTTGCTTTTGCCCCATCAATGTACATCCCGAAATCTCTCTTTGAACATTGAACTTGAAGCATTGTATTGTTTTTTACTGGACACGCTTTTTTTTTTTCTATTCCATGGACAAATACTCTTAGTTTCGATTATATACTGAATGTGTTCAACCACAACTTATTTTATTTGAAAAGTATTAGTTTAAAATGCAGGCAATTCATTTGCACTATTACATTGTAATGACAATTTACTTTTAGCTAATTTCTTTCACATGCATGTCATGCTAGTCATAGATCTTGCATTGTTTCAATGCAAAAAGGAACACATGCTATGCATGATAGTTAACATCACTGACATATTACTAAAGTGTGGCTTTGGATTTAGATTTTTATTTGGATATACCTCTGGATAGATGACAATAGCGTTGTGGAGTTCTTTGGAAAGACTTTTGTTGCAGGTTAGCTTTATGATCAAAGATAGTTTTAGTTACATACACTTGAGAGCTTAGGAGTGAGTTTTGCCACATATGCATAGTTTTTTTTTTTAATGAAATTTTATTTTTCTTGTTCAGGTGTGTCATTTGTAGCTGCACTAGGCTTCTTGCTTTATGGAGGAAGGTGAATCTTCTGCGTCTTGTCTATGAAATATCTCAGCAGCCTTTGTTTCATTTACTTGCTGGTGATAGATGGTTAACATGTACAGTCTTATTTATGCCTTGTACGTGTTAAATGTTTCTAGATTATTTTGCATGCTGAGGCATTTCCCAATTGAATCTAAAGGGAGAAGAAAGAAACTTCATGAGGTATGAGCTCTTTCTTCTCGGTGTATCTATGATAGAAAGGGGCTTAATTTCTTGCATTTGTAGTAAGTCCAAATTCACTTCCAGTTAATTCAAAATGAAAGATAGCTACTGAACTGTGTTGTGACCATGAACGAGAAGACCATTATCTAAATTCTCCAATCCCATGACGTGTTTTTCTCTTCCCTATGTTCATTATTGTACTTATAGGATAAACCATGTGAGCTCTTTTACCTCTGTTACCCGTTTCTTTATCTCATGTCTAGTTTTTCCTCTGTGAAATTCAAAATATGACTCACTGCTGAATCTTCAAGCATATGATGGGAAGGAATGAGTCATGCATTTGTGATCTCAATATATATTAAACATTATAGTTCGGGTCTACAACCACTTTCTGCTTCTTCATCTTCTGTACTGTTACAAACATATAACAAAATGCATTGTCATCTCAATATTACTTGTATTTACGTAACACATCGGGATGTGCATTACAGGTCGGATCTGTTACAGCCATCTGTTTCACCTGCTTTCTAATTCGATGTGTTATGGTAATTTCTTTGCCTTTGCTATGATAGCTATCTTTTTAGGCTTTCATTAAACATATTTTTTAAGCTTGTATGTGTAAGTATGTCATTGAGTATAGTTATAATTCTTGCCTGTTGTCATAGACATATCATCATATGTTATTCTGTTATGCCATTAATACGGCGGTCATCGTCTCCCATCTAGTTGCATCAATAATACACATTTGAAATTAGTTTCTGATAGAAGTTGAAATTAGTTTCTTTATCCCAATTTTTAGAGAAATCCTCTAGTTTGACTTTTCCATAATTACTTGTAAGCCTATAAGGAATTTGTCGCTAGTACTAAAATACCATAGCTTATTTTGATTGAGAAGCTTTGATGAGTTAGAAACCAATCAAAACTAAGTCATTATACAAGAATTGAAATCATAAAAAAATTTGTTCCCAAGAATCTTAAGATGACTCAAATCAATTTATATGTGAGAATCATATAATACGGGTTTGAAATGCAGAACTGTTAAATGTGGTTGTAAACAATCGGTTCGAAAAGAGGTTAGAGGAAAATACAGGGAATCAGAAGAGCACAATAGAAACTTAGATGGTCAGCATTATAAGAGTCATCAAATACTGAATAACAGTTTGTATGGTATTATTATTCAAACAGAATAATTTCTTAATCATACTTTTGATTAACATGCAGGGTATTTTGTCTGCATTTGATTCAGATGCATCTCTAGATGTTTTGGATCATCCTATTTTGGACTTGGTCTACTACATGGTATATTACTCAAACGTTCCTTTTTGTTCATATCTACTAGACTTTTGATTTCTCACTTTCTTGGAATCTGAATTTGACTTTTCACTTTTCCAAATACAGCTGGTTGAGATCCTGCCTTCAGCTTTAGTCCTCTACATCTTGCGCAAATTGCCCCCGAGGAGAATATCAGCACAATATCACCCTATTCACTAGCTGCATTCCAGTGTTAATCTGCTAATTGGATATGATTTTATTGGTTCTGATTATATATTTCGAATTTCAATTCGAGAAACATATAAAGAAAAAAGATCTTGATATAGTCTCATGGCAGCCGGTCTTTCATGGGTGATGATACTCAGCAACTCCTGTTGGGGAAAGGATAATTTGAGTTCAAGTTTTGTAGGGTATAGATGCCATGATAAGTCACAAGAGCTGGTGACTTTCTGTAGTCATTGTTTCTCCATTAACCCTTGCTTCATGGGGGGTGGGGTTGATATTATCATGGAAAATACAAAATTTTATATAGGTTGAATGTTATATAGTTCGAGGTACAAGCTTGTAGTGAGGCATCCATTTCATGTGAAATTTTTGTAGTACTTTGGTTCTGACACCTTGTTTTTACTAGTCCGTATCATCTCCATTTCATCTATCAATTTCTTTCATTACTATAACTAGTAGGATATATTCGCGTATTGATTACAAAATAGATTTATTAAAAAAAACAAAATAAAAATAAAAATAAAATTGAAGCACATTAAAAAAGAATAATATTTTGTTAAAAAATAAAGAAATTGAAAGAAAGAATTTAAAGATGTTAAAAATGCAATAAAATATCTATTATAATGACAAAATGTAGGAACTACTAAGATATAACAAGAAATAATAAACTAATAGTTCAGGAGGAGAAAAAAAAAATTGAACAATATAAATATCCTTTGCATCGATCAGAAAGGAATGGAACATTCAACTACTCTTCCCTAACTTATACCTAACACCTCCGTATATATACTTGACACTTCCGTATATATGTAGTTAATTTCAAAACTATTCTTATACAAAATTGGAACATATCGATTGACCAAAGCTTTTTATAGTTTATTCAGTAACTTTGATATCAATTAAAATATTTGGTAGTTAATTCAAAATTGTCGATATAAACTTATATCAGTTTTTTTAAATATTTTGGTATCTTTGAAACATTACCGGTATTTTAAAGAAATACCACTGAAAATTTTGACCATACTAAATATAATATTTGGTAGTGTAAATTTCCAATAGTTAGGATTTTACCGACAGTTTTGTATGGTTTTGATTGCACCGACTGTTTTGAGTGACTTAGAATGAATAGAAAATTGTATAAATATCTTACAAGGCGTCTTTCTCAGTTTTTGATTAAGGTAGAAGTGTACTTCAACAAGGTGAAACCTCCTGTTGAGTTTCGACTTCCGGAGGGTACCACGTGTCTCACTGTCTTGAGATCCAAGTTGTTTGTTGCTCGACACCGAGAGCAAAAACGCGGGTAAGATCGAGTTTCATGCAGACTAGATAATACTCATGGAAAGATGAAATACGCCCTTATTGAGTTGAAAACCGATGAAGATTTGAAGGTTATGTGGAGAACATTTCACCGTACGCTAATTAAGGGACCGATCGAGTTTGATGTGACAATTTCAAGATCTCTTGACGACATAATCAAGATGTTGAAACATCCTGAATCATCTGGTAGTGTCTACATTTTCATGTTCCTTATTGTTAATTTACATTAGTTGTAATGTGTTAAGTTATATTATCTTCCAAACATGTATTCGACAAAATATTATGTAATAAAAATTAAGGTGCTAAATAGTCTGAGTCACAAAATATACAAATAATACAAATGTAAAATTAAATATCTAAATAGGTCACCACGGACTATGTGTGTTGTCTGCGATAATCTGATAAAAACCTCACCATCTTAGTTTACCAAACCCATGAGGTTATCCATAATAACAACGATCATCTGCAGGCCATGTTAGTCATCAATACACGGTGGAAGCGGCGTCACGTCATCGGCAGGTCTCCCGACATCGGAAGGCACAACATCATCATTCATATGCTTAATAAGTGGGATGATCCGAGGGTGTGATACAGTAAGGTACCACTCTCGGTAACCATCCTCACACTACGCATCATGATGAACCTTCATTATGTTATCTATAGTGGCATAAACATAACTGATGATGTTACTCTGAAACCACCCGTCAATGCCCGAAGTTGGAACAATAGGAACTCGACGTGGGATGCCCTGCACATACCTATATTGGCACATACACCTCTCAAGTAAGTGTCTAGCCACTAAGGTCTCCCACTGCATATAACTTGAAAATACAGAAGACTCGTCAAACTCACGATGGATTTTATGACTTGTATAGGGTGTCCAGATGACATCGTCTACTGTCAGCGCATCAAGCCTTGTACTATGCAACACCACCTGGATATACTTGTTTGGCCTTCCATCTCTTTGCCCGTAGGGAGCCTACAGGGGTATGTTGTACCCTCTTATTATAAATGGTAGGGAAATGCTTGTATATCCTGCATTGATAAAATAACATAGACAAGTCAAGAAATGTCATACATAACAATTAAATAAGAACTAAATTACAAATGTTGCATATAAACATGA
This sequence comes from Lathyrus sativus, assembly GCA_963859935.3. Classification (NCBI taxonomy): domain Eukaryota; kingdom Viridiplantae; phylum Streptophyta; class Magnoliopsida; order Fabales; family Fabaceae; genus Lathyrus; species Lathyrus sativus. Next base: position 669,998,546 of record OZ012738.1, read on the forward strand.
GAATTTTGAACATATATGATAATCAATACAATGCACCCCCCAAGCCCAGTTGGTATGCTCAAGACTTTTAAAAAACCATAAGTATTGAACATCAGTATAGACATGAGACTTATCTGCAAAGAGAGTACATGTTACTAGATGTAGCATGTATACCCCTATGGCTGCCTCATACATATGTCCCCCACAAGCTCAACATACTTGTGAAGACAAGCTTCCAATATATTTTGATGAAGACAAGATAAATAATGATATGATCAAAAAAGGAAAAAGAAAAGTTGTTTAAGATTGATTTCACTTGCAAGATGGGATTAATCAAATTTTAGGTATATGAAATTCTTAACTAATACAATCTTTGTGCTCAAGTTTTTAATCATGCATTACAAAGTTTTTTAGATTTTGAACCATGTTAAAACAATTGTCAAAGATCATCTAATGTCTTGGTTAAAACTCTAGATGATTCATGAGTTTGGTTCAATTTCATAGGCAAATTTTCATTTTTTCAATGATGACAATTGACTGCTCTTTGGAAACAATCGATTGCATCAAATTCGTTTTAGCCATTGACTTTTTTGAAATTGCATTTTTCTGAAGCAACAATTGGTTGTCATCTTTGCACAATCGATTGTCACATGTTATTTTTCAAAAATATCTAAATGTTATATTTGGTACAATCGATTGTGGGTTTGGTGCAATCGATTGCACCTATGTGTTTTCTGAAAAATACTTTGCTTAATTGCACATTTTTATCATATCTTTTCATGGCAACCTTTACATCATTTCTCAAATAAATTTTTAGAATTTCTCTAATCATTGCCATGACTTTTGAATGGTGCTTTCATCACTATAAATTCATTTCAATTTTTCATTTTACACTCACCTCTTTCAATAAAAATCTCAAAATCTCTCTGCATATTTTTCAACAGAACTTTCATACTTAGATACTTTTTGAAATACATTTTCATATTATTTTCAATAAAGTATGTTGAGCACTTAGAGAGTATTTGCTCTTGCACCTTCATACTTGAAAGAGAAGAAGGCTTTGTTCTTTTAGAATAAGTCTTAAAGAATTCTATAAATTTCATCTACTTCTATACATATTGTTTTGTTGTAAATTCCTAAGTATCAAGGATTGTTTGATATTAAGTGTAGTTACTTATCATCCAGGATTGTCGGAGATAAGGTTACAAGAAAATGGAGGATTATTTTCTTTTTTAGTTGAACAAGTTTCAAGAGGATTGTTCTTGATAACTTGGTTAGAATCTTATCTAGGGAGACCTAACTATGATAAATTCTTTTACACGTGGTAAGGGGACCGAAGTACTTTCAAATAATGAGGGGAACCGGGATAACTCTCAGTGTTCTTTACTTTTTCTTACTTTACCGTTTTCATTGCTTAACCTAATCAGAAAAGATAAAACAAAGATCCATAAAAAACCAGATAAATTTTTAAAAGACATAATTCAACCCCCTCCCCCTCTTAGGCACAGTCCTAACTTACAATACCTATCCTGAAGCCAATACATTGCGAAAGTGAGCTCCCTATTAAAATCAAACTCCTCTAGAATGACCTCTTAAATAACTCCCAAATCCAGTACGATCATGATACATGCAAGCTTCTAGTTATTAATAAGAGAGGTGAAGAATCTACCAACGATGGGAAGATGAAAGAAGGAGGAGACATCATCCAAAGTGATAGTCATCTCCCTAAATGAAAGATGTTTCCTTGTGTCATTGCTCAACAAAGAAAGTTAAGAGTGAAGCGTCAAGCATGGTGAGTGAGCAATCGACAAATGATGGGAGACTAAAATCAACAACAATCTGCATGACCTGCTCGTGTATCAAAACCTTACAAAAGTTCTTCATCTTTGACCCATGTAATGTCATATTCAGCGTGGGATTATCCTGTAACAAACAAAGTTAAAAACATTATTAGTTGGTTTAAATACAATAATTATCAATACTAAATAATTTAATGTTCAACTGAATATATATATATATATATATATATATATATATATATATATATATATATATATATATATATATATATATATATATATATATATATATATATATATATATATATATATATATATATATATATATATATATATATATATATATATATATATATATATATATATATATATATATATATACACACACACACACACATATATATATACACACACATACACACACACACACACACACACACACATATATATATATATATATATATATATATATATATATATATATATATATATATATATATATATATATCTTTCCCTGCCATAATAGGTATGTCACATGGTCGAAATAATCACTAAGAATTGATCGGTCACTGAGACCTCCGGGGAACTCTCCGAGAGTTTGCACATATTGCTCTGTCAAAGCAGAAGCCATAACATGTGTATACTAGTAGCAGTAGCCTCGATATCACATGTCTCGGTCTCAGTAGCATTAAGGGTCACACATGTCTCGGCCTTAACAATATTAGGGTGGCATCTGTCTCGGCCACCTCATCAGCAACAGGGGTCACATCTCTCTTGGCCACCTCAACTTAGTCAATAAAAGTCTGACCTTACACTTCCTCAGCATGAGCAGCCTCAACAACCTGCTCATCTATATCATCTATGGGTTACATGTTAGCTCTAATAGCTCAGTGCCAGGTGTTACGAGGAGCACAGAAGGGCTGCTCAGCCAGCCGTTTTTGATGAGAATTGGTTGTAACTACTTTCCCCGCCTGTAGTTACGAAGACTATATCTCAGCTACCCTAGCACGGATCATCGTCGCCTCTCTTTCTGTGATCCTATAAGCAATATTGCAGTCTTTTCCTCTGGTCCTTACTAAAATAAATCAACAAAAAAAAAACAATTAACTATCAGAAATTTCACAATTCCTGGTATATTGCAACTATTTTTGGCAGTTTCTATTTTCTTTGTACTATTTTAAAAAAATTTGAACTACCTGTATTTTTAAAATTCCTGGTATAATTGTATGAGTTTTTACCAAGACTTTCAAAATTCCCAGTAAAAACTCATGGATGTATACTAGTATTTTTAAAATTCACGATATAATTACACAAGTTTTTACCGGAAGTTGTAACATTTCCAATATAAAATTATGAAAGTTGGAAAATTTCTTACTTTGAATGAAATTTTCGGTATGTATTTGCAAATTCTCGGTATCGCCAATGAACTTTTGATAACTGCGAAAATGTTGAGTGAATTTGAAAATATGATTTTAAGATTATAAAGGAAAATATGGTAAATTCATTTAATGTATGAGGGTGTCAGGTATAAGTTTGGGAGTGACAAGTTAAATGCTTAAAGGAATGGTAATTAAAAAAAATTTAGCCCATTGGTGGAAAAGGAATGGCAATGAAAAATATAAAAGAATATTTTGATAAAGAGAATTGCTCTCTAGACTCCATGGGGTGCTCCCCACCACTGTCAAAAGCCACAATTTTCCTTGAATTATGAAGATGCATCTTCAAACGCACCCTTTTTACACAATCCTTAGCGCAAATTGGTGAGCCGCCCTTATTTTGCAAACATTTAATTCGAAGATACATCTCTATAGCAAAAATAAGATGAGCCCGGAGATGCATCTCCGTAAAAATCCTTAATTCAAAATTCAATGATTTTTTTGGAGATGCATCTCCGTAAGTGTTTGTTTCATATACTCGTGTCAGACAATTCCCTCTTCCTTCTTCACTTTCTACAAACACTAAAAAAACACATTTGAGCTCTTTTATTGCAAAGTCATTTACATACCCCATTTGAGCAAGTTTCTTCAAGATTACCCACTCCATTCAACTTCATTTGTTGCAAAGTTACTTAGTGCATTCAAGTTTCTCATTCACAACTCTAATTTTGTAAGTTTCCCATTTCATTTTTTTTTAGTTTTGAATGATGTTTTATATAACATAGATCATTTAAGATGCATTAGATAGTAACACATTCCAAATATGAAGTTGATATAGACATGCATTCTATTTTGCTTGGATTTTAGGGCATCAATGGGGTTTCTTCCATTGCTGAGAAACACGAGTTCATTCGGATATGCATCTCTGGAGTTTCTTTGTACTGTTTTTAGAGATGTATCTCTGGATTTTTCCTGGTTGTATTTTGGTTGCATTTTGATGTGATTTTTTGGTTTTATTACAGATGCAATAGATGAAAATAACAAGGACAAAACTAGGCTTAGTCGCGTGTCCTAACATGTGTTTGTATGACGTGCGAGGGCCAGGGGCAAGGCCACAAGACGATGCTAGATCATTTGATGGTTCACAAGGTTGAGGTTCACAACCATATGATTCTACTTCCCTTAGTCGCCTGTCTCAAACATGTACTTCTCGGGCATCTACTTATGAAGCCTATGAAGATGCCCTTTAAGCCCCATGAAGCCTATGAGGCCAACCGGGAGGAAACTGCTACTAATGTGGATGCCCATGTAGTTAGTTATCTAGGAGTCCCATTAGACACCTCCTTACTTCATCTATATGAAGACCGTGTTGTTAGGTGTAACACCCTACTTCTCGACTCGAAAACTAATTAAATAAAACATAAATCCAATAAGTAGAATATTAATCAACATACAAACTTTTCATACGTGAACCACATAATTAAAAACAACTCACTTCATAAGCAACGAAAAATTTAGAAAAATAGTTGTCATAAGAGCCTCACAATCAAAAACTTGAAAACTGATTCAAGGTTAAAAGAAAATGAAGATATGCAACATAATATAAAAGACAAAATAACTCGTTCCCTTGTGTTACATATCAGGGTGACTCTAACTATAAACCCAAACGACAAGTAACTAAAGAGGTACAACAATGTCCTTAACCTCAAGTTCCTACTCAAGTAACTGATAATCTGTGCTCCAAAGGAGCACAGACTCAATAACACAAATAGGGGGTAAGAACATATTCAAATAATAAACGGTTCATATACAATCAGGATAGATTAACATAATAAAAAATGCACATCAACATCATGTATTCACATTTCACCCACATCATAACCACACTACACAATCATGCAAGAGTATTCATCACTACATAAGCATCTCATCATCATGTAATATAATGTAACAATGACTCGACTCATGCTCTCCACGGTCCCCACTCTGAACTAGACTCACAACTCAACTCTATATGCATGCGGTATTGACTCAACATTGGGTTCTTCATACGAATCGGGTCCCAATTAATTGTGAATCCTGAGCTCCAATCAACTGTGAGCTCCAAGCCCCCACTTTGAGCTTGGGACAAGCCATTAGTCCCTACTCTGAACTAGCAACATGCCTTTTTCACAACAACAACGACATATGATTTTTAAGTGCAAATTTTGACTTAAATTGAACCATCTTTCTTGGCATTTTTCAACTTAATTCTCATGTTTTAATGGATTTATTTCTTGTTCTTGTTTAATTCTTCAACATATTGCAAATACCTTTAGATTCCTTGATGTGTGTGTTATTGTGCAGGATTTAGGCATAAAACTTAAAATATTAAGACACAAATGAATTGACAAGGAAGCCAAATAAGAGAAAAGGAATCAGCATGTTCACTATGCGAGCACCAGCAAGGTGAAGGCGAATGCTTGTCGCTACTCGAAAAAATGCAACGAAGGAGAGGCAAAAGTGGAAAGACAAAAGAGTTGCCATCAAACTTTATTTATCCCGAAATGGGAAGGGAAAACATCGAGAAAACTCCAAGACGAAAATGGATAAGATGGTCTCGCAACCAAGAGAAAGGGTTCAGAAGCCAGTTATGCAAAGGGAAGGTATTAGCACCTCTCATATCCATCGTACTCGATGGGAACCGATTGCTTGCCTATGTCTGAGGATATTTGCTAAAGGATGTTGCTTTCTAAAAGTGTTATAAAGGGAGATGGAAGGGTTGGTAACAAAAATAGAGAGAAAAGAGAAGGTGAAAAGGGGAAGGAGAGACTCGGTAGGACCTTGCGGTCTTATGCCTACGTATTTTCAACAAATATGAGAAAGTCAGAGTCAACGTAGTTTAGAGGACTACGGATAAAAGGTGGGAGTATGCTCACCAAGGATTGGGGCCCTTGTGCCTATGTATCTTCACTTAAAAGAAGTGAAGAATCAGAGCGACTGTAGTTCGAACTACGGTTTGTTGGTGTTTTTTATGGACGATGCTAACGTGCATATTCTAGCAATTAGGCGTATTGCAGCTCGCTTGTGGAGTCTTAGGCATTACCTATTTGTGATAGATCGGACGTAACATGTCCTTTTGAAAAGATTAACTTTTGCCATCAAGGCAAGATGTCACATTTGATTTGTGAAAGTTATTTTTAAGGGTTAAATAAGTCTTTGGATAGTAACCCTTGCGGGTAGTACCCAATTCTTTATCTCAAAAGAATTATTATGAAAATGGTGTGGCGAATATAGTTACGTATTTGTATTGAAAGATGAGTATCGATATCACACACTCTAAAGTAAGTATCCTGATACTCAGAGAGGAAAAAGTCTTCACTCAATCCTCCCTTTTTAGTTCAATACAATGAGAAACTTATTCTTTTGTTAAAGATGTTTTGATTTTGAATGATAAGTGCTTTATGACAGTGAACCCTAAAGGTAATGTCAAGCACTCGGGGTAGGACAAGGCTTTCGTCTAACCACTCCACAACCATCCAAATTTATTAGAAAAAAGTTTGAAAATGCACTTGGTACAAGACCAAGGTTTTAGACTCAAAGAGACAAAAGAAATAGAGAAAAGGTTTTGAAAATAAATGACGGTGAATAGATCAAGGTAGGTTGATGGTGATGCGCGAAGTAATCTGTTAGAACACAGATTGGTTCTTAATTATATCTCTATGTTTTGATGATAACTCTTACGAAATTTTGTATTAAGAAATTATATACTCTAAAATTTGTTTAAGTATGTTTGCTGCAGATATTAAAATGAATATTATTCTGAAAGCAAATTAGATTTGAACATGAAATCATGCAAGGCTCTGAAGCATCAGAAGCATCTCTTAGAAGAATCTGAATGATGCCTACAGAAGATTCTGAGCGCTGCCTACAGAAGATTCTGAAGCAGAAGCTATAGAATGATCTGAAGCAGAAGCTACAGAAGCATCTGAAGCATTGAAGACTTTGTATGAAGAGTTTCAAGCTTAGTTTATTTCAGAAGACTCTGATAGTACTACGCTGTCAGTACTGAGGATCTGATTCTTAAAACTCTGCTCTAATGAAATTACACGCTGAAGCACACCTAGCTGCAATGCTCTGATTCAGCAAACTCTGATGAACATCAAAGACTCTAATCACTCAAGGCTCTGATGATTATTTGCTGAGTATTAGAAACTTGTTGAAGCAGATGGACATGGGTGAAATTCCTAAAACACAAGGATGAGTCACACCCTGTGTTCTTTGACTTTTGCAAACAAGTCCAGAATGAAAAAAAAAATTTAATTGTTAAAGTCAGAAGTGATCATGGTGGCGAATTTGAAAACAAATATTTTGAAAAATATTTTAATGAAAATGGCATTGCTCATGATTTCTCCTGCCCTAGAACTCCACAACAGAATGGAGTTGTAGAGAGGAAAAATAGAACTCCGCAAGAAATGGCCAGAACCATGATCAACGAGACTAATCTGGCAAAGCATTTTTGGGCAGAAGCAATAAATACAGCTTGTTATATTCAGAACAGAGTGTCGATAAGACCTCTTCTGGAAAAGACTCCCTATGAATTGTGGAGGAACAGAAAGCCCAACATTTCTTATTTTCATCCTTTTGGATGTATTTGTTATATGTTGAACACTAAAGAGAATCTTAATAAGTTTGATTCTAAAGCACAAAAGTGTTTCATGCTTGGGTATTCTTAACGCTCTAAAGGCTACAAAGTATACAATACTGAAACACAGATTGTGGAGGAATCTATACATGTTAGATTTGATGATAAGCTTGGCATTGAAAAGCCAAAGCAGTTTGAAAGTTCTACAGATAGAGAAGTAATTCTCACAGACTCTGAAGGCCCAGAGGCAGAAAAAGCTCAAGTGAAGGAACCAGAAGCAACGCCAAATGCAATTCCTTTATCTTCTCAAATGAACAACTTGAATATTTCTGAAGAATCAACTGTTAGAGGATCATCTTCCAGAATCAAGGCCTCTCACCCAGAGGATGTGATCATTGGAAAGAAGGATGACCCCATAAGAACAAGATCCTTCCTCAGATCATCTGAAGCATCATTATTTGGGTTTATGTCAGTTATTGAACCAACTTCTGTGGATGAAGCTCTGCAAGACAATGACTGGATAATTTCCATGCAAGAAGAGTTCAATCAGTTCACAAGAAATGATGTTTGGGACTTGGTTCCAAGACCAAAAGGATTCAACATAATTGGAACTAAATGGGTCTTCAGAAACAAGTTGAATGAAAAAGGAGAAGTTGAAAGAAACAAAGCAAGGATTGTTGCTCAAGGTTACAGCCAGCAAGAAGGAATTGATTATACATAGACTTATGCTCCTGTAGCCAGGTTAAAGTTTATTCGTTTACTCATTTCTTTTGCTGCACAAAATAACATCACTCTATATCAGATGGATGTTAAGAGTGTCTTTCTAAATGGAATTATAGAAGAAGAAGTTTATGTTCACCAACCTCCTGGTTTTGAAAGTGAAAATTTTCCAGAACATGTTTTTAAACTAAAGAAATCTCTTTATGGTTTAAAACAAGCTCCCAGAGCTTGGTATGAGAGATTAAGCAATTTTCTTTTGGAGAAAAATTTTATCAGAGGCAAAATGGACACAACACTCTTTTGTAAAACATTTAAGAAAGATCTGTTAATTTGTCAAATATATGTGGATGATATTATATTTGGATCTACCAATATTATGATGGGAAAGGTGTTTGCTCAATATATGCAGGCTGAATTTGAGATGAGCATGATGGGAGAATTGAGATTCTTTCTGGGAATTCAAGTCAACCAGACTCCAGATTGCACTTACATTCATCAGACCAAATATGTTAAAGAGCTTCTAAAGAAGTTTAACATGACTGATAGTAAGATGGAAAAGACCCCTATGCATCCAACAAGTACTCTTGGTAAGGAAGAGGTAAGTAAGAAAGTAGATCAGAAACTCTACAGAGGTATGATAGGATCTCTTCTCTACTTAACTGCTTCTAGACCTGATATTTTATTCAGTGTATACTTGTGTGCAAGATTCCAATAAGATCCTAGAGAATCACAGTTAATAGTTGTTAAGAGGATTCTAAGGCATCTGAAAGGTACTTCTAATGTGGGTTTGTGTTACAGAAGATCTAATGAATTTAAACTAGTTAGATTCTGTGATACTGATTACGCTAGAGACAGAGTGGAAAGAAAGAGTACTTCTGGAAGTTGTCAATTTCTAGGAAGAAATTTAATCTCCTGGTACATCAAGAAACAACCTACAATTGCGCTATCAACTACAGAGGCAGAATATATTGCTGCTGCTGGATGTAGCACGCAAATGCTCTGGATGAAAAGTCAGCTAGAAGATTATCAGATCTTTGAGAGTAATATTTCTATTTTCTGTGATAATATTTCTGCTATATGTTTGTCTAAAAACCCCATTTTACACTCTAAGGCAAAACATATAGAAATTAAACATCACTTCATTAGATACTATGTTAGAAGGGTATTATAAACTTAGTCTTTGTTGATACAGATCATCAGTGGGCTGATATTTTCACAAAACCCCTTGCTGAAGATAGGTTTAAGTTTATTCTGAAAAATATTGGTATGGATTTCTGTCCATAATGATATTTATCAGAAGCAAACTTCTTAGATGCAGAATGTTTAAAACTCTGAAGTATTTCATCTGTCATTTATTTGATTCATTGAATTATTATTTGTGTGTATCTGAACTAACCAATCTCAGAGGATCTGAACGTTGGCTAACGTTTCATTTCTCAAAGAGAATTCAGAAGCACATGCAAGCAAACACGTGTCACTCTGAATCTGAAAAGATGGCGTGCACATTACTGAAGAGACATTTGAGGTATTGTTTGAATAGTGAAAATCTTGGTTTTCCACCCAAATTGTCAGAATCAATTAATGTTTTGAAATGATTTTTATTCTTTTCATTAAATGTCATTAATTGCTTTGTGAGAACTTGTTGAATGTGTCTGTTTGTGTGCCCTAACCTCTCTCTATAAATACCACAAATCACATCATTTCACACTTTTCACTTCACAAACAAGTATATGCATTTCTGTTTGATATTTGCTCTTCATCAAAACCCTAAACCTTCATCCAAATCTTCTTTATCCTTAACAATGGCAACATCATCCTCAACATCAGCTCAGTTTCAATCATCAATGGTTGCAGTTGCATCATCAAACATGGGAGCTACTCCATTTAAGGAACCTGAAAGAACATTGTTAACCCATGTGGATAAACTTGAAGTTCTTTGTGAGTCTATGGTGGAATTTGATTTGTTGGCTGACAATGGATTTGATTTGCGTTCTATTGTCGATGCACAAGGCTGGGTTAAATATTTTGATAGATTATTTGGACCAGTGTATCCACACCTAGTGAAGGAATTTTGGATTCATGCATCTGTTTACCCAAAGTTCATCCTCTCTTCTGTTCTGGGAAAAGAGATCATAATCACTGAAGACCTCATCAGAAAACTCATTGGGTATGAGGGGACTGATGGAGTTTGTCATCTGCCAGCTGGGCGTGTGGATATGGAAGAAGTTTATGAGGAAGTTATTGCATCTGAACAAGCTTCAAACAAATTTAAGGATCTGAAACCTGACTACAAAATCTGAGCAAAGATTTTTCTGGGATGCATCAATCACAGAAAATCCACAAATTCTCCAGATTATGTGAACAATGAACAACTCTACTTCATGTACTGCCTAAGTCAGAGTACCAAAGTAGATCTGGCATACATTCTCTTTATGCATCTGTGGAATCATATCAATGCATCCAGAGAATCTATTAAGACAAAGGGACAAAAGATCAGGACGTGGATTCCTTTTGGAAGATTGATCTTAGACATTCTGACAAAGAATGGTCTGGTAGCTGCTCTACATGAAGCTGGAGTGCAGAAAGAGCTTAAATCAATAGTTGGAAAACCCTTGAATGGAAAGAGTCTTCAGAGGCTAAAAGTTGTGGATGAACTCACAATTGCTCCTAAGAAGCTGAATGTTACTGAAGTAAGTCAGAGAAGGATTCCAGTTCAGGACTTTCCAATCTTTGGTACTGAAGAACCTAGAAATATCATTCTTAAGTACATTGAAATGTGTAAAGCAGATGGAACACCTATTCCTGCTGATATTCTGATTCGTGCTAGAGAACCTATTCCAGATGTTTATGAATAGAAAGAAAAGAAGACAATTAGAGGCAGACGAAGCTACTGCTCAGAAGAAACAAAGAGTTGCTGAAAAACCACAGAAGCAGATTAAGAGAAAAGCTTCTAGAGAAGTTCCCTCTGTTCCCACCAAGCGCATCAAGACAAAAGGTACTAAATCATCTTTAACTTCTTTATCTAAAATTGCAGTAGATGTAACAACAATTAGTTCTATACCTGAACTTCCTCCCACTCAAAATCAAACAATTCCTGCTCCATCTCAAACATCTGAACCACACATTATTCCTTCTTCATAACTTTCATCTGAACCTGTTCCCACAACACCACTGAAATCATCTGACATTCCTCAATCAGAACCACAAACAAAACCACCAGAACAACCTACAACACAACAACAACCTGAAATTCAACAACCAGTTGCATCTGAACCCATACAATTTGACCCAGTTGCATCTGAAACTGCTGCATCTGAACCAGTTGTATCTGAACCACCAACATCTAAACCTTCTGATCCTCAACCAGAACCATCTAATCCTATTGAATCAAACATACCTGACTCTGAGATTCTGGATATTCAACCTCTCAAAACTGTATTTGAAGTATCATCTACATCTTGTACTCCATCCACCTCATCTGATTCATTTGAATCTGATATCAATCTAGATGTCATTTCACCTTCTTCTCTCAGAGAATATGAATCTAAACAATTTGATCAACCCATTTCATCTGAAACTATCATTCCTGCACCCTTTCCAAAACCTAAACCCAGGACATCTGAGTTTGTTTCAGTTGCTTCTTTTAAACCACATCCCTCTGATCCCCTTCCTTCTGGTCTAAAGATTAAAAACTTTTATACCAGAATAGAACCATCTGACTCTACCACTCCATATAAACCTAAGTCTTCAACCATTTTACCATCTGTACTTCAAACCTACTTAAAAGAAATGCCAGATATCATTCCATCAGAACCTCTGTTTTCTGATAAATCTATTTTCGTTCCATACACTTCCAATACATTTGATGTCGTTCCCTCTGTATCACGTGTAAAACCATATCTGGTTCATGCCTTATCCAGATCCAAAACTACCACTTCATCTGACCATCCATCTTTTCCTTTCTACCCTCGTCCTCTGATCATCATTCCAAAATTTACCATACCACCTCTACCTCAACCCAAGCCATTCACTTTGGAAACCCTTCTCAAACCAAAAACTAGGCTAAACGTTGATATTCTATTTGCAAATTTTATGAAAGAATTAAAGATGAATTTAGGCTCTGTACAGAAAAGATGCTTGTCAACAATGGATGCAAATGAATCTGATGCTATCTGGAATAGCTTCATTACCATATTCAATATTGTAGCCTCAAATCTGAAGACTGTCTGTTCTGATAATGCGAAACTCAGATTTGTTGAGACTGCCAGAAGCATGGTATGGAACATGAAAAGATCTGCACCTTTGCTCCTTGAGGACGTACCTTCATCTTCTGAAGAAAATCCATTGGCTCTGACAATTGTAAAGCAAACCTCTGCATCTGTGGCTCCAGACTCTGCATCCCCAATGGAAATTGACTCTGCTTCTATTCCTACGTCAGAATCTGCCCCACCTTCTTCATCTGAGATCAAGAAAGAGAATCCAGATCTAGAATATAAGATTGCAGTATTGGAAGCTGGACAATCTGAGATCAAGTCATGGATGGCTAAGCAAGATCAGAAGAATGAGCACATGGCAAAATGTATGACAAAGCAAGAAGAATCCTCATCTGAGATCACTCAACTTCTGAAGATGATTCTTTCCAAGCAAACCTAGTTTATGTTTTTTTTCTGTATTTGATGTTTGTGCACCTGTACTTGAATTTCCTTTCTGATGATTTGTCTGTTGTTTTTATCTGATGACTGAATGAATGACTCTGTTGTTTTCTATACTTGAATGTATCTTTTCTCTATTTCCTTTTTTTGTCTTTAAAGTTTTCTTTTTGATTATGACAAAAAGGGGGAGAAAATGAAATTCTGACTGTTCAAATAAACTCTACCTAAATGAAATTCAGACATATCAATTATAACTAACGTGAACTCTTAGTATTTCAGAATATATGAAAAATCTGACAAATTCTTTAAAGTAACTCTGAGATCCCCAAATCTAATTTTAACCAATCAAGCTCTGATTCTGAAACATTCATCCAAGTCAAGATCTAATTTTTGGAACAATCAGACTCTGATTCTGTAAAGAATACTCATGCAAAAAGGGAAGTTTCTATTCCTTCTAAGTATTCAATTCAGGGGGAGATTCATAATCTCAGGGGGAGTTATAATTATTGCGTTATTGAACAAAATTTCTTATGTTTTTGTCATCATAAAAAAGGGGGAGATTGTTAGAACACAGATTGGTTCTTAATTATATCTCTATGTTTTGATGATAACTCTTACGAAATTTTGTATTAAGAAATTATATACTCTAAAATTTGTTTAAGTATGTTTGCTGCTGATATTAAAATAAATATTATTCTGAAAGCAAATTAGATCTGAACATGAAATCATGCAAGGCTCTGAAGCATCAGAAGCATCTCTTAGAAGAATCTGAATGCTGCCTACAGAAGATTCTGAGCGCTGCCTACAGAAGATTCTGAAGCAGAAGCTACAGAAGCATCTGAAGCATTGAAGACTTTGTATAAAGAGTTTCAAGATTAGTTTATTTCAAAAGACTCTGATAGTACTACACTGCCAATATTGAGGATCTGATTCCTAAAACTCTGCTCTAATGAAATTACACGCTGAAGCACACCTAGCTGCAATGCTCTGATTTAGCAAACTCTGATGAACATCAAAGACTCTGATCACTCAAGGCTCTGATGATTATTTGTTGAGTATTAAAAACTTGTTGAAGAAGAATTCAAAGTTATGTCCGTTGGTTTGGCTAAACGACTCTTTCCTCATTTATGCTAGACACAAGAACACAGACAAAAATGGTTTCTCTGTGCATTCTAATTCTAGGAAAGGTCAAGTGATGTGAAGACAAAAAGGCTACAGCCCTTTTCAGTACACAGCCTTCAACGTGAAAACAACTTGGACTTCTGTGCCTATAAAAGCAAGACTCCAACACTCTTCTTCAGTTGACGAAATATTGAAAGAAATTCAAAGAAAGCTCTCATATAATTTATTCTCATTGCTGAATTTATTTTCATTATTCTTAAACTTAAGTGTAAAATCACAGTTGTAATACAGCTTACTTAGAAGCATTTAAACACTTGTTTTAGTTTTATATTTGATTGTAAAGTCCTTGAGAAGACCCAGTTGTGGTCAGTAGTTCTTGAGAAGACTAAGAACAATTGATCTTAGTGCTTGCTATTGTAATCAGTTGATTAATAGTGGATTAAGTCCTTGTGGAGAAAGGCAAATCACTCTTGATAGGGTGGACTGGAGTAGTTGAGTTCAACGAACCAGGATAAAAATCTTTGAGTTTTTATTGCCATAATATTTTCTATTTACTTATTCAACCCCCCCCCCCCCCCCCCCTTCTAAGTATTTTCTCACCTTCACAATCGACTTACAAAGGTAGAATACATACAAGGTTAGTGTGGGGTTGATAGAAGAGATGTGAGAAGAGAAGGAAATGAGAGAAACCCTAAGGTATAAACCAAGTTAATAGGTTTTGAAAATGAATTGACATTGGATCAAGTCTCATTTGTTCTTTTTATTGAAAAGGTGTTCTACTCCTAAGTTTATTTTATCTTTCTTAATCAGTAAGCAAGCACATACAAGAAATTAAAAGAACTAGACTATTACATTGTAATGGGGAGAGGGAAGCATAATGAAGTACAAGGGATGATCAGTGCGAGAAATAAAGAGTAATTTATAAAAATAAGTTCAAAAGATCACAAGTGAGGCAATGGAAACCACTTTGTGATTTACGATCGCAAATCTCTAATAATGATTCAATGCCACGCCTAAGTCACACATGAAATTCAATGGACTCCTCACAAAAATCTCATACTTCAAACTTAATCCTAACAACTAAATATTTTTGTATCTTTATTTTTATCACTTTTTGTTCATTTTTAATATCCAAAATTTAAAGATTACTAATCAAAATCTTTAATCCTAAATTAATTCTAATCCTAAAAAATACTAACTAAAATATAAAAAAAAACTAACTAAAATATTAATTCTAAATCCTAAAAAAACTAACTAAAATACATATTCTAAATTAATTCTAATCTTAGAAAAGAAATAAACAACAAAATAATAATAAAGGGCTAAAACTCAGTGAGCCCAAAGCAAAACTAGGTGCAAAAAATGGATTGGGCTATCCTAGCCCAAACCCGGCCTGCTGCAACTTATGGAAGGGTTAGTGTGAAAACCTAGCATATGCAGCCGTTTCACATTCAGTTCAACAACAACATGCTCAAAAACAGAAAACACGATTGAGAAACAGGTGCCAAACACGTAATAACACGCACAAGCAAGAAAATAAGATCGATCGGCATATCTATTGCTCTAATCACTCGTTTCTCTCAATCTACATTTCTCTTCACTCGCGCTCCTCATTCTCAACTCTCTCACGATAATTCTCTTCATCTTGTTTCACTCTCTAAACTATTTTTATTTTCATTTCCTTTAACCTCATACGCGAATTGTGAAACGGAAGTTTAAGAAGATTCAACCATAAAAGGATTAAAGATTACACAAGAAGATCAAATGGCCAGTGGAATAAAGGAATTGGTTATGTTTTCGACCAGAAGCAAATATCATGGATAATAAATGAGAAAGATAAATGGATACCTCAACCTGACGGTGAAGGAATCACGGGATACGCACTCCCCTTCTGGCGTCGACAGCAGAGAGGACTTCTCGGTGAGTTACTTTCTGTTTTTTTCTTTTGAGTTTTATTGTGATGTT
The DNA here is from genome assembly GCA_963859935.3 of Lathyrus sativus. Lineage (NCBI taxonomy): Eukaryota > Viridiplantae > Streptophyta > Magnoliopsida > Fabales > Fabaceae > Lathyrus > Lathyrus sativus. Next base: position 670,014,783 of record OZ012738.1, read on the forward strand.
TAGTGAGTTTTTGAATTCTGTTCCAAGAATTTTTTGAATATCACCTTTTGAACTTGCTAGGTTTTTCATTGGTTTTCTGTTGCTGTTAATCTTTTTTCTGGTTAACCCTGTTTTTATGAGGGTGTGTGTTTTTCTGAGTTTGAACCGTGTAACTACTACCATTCTTCCCCTTTTCTTTAAACTAATGACCCCTTTAAATAGCTCGGGAATTAGTTTAAAGAAAAGGGGAAGAACGATAGTAGTTACACGGTTCAAACTCAGAAAAACATCTCATATTAGAGGTAGTAAGAAAATGATGCTAGGTTTGTTGGGAAAATCTGTAGCGAAGCAGTTCGCTGTGCAAAGAAGTGTTTGTACTGCAAACTCAGATATTTTCCAAGGGCGACTTAACTGTTCCTGAGGCACTTGAAGTTCCCAAAAGTGGTCTTCATTGGATGAAGAAGGTGTTCGCTAGGCGTACATGATAGATTTTTGTTTTACTATTGAAATTCTGGTATGCAGATTTTAGATGTCCCAAGAACATTGATCTCTGCTGAAACAAGGATGATGACAAATCATGAACAATTTAAATTTCTTTAAATTGTGTCAATGTCATGACCAACTTCATGACCTCTGTTGTGACATCTGCATATTGACAGACTATTTATCTAAACATTTAAATTGTGCAGAATTGTAAATGCTGAAAGATAAATAACACAGTAATTATTTACCCAGTTCGGTGCAACATCACCTACATCTGGGGGCTACCAAGCCAGGGAGGAAATTCACTATTAGCATAATCAATTCAAAGTCAAACAACCAGTTTTCACTTCTCACTTAATCTCTACCCAATGACACTTCAATCTAGAGACACTCTAGACCTGAGTATTCTCATTCACTCCCTCTCAATCACACCACAGTGATATCAATACATAATTACAAAACAGTTATGGAGACTCACTCCAAAACACCTTGATCTTGCTTCACATCTTTGATCAAGTGACACATACTCTTGCTTAACAACTTTGAGTGGCACAATGAACACACCTGTTCATACACAATAAACCAGAGCAACCATACTACCTACAATTGCTTGGCACACAAGGAATCCTAAGACTCCTAGACTCACGTGAAGACCAACGTTCTTCACTCACAAATAAGACCTAACAGTTTAAACATGTCTACCACAATGCATCCAAAGATACAAAGGGTGACTTACATACACAAGGGACTCTCAAACCCTAGACCTTTATTTTACACTCAAGTTTTTCTTGATGTGAGTGCTTAATCTTTCCTCTGCTTCTGCTCCTCCTTTTATAGCAATGTAGACTGGGCTTGGGCTGCTCACAAGTAACAAACATTAGGTTTAACAAAGTAAACCTAATTTCCACAATTCAAGGTGCTGTCAAATTAAGTTACAGCAGCTTTATGTTATGTCCAGCCCTGACTAGAATCTTGCCTGGGATAACTGAGAAGCCATAACAAGTTTCCTGAAATTTAGCTTGAGATCTATCAGGTATCATAACAGAAAAACAAACCTTGCACGCCTGATGTCATACGACCAATGTCATAACATCAGTCATGACATTCAACTTCACTTACTCTTAGCTTTCCAGCTTGCCTTGCTTAACACTTCCGCATAATCTTCTTCATGACAGTAGAAACAAGCCTATTATAGTTTCCTAAAAAGTCTCAAAGATCCTTTTTATGAACACTAATTAAATCTGCACTTTGTTCCTAATAAATCACTTTGGCCTGTACATACTGATGAGGAATATCCAACAGGACCAAAACACTTCTGTCAAGAGATATAACATAGCAGCCCCTGCTGTACCAGACATTGATGTCATGAAATTCAATATGACATCCATGACAGCAGTTCTGCCATCAGCTCCTACTAGCTCTTGCTGCACCAGACAGCGATGTCATGAAATTGGTAATGACATCCATGATAGCAGTTCTATCATCAGCTCCATCCATGACAGCAGTTCTGTCATCAGCTCCTGCTAGCTCCTTCTGCATCCATGACAGCAGTTTTGTCATCAGCTCCTGCTACACCACAACTCCTGCTGTTTGTAACACATGACATCAGATGGATGTTGTGATGGATGTCACGACATTCAGCATGACATTCACATTAAAACACTCTACAACAGTTCTGTCACCACAGCAGATGGAGATGTTATAACATCCTGTTTAACATCAGTGCAGGATCATGTTTTACCAAAATTTAGCCAATCATAGAACCATGGACAATTCTATATCATAGAGCCATGGAACTAACAATTATATACGTACTTTTCTTGATTTTAGAAAGAGAACTTTTATAACTCATATTTTTCAGAATAGAACTTCATCTCTCTTTATTCCACACATATTCTAGAGATCGACACACAAACCCTAAGGGGGAGAAGGTAAGAGCTTCAATCTCTTGTTGGATTTTGATGTAATGTTTTGATACCTTATGTATTTCATCTAATTTATGTATTGTGAACTAGTTTTGATTCAATATCGATGTTGTCTTTGATTTCTTATTTGTGGGTCTTGACAAAACCTTTTCAAATCTTAGATTTTAGACATTCATCTATAAATGAGCAAACTTTTGACATAGTCTTGTAACTTGATATTCAATAGTATCTTTTATTTTATTGTGTTGGTTATTAGCATGATTAGCATGAGTAGTGATCAGTGTGGTATTATGAGGATGCATGATAATATAGATGAAGAACTATGTTCACTTACATTTGGAAAATGAGTTGAATGCATGTGAAAAGAGTTCAACATATGTACATATTCTGATCATGGTGTTTTATATGAATCAATCATAGATCTAATATGGATGTCATATTTGCTTACGTGTTTATTTTTTATTTGAACTGTTGTAAAAATATACTATTCCGATCTGGATTTAGTTCTAGACTTTATACATAGATTTAGGCTTAACATTTTATTGAGTATCAGTTTTTAATGCTTTGTGTTATTGAGTTGCGTGAGATATCACCAATGAGACAATACAGTTGTTCACTTGACGTTGTTTTAGATATAACCTCTATTGTGGGTGATACGTGAAAATAATAGAAGAATGATTGGTTTGTGTTTAACTGGTTAGAAGAATGCATGTGTTATCAATTGATGAGATTTAATCCCAATAAGGCTCCATTTATTTTAAAGTCTTTACTTTATATTTTACGTCTTTATAATTTATGCTTTAATTTATGGTACCTTTGATCTATCAACAAATTTTCACAACAAGCTTAGAAATGTAGAGACCGTTGAACGATATTCTTTCCCTCGCATCGATCTCTGTGGAGACGATATAAATCCTGGAGGGAATCCTTCTAAAACTAAATTTTTACTTCTTGCCGCTTTACTGCAATTCGAACAATGATGTATGACAACTAATCATACAATGATACAATATCACAATGAATACAAACCCACTCTGACTGTAAACATCCACACAATAACAACATGGTAAGGACTACATCCCCACTCTGACTGTAAATCATCACACACTCAACACAACACGAGTAGCTCTCACCCCGAATCACTTGTATCATCAATCACCAAAAGCATGTATAATTATCACTCAATTATACACATGTTTTACAACATACATCCATGACTTAATCATACAGTCACATAATCAAATTATTTCACCAAACCACTACCACTACGTAGCTCTACGCGTCGGCTCTCTAACTCTTCAAACAACGCATCATTTTGATTTACGGAACAAAAGTTACGGCCAAAATCGTCGGACAATACAACCAAAGGCATAATAGATTTTTTTCTTCTTCATAATTTAACCTAAGACAATTGATTGTCATAGGGTGACAATCGATTGTCATCAAACATGGTAAGTTAGCTATTGACTTTCAAAAAATCATGTTTCCAGGCCATAAAATATATTCTTTTTTCAGAGCAATCAATTGACATTTATTATTTTTCCAAAATTACAAAGCAAAAATTAATGACATTTATAAATCAACGACTTAAAATAAATTAAGTTATATGAGTTCTGAGTTGTATTAAGTTTTTAGAAGTCATGTGTAGTTTAATCTCGATATAACCAAAACCAAATAATTATATATCCTATTTAACCATTAATTAATAGTGGCAAACAATTTTTATGAAATCATATTTAATTACAATTTAATAATAAAAAACTTAACTCCCGTGTGCAATAGCCCAATTTGGATGCCTTCAAAGGCGATTATATGTGTATGTGTGTGTGTGTGTGTGTGTGATTTTAAGCAATATATAATAAAATGCAAGGAATGAAAAATAATAATTACAATTGTTGTTTTATTGTATGATTGTATAATGTAGAGTTGTCATAATGGACTAGTTTGTATGGTTTGATCCACCAAGTTTGAAAAATTATAGGGCTTCGACCTTAAAATTAGACACAAGCTATGATTGTATAATGTCCCACAATCTTCTCGCCTCTCTCTATGATCGGCTATGAACACCAGAGGCTTGCCACAACACTAAAAAGACCACCCGATGAATATCCGTCTGGAAAACCTTTGGACAACTGTTCTAGGTCGGCTAAAGACCCAATAATGTAGCCAAATCATACACAAGCTAAAAAAAATTCAACATGTAATACCCCGTATTTAATAAATGCTCTAAATAATGTTAGTTGAGATCAACTAGGTTCTAGTGTGCTCTGAGAGTTATCTATTGAAATAATTAGAGAAACTGATGAGCTACAATTTAATTTAATTAATATTATCTGACTCTGAGGTTTTATTAATTGGTACGTTAGAGACATTTTGGATACCCTTAATTTTGGACTTTTAACCAAGTTAGTCATACTAACTTTTCTTGTTACTACTTTTATGTCCTTGTTCCAAGTTTGTGGGAGAAATATTAAAGAAGGAAAAGAAAGGAAAGAAAGATAGTGAGAGAAAAGGGAAAAAAGAATAGAGAGGAAAAAGAGAAAGTAGAGAGAAAGAAGAATAAACCCTAGAAGAAGATAAAACTTCACCATTCATTATCTAGAGGTGGGTTCTAGTTAGCCACTTAGGTTAGAAATTTCTAGATAGAAATGTGTGAGTTGGATTTGGTAAGATTTCTTTATTTCCATGAAAATACCATGATTATTGTTATGTTCATGATATTGTTGTTTGAAATGTTATTCTTATGCTTTACATGTTGAAACCAATGATTGAGATGAGGTTGGGAGAATGGGGTTGAAAACCCCTTTGGAGCTCTCCCTGTTATGTTGAGAGATTCTGAAATTCGCAGGGCTCGTACAACAAGCTAAAGGCGAACATGACAATTTTCCATGCTCGCACTGCAAGCTGAAGGCAAAGGCGAGCATTCACCCTAGGCTCGCACAACGACCATCGACCCCTTTTTCCACTGCCTCTGATTTTTTTTGTCTCGCCCAGAGGTCGCACAACAAACTCAAGGCGAAGGGACCTCGCACTGCGAACCTGATAGTGTTTTTCATACTTTGTTTTGATGCTTGCTTGGTTGATTCATATGCACATTTATTATTATTATATCTTATTTTCATTGACTATTGTGAGTAATATGCATGTGGATTTCTTAATGATAGATTGATTTAATATGATGATAATGTGATTAAAAAGGATTAAGAAAAAGTGAGGAAAACCTTATCACAATTCAATGGAAAGACTTATTAATGTAAATAGGAATTAATAGATGACTTAGATGACAATGCTTGTGCATTTGATGCCTAGGTGTGCATTCTTGACAAGTAGTTGATTAGTGGAGAGGTGGGACATTATATGGAACATGTGTTAACTTTGTGAATAAAGTGAATAAGTTGCCTTGTGATTGTTGAATACAATCATGTTTGTGTTTGTGATCACGTAGTCGAAAATAATCCTTTGAGACGTGTCGTTCCAAGAGTTGAGACTTATGTAGAGCGCTTGTATGCACTATTACTTTGACAGGTTTGATTCCCGTGTGTAGTACGAATAGAGCCTACGGGTAAAATTCTTGAGATAGGGGTACTCCCATGGGAAGAGATGATTCATGTGAAAAGTACCTTGAACTCGAATCCATTTCGTATGTCAAAGTAGATACAAGGATCCATGACCTGTGCCGAAAGTCCCAGACGTAGGAGAGGGCGGGAAAAGGGGATGCCTTGATATAGTTTCTGATTAGTGATAGTTTGAGTTGTTGGACTCGAGTAACATGTTTCCATATATTGTGTGGTTTATGAGCTTAAGTATTACCCCTTCCCTTTGACTTGAGTTAGAATTGGTTAGAACCTTATAAAGCCAAGAGAATTCATAAGATAGGAAACCCACTAGGATTATTATCTCACCCCATATTGTTGATTATATTTCAAGTGGTTCCGGTTCCGCGAAGGGTAAGCATAAAGCAGTTTGATATCCTTACTTGTCTCAGATTTTGGATGAAATTGTTTCCGCCGTGAAAACTCTATTTTGAGATCATTGATATGATCTAGTTCTTAGCCTTTGGAGCATCTTGTGTATATTATGCCATTGTTTTTAGATTTTATGTTCTAGCATGTAATGTGTACAATATGCTACTAGAAACTTATTTGTATTTTAGTACCAAACTTGTAAACATGTATAATATGTGTTTTCTAGACATATGTATTTATATATGGGTGTTACACAATATATATATATAGTTAGAGTACATGAGGTTCAATTTACACTTGTCTGATCTCCACTTTTCACTTTACTCATCTTGGACTCTGTAACACACTTGAGTCTTTGAGTGTTAACCTTGTAGGTCCATATTACACCATTGCATCAAATATTAACACCACTGATTAAAGGTCATTCGTCATTGATCAATGCCAATTCTAATTCCATAATGGAATAATCTATACCTATATATAAAGGGAATACCCAATTTTGGCATGACCTATTTTCTATTCCATAATTATCCTTTACTTACTCTACATTTTACAATTCAAAGAATTAGTTTAAGTAACTTCTACATACAATAACCATCTAGAGGTTATTGTGGAAGAGATAGACATACAATAACTATCCGAAAATTATAAGAAAGAGAAAGATAAGAACATAAATTTTATAAAGCAAAACAAAAATCCAATGGACAATTTTCTCTCTAGATTAAATACACTATTTTTTACAAATGAAAATTTATAAGAGCGCTCATGTTGCCAAGGTTTATGAAACTTCCAATTCTTCTCACATCTTTTTTTGTCTTTTTTTTTTGTCTTCCATATTATGGTTGCAACCTCTATCATCACTTTCGTTCTTCTTATGTCAGGGTATTTTAATTGATTATTTTGATGTTGAAACTTGTATATATTTACTCAATTTAGTTTTGAATATGTTTTATATTTTTGTACTTTTAATTTATTGACTTACTCTTTTTATTATGTACAATTTTTGTGACAGTGAATGTTATTCGAGTCGAGAGAGAAAGAGTCAAAGAGAAAGTTGTCTTTGTAGATAAATTGCCTCAATAATCCTTTTTAAATTTGATTTTGTGTCTTTTCAATTTTATTATTATTATTGATTTGTCATAAAGAGGAGAAAGGTTAAAGAAATGAGAGAAAAAGAATGAATTGTGATTAAATGTTAAAATATGGTAAAGATAAAAATGAGTTTAAATTTATTTGGATTGTGAGTAAAATAGAAAGTGTTATATAAGAATGAAGTGAGGGAGCACATAGATCCAAAACAATCATGGGAGTGCTATCACATGGAAATGCTACCACATAGCAAGTCAATGGTACAATTCTGAAAAAGTCAAGGTCATAGGATACTATTTTAAATGCACTGACATGATTTTTCAAGTTGAGAGAGACACTCGCCCTAAAACCAATTTGTTCATGTAAAATACTATTCAACTATGTATTTATCATATTTTTTATTTATTTTCAGCTTTGTATATTCAAGGAAAATGAGAGAGAGTTTAACAGAGATATAGGAATGGAAATGAGAGTTTAACAGAGTTTGCCAAAAAATAATTGTAAAGGAACACTCTATATCTTATTTCACTCCACAAATATATATATATATATATATATATATATATATATATATATATATATATATATATATATATATATATATATATATATATATATATATATATATATATATATATATATATATATATATATATATATATATATATATATATATATATATATATTAATTTGAATGGAGATTAATTGTGTACTTATTGGTCTATAAAAATTTAAAATTTGTTTCAATATGTTATTTTCTTTCTAATTTTCCACAATCATGTGTTTGCAACAATTATTCTTAAAATATATATCTATCTTTATAACAATTTATAAATTAATAGATTTTTTTTAATGTTTTTTATTAAATAAATAAATATGACCTTCAATTCCATTTCAACTACCAATTAAAAATTAATTACACAATTTGGTTATTGAATTAAACTAAATCACTTATTTTAAATACTGGCTTGATGCTTATAGTTAGAATTTGTACGTTTGATGTCACCAATGTCTCTAATATGTTGAAAATATGTTTATTTATTTTAATGATGTTAATGTTAATTTAAATCTGCATTATGTATATTCAAAGTAATTGTAAAATGTTCAACAAATTTTTTTGATATCTTACACATTTTAGAATAATAAAAAAAATATATAGGCGATTTTTTGATTGGAGAAAGTTATTAAAATTAAGCATACTTTGATTGGTATAAGGTTAGGTTCACAAAATATTAGTTTCGTCACGAATTACCTCCTTAAAGCATATGACATTTGGAGAGCCATAGTATCAATCAAACAATCACGAATATTATGACCAGTCTCTAAATATCCTTTTATCCTCAACTGATCTTTTAAATGTATTAAACGAATTACCATTATTTGTAAAAAGATATTTTCGATTAGTTGGACCTTTGACATGAGATAACAATAATCAGAAGGAAAAATTCTCTCCCTTCTGTTGCACCCTAAAATTTGACCAATCGGTTCTCCTATCTGACTCGTGGTTTAATTTCATATTCGCAGCTCAGATGTATGATTTTTGTGCACAAGCAGGGGATATCAGAGTTTACAGCTTGATTTTTGTCTATCAGATATGGCAGACCCAGTCCAGATCACCAGGGTTTTATTTTCAGGAAATTGTGCGCTCCTCGGTGATTTTTAGCTTGCACAGTGATTTTGAGGATATTCTGATGCCCGGGGCTCTCTGTTCGATTCGATCTGGTCTCGTGCGCTCTTTTACGGGGGTCATGTGCATTCATCTGCATTTTTAGGGTTTAATAGGCTTTTGTGAATTTTTAACAGGCTTTATAGATTTTTCTGGAATTTAAATAGGGTTTTTGAATATTTTAATAGCTTAATCCTCTTTTTAGAATTTTATAGAATATTTTAAATAGATTTTAATCATTTGTAGAATTTTTAATAGAATAGCTTTTATCATTTTTTATATTAGTGAATTTTTTCTTAGCATATTAAATAGAATGATACAAATTAGGGTTAATAGAAATTAATTGTTTTTTTAGATAATATAGAAAATAATATAGTTTTTTTTCTTAATGATAGATTTTAATAGATATTAAAGAATATTAGAATTTTAATAGAGAATTAGTGGATTGATTTAGAGTTAATTAGGTTCTTAATCATTTTTAGGTTTAATTAGGATAATATGGAATTAATTAGAGTTTTAATCATTTTTTAGAGTTGATTAGGAAATTAGTTAATTAGGTGTTAATTGTTTTGATTAGATATAATTAGGTTTAATTGTTGTTTATTTTAATTCAGTTTTTTACAGTTTTTTTGTCAGGTTCGTATGGGCCCAGGATGTGTTCTGTTGGAGGCCCAGTTCTTCACTAGTCTCAGCAGCGAAGTCCAGAAAAAGTCCAAAAAAAAAAAAAGGAAAGTTCAATTCGTCCAACAATCCAGATTTGTCCAGGAGGTTTCTAGAAGACGCCAGGTGTTTCAGTGATATAAATAACGCCAGCCACGTGTTGCTTGAGAACGGGCCCACGTTACACTCAGACTTCCCCAGAATTCACGCCACGCGTCCCACCGAAGCTCACCCTCTCTCTCTCTCTGCTGACACGCGTATCCCATGCAACAACTCCCTGAGACACTTGGCGCCCCCACACCCATCGCCTGAGTGTCACCGGCGGCCATGCATCAGCCCTAACCGTACACCGCCGGTCACCGTCAACTACCTCCGGCCACCGTCTCACTCACCGGAATCTGCAAACAACCATTTTTCCCCAGAAACTCATCTTCTTCCTCCGATCTCCTCCCTTCTACCTTCATCATCTTCGCCGGAAACCTCAAGACTTTTCCAGAACATCATCAACACTCACCGCCACCAGATCTTCATCATTCCTCGTCAAAATCCCCAGAAATCACCCTAAACCTTCATCCTCCATCGAAGATTTCCAGAAACCTCAGACATTCATCCTCTTCAAGCAATATTTCCAGAAGCTTCAAACCGCGTTCAATCTTCAAGCAATATTTCCAGAAGCTTCAAACCGCGTTCAATCTTCAAGCAATATCTCCAGAAACTTCAAACTGCGTCCGATCTTCAAGCAATATTTTCAGAACGCCAACTCCTTCATCAATTTTCCAGAACGAAGTTAGGTCTTCTTCATCCGTCCAGAGATCTTCACGCCAAGAGTTCCTTCAGTGCTTCGTCAGGACCATCGTCAATATCCTCGCGCGGAGTGAGATCACTAAATCTCAAGAACGTCATTGTCAGCCTCGTCTACACGAAGCTTTTTCCAGAAAGATCGTCATCTTCCTTGCTTCGTCCAGGTTTGGTCTCTTTCCTTCTCACGCAGGTTTAATTGAATTAGGGTTTGTTTAGACCATGTGAAGTTTGGGTGTTGTTTCGGATAGGGTTAGCTTAGGTTGAAGGGTTTCGAACTGGGGGATGGTGATGTGTTTGAGGATTGGTGAATGTTGGAGAGCTTTTTCCCCAGGAGAGTTGCAGAGAGAGGGCGAGGGTGATGAGAGAAACGGCCAGGTTAGGATGAACAGTACCAGAGAGATTAGGAGGAAGATAGTTTTGATTAGGGTTCGTTTGGATTAGGGTTAGGGCATTGGGCTAAGCCCAAACGCGTTTTCTGAACGCTACACCCCTCAATTGCTTGTCCCCCCCCCCTGGCGTGTGTGAGATCAGAGTGTTTGATTTGGGCTTTAGGCCCTAATTGCTGTTCATACCCCCTCGTTGAAGCCCATAGTGGATAATAACTAAAGAAATTGCTAGCGCTGCACCCCCCTGCGCTCAGTTCTTTTTTTGTTTTTTCTGGATATTAAGTCTGGGCCCTGCGCCCATTTGCTGATGGCACCCCCATCTTCAGGGCCCATCCAGGAATAGCCTAGAATATCTTGCTGTTTGAACCCCCCCTCCAGTTTATTTCAATTTTTTGTTTTGTTAATTTCTTTTTATATTTTCATGTTTGTAAATAACTCATAATAAAATGTAAATGAGTGATTTTTAATTCTTCTTTTTTGCTACCATTTCATAATAATCCCTAGAAAATTAAATAAAAATAAAAACGACATTTTATTTTTGTTTGCTATTTTTTGCATATTTTCCAATTAATTGATTTCTTTTTAATATTTTCAATGCATGCATATCATTAGAAAATTCATGAAAAATGGTAGATTTAGTCGAATAATTCCGTTCTTTTTTCTGTAGACTCGTGATTTAGTGTAGAATTTTATAGTATAAAAACATTAGCTTAATCATGCATTTTCATTTTTAATTGCATTTTTCCACTGTTATTAATGTTGAATAATTGGTCTGTGGATATGTCTGTGTTGCTGATTTTGATTCTTTCATCTGGTATTGAATTTTGTTCTGATTTTTCAGTATGTTGTCTTAGAGCCATGTAGGTCTCCCATTAGATTTTTGATAGATTTTTGTAGGGTGTCCTGATGTGATTTGTCTGAGCCTGAAGATAGGAGAAGTCTTGATGACTTCTGACTTTGAAGTTCAACTGTGGTTGAACTTCAGAGATAGTTCCTTGAGGTTTGTTGGCCTGTGGTTTCTTCTTGAAGGTGGGAGCTGATGGAGGTCCTGTTGGAGCTTGCAAGGATGCAGTGGATTGAGGCTTAGTCTAGGAGCTTGTTGTCTGTTTGTGAGGTTCGAGATCCTGAAGTTTGAAGGGAGTTTATGGTACTTTCCTGAGGAAGGCACTATGAATGACTTTCATTCTTTCTTCTCACCTCTTTCGTAAGTATCCAATGATGTCGGAGCCAACTTGTGAGTTTAATTTCTCCTGAGGAGAAATGTAAACTGATCACCTGTTGTTGAGCCACATGGGATACGATTCCTAAGTGGAAGTCTCCTAGTACTTTCCTGAGGAAGGTCCTATGGGTCTATTCACTTAGTTCCATTAGTTTATCTAGGATTTCTTAAGTATCCAGTGATGTAGGAGCCAACTTGTGAGTTTAATTTCTCCTGAGGAGGAATGTAAACTGATCACAGTTGTTGAGCCACGTAGGATACGATTCCTAAGTGTCAGCCTCCTAGTACTTTCCTGAGGAAGGTCCTATGAGTCTGCTCACTTAGTTCCCTTAGTGCATATAGGTTTTCTCAAGTATCCAGTGACGCCGGAGCCTTCATGTGAGTTTAATTTCTCCTGAGGAGGAATGTAAACTGATCACAGTTGTCGAGCCGCATAGGATATGACTCCTGAGTAGTAACCTCCTGGTACTTTCCTGAGGAAGGCACTATGAGCTTGTCTGCTTAGCTTCCTTTCTCTGGTAGGCTTGTTCTGAAGCTTGGAGACTGGGATTGATTCCTCTTGCTTAGGGTTTTGATTAGAGTTGTTGCTTAGATCTTTGCTTAGGGTGTTGTATAGAGCTTTGTTTAGAGATAGATTAGGAGCTTGCTTCAGGTTTGTTAGAGGCCCTGCTCAGGGTTAGTCTCTTTGTATTGTTTGACTTGTGTGATGTTATGTTGCATTAGACTTAGGTATTCACCTAGATAGTTCTGAATAGGTGCATCTTAGAAGTAGACTTGGTGTGCATGAGAAGTTGAGGTGGTCCTCCTTCTGCTTGTTTGTTATTGCGTGGCTTTGCTTGTTGGTATTTGGTAGAGCTGAGCTCCCTTGCCTCTGTGGTTTGCGGCCTTTGCGCCTTGTTTGTCTAGTTGTTGCATTCATGCATATTTTCAGTACTTTTTTACTTTGCAGTTTCTTGTTTGTAGTTTAGTCCTGTTGCCATGATCCCTTAGGAGCTCTGACTTCTCCGCTGCGGAGTTGTTATGATAGACATTAGGATGGTCAGCCAGGTGTGATAGCAATAAGTAGATTCCCCTGTTTCTCAGCTATAGTTCTAGGGTTTCCCTTTCCTTTCTGTAGGAGCTTTTGAGTAGCTTGATCCGTAGTTAGCTGAACTACAGCTGCTCTGATTCTTCGTTCCAGACGAAGATATGTAGGCATAGGATGCGATATCCTAGCGAGCACACTAACGACTAACCTTTGTTCTCTCGCGGCTGTGCGATCGAGACTTTCCCGCTAACGAATAATTGTTACCCCTTTCTCTTGCCCGAGCGCATTTGAGACCAGATCGTAGTTGTAGGTTCCCGAGCCTTAGAGACCAGTTTGTTTTCTCACTGCTGTGTGAGAGCCCCTGTTTAACCGTAGTTAGCCGAACTACGTTTGCTCTGATCTTTCATACCAGATGAAAGTACGTAGGCACAGGACGCGATGTCCTGGCGAGCAACCTTTCCCTGTTTAGACGTAGGAAGTCGAACTACGTTGACTCTGACTTTCCCATTGCACAAGGGAATACGTAGGTCCAGAACACCGTATGTTCTGTCGAGTCCTGTCCTTTTATTTTCTTTTCAGACCAGCCATTAGCGTAGATAGATAACACACCCTTTTACCTATAAACACCAAGCGTGGATCCCATCGAGTACGATGGACGTGAGGGGTGCTAATACCTTCCCCTTGCGTAACCGACTCCCGAATCCAGGTTTTGGTTGCGATGACCATACCTTTTCCCGTCTTTGCGAGGTTTACTTCGAGCGTTTCCTTTCCCGCTCTGAGGGATAAATAACGCACGGTGGCGACTCTCCTGTCAAGCCGGCGCCGATTTTCGCAGTAGCGACAGCTGGCGACTCTGCTGGGGACCTATAGCATCTAGGGACTTTTCCCATCCCTTATGCTGGGACCGTTTCCCATCCCCTACGCGAGTCAATCCTAGCGCTTGGATGTTTATTGGTTGGGTGTTGTGCATATTGTGTTTTACTTTTCTGCACTTTACTTTTCTGTACCTTTACCTTTTCCGCATTTATTTTCCAACATTATATTATCATGATTATTGCTGTGGGCAAAAGGGAGGTTACTGTGAGTGAAAAGCCGGACCTGGGCTTGAGTACACACCTAGATATAGTTGCGGAGAAGTAGTAGACGAACCTGTCTGCTGAGCAGGCACAGTTCCCTACGAAAATCTGCGCTCAGACGAGATTCTTGCAGAGGTGCTCCTTTCCGGTCCTGAGGATCTGAGGGGAGTCCAGACGTGAGGATTGTCGACTCTGGGGACCGATCAATTGGAAGTCAGCTAAGTGAGGCCTCTTCATGACTTGATGATGCCACTCCTTCTGGGAATCGTATCGTCATTCATGAAAGTCTGTGACGCTGATGACCGCATAGGATGCCGTACCTTTGTCCGTGGATTAGGTTTATCCTACCTGTGAGAGGGACTGGGTTATTGCAGGAAAACTGGCCTTCAGAAACCATGATTCAGTACCTTTATCAGATGGTGTTCTTGATTCATCTCCAGGTGTGTTGTCTGGGTCAGATGGGTTTCTTATCTGAGGTTGAGGCTATTATCAGATGGTATTCTCGTCAGATACAGAGGTTCAGATGGTTTTCTTACCAGGGGATTGATATTTTGAGTATCAGATGATAGTTAGTGGCATGAGATTCTGGTGACCGTGATGGTTTTCTGTTCTTGATCACAGAGATATTCCCCTTCAGGCTACAGCATAGCCCCTGTGTTCACAGATTGCATTATTTATCATATTGCATCATTGCATTACCATTTGCATTCAACTAACGTGCGTGTATTGCAGGTACATATTTTCCCTTCCAATTCTGGTGTTTGTCCCTAGCAAGACATGGAAAACTTGAAGAGAGTATTGCCCTATAAGTTTCCGTCGCCGAATATCAGTCTATTGTTAGAGTTGATTGCTATTGCTAAGAAGAGGGGAATGGGTGACTTCAGAAAGAGATATGGGAGGATTCTGACCTACGTTTATCAGCCATCTGCCTACGAGACCAGCGGCATCTATACTTTGTTACAGTTTTACGACGCGGAGCTCAGGTGTTTTGTATTTCCCGACTTTGTTTTGGCTCCTACCCTGGAGGAGTACTCGGCACTTCTGGATATACCGATCCGTGAGCAGATGCCTTTTTATCGTACGGACGCTGAGCCTAAGCTGGCTGAGCTTTCTGCCATCCTGTGCTTGAAAGAGTCTGAGCTGTCTGGGAAGATGATCAGAAGAGGAGACGTATGGGGATTTCCGTTGGATGTCTTAGTGGAGAAGGCTCGAGAGTATGCCCAGAAGGGTAGCTGGGATGTTTTTGACGTTATCCTTGCTGTATGTGTGTATGGCATCGTGTTGTTCCCGAACATTCCTGATTTTGTTGATTCAGATGCCTTCTATATTTTGGCTGCGGGAAACCCAGTTCCTACTTTGCTGGGAGATATCCACCATTCGACTCACTACCAGAATGAAAAGCGACGAGGAAGGAATGTGTCTTGCTGTGTACCTCTCCTATGCAGGTGGTTCACCAGTCATATGCCTAAGTCAGGCCCGTTTGTCACATCTATCAATTCTCTAGGATGGCCCGAGCGCTTAATGGGATTGACTGCTGAGAACGTGGTATGGACCAATAAAGAGGTATTTGGAGCTGAAGTCATACTCAAAGGCGAAGGATTCCCGAATGTTCCGTTAATAGGAAGGAAAGGTTGTGTCAACTATAACCCTTCCTTATTGATCAAGCAATTTGGGTATGTACCTCAAGGAGCGCCAAAGCCCGAGGAGATACAGGAATCTCTGTATCTCACTGGGGCAATAGGGAAAGAGATGCTGACCAAACTTGAGAAAGCCTGGAAAAACTTGCACAAGAGAGGGAAGCTTTCAGGTAGCAGAGGGGATACTCGAGTTCCTAGCCCGTATGTAGAATGGATTCGTGAGCGAGCTGTGAAATTCCTTATGCCGTATCCAGCAGTTCAGCCATTGCATCCTCCTCCGGTAGAGGAGCCTACCACTGTGGACATGCAGGTTTACAAGCAGCTGATGGCGGAGAAAGAAGAGCTAGCAAGGGCTAAAGAGGCTTTAGAGCAGGAGAATGCCCAGCTTCGGCATGAAAAAATTGAAACAGGATATGTTTCTAAGCAACAGGCTGAAACTCTGAAACATCTGAAGACTACGCTATTGGAATTGACTGAAACCAAGAAGCGTCTAGAGTTAGATGTAGACTCAGTTAGTAGTGTGTTGGCCACCAAGAAGCAAGAGCTGGAAAAGGCCTACACAAAGCTAGCCAAGTTCAGAGAACACTGGGATCTCACTATGACCAAGCGCAAGGAGCGAGAAGAAGAGCTGAAGACACAGATTGCTCAGTTAGAAGAACAGGTCAAAGTGAAGAACGAAGAGCTTGAAGAAGAAGCCTGCCGCCGATACGAGGCCGAGCGCAAGTTGACAGATGCCATGAAGAATTTGGAAGATTTCCAGCATAGAGCAGATGCCAAGAGACCCAAACCTGGGGGCGGTGCCAATGATAAGGCTTGGGAAGACTTTGTCAGAGACATCCAGGGGACGGTCAGGAAGAGGGATCGACTGATAGAAGGTTTGATTTACCAACCGGATCATGCAGAGACAAAGAAGATGGTCGAGGACTTCCGCAACCGTACCCGTATTTGATTTCTCTCTTATTTTGTATGTTGAGGTCACCACCAGGCATGTTGGCTGGGATCCTCTTTGTCATATCAGCTGTATGGAGCATAGTTATGTAACTTCTTGACAAGACTGTTATTCTAATCAATATATGAGGGTTTTTCCAAATATTGTCTTTATGGTTCATCTCGTCTTGCTACCACCGACACTGGAATTGGAGGGAAAATATCTCCAATGCACACATGCACGTTAGCATTTTTGTATTTCTGTTTGCATAAATCATACTGCATAGCATTTCTCTAGCAGGTCAGAGCACTTATCCAACCTTTGTTTTCACCAGAGGGTAATTCTCGGGGAATTGTTTGAGGCAAGAGTGGAGACGACCAAGGGGCTGAAGTAGATTTGAGCAGAATCAAGCAGCATAGTCGGTTACAGGTAATTGGTGGCTATGTCTGAAGGCAATTTCCAGGCTCCTAACACTTTGGCAGGGTTCGCCACGGCGTCCAACCATCAGTATGATTCTATGGAAGGCTTCCCGCAAGCGAACAATCTTACTGCAGACCAAGTTGTGCAGCCTGCTGTTGAGAACAGAGATCGGCATGAGCAGTTTCTTGCCCGAAATGAACGCTATCCTCCTATTAACAATCAATGTGTTGCTTTCCCTGCGATGAATTACCGGAGAGATATTTCAATGACCGGGGTGGTAGATCCAAGAAGACTCCGAGTGTTGGAAGAGCAAATGAAAGCCTTGGAAGCGAAAGATGTCGTTAACCTGGATGCTGTGGCCATGTGTTTGGTTCCTGACCTCGTGTTGCCGTATAAGTTCAAAGTGCCGGAATTTGAAAAATACAGGGGAGATAGCTGTCCAAAGTTGCATTTGATGATGTTCTGTCGGAGGATGACTTCGTTTGTGCGAAATGACAAATTGATGATCCATTGCTTTCAGTATAGCCTGACTGGGGCATCGTTAAGGTGGTATGTGCAATTAGAGAGTAATCAGATTCGATCTTGGATAGATTTAGCCAGAGCTTTCATGAAACAGTACGATTACAACCTGGATTTGACTCCTAGTCTTGTAGATCTGCAAGAATTATCTCAGGCGGAGAATGAATCATTCAGAGCGTATTTGCGAAGATGGAAAGAATTAGCTGCTAGTGTTCAACCACCGCTTCCGGAAAGGGAACTGGTTGACATCTTCCTGGGTACTCTGAAAGGCCATTATTTTGACAAATTGTTCAGTTGCACAAGCTTTGTGGGCCTGATGAGGCTGGGAGAGATTGTTGAGCGAGAACTCAGGAGTGGGAAGTTTCGAGATGTTCCTTACGTCCCAGTTAATAAGATTGAGTCAGTTGTCAGTTCTCAAGAAGAGTGGGAAGGAGATGATGCCACCTCAGAATCTCTAGCATCTCAGGATCAGTTTTCAGACACTTCAAGTCAACGATCATCTTACCGCCGATCGCGTCAGCATGCTCCACGAAGACCAAGGAAGCCTGAAAGGCAGTTTACTCAGCTACCGGTATCATACAGTCAGTTGTTGCCAGATCTGGTCAGAAGCGGATTGATAGTGCCGAAAGAGACTAAGCCGGTGATTCCACCGTATCCTCCAGGTTTTGATGCCAGCGCCCGCTGTGAGTACCATGATGGGGCACAGGGGCATTCAACAAATGATTGTAAAGTGCTTAGAAGTCAGATTCAGGATCTGTTAGACTCTAGCCGTATTTGCATCACGCCTCAGGGTTGCGTTCAGATTAATGATTTTCCATCTTCCAGTTGTGGGGGTTCGTCAGTTAATGTCATGGAAGACTCCACAGGAAGTGTGTGCTCTGAAGATTGTCAATCAGAGAGTTCAGTTGAATATGGGGGAAGTTTCTAGAGGTTTCTATGCCGGGTGTCGCATCTGTTTCTCTGCCTAACCCGTTTGGCTTTTGTGCATCAGTATTTGCTGACCACCACCAGGATTGTTGGCTGGGGTCATTGTATTCGTACTCATTTGTGCTCACCTGCTGATTTTGTTGGTTGTACATGTATGGGAGATATTCGTCTGTGTGCTTATAGCTTGAGTTTCTCTTTATCTCGTTGTGAATATGTGTTTGCTTTCTGCGCTGCATTATTATTTAGCAGGTATATCAGAACCGTGGGCCTTATTTCCTCATCATCCAGTTTGTTGCAGGAACTCCTTCAGAGATATGGAACAGAATCAGTTTGAATTGATCGAAGTCCAAAGCCAGCTGGGGCAGATGATGAGAGACATGCAAGAGATGCGTCTGGAGCAGAAGATTCTCAAAGAGGAGAACAGTCAGCTGAAGACCCAAATGAGCTTGATCATGGAAGTAGTCAAGAATGTGCTTAGGAAAGAAGACGATCAGTTATTTGAAGCCGCAATGAAGAAGCTCGCGCCACCTGTGCAGGTGGAACCTGAGCAGCATCAACAGAAGATACATCCGGCTCAGCGGAAGATCCAGGAAGGGAAGCCAAAGAGAATGTTTGAGGCACCACCTATGACCTATGCTGAGCTCTTGCAGACCTTACTGAGGTTTAATCTGGTTGAGAAGAGAACGTTGGCACCACCAACGAGAGCGTTTCCTCAAGGGTACGATGCCAATAAGCAATGTGAGTTTCATTCCGGGGCATTCGGACACGACATCGAGGGTTGTCACGCTTTTAAACACAATGTTCAAGACCTGATTGACTCGCACGATATTGAATTCACGCCGAGCGGCGTAGCTGTGCATATTGCTCCTGTCTCGATCGATGCTAAGATGACAGATGTTTCCAAAGCTGCCGTAGGTCAGAAGCGTATCCTGGACTCCATGGTGTCAGAATCTCCAGGCCCACAACTGTTGCCTATTCCTGGGGCCGATCTAAGAAAGAAAATGGTTAAGCATAAGGAGAGCGTTAATCAGTACATTGAAGGTCAAGAAACTGATGTTGCATTTGATACAAAGGGTGTTCAAGGGTCAACCCGATACCAGCAGCAGCAGCCACCGCAGGGGGCACAGCAAGCTCAGCGAAGATTCCAGGGTAGTAAACCGAGAAGAGTGTTTGAGAAGCCTCCCTCAACATATGCCGAGTTGTTGCAGACATTGTTGGGATTGAATCTGGTAGAGAAAAGAACTCTGGCACCAATAACGGGAACTCCCCCGTTTGGTTATGATGCAAGCAAACACTGTGAGTTTCATTCTGGAGCCCCGGGTCACGATATAGAAGGCTGCCACGCTTTTAAGCACAAAGTGCAGGATCTGCTTGATAGTGCAGCAATCAGCTTCGGGCCAAGAGGTTAAGTCATTGAAAGCAGATCAAGGCAGCATCAAATTGCCTCTAATAAAGATAGCTGGTTCAGCAGCAGGGCAGATGTGAAAGCCCGGTTCTCAGAAGCTAGCATATTTTCTTTGTTTTAGCTTGTCATTTCTTTACATTTGTAGTTGCTTTCCTGTTTGAATTTGTAAGCTTGTTTGTAAAACTTGTTGTTTTGATGATAATGAAATAAATATGCATGTTTTGATTAAATACATTCATGTTCACTAACTGTGTTTACAAATGTCCAACGCTTGGTTAAGAAGAATTTGGGGAGGATGACGAAAATGACCGACATGCAACTACCGATATTGTATGCTTTTGAAATAAACCTGCTGATGATGTACATGCATTGTTTCAAGTCCCTAAACACCGGAGACATAAGGAAGATAATCCCTTGTCAACCCCTTTGAGCCTTGTAGTAGGAGTTTCTTTCTGTGAATGAAAAAACCTCAATCTTTAACCTGGGGCAGGGTAGGTGTTAGCTAATTTGACCAAGCGTCCAAATTGCAAAAGGAGTGTCCGTTCAAGGATCAATCACACCCCTAGAGGTCGTGCCTAAAAGACCGCAGTGGTTCAATCAAGAGTGGGACAGCCACATCACTTCCCAAAGAGTCAGACAACCAGTGTCACACGACTTGTTCAAAAAAAAAGAAAAAAGAGAGAGAATCAAAAGCCCGCTAAGTCAAGAAAACCTCAAAACAAATGACTTAGGCAAAAATGAGGGCATCCCGCTGGACTTAAAACAAAATCAAAAGAAACTCAAAAGGAGTCAGTCCAGGCAAAAGTTAGGGATATGAAAAGAAAAAGATGAAAAAGATCAAAAGAAAAATCCTCAAATGAAATACGAGTCGCGTGACCTCAAGCGCCAAAGACGAAAAGTGAGTGGCTGTCACTCCAAAATCCAAAAGTTTCTCGGGCTATCACTCCTATCTTTCAACCTCTGAGAGGTGAGCGCTAAGGTCAAATTAGCTGAACGTAGGATGGGAGAACATCAAGGAGAATGGGTGGGTTAAAGTAAACTTTGAGCCTTTATCCTTTCTTTCAAAACCATGAACCTGACCATGTTACAACCTTCAAAAGTCCTAATTGAAGCAGGTTGTTTCGAAAGCATACTCCGGTAAATGTCGCGTCGATTCTGACTCTTAAAAAGGTTCCTCTTACCATGATGGTACTGATGTTGATAAATGTTTTGTGCATTATATGCTATAAACTGTTTTTCCTTTTCCCAGTGAACAGATTGGATGTCAAAGCTGTCATATGTGTTGCATTAATACATCTTTTATGCAGAACAACTTGTTTTACTTGCGAGTAAGCGCTTGACAGCAGAAAAGCTTCCTACAATGGAAAGTATGGTCAAGATAGAATGCAGAACGCCCGAATGTTCCGAGAGCAGGGGCAAGCTTTTATTGTGATCCCCAGGCAGGTCAGCTTTTCGAAGTCAGTTACTCTGGGGCAATCAGGTGGAGATTCGGCGAGTACGTCGTAGTTAAGGGCACTACTCTGAATCAGATAATCGGGGCAAGGTCATTGCAGTCAGGGGCCGACCATCTTAAGCACGCAGAAGTTACTCGAGAAGCATTCAAGGTGAAGTATCTCTTGGAAGATCATAACACGGAGGCATGTTATATCAGACCATCAGGGCTCAGATTTGCAGATTTCCTTTCAAGGACTATCCCCACAGATGTCATGCAGGCTGGGGCATATCAGAAGCGAAAGGATTGTTGTTCTCCGTACCTACAGGGTCATTCAGAGTCATTCGAGCGGATGCAGTCGGTTTTCGAGAGCGAGGCGAATGCGGGAAGTCGTGTCACTGTCCCTTGACTCTTCACTAAAAGGCTGTGTATTCAGAAAGAATGTTTTCCAGCGTCAGTTGTACCTGACCCAGCAAGATAGCTTAAGAGCTCAAATCCATGTCTGCGATTACTGTGAAGCCCATCCGTGTTGGCGCGTCAATTTCCAGATCCGAGCTTCATCAGCGCGCGGGAAGACTCCCTCCATTGTCTCCAGCAAAGACCAATTTGTCGTTGGTACGGGTAAGCTATCCCCCAGAGGAGTCCAATCATATTCAGCACGTTTGCTATTTCACAACGAAGTTACATTCACTAGCAGGATATTACTTCGTCGAGGTATTCGGTTAAGTTCCCAATATCCCCAGCAGAGTTGATTTCACTCTCCCAGCATTTATTTTGCTAGGACGATTCAGTGATATCCGGGTTATCCCCAGCAGAGTTGGCCTCGCCTTCAACATTTATTTTGCTGAAGTGGTTTTCTGTACCTGGCTCTCTCCGACAACTCGAGCCTGCATTAGCATATTGCATGCATCATATTTGCATCATACTTGCATATCATGGTCAAAATGCGTGGCATTTCTATCCAGAATGGAGCATTACACTGTAGAAAGATTAAAGCATTTGCATGTGCATACGAAGCATAAGTCAGATTTTCTATCAGCCTCATATGGCGCGTGGATTACTCTGTGATCAGTTCAGGGGCATTTATCCAGCAACAGTATTCAGGCAGTTCAGCAGATTATTTGTATCAGATATTATGATAGTTGTGCTTTGATCAAGCAGTCATCTGATATCGACAGACTTTTCTTCCCGTCAATTCATATTGGCGATGTGTTCCTCCAATAAGTGGGTTTCTCCGTCTATTATTAGACGTCTTGAGTACGAATGTGGTTTTCTTTCCGTCTATCCATAGACGATGTGAAGTTGCGGGTAGTCGCAGTAAGGTTTCAAGAAGGGGTTTCCCCCAGGATATGCTTTCCTTCCCGTCTATCAGTAGACGATGTGAAGTTTTGGTTGATTTTCAATAAGGTTCAAAATAGGGTTTCTCCAGCAAGTGGCTTTTCTTTCCGTCTATCAGTAGACGATGTGAAGTTTTGGCTACTGTTCAGCGGGTTTTCTTATTGCCAGATCATACATATGATGAGGTGTTTCCCCAGCGAGCCTTCTCCGGCTATCTTTGGTTGTTGAGGGGTTTCAAAATGATTTTGGATATTGGTTCTCTTTCTGGTTATTGGATATAATGGTGTTTCAAGAGGGACTTTTCTGACTGTCAATCCTTATTGATGTCGAGGCTCTTCGAAGAATGTTCAGTTTTCGTGATTGTCGATTCTTATTGACGACATGGTCCCTTAAAAGGTGGCTTTCTTCCCGTCAGTCCATACTGACGATGTGGCCCCTTCAAGGATATTGATCTTTCCATCAATTCCCGTAAACAGAAGAATTCTGAAATTCAAAGGATGATGTTGAATTGCGTTATGGTGTCTTTCCGTCTATCTTTAGACGATGTGAGTATGGAGATTATGTCTTCCCGTCTACCCTTAGACGATGTGAATATTGATTTGTTCATCAATCAGGATGATGCCGTCTACCCTTAGACGATGTGAATATTGATTTGTTTCATCAATCAGGATGATGCCGTCTACCCTTAGACGATGTGAGAATGGAGATTATTTCTTCCCGTCTATCTTTAGACGATGTGAGTATGGAGATTATGTCTTCCCGTCTACCCTTAGACGATGTGAATATTGATTTGTTTCATCAATCAGGATGATGCCGTCTACCCTTAGACGATGTGCATATGGAGATTAATAGTGTCTTTCCGTCTATCCTTAGACGATGTGCATTTAGAGATTAATGTTGTCTTTCTGTCTATCCTTAGACGATGTGAGTATCATTCAGGGTGCCTTCCCGTCCATCTTTGGACGATGTGAGTATATTTCTCTTCCTGCCTATCGGTAGGCAATGTGAAAGAATCAGGTATTTTGTTGCAGTCCTCGAGTTTTGTTACATGGGGTATCACAAGCAATGGGTATTCAAATCAGGAGTTCTTTATCAGATGATTGATCAGTTTGGTGTCGCAATAACTGGACTCGGTTTTCTGGACTTTATTCCCCAAGCAGTTTACAGTATATGCTCACGGTTGGCAAATTTTCGGGTTTTATTTGTATTCAACCGTCTCGTACCTCTGAATGTTTGAAGGCTGAGCGCTCTTCAAACCCTTCAGGTCCAAGTCGCTTGAATAGGGGCAGCTGTTGCACCCTAAAATTTGACCAACCGGTTCTCCTATCTGACTCGTGGTTTAATTTCATATTCGCAGCTCAGATGTATGATTTTTGTGCACAAGCAGGGGATATCAGAGTTTACAGCTTGATTTTTGTCTATCAGATATGGCAGACCCAGTCCAGATCACCAGGGTTTTATTTTCAGGAAATTGTGCGCTCCTCGGTGATTTTTAGCTTGCACAGTGATTTTGAGGATATTCTGATGCCCGGGGCTCTCTGTTCGATTCGATCTGGTCTCGTGCGCTCTTTTACGGGGGTCATGTGCATTCATCTGCATTTTTAGGGTTTAATAGGCTTTTGTGAATTTTTAACAGGCTTTATAGATTTTTCTGGAATTTAAATAGGGTTTTTGAATATTTTAATAGCTTAATCCTCTTTTTAGAATTTTATAGAATATTTTAAATAGATTTTAATCATTTGTAGAATTTTTAATAGAATAGCTTTTATCATTTTTTATATTAGTGAATTTTTTCTTAGCATATTAAATAGAATGATACAAATTAGGGTTAATAGAAATTAATTGTTTTTTTAGATAATATAGAAAATAATATAGTTTTTTTTCTTAATGATAGATTTTAATAGATATTAAAGAATATTAGAATTTTAATAGAGAATTAGTGGATTGATTTAGAGTTAATTAGGTTCTTAATCATTTTTAGGTTTAATTAGGATAATATGGAATTAATTAGAGTTTTAATCATTTTTTAGAGTTGATTAGGAAATTAGTTAATTAGGTGTTAATTGTTTTGATTAGATATAATTAGGTTTAATTGTTGTTTATTTTAATTCAGTTTTTTACAGTTTTTTTGTCAGGTTCGTATGGGCCCAGGATGTGTTCTGTTGGAGGCCCAGTTCTTCACTAGTCTCAGCAGCGAAGTCCAGAAAAAGTCCAAAAAAAAAAAAAAGGAAAGTTCAATTCGTCCAACAATCCAGATTTGTCCAGGAGGTTTCTAGAAGACGCCAGGTGTTTCAGTGATATAAATAACGCCAGCCACGTGTTGCTTGAGAACGGGCCCACGTTACACTCAGACTTCCCCAGAATTCACGCCACGCGTCCCACCGAAGCTCACCCTCTCTCTCTCTGCTGACACGCGTATCCCATGCAACAACTCCCTGAGACACTTGGCGCCCCCACACCCATCGCCTGAGTGTCACCGGCGGCCATGCATCAGCCCTAACCGTACACCGCCGGTCACCGTCAACTACCTCCGGCCACCGTCTCACTCACCGGAATCTGCAAACAACCATTTTTCCCCAGAAACTCATCTTCTTCCTCCGATCTCCTCCCTTTTACCTTCATCATCTTCGCCGGAAACCTCAAGACTTTTCCAGAACATCATCAACACTCACCGCCACCAGATCTTCATCATTCCTCGTCAAAATCCCCAGAAATCACCCTAAACCTTCATCCTCCATCGAAGATTTCCAGAAACCTCAGACATTCATCCTCTTCAAGCAATATTTCCAGAAGCTTCAAACCGCGTTCAATCTTCAAGCAATATTTCCAGAAGCTTCAAACCGCGTTCAATCTTCAAGCAATATCTCCAGAAACTTCAAACTGCGTCCGATCTTCAAGCAATATTTTCAGAACGCCAACTCCTTCATCAATTTTCCAGAACGAAGTTAGGTCTTCTTCATCCGTCCAGAGATCTTCACGCCAAGAGTTCCTTCAGTGCTTCGTCAGGACCATCGTCAATATCCTCGCGCGGAGTGAGATCACTAAATCTCAAGAACGTCATTGTCAGCCTCGTCTACACGAAGCTTTTTCCAGAAATATCGTCATCTTCCTTGCTTCGTCCAGGTTTGGTCTCTTTCCTTCTCACGCAGGTTTAATTGAATTAGGGTTTGTTTAGACCATGTGAAGTTTGGGTGTTGTTTCGGATAGGGTTAGCTTAAGTTGAAGGGTTTCGAACTGGGGGATGGTGATGTGTTTGAGGATTGGTGAATGTTGGAGAGCTTTTTCCCCAGGAGAGTTGCAGAGAGAGGGCGAGGGTGATGAGAGAAACGGCCAGGTTAGGATGAACAGTACCAGAGAGATTAGGAGGAAGATAGTTTTGATTAGGGTTCGTTTGGATTAGGGTTAGGGCATTGGGCTAAGCCCAAACGCGTTTTCTGAACGCTACACCCCTCAATTGCTTGTCCCCCCCCCCTGGCGTGTGTGAGATCAGAGTGTTTGATTTGGGCTTTAGGCCCTAATTGCTGTTCATACCCCCTCGTTGAAGCCCATAGTGGATAATAACTAAAGAAATTGCTAGCGCTGCACCCCCCTGCGCTCAGTTCTTTTTTTGTTTTTTCTGGATATTAAGTCTGGGCCCTGCGCCCATTTGCTGATGGCACCCCCATCTTCAGGGCCCATCCAGGAATAGCCTAGAATATCTTGCTGTTTGAACCCCCCCCTCCAGTTTATTTCAATTTTTTGTTTTGTTAATTTCTTTTTATATTTTCATGTTTGTAAATAACTCATAATAAAATGTAAATGAGTGATTTTTAATTCTTCTTTTTTGCTACCATTTCATAATAATCCCTAGAAAATTAAATAAAAATAAAAACGACATTTTATTTTTGTTTGCTATTTTTTGCATATTTTCCAATTAATTGATTTCTTTTTAATATTTTCAATGCATGCATATCATTAGAAAATTCATGAAAAATGGTAGATTTAGTCGAATAATTCCGTTCTTTTTTCTGTAGACTCGTGATTTAGTGTAGAATTTTATAGTATAAAAACATTAGCTTAATCATGCATTTTCATTTTTAATTGCATTTTTCCACTGTTATTAATGTTGAATAATTGGTCTGTGGATATGTCTGTGTTGCTGATTTTGATTCTTTCATCTGGTATTGAATTTTGTTCTGATTTTTCAGTATGTTGTCTTAGAGCCATGTAGGTCTCCCATTAGATTTTTGATAGATTTTTGTAGGGTGTCCTGATGTGATTTGTCTGAGCCTGAAGATAGGAGAAGTCTTGATGACTTCTGACTTTGAAGTTCAACTGTGGTTGAACTTCAGAGATAGTTCCTTGAGGTTTGTTGGCCTGTGGTTTCTTCTTGAAGGTGGGAGCTGATGGAGGTCCTGTTGGAGCTTGCAAGGATGCAGTGGATTGAGGCTTAGTCTAGGAACTTGTTGTCTGTTTGTGAGGTTCGAGATCCTGAAGTTTGAAGGGAGTTTATGGTACTTTCCTGAGGAAGGCACTATGAATGACTTTCATTCTTTCTTCTCACCTCTTTCGTAAGTATCCAATGATGTCGGAGCCAACTTGTGAGTTTAATTTCTCCTGAGGAGAAATGTAAACTGATCACCTGTTGTTGAGCCACATGGGATACGATTCCTAAGTGGAAGTCTCCTAGTACTTTCCTGAGGAAGGTCCTATGGGTCTATTCACTTAGTTCCATTAGTTTATCTAGGATTTCTTAAGTATCCAGTGATGTAGGAGCCAACTTGTGAGTTTAATTTCTCCTGAGGAGGAATGTAAACTGATCACAGTTGTTGAGCCACGTAGGATACGATTCCTAAGTGTCAGCCTCCTAGTACTTTCCTGAGGAAGGTCCTATGAGTCTGCTCACTTAGTTCCCTTAGTGCATATAGGTTTTCTCAAGTATCCAGTGACGCCGGAGCCTTCATGTGAGTTTAATTTCTCCTGAGGAGGAATGTAAACTGATCACAGTTGTCGAGCCGCATAGGATATGACTCCTGAGTAGTAACCTCCTGGTACTTTCCTGAGGAAGGCACTATGAGCTTGTCTGCTTAGCTTCCTTTCTCTGGTAGGCTTGTTCTGAAGCTTGGAGACTGGGATTGATTCCTCTTGCTTAGGGTTTTGATTAGAGTTGTTGCTTAGATCTTTGCTTAGGGTGTTGTATAGAGCTTTGTTTAGAGATAGATTAGGAGCTTGCTTCAGGTTTGTTAGAGGCCCTGCTCAGGGTTAGTCTCTTTGTATTGTTTGACTTGTGTGATGTTATGTTGCATTAGACTTAGGTATTCACCTAGATAGTTCTGAATAGGTGCATCTTAGAAGTAGACTTGGTGTGCATGAGAAGTTGAGGTGGTCCTCCTTCTGCTTGTTTGTTATTGCGTGGCTTTGCTTGTTGGTATTTGGTAGAGCTGAGCTCCCTTGCCTCTGTGGTTTGCGGCCTTTGCGCCTTGTTTGTCTAGTTGTTGCATTCATGCATATTTTCAGTACTTTTTTACTTTGCAGTTTCTTGTTTGTAGTTTAGTCCTGTTGCCATGATCCCTTAGGAGCTCTGACTTCTCCGCTGCGGAGTTGTTATGATAGACATTAGGATGGTCAGCCAGGTGTGATAGCAATAAGTAGATTCCCCTGTTTCTCAGCTATAGTTCTAGGGTTTCCCTTTCCTTTCTGTAGGAGCTTTTGAGTAGCTTGATCCGTAGTTAGCTGAACTACAGCTGCTCTGATTCTTCGTTCCAGACGAAGATATGTAGGCATAGGATGCGATATCCTAGCGAGCACACTAACGACTAACCTTTGTTCTCTCGCGGCTGTGCGATCGAGACTTTCCCGCTAACGACTAATTGTTACCCCTTTCTCTTGCCCGAGCGCATTTGAGACCAGATCGTAGTTGTAGGTTCCCGAGCCTTAGAGACCAGTTTGTTTTCTCACTGCTGTGTGAGAGCCCCTGTTTAACCGTAGTTAGCCGAACTACGTTTGCTCTGATCTTTCATACCAGATGAAAGTACGTAGGCACAGGACGCGATGTCCTGGCGAGCAACCTTTCCCTGTTTAGACGTAGGAAGTCGAACTACGTTGACTCTGACTTTCCCATTGCACAAGGGAATACGTAGGTCCAGAACACCGTATGTTCTGTCGATTCCTGTCCTTTTATTTTCTTTTCAGACCAGCCATTAGCGTAGATAGATAACACACCCTTTTACCTATAAACACCAAGCGTGGATCCCATCGAGTACGATGGACGTGAGGGGTGCTAATACCTTCCCCTTGCGTAACCGACTCCCGAATCCAGGTTTTGGTTGCGATGACCATACCTTTTCCCGTCTTTGCGAGGTTTACTTCGAGCGTTTCCTTTCCCGCTCTGAGGGATAAATAACGCACGGTGGCGACTCTCCTGTCAAGTCGGCGCCGATTTTCGCAGTAGCGACACCTTCAAAGGTGATACTATATAGACTCTTCCGATAAAGGAGTGATTTGCTCATAGCGTATGCGCACTAAAAAAACATGCACACAAAATTTATAGGCGCACTCTTGAGATTGATACATAGGATGTCTATATAGATTGCGCATTCTAGAAGGCCCTACGTTTCTCGTTAGAGTTTAATGCGCATTCTAATTTTGGACATGCCAATTCTCTCTAATAATCCATAATTTATAGTGCGCATTTAGTTTAATGTACATTCTACGCTAATATTGAAACATGCTAAGAGAGAATGCGATATGTCAATATTAGTGTCCAAACAACATAAATTTTGTGCAATCGAAACCACAGACAGAAGAAGAAGAAGAAGAAGAAGAAGAAGAAGAAGAAGAATAAGAATTTCATATTTGATGATGTCTAAGACGAGAGTTCAATTAAGTCTCTATGGTAGAAAAAACAAACTGTCTTATCTATTTAGTGATTTAAATTTAGAGAAAATGGATGATGCACCGACAATATAAATTAATTTTACAATGCAACCAATGACATTTATGTATCTCACAAAGTCAGACTAAAAATTTTAAATTACTCGTATGACATGGCAGAATGATATATTCCTATTGAATGATGGTGTAAAACTTTTTTTATATTGTCAGTGCATTTTCATTAAACTCTTAAATTTATTATAAACAAAAACAAAAAATATAAACACATTCTCATACAATTCTATCCATATTTCTTCATTATTATTAACTATTCTTTATACAAAATATTTAACTCAATCAAGGCACTTTTATGTTTGTCTCATGAGTTGTTTGCGGAGTTCCATGATTGAAGGTGCAATTGTGTTTTTGTGGCTAATATTTTCATATTTGTTTTTTAAAATAACCATATTTTCCAACAAAATAAAACCCTAAATAACCAGTTTTTGAAAAAAAAAACCACCAAAGTAACCACTTTTCAAACAAACACAAATTCGTCCCCAAAAGGATGTGACATTGTCTTTGGCGCATGCACTCATATTTGGTCTAAGGAGCCATTGTCTGTGGCACATGCCTTTGTGTGTAGCCAATGGGTGTGGTGCATGCATGCAACCTTTAGGAGCATGTGTCATTATTAGTGGCTCATGTGCTATTTTGGTTTTTTTATATATAAGTCATTCCCTCCCCACCATTTTCCATACATCTTCTAATTCTCTTCAATTTTTCTTCAAAATGGCATGTTATATTATCAATAGGAATGTCAATTTGATTTATTCGGTAGTAAAGCCTCCGGTGAAGATCTGACTTTGAAACATATAGACTTTCGAACATTTCCAGAGGAGCTTGAACTGTTGGTTAGATGGAGACATTTTAGACAGTAAAAATATTATAAGAATTGAAAGACTTGTTACGATGTACAACAATAATGGAGAACATCATCGTACCTGGGAGTTAGTTAAAATTGACATTGATTATTGTATTGTGATACATAGTTCAGAGGAAATTGTCCTGATGGTTGTAATTGCATAGATGTATTTTTTAGTTGTTTTATTTGTTTGTCATGTGTTGCGGTGAAATTTGGATGTCAAGTTATTGATTAACTTGAATCTTAATTCATTTACAACCGGTCTTTGATTTATCCGAAGGAAAGGTTAAAGAAAGGAAAAACCTAAAGGGGAGAGATCTAAGGTTCGGGGGTTGGTTAAATTTAGGTAAGGTATTAGCACCATAAACTTCCGTAGTACTCTACGGGAACCTTTTGTTTATTTTTTTTATTTATTTCATTAATTATTTTGCTTTAGGGTATATACAAAGGATTGAAAATTAAAAAAGACCTAGGGGTTAATTCTAAGTTTACTCGGCAAGACATCGCATCTTGTGCCTACATATCCTTACGGGAATGGAATCAGAGTAACTGTAGTTCCCCTCAAAAGGGAGGTTAGAGACTTCTTGACTGTGGTCAAGGTCTCAAGGGGAATAAACGCATCTTAAGGACACGCTTACATGGAGTCTTAAACTCTGATCTCTATGTTATAAATTGTTAAGTGCATTAGGGTTAGGTTAGGGATTCCGCGGCGGGAAACCCTAAAATGAGTGCGGCGACTCTTTGACCTAAAGCTAGGGGTAGTTTTGTAATTTTGTCCACGGCGAGACATTTGTGAAAAGTTAGGGTTTGAAAAGGTGTAACGGTTGAAGGTGAGGACTATTGACACGGCGGTCAAACGGCTAGACCTAATTCTTTCGGAGGAGTGAAATTATTGGTAAAGACGCGATAAACATACAATGGCAGAACATAAAATGCGGAAAGATAAATGCGACAATTGTCTTGCAAAATTACACCCCATAAGCAGTTACAAATATGATAATTGAATATTTAAACTGAAAATAAAATCAATTGAACTTAGTCAGCTGCAAAAAAACCAAAACAAACAGAGACTGTTATTATACGGGGTTAGACAAAAAATTAGACGGGAATGTTAGGATTTTAAGTAGAAAATTATAATTTTAACGAAACAAGAAAAAAATTAGAAATTTGGATCTTAAAAAGGAGGATGTTAGCGAAAAATTAATAAACAATGAAAATTGATACGCAATGAAGATGGTGATAATATACAAGTGATAATGGAATATGAAATAGCAATGATGATGTCAGATTATATACAAATATAAAAATAAATACAAAAATAAATAAATAAATATTAGTGAACAGGTTCATGGATAATCAAGAATAATGTTAGGAATGAAGGATGAAAATTGGAATTGACGATAATTAGAAGTTAAGTGATGAATGTTTTGAGACGGTGAGAATTTAGGTAATTAGAAAAGAGTTAGAATGAAATTAGGTTTTTTTTTTGGGTGAAATTTAGAAAAGTTGGAGTTTTTAATGTGATTAAGAAAAAGAAAATAGATTAAAAGTTAGAATTAAAAGTTAGCAAAAAAATTAGAACTTCGAAATTTGGTTTTTAAAAAAAAGGTTAGAAAATAAAAATAAAAGTTTGAAAATAAAAGAGAAAAGGTTAGAATTTTAATAAAAAAAAGAGTTAGCATTAAAAGTTAAAAAGTGAGTTAGAACTTTGAATTTTAAAAAAAAGTTTCTTGAAAGTTTAACATAAAAGTTATGAATTTTTATATTAAAAAAAAGAAATATTAACTAAGAACAGTTAGAGTTTTAATTTAAAAAGAGTTAGAATGTTAGAATTTTAATTAAGAAAAATTGTAGAAATTTTGAAAAAAGATATAAAAAGATTAGAAATTAAAAAAAGAAGAGTTAGTTACTTTTGATGAAGACGGTAAGAGTTTTTGATGTTTGTCGATCCCCCCGTTTTGTTGCTTCTGAGGGTCCTTTTATACTTGATTTTTAAATCTTTTTCAATCTCAGTTTTGATTTGAATATTTCAATCTTTTTCAATCTCTGATTTGATTTGAATGAATTTTTATGATGATTTCAGATTTGATTCAATGATGGTGATGATGATATCTGGATCTGATTTCCTTATGATGATGATATGCTCTGATTGATTTGATTTAGCTCCATATGTGATTCATTGTGATTGGATTTGATAAAAAAAATGTTGGGATTTAAATTTAAAAATGTTAGCAAAGAAAGTTAGAGTTTCAAGTTAAATAAAATTAGAGTTTTAAGTTTAAAAAAATGAGTTAGAATTTTAAAATAAAATATTTGAATGTTGATTTAAAAAAAAGTGTTAGAATTATTTTAAAAACGGTTAGAATTTCATTTTAAAAGGAATTTAGATCTTAATTTAAAAAAAAGGGGAGTTATAATTTAATTTTAAAAGGAATTTAGAATTTTAATTTGAAAAAGAATGGTGTCAAAAAAAGATTTAGATTTAATTTTAAAAAAAATTAGAAAAAAAATATAACTTTAAAAAGAAGTTAGAGAAGAAAAAAGATTTAATTTTTTAAAAGAAGTTAGAGAAAAAAAGATTTAACTTTAAAAAAGATAGAAAAAGATTTAACTTTAAAGAGGAGTTAGAAAAAAGATTTAAAAAAAGTTAGAAAAAATATTTAATTTTAAAAAGGTAATAGAATTTGATTAAAAAAATGTGTTAGAAATTAATTTAAAAAAGGTTATAAAAAATTTACTCTCGAAGAAAAGAAGAAAAAAAAGGTTAAATTTTAATCTAAATCGTAAAAGTTAGTAAGAAGAGCTTAAAATGAAAATAAATAAACTAAATAAAAAAATTAATAAACAAACATTAATAAAGTTATAAAAAAAAGGTTAATTAAATTATTATTAGTTAAAAAAACAAGATTTAAAAAAAAGGTTAATTTATTAAATTAATAAGAATTTAAAATAAAATAAAAAAAGAAATGGTAAAATTTGGGGTATTACAGTTGCCCCTATTTAAATAACTTCACCGGGTGATTCGAGCAACGGAGACTCGAGAAATCGTGGTGGAGGGATTTAAATATAGATAACCGAAAATTTTGCCTTTAGACGCAGTGCTATGCAATGATATGGACAAAACAAAACGAACTATAATGCTAAATATAATATAAATCTGATATGATGCGTATGATGAAAATGACAAATATACGGATACAGACGAAACAACGTCACAGGGGACGACCCACCGAGGAATTGCACTAGGGAAGAAGACATGTCATATCTGGAAGAACGTCGGGTAGACACGACACAGAATTGTTGATAGGTGCCAAGTAAATTAGAAATTGTCCGCAAGGTAAGACGCGAGTAAAACACGAGCTCAGGAGAAAAACGCAAATGGGGATAAAACACCCATGATGCCAAGTAAATAAATTTTGCCCACAAGGTAAGACACGAGTAAAACACGACCTCAGGGAGAAAAAGAAAAAAAAAAGCAAATGGGGGTAAAACACCATGATGTTAGGTAAACCCAGGAATATCTGGTAAACAGGGAATAAAACACCCGGGATAAAGGTACATGGGGGATAAAACACCCAAGGATAGAAGGTAAGTGGGGAGTAAAGCACCCAAGATAGACATGTAAATGGGGAGTAAAGCACCCAGGATAGAAATGTAAATGGGGAGTAAAGCACCCAAGATAAAAATGTAAATGGGGAGTAAAGCACCCAAGATAAAAATGTAAATGGGGAGTAAAGCACCCAAGATAAAAATGTAAATGGGGAGTAAAGCACCCAAGATAGAAATGTAAACGGGGAGTAAAGCACCCAAGATAGAAATGTAAATGGGGAGTAAAGCACCCAAGTTAGAAATGTAAATGGGGAGTAAAACACCCAAGATAGAGAGGTAAATGGAGAATAAAGCACCCAAGATAGAAATGTAAATGGGGAGTAAAGCACCCAAGATAGAAATGTAAATGGGGAATAAAGCACCCAAGATATGCACATGTATAGGAATTATGCTATGAGATATGATCAAATGCAAATGCAGACGTCGACGACAAGACTCGACTCTTTCTGTGAGATGATAAAACTGGAGGACTGATTCCTCAACACGGAGATCACTGTCATTCTGTTAAACTGTATCAAGTTGATAGTCACTGTAGGAATGATGAATAACTGCTTGGGGATTATGCAAGTAAACTGCCCCAGGTCAAATGAATTGATAATTGCTTCAGCTGTCTGATTCGTGGAATCGACTGTTTTGCTGTATCCTCGGAGGGCTTGCCCCAGTCTGAGTCTTGAACAATTCTCTGGATAAACCAAATCTGAGAAGATATTGCCTTGAACA
Source organism: Lathyrus sativus (assembly GCA_963859935.3). NCBI lineage: Eukaryota > Viridiplantae > Streptophyta > Magnoliopsida > Fabales > Fabaceae > Lathyrus > Lathyrus sativus. Next base: position 670,049,768 of record OZ012738.1, read on the forward strand.
AATCTTGAACTGATTCTTTGACAGGATGTAAAAGGAACTTGCCCCTGATAAGATCACTTGACCAAGTTTCTCATTGTTTGAAAATTCCTTAGAGGAAAGCCAGTTTGCAAACAAAAATATTCATACAAACATGGTAATGCAAAGTTCATGCGACTTTTGAAATCAAAATTATTTTTGAAAGATGGAAAATACATGAGTCGTTAGTCAGAACACAACGGTTCAAGACGCTCAAAAAACAAAGGTGTACTGCCAAAATAAATGATTCGCAAAGATCTTTAGGAGTCAGGTTACGCAACCTTGCTGTAGTATACTTTCAAAATAACCTTGCTTCAATTAGGTCTTTTGAGGGTTGTAATGTGGCCTGGTTCACGGTTTATGAAACAAAAGATAAAGGCTCAAAATTTATTTGTACCCACCCAATCTACGTGATGATCTTCAGTCATATGCTCAGTTAACTCATACTATGCATTCAGGTTCCCATAAGTTAAGGATTTCATTGATCGTCGCAGTGATGATTCAGAAGTCAAAGGGACCTATGAAAAGGCAGCCACTACTCCCCTATAACATTTGATTGTTTTGACATTGAGGATTTTCAAGATAAGGATTTAAAAATCTCTTTGTATTATCCCTAAATTTTTCCTGAACTGTTTATTTTAGAGTTTACAGTCAGCGGGATGCCCCAGTTTTGCCTAAGTCTCCTTCATAGGTTTTGACTTAGCGGGCTTCTTTTGCTTTTTTTATATTATTTTTTTGTGTGAAGGAAAGTGACTGTTTGATTTTAATGATTACGGTGAACCATCATCGACCTTTTGATTAGAAAACATCTTCGACACTTGTTTGACGTGTGCGAAGGAAAATTTGTTAATGAAAGGTGTATCGTATGAACACACAACCAAGTTAACTGAGAACTACCCATCCCAAGGTTAAAATTGTGGGTTTTTTGTAACGAAAGGAACTCCAACTTCTAGGCCCGAAGGGGGTGACGAGGGATTAACTTCCTTATTTCTCCAGTGTTTGGGAATTGAAACAATGCCTTACATCGTCAACAAGGTTTAATTGAAAGCATACTGACAGCAGTTATGGGTATAACATTTTCGTCATCCTCCCTCCAATCTTAGCATATCAAAATTTTGGACAAGAAGTAAACATTTGAAAAATAAAGCATAAAGTCGCAATGCTTATTTCATTAATGAAAGTACAATCATAATTAAAAGCAAACAACTTAAACAAAATAAGGAAAGTGCAAACAACGAGAAACAGAAGGCCTAGTGACAAAACTTCATTTCTGATGTACTGGCAAGGGATTTTTCTGAACATCCGGATGACTGTCTGTAAAATCAAGTATTCCAGTTCTAACCAATTCACATACTCTAGCCTTCAATGCAAAACAATGCTCCAAGTCATGGCCTGGGGCACCCTCATGGGAAGCACAATGGAGATCAGCCCTAAATCCAGCCGGAGGATTAAGAGGAGGTGGTAAAGCCTTTGTAGTAATCAGTCCTTGCCGGACTAAGTCAGGATATAGCTCTGTGTAAGTCATGAGAATAAGATCAAAGTGACTCCTGTTCCATTTCTGGTCTGATATCTGTGTCGAGGAATCAGCTTGATGACTCAAAGGTACACTGGAAGACGAGAGGACCGGGAATGAGAAACCGGGGGACAAATGCAATGCAAGAGTATGATGTTAATGCCATGCAATGGTTCCAAGAATTTCAACAGTCGATTGCAAATATTCCCTTTTAGGAAGGCTGGAAAAATTTTTAGACTTTGAAATGTAGGGCTTCTTGAATTTGCAAGGGACTGTCGGATTCCTTGAAACTAGGAATGATATGATGCTTTATGAATGCAATGTACAAATACACATAAGCAAACAAAGGTCCTAAGTTAGAGGAACAGTGAATGGAGTTAAGGTCTACCCTTCCCAAAGAGGTATGTACTATAGGTTGATTGTACCTGCAGAACAAGGGTTCTAAATCAGTGCCCAAAGTCATCAGTCCATCTTTCGGATATTATCGACTTCCCGACTGACTCGAGGGTCAATAATATTCTCAAGAGAACCTCTTTTAAGTGTAGCATCGCGTAGCAACCATTGTAGGACTACTCCCACATAGTTCTCGCACTACGTCCTAGATAAGGCCAAGATGGTGTAAAGGTACTACGGTTCCCAGTATCACAGACTCCAATCGATAACGGTAAAAGTTTTCACGACTACACTCGATCAACCGAACCATTTTCGAAAGTGTCTCAACTGAGCGGTGATTCTCGATTTAGCTTAGTCGGGACTCACTCCCTATAAGCCTCGTCGAATATATCAGCCATCCTATCATAAGGTCGCTCAAGTCCGGGTGTAGGACTTATCTCACAACACAGTAACTCCAAGTAAGGTACCCCAATATATACATACAAGTGAGCAAAATATATAATAAAACAAATATATAAAGAAAAATAAACAAAATAGGGATAACCCTCAATAGTTAGGACTCCCCAGTGAAGTCGCCATTTTTTGTTGCGGTAAAATTTGGATGTCAAGCTATTGATTAACTTGAATCTTAATTCATTTACAACCGGTCTTTGATTTATTCGAAGGAAAGGTTAAAGAAAGGAAAAACCTAAAGGGGAGAGATCTAAGGTTCAGGGGTTGGTTAAATTTAGGGAAGGTATTAGCACCCTAAACTTCCGTAGTACTCTACGGGAACCTTTTGTTTATTTTTTTTATTTATTTCATTAATTATTTTGCTTTAGGGTATATACAAAGGATTGAAAATTAAAAAAGACCTAGGGGTTAATTCTAAGTTTACTCGGCAAGACATCGCATCTTGTGCCTACATATCCTTACGGGAATGGAATCAGAGTAACTGTAGTTCCCCTCAAAAGGGAGGTTAGAGACTTCTTGACTGTGGTCAAGGTCTCAAGGGGAATAAACGCATCTTAAGGACACGCTTACATGGAGTCTTAAACTCCGATCTCTATGTTATAAATTGTTAAGTGCATTAGGGTTAGGTTAGGGATTCCGCGGCGGGAAACCCTAAAATGAGTGCGGCGACTCTTTGACCTAAAGCTAGGGGTAGTTTTGTAATTTTGTCCACGGCGAGACATTTGTGAAAAGTTAGGGTTTGAAAAGGTGTAACGGTTGAAGGTGAGGACTATTGACACGGCGGTCAAACGGCTAGACCTAATTCTTTCGGAGGAGTGAAATTATTGGTAAAGACGCGATAAACATACAATGGCAGAACATAAAATGCGGAAAGATAAATGCGACAATTGTCTCGCAAAATTACACCCCATAAGCAGTTACAAATATGATAATTGAATATTTAAACTGAAAATAAAATCAATTGAACTTAGTCAGCTGCAAAAAAACCAAAACAAACAGAGACTGTTATTATACGGGGTTAGACAAAAAATTAGACGGGAATGTTAGGAATTTAAGTAGAAAATTATAATTTTAACGAAACAAGAAAAAAATTAGAAATTTGGATCTTAAAAAGGAGGATGTTAGCGAAAAATTAATAAACAATGAAAATTGATACGCAATGAAGATGGTGATAATATACAAGTGATAATGGAATATGAAATAGCAATGATGATGTCAGATTATATACAAATATAAAAATAAATACAAAAATAAATAAATAAATATTAGTGAACAGGTTCATGGATAATCAAGAATAATGTTAGGAATGAAGGATGAAAATTGGAATTGACGATAATTAGAAGTTAAGTGATGAATGTTTTGAGACGGTGAGAATTTAGGTAATTAGAAAAGAGTTAGAATGAAATTAGGTTTTTTTTTTGGGTGAAATTTAGAAAAGTTGGAGTTTTTAATGTGATTAAGAAAAAGAAAATAGATTAAAAGTTAGAATTAAAAGTTAGCAAAAAAATTAGAACTTCGAAATTTGGTTTTTAAAAAAAAGGTTAGAAAATAAAAATAAAAGTTTGAAAATAAAAGAGAAAATGTTAGAATTTTAATAAAAAAAAGAGTTAGCATTAAAAGTTAAAAAGTGAGTTAGAACTTTGAATTTTAAAAAAAAGTTTCTTGAAAGTTTAACATAAAAGTTATGAATTTTTATATTAAAAAAAAGAAATATTAACTAAGAACAGTTAGAGTTTTAATTTAAAAAGAGTTAGAATGTTAGAATTTTAATTAAGAAAAATTGTAGAAATTTTGAAAAAAGATATAAAAAGATTAGAAATTAAAAAAAGAAGAGTTAGTTACTTTTGATGAAGACGGTAAGAGTTTTTGATGTTTGTCGATCCCCCCGTTTTGTTGCTTCTGAGGGTCCTTTTATACTTGATTTTTAAATCTTTTTCAATCTCAGTTTTGATTTGAATATTTCAATCTTTTTCAATCTCTGATTTGATTTGAATGAATTTTTATGATGATTTCAGATTTGATTCAATGATGGTGATGATGATATCTGGATCTGATTTCCTTATGATGATGATATGCTCTGATTGATTTGATTTAGCTCCATATGTGATTCATTGTGATTGGATTTGATAAAAAAAATGTTGGGATTTAAATTTAAAAATGTTAGCAAAGAAAGTTAGAGTTTCAAGTTAAATAAAATTAGAGTTTTAAGTTTAAAAAAATGAGTTAGAATTTTAAAATAAAATATTTGAATGTTGATTTAAAAAAAAGTGTTAGAATTATTTTAAAAACGGTTAGAATTTCATTTTAAAAGGAATTTAGATCTTAATTTAAAAAAAAGGGGAGTTATAATTTAATTTTAAAAGGAATTTAGAATTTTAATTTGAAAAAGAATGGTGTCAAAAAAAGATTTAGATTTAATTTTAAAAAAAATTAGAAAAAAAATATAATTTTAAAAAGAAGTTAGAGAAGAAAAAAGATTTAATTTTTTAAAAGAAGTTAGAGAAAAAAAGATTTAACTTTAAAAAAGATAGAAAAAGATTTAACTTTAAAGAGGAGTTAGAAAAAAGATTTAAAAAAAGTTAGAAAAAAGATTTAATTTTAAAAAGGTAATAGAATTTGATTAAAAAAATGTGTTAGAAATTAATTTAAAAAAGGTTATAAAAAATTTACTCTCGAAGAAAAGAAGAAAAAAAAGGTTAAATTATAATCTAAATCGTAAGAGTTAGTAAGAAGAGCTTAAAATGAAAATAAATAAACTAAATAAAAAAATTAATAAACAAACATTAGTAAAGTTATAAAAAAAAGGTTAATTAAATTATTATTAGTTTAAAAAACAAGATTTAAAAAAAAGGTTAATTTATTAAATTAATAAGAATTTAAAATAAAATAAAAAAAGAAATGGTAAAATTTGGGGTATTACATCATGTTATTGTTTTAATTGTTGTAACCGAATATTGTAATCTTTATGTAAATAACATTGTTTTCAATATCAAATTAAGTGGTTACATAAAATGAATTAAATATTAAAAACATGATTAAAAGTGAATTATTTAATTATGTTGTAAAGTTTGCTCTAATATTGGATAGTATGTATGATTGTGTCTGGGCTGACGACATGAACTACATAATCTCACAATTTTGTTCGCCGCATCCATTTCGGTTCGAATATGCGTGCTGTTAGGGCGACATTTTTCTTTCTTCGCATATTTTTCGTTATGCCAAACTATGTCCCCTTGATATGCATCTCAGTAATCCTCATTTGCTACCACCAGAAAGCTATTGTTGCATGCATTACATAAGTTTATGACTTTGTAAATGATGAATAGTAGTTTGGAAGGGTCCTACTGAGCATGTGAACATGTCGCTATGACATGGGAGAAAGGCATACGAAAGGCTTGGAACTTTCCGCAATTGCACCAACCTTTATCTAGTTCGACCTGATAGTATCCCCTTGGCCTCCCCTCATTGCGGTCCATTGTCTCATCTACACTGGACCAACATTTACGATAGTTAAACATTGTGACCACTTGTGTGTTAGCTTTGACATCTTCCTCCTTAATAAATTTCATAGAAGTTTCACTGAACAACTGCCCTAATTGTAACATTGAACTCCACTTTGAACGTTTGATTTCAAACAGTGACCCTAACCTAAAATAGGTTTTTCTTACCAAAGAGATTATCAATAGGTTTTGGAAACCTTTGAAGATAGAGTTCATTGATTCCACGAGATTTGTGGTCATGTGGCCCCATTGTTGATCATTGTCGAATGCCTTGGTTCTCCACTAGAATATTATTGATCCACCTTATTGCATATACATTTGTCAAGCTGATCTCTTCGTGGTAGTGTTGGAATGAAGGTTCTATTATTGTATAACATACGTACACAACTTTCTTCTGAAGCGTCTTGTCTTTGGCCCCCCACTTGAAATTTTTAATGATATGTCTAATGCAGTAGACATGCATAAAAGGAGGATCTTGCCAACTGTTTTCAAGTTTTTTGTGTGCACTCTCAATAGATAGATGTAAGTATGAAATTAAGCATAAATTAGGTTATGGAGAGACGTGTAATCAGAGATTTTTAAGAAAGAAACTTCATCCACCAGCAGTCTCCCCTTCAACTAGAGCGAAAATGATCGGAAAAATGTTGTTGCTGCCATCTTGTGCCACTACCATTAGTAGTGTTCCTTTATATTCCCCGTACAACAACAAATGTCCCAAACACATTATAATGATTTATCAAAATCTTATATATCACCTTAGACCAGACAATGTATTACAACTAAACAATTCATCATCCTGTTAATTTAATTTTAATATTACTAATTTACAAATCTTCTAATCATTTATTTTTCCTCTATAGTTTATTTGGAGGCTATATCTGGGTCTTGACCATGAGATTAACCTTGAGAATGTTGCAGTTTGGACTGCAAAAACAACAATCATCAGTATCAGTACTACGGAGATGCACTAGAGTGATCGTGTCAAACTGCAGTTCGACATGCAACAATAAATCCCATACCCCTCGATGTGTTTGAGAAAATGGTATCAACTTATAGTCGATGTCCAATGGAATTATTCTGATTGGAGAAAGTTTGTTAGAGACGCATGTCGTCAATGGAAGCACTGACATCAACGAATCATAAACGAATATATCATTCATGATGATAGACCAACTCGAAATTATATGAATTAGAATAGCTCGGTTATAACGACATAGTTCATGTCTGACCCGAGGTATTCAATCGACTTATGCTAACGAGCTTCATCATCATACGCCCAACAACCAACCCCCGCCAAAAAACCAACCCATAACATTACCAAACCCGACAAAATTCTCAACCCACCCAAACCCAACAACCAACCCCACAACATCACCATACCAAATACACCCAACAATTAATCGAACATGTTTACAAACCCACATACACCCAACTCCGCAACCAGTTCATGAAACACACCTAAACATGAAATCAAGAGCATGACCCATGCCACCAATAACCATATACCACCACCACATCTTACTATAGCCCCGATGAGACATATGATTCCACCTCATCCCACCATAGCATCCAACCAATGTACACCCAAACATCACACCACCAAAGCACCCAAACATCACATTGTCAAAGCACTCAACCAACACATGCCTTTCAAACACCACAAGAACCATTGTTTTGTTTCCAAAACAATTCAATGTCCCAATTCAACCAACCAACCTGCCCATACATAACCCAACCAACATGACCTAACTACGATAACATAGGCATCAAACTCAATTACAACAATGTTGACTACTGGGGAGATATGATCGAAGATTTATTAGATAACACTAATATCCCAAGAACCTCACACCAACCACCTTTGGCTCATGTGAATACTAGGAGACCCCAAACACCTCATGGCAATTGTGAAAGACCTCAAAGGCAAGCGATTGCGGTGGGGTGTGAAACTGGTGGACGTTACGATCGAGTGGATCATTAAATTTCTCTCCAATTATTGCCTAATTCGACTGATGGAATGATATTATAATTCAATTGTTCTCTCCAAGGATACCATGCAGACGGGCAGAATCCCCGTCGAGCAGGACAACGCCTTGACAGGCACAGGCCAACACCCGTCGAGCAGGACCCTCGCTTTCGACCAGCCAGTCTACGTCTCCCCCTTCGTCAGGCAGGACTCTTGCATTCGGTCAGCCACCTTTGTCTGCCCGGGTGACTCCTCGGGCCTTCCCCCATGTTCTCCACGTGTCCATTACGCAGGGACACGTCATAACGTAACTACCCACTTCCTGGAGATTCGGTCTTCCCCATCCCGGATAGTGCAGAACAGTTATCCTAGGGCGAAAACTACGTCCTGGTCTTCACAATGCCATGTCAGCCCTAGCAGTTACTAACATTGGGCCTGGCAGCCCAGCCCAGTGTTAGGTAATCGTTGGCCCTACGCTGAGGGCTCACTATAAATACCTTCTTCAACAGAGGGTCAGGTAACTTAACTCTCTTACTCTCTCTATGTACTTGCTTCCACTCTGCTCGTCACTTACTTTGGCAACAAAGTGTGCTTCAGGTACACCCTCTCCTCTTCTACACTTTAGGTGAACAACTTCCAGATCGACGACGGGTGGCAGATCATCGATCCCCTTCTGGTCAGATACAATCAATGGCGCCGTCTGTGGGAACTAAGCTTCCCCGTTCCTCTGAGCGGAGAACCAAAACTTCATCTCAACTTCAGGATCATGACTAGCCCACACTGTGACGACGTTGTTCACAACTCTTCCATCGTCCCCGCCACCAACGGCGACAGTCACATAGGGACATCCCAACTCCATGAGACCGACGTCAGGGACGGCCAGACTGCCTTCCCCACATCCGAGGACGCGCCGCACCACGACGCTCTTCGGGCAAGAAGTCCGGCAGTGTTCCAGCCTATCCCCACTCCGGCCAGCGTGGACCCGACGATAGTCGCCCTCTTTGCAGCCATCAACCAGACGAACCAGATGTTGTTCCAGCAGAACGAGCATATAGGCGCGCTGGAATAGGACACCTCATCCTGCTCTCCTCCGCAGAGAAATCAACGCGGGAACTCTCGGAGCCCTTCCCCCCAACCACGCCAGCACCGACCACAATTGGAGAGGCCCTAACCCGTGGCCTCCAAGAAGCGAGCGAGGTTGCCGGCTCATAAGGTTAGACGCTCTCAAGAACCGAGGACGGGGAGACCCGAGGCCCTTGTCCGGCAACCAAGGGTACAGAACCAACCTCCTCCTTGGCACGGCCCCTCACTCCTTTAGTCCCCGATCCTCAGCGACGAGGACGACTACAGGACCCCACTGTCCCGAGAGATCATGGCAGCCCTCATCCCCCACGGGATGGAAAAACCGCCTGTGCTCTCAACGTACGACGGAACATCGGATCCAGACGACCACCTGGAAGACATCGAGGCCATGCTCGACTACCGAAACGTTCGGGGAACCATCAAGTGCAGGCTCTTCCCAACGACCCTAAGAAAAGGCGCTATGACGTGGTACAAAAGCCTAGAACCAAAGTCCGCTACGTCATGGAGGATCCTGAAGGACCTGTTCTCGCGATACTTCACGGCATCCAGACGCCACCCAAAGACAGAGGCGGTGCTGGGCGCGATTATCCAGGCCCCCAACGAGCCCTTCAGGAACTACATCAAGAGGTTCACGAGGGAGGCAGTCCAGGTGACAACTTCTGACGAGATGAAATGTTACCTGATGGAGCAGGGGCTACGTCGAGATTCAAAATTCTACGAGGCTGCGGCTATCCACTGGCCAGACTCGCTTCAAGACTTCCTCGACAAAGCTCGTCATTATATCCGGTTCGAGGAGACGCAGGCCGCCAACACCACCCGCGACACCCGGAACAAAGAGACTCCCCGGGGAACCCGAGACGAAGGGACCTCAGGCAAACATCGTGTAGGGGACAGACAACGAGAAGACCGCCCCCGAGAACCCCGTGAATAACGGGGTCCTGTCGGACGCTTCACCAAATACACGGCGTTGGTCGCCTCCCGCGAGCGTATACTGGCAGAGTGCGCCAACTCAGAGTTCGTCCGGGTAGGTGTCTGCTTTCCAAAACTGACACCCATCAAAGCCAACATGGACAAATATAAGTATTGTCGCTTCCACCGAAGCCACAACCACGTGACGGAAGACTGCATCCATCTAAAGGATGCAATCGAAATTCTGATCAAAGACGAGCATCTGAAGAGGTACACACGGGGTGGGGACCCACCACGACAAGAGGCCCCCGAGGCTAAGAAAATCGAGGACCTCCCGCCTCCCCACGATGACTCCGGCCTACAAGTAGCTCTCACCGTTGGCCAGCCAGAGGACTGGTTTGCCATAAGAGAATTTAGCCTCCCCGCCGAGCTTCACTTACCCGAGGATCCGGTTCGCCCCACCAGCCGGTGGAAATACTTCCCGAGGGCAATGGCCATTTCCGGAGGGACCCCGAGCAAACTCTCAGTGGGATTAGTTAAGCAGAAGTTCGACGAGCTTATGAGCAACAACTCCGGCAAGATGAGCACCCTTGACAAATTCCGAGGTCGATCCAACCCGATCACCTTCTACCTTGAGGAGCTCCCCGAACTCAAACATTCCCCTCCTGATCCGGGCACAGATGGCCAACTTCGACGTTCGGCGCATCCTGGCCGATGGGGGAAGCTCGGTGGACATCATGTACACCCATCTCTTTGCGATGCTTCAGCTTGACGAATCCAACTTATCCCCTACCTAGACTCCGATCTACAGGGATTCAACGGAACAACGAGGCCATGGAGGTACGTGGAACTCAAGGTCACATTCGGGGAAAAGGAAGCGACCAGGGAAATCAACGTCCGTTTTCTGGTCGTCAAATGCCCGTCACTTTACAACTGCATCCTGGGCAGGACAACGATGACCGAACTTACCGTGGTACCAACGACCGTCCACCTAAAGATGAAATACTACACCAGGCTGGGAGCCGTCGTCACCCTCAACGGGGATATCGAAGTTGCTCGTCGATGCTTTGACGCAGCGAGGCCTTAGTACAATCGGTCCCACGACCAAAGCAACTAAGCCACCCCCCGTGTGGGAAGTCAAACTGAAGGATCACGTTGACACCGTGGACCTCGACTACCGTCTCACCGAAGAGCCTAACCACGAGGACGAAGCCAGCGAAACCAACAGGCAGCCTTTCCACCCAACACGCTCCATTCCAGACGGGGACTTCGAGCTCGTGACCCTCGGGGCAGACGCAACGAGGATCGTAAAGATTGGGGCAGGGCTGCCCGACCTGACGAGGAATGCCTCCGTGAGAATGTCGATCTCTTCGCTTGGAGTGCTGCAGAGATGCCCGGACTCGACCCTGAGGTCGCCTGCCATCAGCTCTCTATCAACCCAGCCGCTAGGGCTATAGTACAATGTAGACATAGGCAATCCCCCGAAAAGTCGGCGGCGGATGAAAAAGCTGTAAAAGACCTCCTAGAGGCGAATTTTATTTTGGAAGCCCGGTATTCAACCTGCCTGTCCAACGTTGTACTTGTCAAGAAAATAATGGAAAATGGAGGATGTGCGTTGACTACACAGACCTCAATCGGGCATGTCCAAAGGACGCCTACCCCCTCCCCAACATTGAAAAGCTCGTCGACAACTCGGCGGGCTTCAAACTACTGTCCTTCATGGACGCGTACTCGGGGTAGAACCAGATACCCATGGTCGAGGCTGACAAACAGAGCACAACTTTCATGACCGAGTCGGGAAATTACTACTACAGCGTAATGCCTTTCGGCCTAAAAAACGATGGCGCCACCTACCAGCGGATGATGAACAAAGTCTTTCGAGGGGAGATTGGCGACATGCTCGAGGTCTACATGGACGACATGATCGTCAAATCCTGCACGGAAGTCGACCACACGACACACCTCCGGAAAGTATTCGAGACAACGAGGAAATGCAAGATGCGCTTCAATCTAGAAAAATGCACCTTCGGGGTGCGCGCGGGGAAGTTCCTCGAATTCTATCTGACCGAGCGTGGGATCGAGGCAAACTCGGACAAGTGTCGGGCCTTCTCCGAGATTGCGACACCGAGCTCGAAGAAATCGATACAGTCCCTCAACGGGATGCTCACATCACTTTCCCGCTTCGTCGCCAAATCCGCGTAGCACGCCCTCTCTTTCTTCAAATTACTGAGAAAGGAAGCCGCTTTCGAGTGGACAGAGGAATGTGAGCAAGCCCTCCTCCACCTCAAATGCATTATGTCGGAACCGCCCGTGTTGACGAGACCAGAGGTCGGGGAAACCTTGCACCTGTACCTGGCCGTGGCGAACGAAGCCGTTAGCGCAGTACTGATCCGAGAGACCCCCGAGGGACAAAAACCGATCTACTTCACGAGCAAAGCCCTCCAAGACCCTGAAGTGAGGTATGAACAGATCGAGAAAGTCGTCCTAGCCCTTGTCACCGCGGCTAGATGACTCCGACACTACTTCATAGCCCACACCATCGTAGTCAGAACCAAATAACCTATTAAACAATTGCTCAGCCGATACGACATGGCGGGGCGCATGCTGAAATAGTCGGTGGAGCTTTCCGAGTTTGACGTCATCTACGAAGGCAGAAAAGCCCTCAAGGCCCGAGTCCTGGCCGATTTCGTCGCCGAGATGACCCCCGCACCATAATCCACCCCAGGGACGCATAAATGGACCATCTTCGTCGATGGTGCCTCAAGCTCTTCGAGAAGTGGCGCAGGCATCATCCTCGAAAACAAGGAAGGCACCATCGTGGAAGTCTCCCTCACACTAGCCTTCTCGATGACGAATAACCAGGCAGAATACGAAGCCTTCCTGGCCGGCCTCCGCCTAGCAGAAGACCTCGGGGCCAAGGAGATAAAAATCTTCACGAACTCCCAGCTGGTTGCCTCGCAAGTACGAGGCGAATACCAGGCAAAGAACGACAACCTAGTCGAGTACTTAGCTCTCATAAAGGAACGAATGAAGAATTTTGACTCCACGAAAGTCAAGCACGTCCCACACGAGCATAACACGCGAGTAGACATCCTCTCAAAGTTGGCAAGCACCAAGAAGAAAGGAGGGCACAAATCAGTCATCCAAGAGGTCCTCGCGCGACCAAGCACGAGAAAGGCAAAAGCTCTGCCCGATATCAATGTCATCAGGGACGCCAATTGATGGATGACGCCCATACACACCTACCTTAGCACATGACGACTCTCCGCTGAGGCCAAAGAAGCCAACACGATCAAACAATGGTCCTACTCGTATGTTCTACTCGACAACAAGCTATATCGAAGAGGCTTCTTGATCCCTCTCCTCAAATGCATCAATAAGGTCCAAGCTTCGGTCGTCCTGGAAGAGGTTCACGAGGGCATCAATGCACAACACCTTGGTGGGCGGTCTCTAGTGAGGAAGAGCCTGGGGGCAGGATACTACTGGATGACGATGTAGGAGGACGCTAAAGAGCATGTCAAGAAGTGCGATAGGTGCCAGCGGCACGGGGACATGCACCTCGCGCCGCCTAGCGAGCTCAAATCCCTCTCCTCCTCGTGTTCATTCGCATGGTGGGGGATGAATATCCTCGGCCCTTTCACCCTAGGCTCGTATCAGAACAAGTACCTGGTAGTGGGCATCGACTACTTCACCAAGTGGATCGAGGCCAAAGCCCTCGTCAAAATCACGACGCGCAACATACTTTGGTTCTACAAAAGGAACATCCTCGCCAGGTTCGGCGTCCCGCTCGCCATAGTCACCGACATCGGAACACAGTTCACCGACAGGAACTTTCGAGACTTCGTCACCAAACTCAGGACAAAACACCACTTCACCTCGGTTGAGCATCCTCAAACGAACGGCCAAGTCGAGGCCGCAAACAGAATGATCCTCCGAGAATTAAAACAAAGACTCGGTGATGCCAAGAGAGGGTGGGTCGAGGAACTCTATAGCATGCTCTGGGCATACCGAACAACGCCCCACTCGACCACCGGGGAAACCCCATTTTGCCTCACGTACGGAACCGAGGCAGTGATCCTGGTAGAGATAAGAGAGCCATCCAGAAGGACCGAGGCTCCCTTCGAGGAGGCGAACAACAACGAGGCTCTCCAAGAGGAGCTCGACCCAGTCAAAGAGATCCGATCAGGAGCTACTCTCCACGATGTTGCCCTGAAACAAAAAATCGCTCTTCGCTATGACAGTAGAGTCCTAAAATGCGAGTTCCAGGTCGACGACCTGGTCCTACGAAGAAACCAAAAGGACTCACACGAGGGCAAACTCGCCGCGAATTGGGAAGGCCCATACCGCATCCGGTACAAGACGGAACACGAGGCCTACTACCTCGAAAACCTACACGGGGACCAGATAGCTCGACCATGGAATGCTAAAAAGTTAAAAAATACTACAGTTAAACACTGCCCGCGAAAAATTTCCTCGCGACCATGGGAGCGCGGCGTGGTACAACCGCGTCTCCCCAAGATCAACGAAAAAAGCAAGCCTCTGCCCTTTGTGTATGTGCGGGCAGGGTGCTTTGCTCGATGGCGATCCCTCGACCGAGAGTCACCACCGCAGTACCAAGTCTGGCAGAACCCCATCTCATAATGGGACGTTCACGCCGTCGGGACTGGTCCACGACCGTGGTCCACCCCCGTTACCGACCAAGTAACAACCCCGGTTAACCGGTCAAGTTCCCTACACAACCGGGCAACAATTGTCGAGCTACGCCCCCAACTTAGCAAATTTTACATTAAAAGCGTACCAAACATACAACCGAACATACCATCATGCAATGCGAATGGAATTGTAAATCATGCATAAATAAACCGAGCACACACACAAACTTAGAAAGTAAAATAAGCAAACATTCATAACACGGTGTTGCGGTGGAAATAGGATCACAAACTATTAACGAGTTTGAATCGCAATTCAATTCACAACCGCTCTTTGATTTATCCGAAGGAAAAGGTCAAAAGAGGGAAAACCTATTTTGCATCGTAAACACAATGCGGGGAAAGATCTAGGGTTCGGGGGTTGATTAAATTTAGGGAAGGTATTAGCACCCTAAACTTCTGTAGTACTCTACAGAAACCTTTTGTTCAGATGTTTACTATTTTGCTTTATTTATTTGCTTAAGATATATATACAAAGGGATTAAAAGTGAGAAAAGAGACCTAAGGGGTTAATTCTAAGTTTACTCGGCAAGACATCGCATCTTGTGCCTACGTATCCTTACGGGAATGGAATCAGAGTAATCGTAGTTCCCCTCAAAAGGGAGGTTAGAGACTTCTTAACTGTGGTCAAGGTCTCAAGGGGAATAAACATGTCTTAAGGACACGCTTACGTGGAGTGTAGGAACTCCAAATCTCTACGTTGAAATGTTAAGTTGTGTTAGGGTTAGGTTAGGTTAGGTTAGGTTAGGGATTCCGCGGCGGGAAACCCTAAAATGAGCGCGGCGGCTCTTTGACCTAATGCTAGGGGTAAAATTGTAATCTTGTCTGCGGCGAGACATTTATGGAAAATTAGGGTTTGTAAGGGTGTAGTTTTGAGGATTTGAAATTAAATGTGTGAAGTTTTACGGACTATTGGCGCGGCGGCCAAACAGTTAGACCTAACCTTCGGATGTGTGCAATGTGACAGAAATAATGGTAAACGCGTGAGATAATTGAATCATGCAAACAGAGAGATAATGTCATAATTTAAACCATGCAAGCAGAAATTTAAAGGCAGAATTTAAAGAGCGATTGTTAAGTTCGCGATGTTACATGAGAGGAGCAGATACAATATGATAATGAAATTTTAAATAAAACACACGAAAAATAAATCGACGGTAACATGCCTAAGCTGCAAAACAAACGACGTGGTTAGTAAGCCGAAACAAGACAGCAGTCAGAGAAGTTGTGAGATTTTTTTGAGACTTTTATTGTTTATTTGTGATATTTATATTCAAGCTCTTAATAGAAAAAAACTAAGTTAAATTTGCAACAGGAATAATAGTTTTAATTTTGAAAAGAGTTTTAATTTATTTAAAAAAAGTTTTACTTAATTTTCAAAAAAGAAAAAAAGTTTAATTTAATTAAAAAGTTTTATTTTATTTTATTTTTTTAAAAAAACTTTAATAAGATTTAAAAGTAATAAAATTATAATATAACAAATAAAAATAAAAAATAATAAATAAAAGGGAATTGGGCCGGTGATCAACCCGAACCCAACCCACTATGATGGATGGCCAGACATCTTTAGGGTTTTGAGACCCTCATTCCTCGAACGGCCGATTTGCTTCATCTTCTTGCATGCCTCGTTCTTGAATCATCCCCACCTATTTCATCCTCTAATCCTGCCTGAAACATACAACAAACATGATTAAAACACACGATTCAGAGTTTTCGTTCTACCTTTTAACGATCTAGCGGATACAGTGCGCGCTTGGAAGGCAATGATGTTTGCTGAGCCTCGAGGAGGGGATTGCCCGCCAAAAGGTGATGGCGGTCTCCGTTTCCTTGGTGAAGGTGTCACTTTTGATGATCTTATGTCCGTTTAAGGGCTTCTTCTTTTCGGTCCCTTTTTGGGGTTAGGGTTTCACGACCCTCCTCTTCGCCGTTTGTCGCGTTCTCACCCGCTCCGTCTAGGGTTTGCGATCTTCGTTAGGGTTTCAACTCCTTCTCGCATCAGGTTGTATTCCCCTTTTTATAGTTTCTTTTTTTATCTCTCTTTCTGGGCCTTAAACTGAGATTTGATTCTATAGTGATATTATTTGATTCGGTTTTGTTTGGGTTTTTCCAGATTGAATTCAAATATGATGCTTTCTGATACGATTAGGATCTTGTTTCTTCTTTTGGAACCTGATTGGGGTTTTGTGCTGATATGATCTTCTGATTCGATTGGATTTCATTAATTTGCTTGATTGCTCTATACTGATTCGTTTGACTTCGAACTGATTCGTTTTTGACTGACTTGTTTGATTGATTTGTTTGATTGATTCAGATTGACTCAAATTGATTCAGATTGGTTCCAATGGAGATGTTTCCTGATGCACTTGAAACTTTCCCTTGCCAGCTCGATTGTGTTGGATCATTTTCTGATTGGGTTGCCTTTACTTGATCTGTTTGATATCGGAATTAATTTATTTTGCCCTGTTTGAATTCAATTTGGACTGTACTGATGCGTTTTCGATTTGGCAAGTTTTGATGCAGTTAGCTTTTCCTCTTCTTCTTTCAGAGAATGGATGCTGATGCTTCGACTTAAGTTAGAGCGGCCGAGTGAAGGTTATTGGCGATGATGACCTTAGGGTCTGAGTCAGTTGATTTGGATGCCTTAGTGGTAATGACCTTCGGTGTGAACAACAATTACCGTATGTCCCGTAGTTCAATGTTTGGTAGGGAAGTAGTAGCGGCTCCGGCCGTGGCTCTCCCAGCCACTCGACCTCTTATGCCCGATGATGATTAGCTGAGGGCTGATGTAACTTTGAATTTCTTCGTTGTCCATTGTTTTTATGCAGTTCGAACCGATTGGCTGGCCTGGTATCTCATGCGCGATTGTGGCGTGAATCCCTGCTTTTGTATTGTGATTAATTTGTGGATTCATTTCGATGTTCAGTTTAGTGTGGTCATTCCTGTCCCGCTGCTGATGATTCTTAGCTTGCAAATGTCTGTTTTTCTATGATGTTTGTGACCCGTCTTGATGGCTTAGTTTAGATTTCCAGCAATTGGATCTCTCTGTGACATTTTAGCAGCAGTCCTGTTCTTATGTTTTTCGTGATGCTTGATATTGAAACCTCTTGATATTGCTTTGCAGATATTGATGTTGCTGAGTCAAACGCTGCCGAGGATGGTCACATGGTAAGGATGACCACTGGTCTGAACCCTCTGCGTTACTTCTGATTTGATTCTCCAATTCTCAGGTGCTGAACTGTGATTATGATGCGTATGTCCCCTTTTCACCGATGCAGTTGCCGTTGATTCTCACTTGGTGTAGGCTGGTATTTGGACTGATGCGTATATTGTTGGGCTATGATGTTCATAACTGAGCCTATGCCCTGCATTCCCAATTTTCCAATGTGACCTTCTTATTTGGTTTGGAAATGCCGCAAACTGTTATGGCGTGTTATCGGAAATACTAACTGTTGCTTTGATTCTCCTTCTGCAGACGTTAGGCTGGATGCCTTTTGTCCCTGGGCTCGAACTTTTTCGCAGCTTGGCCTTACCATGATGCCTTTGACAGCACTATTGTTTGTGGTTATTCATTGATGCTTGGAGTTCCTTTATGAGTTCGTTTTGGGGCAGCTTGGTTTTCGTTCTGAACCATCTTGCTGCGATTTGATGCAGCCTTGGCTTCATTTCACTCTTTTTGTTCTGTTTGAACTTGGTTTTTCATGAACTTGCCTATGTGGTTCAGAGTTACTGCAGTTTGATGCAATTTTGGCTTGCATTTCAGTTTGAATTTTCGCTTACTTGTGGCATCTTATGCACTGTCTTGTTTTTGACTTTCTGTCATCAATTTGTACTGATGCAATTGTGGAATTTCAGGTGTTGGAAATTTCGGGGCCAAAGCGACTCAGACCTGCCGGCATCCGGGTCTGAGTCCAAATTTGCCTATGTTGCCTTATTCTCGTATCAGTTTGGAAATCCAATCACGGCAAAACGAATCAATCCCGCTTCTTCTATTACTTCTGTCTCTCGGATGTCCCGCAACGATTAAGAACAGGTGTTACCTGATCTGACGCCTACGGCGCGGATCGGTAACGGGGGTAGGACGCAGCTTCGGTTGTGCCACTCCCGGCACTTGATGATGACATTGTTCTGAGAGTGTCGAAAAAACTTCTAACATTTTTCTGTACTGCTTGTTTTCTTTTGATGTGCAGGTTAGCTGAGGATTCATGGAGAAGTTCAAATACAACATGAAGACCTTTAGATACTCTTAGGATTTAGGATAGATGCCTTAGGATTGAGAATTTTAATGTACTTCCTTGTAACAGTACTTTGTAAAATATGAAGCAACATCCACATTCTTGTATGATAGCATTATTTATGAAATAAAATTCTCAAAGTTTTGAATTTATTTATATTTTATTCTTAGTTAAAAAATATAAACAATTGTGAATAAATCCACAAGTATTTAAATTCATTAACATAGGCATAAAACATAAATATTCCCAAGTGGTATTTGTGATCCTAATCTCATCATCCGATTAAAATGTTAACCAATTGTTTCATAACCAAACACATATGGGCACCGTAATCACAACATTTTCAGCATCAACAGCAAAACTAATCGTAATTAAACTCCACTGACCAAATGCCAAATCTCAATATGATCAGAACTGGTGAAAGATAAATGCCTCAAAACCAATACGTATCAAATGCCTCAGAATTTTAATAACAGCCCGTCTTCAAGGAATTGGTAGAATTTGCGTAAAATGACCAAAATACCTCTGGGACCAAATCTGCAAAACAAAACCCCTTCATAACTTGTTAGTGGTTAGCAAATGTACATATGAGATGCTATGCGAAATGACTGACTAAATATAAGGGTAAAATTTGGGGTATTACACACGGGCACCATCCCAAGAGTCAAAATATCCATTACAATAAACGGGTACACGCCCGGAAGTCAAAACAAAACATGGCGCGCATGCCAAAAACTATCAGGCACGCATGCCGAATGAAAGTAATAGGGGCGCGCAGGTCACCTTTCCTATTCTACGCCCTATTCTTTGTCGTGGGCGTCATGGTCCCCATCATCGTCATCAGAGCCTCCAGCCGCAACAATCCGACCACCTTTGATCCGATGAAAGGGGCCAATCCCGTCGGTCATCAGGTCGGGATTGACGATCCGGAGCTGTTCAGCAGCGTGCTTGAAGCCCACCTCGACGACCCCCAGACAATCCTCCTCGAGCTGACGAACCTTGGCCACAAACCCTCTCCGCATCAAGATCAATTGCTCTTCCTCAGACTCCTCTTCGGTTGGGGCGACTAGGTCTTCGAGTTCGACCATGCGGCCTTCGACCCTCTTCAGCTCGTCCTCCTGGTCCTTCAAGGCTTTCTCTAGCTCCCTGATGCGATCCCCCTGAAGCTTGTCCCGATACTGGTACTCCCTTTGGTCGGCAACGAGCTTGGCCCTGACCTCCTCGGACATCGCGAGCTCACCCTTAACAGCGGCTAGATCCTCCGAGGAACACCCCGCCTTGTTCAGCACAAGAGCTGTCTCTAAAACCCTCACAATCGTCGCCAGATCAGCGGACAACATCTTCTACCGAGCCTCCTTGCTCGCTGTCAAAATACTCATCTCCTCGTTCGGTGTGACCCAGAGCTCATTCCCCCCGAAAAGAAATTTGGTCTGAGGCATCAAGGGGGCAGAGCAAACCCTATCTACGGAGAAGCTTCAATAAGGTCGATCCGAGGCACCCCGTCTTCCCGCCGCCGTTTGAGGACCGGAGCTTGGACCGAGGACCCAGCCTCCTGCGAAGACGAGGTCGCCCCTAGAGAAGCAACGGTCAGATCCTTTCGAGCAGCAGGGGCCTGACCTTGAGCACGTCAGCTTCCCCTGTTCATCAGCTTCGTCACTCTCTATTCCACTGAACCCATCGAAACTGCAAAAGGGACACAAAAGCAATAGTCAGAACCAAAAATGGCTAAGTAAAATGAAGCAACTCGGATAGGCCCCAACTACCTAGGAAACGTTAGGCCTCAACCTTCGTCCGACATTTGAGCAATGCCCGAACATTGATGTACCGGGTCTCCGTCAGTACGTGCCCCTCGGCATCGCGAATGTATTCCCCGTCAGGGGACACACTTCCGAGGAGGAAAACGCCCGACAAAATCTACAAGTCGGCGGAACGCCAAGCTGTCCTCCTCGCCTAACCTACCCGGCCTGAAGATAAAGTTGTCCGTTCCCGACCCGAAGTACAGGTCTTGCCGGTCGAGAGGGAAGTTAGATTCGTAGTTTTCCTGAGGATGCTCATCAACCTCGATGATTTCCTTCCGAAAAATAGTAGCATATGCCTCCTCGGTGGCTAGCATGACTACAAACCAGCGGTCTTTGAATCCCCATACAGAATCGGTGTACGACCGGAAGAGCTTGGTCGCCTGTTTTAGAGAAACCCAGCTGTGTCGGCCGGCCACCGTCTGCCGTTGCAGATGGAAGACACAGAAAAACAAAGGGATAGTGGCCCCGAGCTCGAGATAGTCGCACATGATCTCGAACGCTCGGAGGAAGGCCATCGAATTCTGATAAAGCTGAGATGGCGCCAACATGAGGTGGTCGAAGACTCCTTGCTGAAATTCGGTGAAGGGTATCCGCATCCCCACCTCCTTGAAGGAAAATTAATACATGGATAACCGACCTTCGTCATATCGTGAACAAATACGGTCAGCCACCCGCGACAATTACGTGCAGAACTGTCGGGGGCTCCCAGCCACCCTTTCCTCGATTATAGCGAACGCATCTGAGTCGTCGTGGACGAACCTCGGCGTATAATTGAGGGGTTCTTCCCCAACCCATTCTTCCAAGGGCCTCACTTGTGGGTCTGACTCGACCTCCTCGCGATCCCTTTCATCCTCGGGCAAATACCACTCCAATCCTTCCTCGGCGTGGTCGACCATATTATACCTGAAAAAGCAGAGGAACCTAATGAATTCGACAACTAAATCAAGTCCACCTTTCCACCGCAGTTCAAGTTAAAAGGTGTGGTCCCCCCTACCGCCCACGAGGCAGGTCGGGGAAGGTTTTTCACCCGAGGAAGACCAGAAAATACGCCCCTTGGCCTCGACACACACATCCGTTCGCGCCCGGGGCCTTCATCCCACCGTCCTCAGGGCATTCAAAGTTCAACTCATTTCTCCCCAAGGAACTCATCGCAAGGGCCGGTGACAGACGTTTCCTACCTAATTTTGAAGGATCCTCTGGCGTATTCGCCGGAAAAACCCACGATGCCACCGGCAGAGCCACCAAAAACACCGCCGTAAACAACAAAAAACACCAAGAGGGACGAAGAAACTTATGAGAGAAAAACGCAGAAAGGTTGTTGCCGAGCAGAAGAACTCCAGGTGTCGAGCAGAAACGATCAAAGCGTCGGGCAGGAAACTTGAGAGGTTAAGGAGCGGCGAAAAGCAAATGAAAGAAGAAACAGGCCAGGTCTATGTTTATATACCCCTAGCACGGGAAACAAAGCGTCGTTAGACGTTCAAGTGCCTAGGCCGTAGCCGTTTCAGGAAGACACGTGGCGACCCTCCATCTTCCAGGCACCTCTTTAACTTCTCCCCTCGACCACAAGCACATCCTCGACATAAGTTCTCTTGGTCGACACGATCAAAACTTGCCAGACTGCTACTTGTCTGACAGATCAACGATCTCGACGACATTCCTTGCTCAAGTCATAGCTCGCACGACCGCGAACAATGACTTGGGGGGCTATTGTTCTGGACTGGACTGACGCTTAGCTCACAACAAGCAGGTCCAAGCCCCAATGAAGTTGGGTCTGAGGATACCACGCAGACAAACAGAATCCCTATCGAGCAGAACAACGCCTTGACGGGCACCGACCAACATCCGTCGAGCAGGACCCTCGCTTTCGACCATCCAGTCTACCTCTCCCCCTTCGTCGGGCTGGACCCTTGCATCCGGTCAGCCACCTCTGTCTGCCCGGGTGACTCCTCGGGCCTTCCCCCACGTTCTCCACGTGTCCCTCATGCAGGGACACGTCATAACGTAACTACATACTTCTTGGAGATTCGGTCTTCCCCCTCCCGAATAGTCCGAAACATTTATCTTTGGGCGAAGACCACGTCCTGGTCTTCACGACACCATGTCAGCCCTAGCAGTTACTAACATTAGGTCTGACAGCCCATCCCAGTGTTAGGTAACCGTTGCCCCTGCGTTGGGGGCTCACTATAAATACCCTCTTCACTAGAGTGTCAGGTAACTTAACTCTCTTACTCTCTCTCTCTCTCTCTCTCTCTCTCTCTCTCTCTCTCTCTCTCTCTCTCTCTCTCTCTCTCTCTTTCTCTCTCTGTACTTGCTTCTACTATGCTCGTCACTTAATTTGGCATCAGAGTGTGTTTTAGGTACACCCCCTCCTCTTCTACACTTTGGGTGAACAATTTTCAGATCGACGATGCGTGGCAGATCATCGATCCCCTTTTGGTCAGGTACGATCAAATTATAAAAAATAAAACAACACATGAACCACTAGTAATGGTGCATGCTCCTAAAAGTTGCATGCATGCGCCATATGCATCTGCGTCTTACACCAAAAAATGAGTGCATGTGTCACAGACAGTGATGCATCTTCTTTGAAGCAAAAAAAATTTGTTTAAGAGATAATTAGTTTAGTATTTTTTTTTATGAAAAAGTGGTTATTTAAGTTTTTTATTTATTTTAAAAATATGTTATTTTAAAAAAAATCAATATTTTAATATCAATATTATTGTGTTTTGATACCATCTTTAAAAACACACATAGCCTCGTATATCATCCATAATATCTAGTTTTTTTAAAAATTCTACATGATTGGCATAAAAGATAAATTTTATGGAGACATAGGATGCATTCTCATTTTCTATAACAACAAAGTAATAAAAACGGTTTTAAATTTTTTTCTTTTACAATTTTACAAAAGTAGTTTTAAATTAAAGGAAAACATTAAAAATTAATCAACATTGAAAATTTGACTGTTGTACAAATGGAGAAAAAGAATGGATAAGATTAGGGATTTTATTAATGCATTTTATCTTATGCATCACACAAAAATACTTAAATGTTTTGTAATTTCAAGATATGCATATTCAAACGCACCTAATATATACTCAAGGCATGTCATTCTGAATAGCGCCCTATTAGTTAGGTTTATTAATATCGAAGATGTATCACCGAAATATTCTCGTAGATGCATTTTCGTAACACAAACATAGCAGTAGCAGAGACAGACACCAAATACATGTGATTTTTCAAAATAAAATTAGCATTCATAAAATAAAATAAGCATTACATAAATGATTTCAACATAAAATGCAACATTAAACTTCAATATCCAAGTGGACGCTTCAACATCTTCGTAATATCTTGGATCGATCTTGAAATCGTGACTTCTAACTCGAGCGAAACTTTTGTTTCAAAACGAAAATACGTATTCCACATAGACCTTACATTTGCATCCGTCTTGAGCTCAAAGTTGATGAACTCAATCTTCCCTCCATTGTCAATCGATAATGAACGGTACTTGAGCTTCACAATTTTTCAATTGTCTCCATAAATAGGAGATTATGGACTTTGTATTTCAGGTCTGCGAGAGAGGTGTACTCAGTGAGTTTAAACTTTCGCCCGGGTGTTGCGATATACCAGATGATGTTAATTTGTGACTTTTGAGACATTTTGTGTTTGTGTGAAATAATAAAATCAGTGTCTGTAAATTTATAGAAGATGTAGACCAATATGAACCATTCAAAAATTGACATGTTGATTTTGGAGATATATCTCTGATTCCACACCCTATTATCTTGTTCCAGAGATGTATATATAGAACCTCTTCTAAACATGTTAGAAAAAGAACCTTTGAAACATAACTTTTTTTTTCACAAATGAACAAATGTTGTTATGGGAAAGATAAAAAAATGTATTAAGACACAATATGACAAATTGAATATATTACACTTCATCAATATTGAGACACAATTACATACACTTATTTTTTCGGCTAAACACAAAATTAAAACGAATAAAAACATTTTTCGTTGGTTAAATATATGGGTGATACCTCCTTTGACTTTTGTGCATTTGATTCTCTTTCAATGTTACTTAAATTCTCAAACTCTTGCATCCTTTCTATAAAAAAGCTCGACCAAGTCTCTGCTTTTGTTATTGAGTGAGTCTTCCATTATAGTATGTAAGTGGTATAGGGCATCCTAGTTTCAAGTAAACTTGAACAAAATATTTTGATTTTGAAAGTCATCCAATATACACAATACAATCATTTAAATTTTGAGGTGGGGTGGTGCGTAGTGGGAAAAAACGTTTTGAAAAACTGTATCGTGTCAGATCAACACACACTCTATCATACGCATATGTTATGGAGTGACCCATTTTAGGGAAGCACATTCATTTTGCCTCTGGTGTCAGTACACTAAGGCAAGGAACAAGAGACTCATAAACTTCATCGAAATTTTCTTTCTTTTCATATAACCATGTGTATGATTCTTTATAAGTCCTCATCTATTGGATAAGTTGATGGCGAACAAGTGTATGATTATCTTTTCTTTTATTGAGTAAAGTCGAAACAACTCGATAACCGTAATTATTGTCCTCTCAACATTGGCGATTCACTCCATGTATTTTTGCATAAAAACCGGCATCTCGTCAATGAATGAAATCTTTGGCAGAGACGACATAGGAGGTGGTTTGCTAATGCAATCTCCTTTGACAACACTTTTTTTGAGACTTTGGAGTTGGTGAGTCGGGAAAAACTTTGTCAACATGTTCAAAATATGAAGAAGACCGTGTAGTCGAATTGTCATTCGATGTAGGCTTGATTTTCTTCGAAGCATCTTTTGTTTTTACCGGTTGAGACGGTGGTTTCAAGTCGATGATTTTCGGATAAGTAATCTTCCTCAATTGTTCTTTGATGTGGAGTTTTATGTTGTCATCGACTTTCAAAAAATCTCTCTTGTATCACTTCCCATTCGATCAAAATAGAGATATTCAATTCACCGTCTTTCATGACACCACCATCATCAAACCTAAGTCTCTTCCAATGAGTGCAAAACTCATCCATTTTTATTGGGCTACCAAGTTTCACCTTTTTTGCAATAACATAAGCACATGGGAGACCATATGTTTTCACAACTGTGCATCCACACTTTGCATTATCGGAGCATACATTATCAGCTCATTTATCCTTGTGAAAAATATAATTCAAACCCACTTGAGATATGTTGCCGACCAATTGAGAATAAAGATTGTTGTCTTTAAATCTATGTTCCAAAATTGTGATGCTCCGACCAAATGATATATATATATATATATATATATATATATATATATATATATATATATATATATATATATATATATATTATATATATATATATATATATATATATATATATATATATATATATATATCATTATGCTGATTTTGAATAATTTTGTTAACGGAGTCCCAATCTTTACACAAATCTCCCTTACTATTTCCTAACCAATTCTTCAATGTGGCATGGGTAGATACAACTCGGTTAGTTGTTGTATTTCTAAGGTGTCTAACTTGATGAGTCCAAGCACAAACAATTTTCTCCTTCACTTGATCAAGAATTTGTTTTCAACATATTTCAACAAATCATGATACTTGTCTTACACTTTCATGAAATGCATAACAAAATCGACATATAATTCTCTAATGGAAAAATTTACTATACGATTTCATGCATCCATTATTTTGTCCACAACCACACTCTCTTTCACCATTTTTCCATCTTCGGACTCTATATGTTTCATCCCTACCGAGAGTTTAACCCGACTTTTCACATTCTTTTTTATGTGATGCCTACAAAGTAATGTATAAGAAGTAGGAAATATCTTTGCAACCGAATTCATCAAGGCGGTTAGTGACAATCACTTTAGGCATCTCACCTTGGTCCTTTAACATTGTCTGACACACCTCTAAGGTCTAAGTAACATTCTCCTCTTTCTCGCTTTCTAGACATGCAAACCCGACATAATATGTCTTCTCAATTGAGGTAACACCAACCATCTATAGTAATGGAAGTCTATACTTGTTGGTCTTATACGTTGAATCAAGTATGAGCACAGTAAGAAATATGTTAAACAACTTTATAGAATCATGATGAGTCCAAAATATATCTTTAACGATAACTTCATCCTCGCATGTTTGATACCTAGACACATAACTGTTATCACCCAACAGTTTCAAGAGTTGTTGCATTTCAGTTCTATCCCCCATAAGCGCCTTGTTAGTTGAGTACCGAATATTATAAACATAACTGTTATCAATGTTGTAAGTATCTTTTTTGGGTGAACCAAATTCAATGTCAAGCCAGCAACACATTCCTTCTCTTCCGGCATGAGCTGACACACAATTGGATGATTGCCTAACTTCACTTAAATCATGGTTATAAAAACCAAATATGAAATTATATGTCCAGTTTTTGTTTGTTAACATGCAACCACACACCTTAAAAAGACACCCACATTTTCTCGAACCAGTGTCATCTCTTTTAAAATTCTGGAGAAGAGGTCTATATTTCCCGCTTCTTTCGCATGCCATTGTCACAAAAGTGCATCTTCTATCCAAACCATTATCAGACATTTTGATAACCACACCAAATCCAAGTTTAGAGCCCTCCATACGAATCCATTGAAGCATTTGATCACGAGATTCAAACTCTTGCTTGTTTTTAAATTGGTTGCCAATATCTACCGCCTTCACAACTACACCTTTGGCGTTTGGAGAAATAACTTGTTTGGGGAAAACATTGGAGTACAACATATCCAATGAAAACAATTACCACATAACAATAAATAAGCGCTATTGCTGAAAACAAAATTGGAAAATGAACACATATTGGTTATAGAAATGCATTTTTGAAAAAGTTTATACTCGTTTCGGAGATACATTTTTGGACAAAACACTCGTTTTTCAGACAAAAAACTGAATTAATGTGAGCAATTGAGCTTGAAATAAATGATATTTACCTAAAAGTCTAACTTATTTTCCTCTCTTTGATGCGGCGAACCACAAGATTAGAGATTTGGAGTGAAAATGTGGATTGAGAATGAAATGGTTTTTGGTAAAGGTTTGTAAAGAAATACAACAATGACTGAGTGATCATGCATATGTTTATTTTATTAGATTATTCTGTAGATTCATCTTCGAAATCATCTGACATTCAAAGGTGACATCAAATTTCAAAATCCCGTCTAAACTTCCGAAAATGCATCTCCGAAATTACCACTAAGCTAATTAATTATGAATATATTTTTTGAAATATTTTAGAGATGTATCTCTAGTATTAATAAAATCCAACTAATAAGGCGTCACTCATAATAGACTACATTGAACACGTTCGAAGATACATCTCTAAAAATTAGAGGACATTTTAGAATTTTCGCGAAACATATAAGATGCATTAAAAACATCTTCTAACATTATGTATGAAAGCATGTATGTAGTTTTATTTTATACAAATAAATTTAAATCATTAGATAAATTTAATTTGTAATTGAACCCTCACCTTATAAGAAGTCATCTTCATATTTAACAAAATAATAATAATAATAATAATAATAATTTTATATTTAACAAAATAATATTTTAAATTATTTTGACAATTAATAACGATATGAGATATCACATATCTGTAACTAATATACATTTAAATAATCAATTAAACGTTTATTTTATTCATGAATATACTTATAAAGTATCAAATTCGTAGCCGTGATAAATTCTAGATGTGGATATTATATGTACAGTTTTTTTTCTTCATTCCTAATTGCAATAATCAAATGAATGACATATTAAAAATATTTATTACCATTAATTTTCTTATATTATTATATCTGTTTATAAAAAAAAAAACTTACTACTCTAATGGAAGTGACCTATAGTGGAAGTGATGCAGATTTACATTTTGAATAAAAAAGTAATAAAAAGAAAAAAAAATGTTGAGCGTTGGAGTATGCTCATTGATTTACCCGCTATCTACCCAACTTGAAATTCGAAATTCAAAACTCTCGAGCAAAAAAACGAACAATAGTGAAACCCTCTTTCTCCATTTCTTCTTCTTCATTTCTTTCTCTTCCATTTTCCTTTCCAGCTTCGAACAACAATGGAAGAAGGTAACACTGATCTTCCCTGTCCATCACCCTCACCCTTCCGATCTTCTTCCCTCCTCAAAGACATTTCCAACTTCAAAACCCCCAAAGGCTCCTCTTTCTCTCTCAACGCCCAATCTCCATCAACACAGTACTTCACCGCTTCCAAATCCAAACAAACCACACTCCTCCGTCGCCCTAAGAAATCTTCAGCAGCTGCTTCCGAGAAACTCAAAGCATTCCAACTCGAACAGTCTCACTCTTCTCGAAACGCACAGATTAAAAAAGAACAATCGCTCAAATCCCTAGCGAAATCCCTAACCGTTTGGCTCAATTTCCTTCTCGAATCCCCTGCTTCGTGCGGTTGCGATCTTTCTATTGCCGGTGTTCAGATTGCAGATGCTTCTCCAGCGACCAAGGGGAAACGGGATAATGTATCGAGAAATTCAGTTGGAGTTGATTCTTCGTGGCGAACTCCCAAACGCCAGAGGAAGACTGCGACATGTTCGTCGCGAGTTGGTAAGGAAATTGTGTCTGATGTGGATTCACAGAGTTCTTCATTTTCACGATTAAAGGATTCTCTGAAGGATGTATGTAGTTTCGATGATTTCAAGCAGCGAATGAGTGTTTATTTGAGTCTCGGAACTTGTGAAGATATCTTCCATGTCATGAATCATGTTACCAAGGTTTGTTTTCTCTCTTCCACGTGCTTTTGATTGAAATTTGAATGGTCATGCTTCAATATGAAACTCATTTTAGCTTTGATTGAAATTACAATTATCATGGTTCAATATGAAACTCATTTAACTTCAATTGAAATTTGAATTATCATGGTTCAATATGAAACTCATTTTAAGATGTAATCAATGAATTGCTGTATGTTCATTTTGGTTGTTTGTTTATTAGACAATTGATGAAGGAAGGCTAAACATGAAGGCACATTGCCCAATAGTAACTGATTTTGGGTTGAAGGATAAGGCCGTAAAAGTCCTTATGTGTTATAATCCATGTTGGCTGAGAATCGGAGTGTATATAATTTTTGGTGGGGACTCTTTAGTGTCAAATGGGGATGGTAATTCTGATCAAGATGCCGTGTTTCTGAAAATGGTCATTGACAAATTGTTTTTTACACATGAGGGTTTAGCCAAAGCATATGCATATAACAAGATGGTTGAAGGAGTTTATAGGTCTGGTTACTATGAGAATTTAGGGAATGTGATTTTGAAGAGAATATTATTGCTTGTGCTAATCCTTGATAAAGCTAAATGTCAATGTTGCCTCCCTATTGAGTATGGTATTGATGGACTGGATGGTGGTTCACCTTTACTATTCAAAGCAGAGTTTTGGATTAAATCAAGTAGTCAAGTGATTCAGGGTAATTATGTATATGATTCAGTGCTGTTTTCTGTTAGTATTTTGTGACAAGTGTTTCTACATTGTAAGTTAACTATTCTCTCTTTTCCATTGGAAATTAGAATTTCTCTCATCTGATGTAATGCGCGGAGAAGGCAATCTTCTAACACATTTGATTATTTTAGGTTACAAAGTGTCTCACCAACAGGTTGGTTTATCTTGGCGTTGTGCTCATTTACTCGTGAGGTTGTCTATTAGATATGTTTTATGATAATTTAATCCGGCTGGTTTATGATTTTGTAGGGGCCTCTTGTTGAGTATGATTTCCGGGTCAGAGATTTATTCATAGATCTCCAAGACGGGCTAAAACTGTGTAGAGCTATTCATCTGCTGCAAAACAATTCTTCTATACTCAAAGTATTATTTTCAACCTCAATTTTAATATATTTCTGGATTGTCCATTTATTTTAGAATTCTGATTCACCGTCATTGTGTGGACAGAAAATTGTAGTTCCTTCTGACACCCGTAAGAAAAATTTGGTAAACTGTGGTGTTGCCCTACAATATCTTAGACTAGCTGGGGTCTCATTACTTGATGAAGACGACACAATGATTGCAACAGATGATATTATTTATGGGGATAAAGAACTTACAATTTCTTTGCTCTGGAACATGTTTGTCCGTTTGCAGGTTTGAGCTCTATTTTACCTAAAGTTTTTTAGTTTCACCTTTGGATTTTAATTACTAACTGACTCCTGTGTCATTGGAATTCCAGCTGCCTTTGCTGGTTGATAAAACAAGTTTAGTCGGGGAAATTTCTAAAATTCGTGGACTTGACACGGTATTTTCCATGTTGTGTTTTGATTTAGTTATTACTATAAAAGGAATATATGCACTTCTTGTTTTCCTTCTTTTTCCTTAAGCTCGTATCTTGCTTATACTTGAGTTTTGATTTTCTTCACTACCTTACAGGATCTCGCAAGCGATGCAAATTCTAGTTCTCTAGATTTGCTTTTGAAATGGATTCAGGTAAAATAAGTATATCCTTATATCTACCCAGTAGACGATTTCCTTCAGAAATAGACACTGCTGTGAATTGTTCATAATATATATTCGATTTATAAAATGCTTGCTTTCTAATCTTTCTAGTACCCAAACACAGTTCACTCCAGTGCTGACATCTTATAGTATGTTATGAAAATTAGTAAAGGGTGATTATAGAATGCAGAGGAATTTTCCTAGATGTTTTTCTTGTTTTACAAGAGGTTCATCAGTAATATTGTTTATGCCAGATTTTTTTTTTGCATGATGTTTCTTTTAGTTTTATTGTTTGGTTGCACATGTTGTTTTATTCTAAACTGTTACTGACTTCCTGTTGTTCAACCATACCAATGTGTTACCATTTGTTTCATCTATAGTTACAAAAAATATTTCCTTATCTTTTCTGCAATTAATGTTTGTCACTTATTTTTGGCAGGCTGTTTGTGACAATTATAACTGTACAGTTGACAATTTTCATTCCCTTGTTGATGGCAAAGCAATCTGGTGCTTACTTGATTATTACTTCCAGAAGGAACTTCACAATGTCTGTTCATTGAAGGTCTTCATTTTCTTTAGATTCCTTCTGAGTGCTAATAATAATTTATCGTTTGTATGATTTATTTCTCAATTCTTTTATAGGAAGTTTATGAAAAAAGTGGCAAGACATCAATTATGTCCATTAATGAATATTCGGATGCACTCTACAATTTCATATTATCCCAGAAATTGACCACTTTGCTGGGGAATTTTCCTGAGGTAAATACCCTAATTTGTGCATATGATGGAATTCTTCTCAAGACGTGATTTACAACCCATATATTGGTAGAGTACCGATAGAAACACATTACTATTGATGGAGTATCTAACTGATGTACTTTAAAAGTAAATACTAGTCTTGTTTGGAACCAATTATTAAGTTAGAAAATTCCTCTGTTGTCGAGCAATAACGATTGAATATTTTAATATCTATCACACTCATGCAGACACTTATGGGGATTGAACCTTGACAAAATCCCAAGCCAAAGTGTCAAAAAATTGATCTTTGGGCTGATTAAGGAAGAGTGGTTGATTTCCTGGTGTTGTTTTAGGTTAAGGGAGGTTACCAACTTAATTAAGTGTGCAAGATGGGTTTATTTGTGTAAATGTTTTGAAGAGTTCATGAAAATTAGTTGTGATATGTGTGTAAGTTATTTTTTTTTTCGGTTTATTTTCATAAGGTTCCAATTGCGGAGTTTCCCTTATTCTTTCTTTGACTGTAGAAATTGTTTATGCATAAACAATTATCAAAATGTGCGCTATATTGAATTGTTTATCCAACACTTCCTCTCAATGCATATTCGTGTTCAAAAGCATTTTCTTCTTGAGAACTTATGTCAAAAGAGGTTATTCAATAACCTTTCATTTATAATATTAGAACTAGATGTCACGAAATTTGGCTTGATGCCTTTCTCATTGCCTTTCATACTATATATAATAGTGTCGGTAATTACAACTCATAATAACTAATTATAGCTGATAATAACTAATTACAATTCATAATGACTAATTTCCTATTCTATGAATGTAAATTATTCACAATAACTGCAAAGATTATTTCCTAATTAACATCCCCCCTCAAATTGATGCGGCTGGTCAAGGAGCATCAATTTGCTAACAAGAAACTGATGTCTTGGGCGTGGAACAACCTTGGTAAGAATATCTGCAACCTGCAACTGCGTACTGACGTGAGGAAGTGATATTATTCGATCATCGTAGGCGTCACGTATTGAATGACAATCAACTTCGATATGTTTGGTGCGTTCATGAAAAACAGGATTTGCAACAATTTGGATGGCACTTGTATTGTCAGCATAAAGTGAAGTTGACTCTGTTTGGGGAAATCCAAGTTCAGCCAAAAGACCACGAAGCCAAAGTATTTATGAACACGCAGCAGACATGGCACGATACTCTGATTCAGTAGAAGATTTAGAAACTCTTGCTTGCTTCTTACTTTTCCAAGAGATCAATGAAGAACCAAGAAACATACACCAACCAGTAACAGATCGACGAGTATCAGGACACCCTGCCCAATCAGCATCACTATAAGCGCTCAACTGAAGAGAAGTTCCAACGGAAAAGAATAATCCGCGGTGAGAGGTTCCTTTTAAGTAGCGAATTATACGACGAACTGCAGCCAAGTGAAGACGGTGAGGAGAATGCATGAATTGACTTACTTGTTGAACAGAAAAAGATATGTCAGGGCGAGTAATAGTCAAGTAGTTGAGGCTACCCTCAAATTGTCGATACAATAAGGGATCAGGCAACAGATCCCCATCATCACGATGATATTTAACATTAACCTCAAGAGGAGTATCTACTGGATTAGCCGATTCAAGACCGGCCATAGAAATCAAATCTGTAGCATACTTGTGTTGATGGAGAAAGATGCCCTTGGATGTAGAATGAACCTCAAGACCAAGAAAATAATGTAGATTACCCAGATCTTTCATATGAAATGAGGCCTGTAGCTGTTGCTTAAGTCACTGAATGGAAGCATGATCCGAACCAGTAATAACCATATCATCAACATACAAAAGAAGCAGAACAATACCCGCAGATGTGCTATGAATAAATAAAGATGAATCATACTAACTCTGAGTAAAGGAGAATCCAAGTATAGTGGCGCGGAATTTCTCGTACCATGCTCGAGGTGTCTGTTTCAAACCATATAAGGAGCGTTTGAGCTTACACACGCCTTTAGATGAAGAGAATAAGCCTTGAGGTGGAGTCATATAAATATCTTCTGTCAGGTCACCATGAAGAAAAGCATTCTTCACATCCATTTGATGAAGAGTCCACCCATTAGAAGCAGCTATAGACATGATTGTGCGGACAATTGTCATTTTGGCAACCGGTGCAAATGTCTCATCATAATCAATTCCATATTCCTGCTTGTTTCCTAACGCAACCAAACGAGCCTTGTAACGGTTGAGGGACCCATCAGAATTCAGTTTCACAGAATACACCCATTTGCAACCTATAGGTTTTACATTTGGAGGACAAGTGACGATATCCCATGTGAAATTCTCTTGAAGAGCTTGGAGCTCTTCAGTCATTGCTTTTATCCATCGCACATCTTTAACAGCCTGTGAGTAACAAGTAGCAATAGATATGCTAGAGTGTGGCAGTCAGAGAAGTATGTGAGGAATCATACCTGTCTGGTGAATATCTATCTGGTGCGCGGGATATTCGACCAGAACGTCGTGGTTCAACCGGTACAGGATCAGGTGGCAGTTCAGCATCGGGAAGGGGTGTGGGAACCTGTTGTCTGTGTTTTCTGACATATACATGACCTGGTTTATAACGTTCTATAGCTTGAGGCATAATAGAAAACTTAGGAAGAGTAACAATATCATTAATGGCAGGAGAACCACAGGGAAACATAAACTGATTATCAAAAAATGTCACATTTCTAGAAATGCGAAAACGATGGTTAGAGACATCATAACACACAAATCCCTTATGAGAGTTACTATATCCCATAAATGCACATTGAACGGATTGTGCTCCAAGCTTATGCCTTTCAAAAGGAGGTAAGTGAACAAAACACACACACCCAAAAGTATGTAAAGCACTATAATCAGGATGAATTTTAAATAGACGGAAGAAAGGAGAATCAAGATCAATAACTGTAGAAGGAATACGATTGATCAAGAAGACAGCCGTGGAAAGAGCCTCCACCCAAAATCGGGATGGTACAGAAGCTTGGAGAAGTAAGGTGCGTGTTACATCAAGCAAATGACGATTCTTACGTTCTGCCGTGCCATTTTGTTGAGGGGTATTGGGACAAGACCGTTGAGACAAGATGCCTTTTTGTTGAAGGTATTCCTGAAACTCATGAGACATGTATTCACCACCAGAGTCAGATCGAAAAATTTTAACACTTGCTTGAAATTGAGTTTCAACATATGTCAAATATTTCTTAAACATAGAAAACACTTCGGATTTAGAACGGAGAAAGTATATCCAAGTAAAACGACTATAATCATCAATAAATGTGACAAAATATTTATAGTGAGCATGAGAAACCACAGGAGACATTCCCCATACATCACTATGAATCATCTCAAAACAAGTGGAAGCACGATTAGCACCAGACGGAGAAGGAAGTGTCTTACTTTTAGCCAATTTGCAAACAGAACATGAAACAGAGGCATCAGGAATAACATTTTTATTTCCCAACAAGCCACTTTTACATAAATGAGACAAAACAGAAGAGTTTGGATGACCTAATTTTCTATGCCAATCCTCATAGGAATTCAAAACATTATGACAAGCAAGAGACAAATGATTAGAAATAAACTGTATTGGAAACAATCTTCCCACTTTAGGCCCCTTCGCGATCACTTTCCCCGACACCTGCTCCTGCACAAGACAACCTGATCGAGAAAAATTAACATTACAGTTATTGTCCACCAATTGACCAACAAACAATAAATTAGAAGCAAGTCCAGGTGAGACAAGCACATTCTGAAAATCCGAGTTTATGTCCCCAACGTTAGTGATAGACAAGGTATTACCATTAGCAATCTGAATTTTCTGATTACCATGATAAGAATGTAAATTGTGCAAGTTTTCAGATGAACCTGTCATGTGATTGGATGCACCAGAATCAATAAACCATGGACGAGAAACATGAGAAGACTTACCCTTAATACCCAAGGCTGAAAGGGCAGAAAGTACCATGTGTTGACTCATTTCAGGTTGTAGAGCATTGGCATCTGATGCACCAGTGGTGGAAGAGCCAATTGTATGGCCTGTAGTGGCATGAAATGCCTTCACCGAATGATGTGCTGGTCGTGGAGGACGCGTGGGACAGTCAGAAATGATATGACCTTGTTGTTTGCAATAATTACAAAACTTCTTACTGCAGCTACGAGCAATATGTCCAAACTGTTTGCAAGAAAAACATTGGACATGTTGCATATCACGACCTTTATTTCTACTTTGAGCAGCATATGCAATTGCCACAGGCTCAGAACTGACAGTATCATGAGACATGGTTCCTTGAGTAAGGAGACGTTGTTCCTCCCTGAGAAGTTCACCAACACATGTATCCAAAGAAGGAACAGAATTCCTATTTAGCAAAGCACCTCTGACAACCTCAAATTCTAGACGAAGCTTCATGAGGAATTGATCTCGCCTACTTGTGTTGTAGACCTCTTGAACAGCCGCAAGAGAGGTCTTGGGAACATTAGCATGTATAATAGCAGAGTGTTCTGCCCAAAGATTTAAAAAACCAGAATAGTATTCTTGAATAGACAAATCACCTTGTTTGTAGTTGGCGATGTCTAACTCCAACTGAAAACGTTTTGCCGAATTGTCC
Organism: Lathyrus sativus; assembly: GCA_963859935.3. Classification (NCBI taxonomy): domain Eukaryota; kingdom Viridiplantae; phylum Streptophyta; class Magnoliopsida; order Fabales; family Fabaceae; genus Lathyrus; species Lathyrus sativus. The sequence goes on from OZ012738.1 coordinate 670,086,217, forward strand.
GGGTTGTAAATGCGCTTCAGATAATTCCACATTTCTTGAGCAGTTGAAAAAGAACGCAAATTATTTATCATCTGAGGATCAATACTGTTTAGAATCCAAGTGATAATTTGAGCATCTTTAGTTTCCCACGCATCTAAAGCAGTTTTCTCCGTTGGTGCCTTAGAAACATCATCTAAGTGACTCCATAATCCCTTTCCTTTAACATACATCTTGAACTGAAATTGCCATGCCGAATAATTCTTGTCGGTAAAACGAACACAAAAATTATCTCTTTCTTTTTCGGAAGCCATCTAAATTATTAAACCACCAGATACAATCTCACTAATATTATTTTATTATTATAATAATAATAACTATAATATAATAACAGTAACTGTAATCACAGTTACTAGAGCAGCAACAAGAAACAATACCGACGAACCAACGAACAACAGCACGATCAAATCCACAATTTGGAAGGAGCGGCAAAACAGAAGATTATGACGATCCAGAATCACGAAGCAACAACAGCCAAGAACAAAAAAAAATTGATTGCAATATCAGCGCAACAACGAGAATCTCCAAGACGAAATCACGAACCGACAACCAAAGATTTAGAATCTCAGACAGCTGCAAGGTTTCGATTTCAAACGAAAGAATTTCGAAACGAACAAGATTACGAGAGCGAACCAGTGGGGTATCGCTGATCAGCCAATATAATAATATTTTCCAGGTTTGATCGAACCTACTGATACCATGTCACGAAATTTGGCTTGATGCCTTTCTCATTGCCTTTCATACTATATATAATAGTGTCGGTAATTACAACTCATAATAACTAATTATAGCTGATAATAACTAATTACAATTCATAATGACTAATTTCCTATTCTATGAATGTAAATTATTCACAATAACTGCAAAGATTATTTCCTAATTAACACTAGAATAGAAATTATCCTGTGCAAACTTGATACTTTAATTTCTTGGTTTGATGCTCTTCAATATTTTCCAGTTTGCCACCTAAATTAGATTTCTAAAAATGATGTTTGGCACCTCCATAGAAAAGCTTTTGCATGTCTCCAATCCAACTACCTATCGATGCCCCAATGGTCTAACCCCAATGCCAATTCATTCACCTCCATTAGTATTTCGATTCAACAATTAATGGGAGCTTGGTAGAGGACGTAATGACAGTTGTTTCAATGCTTAATGCACCTTTTGTAAATGCTTTGGTCATTTTGAGGGATAGTGTCACACCTAGGTCAATTAACAATCTAGGAAACAGTTCTCAAGTGGAACCAACTGACTCATCTAATGACTGATGTATACAATTAGACCAGGCGCATATTAAACACACTCATTTTGTGAATACACAAACCCATTATTAACCATAGGATTATGTGAGAGGATTATTGAAATAAGCTTGTAAGTCCCACCTATTTTTGTAAGATGTACTAAACACCTTCCTAAATGCTCAGGTCACTGGGCATGTCCAAATAAGCTATAGACCATGTCTGGTTTTGATCTCACCACTTCTGCCCAGGCAGATTCAACTTCTGTCATGTCTGGTTATAAATGTCTTATAAACACCTCCTAAATATACTATACTTATTTAGTATTTGTGCATTGCATTAATACTTACATGAGAATAACATATTGCATATATTCAACATCGAACCCTTTTCAAGATTGGAATATAATTCATATATTAGTGAAATAAATTCTGCAGGCACTCAAAATTGCATCAAAATGTATAATCATTATTGTTGTATATAATATAATCTAAAATAAACAAGAATTGAACACATGCTTTATGTCACTTGATATAACCTAGAACCTAGTGTACACGCCAAATTAAATCCCCTTGCACTTGAAAGTTCACAATTAACATAGAATGCATGTTAAAAAAGAATGCAATACAAGTTCAAAAATTTGAAGTTATGACACTATGGATCATCAGTTATTTGTAGATGAATGAATTTGGGTATATTATTCAATAGGTACTTCAGATTAGTGATCTACTTCAGTATAATGGCGCTTGCAGTGATAGAAGTGTGGTGATATTGGTTGTTTTCCTTGCAAGCCAATTATTTGTCAAGAAAAAAGTGGTAAGCAGAACAAAAGTTACTTTAATGTTGCTGTCATATTCTGGAAATTATGTTAAATTCCCACTTGCTTTATTCCAGGATCACTTAAATTTTCATAAGCTATTGGGTTATGACTCCCAAAACACAAATCGTAGGAATTTGAGGACTGTACAATCTCATTCTAGTTCTGAATCAGCACAAAAGCCTTATGCTTCAGATGTGCGTGACGATGAAGGTTTGTTGTTGACTATTTAGTGGTGTAGACTTTAATTATTTATTATGCATGTCATTTGTTTGTATTTCTTGTGTGCGCTAGGCAATATTCTCTTAATGACTTTGTTTTTGTCTTAATGAAAAACATCTTGGATTAATTATAAGAATGATATGATCTTATACAAGAAACAAATATTTGATTTTGTTAATTCATTTTGATATATATTTTTTTAAATTTTAACCTAAAATTTGTTATTTATTAAGATAGATGCGGCAAGAAAATTCAAGGCCATCCAGGCTTGGTGGCAAGATATGGCTGATCAAAACTATATTATGCAGCCAGCTGTCTCTATTTTGCAGACATCTAGGGCCACTGAAAGCATCACTGCTGTTAGAAGAGGTAAAAAGTATTGTGGCTTTCTTGCTCTTTTTTGCCAGTATGTCACCATACATCCATTGTAACTTTAAGCTATACTTTTTTTGTGGATGCTTTCTGTTTTCGTGTTGACAACTGAAGATTTGGTTTCAGAAGATGCTGCAAGAACAATACAAGCACACATCAGAGGACTGGTTGCACGGCGCAAGTTTCTCAAGATGGTAGATGCTGTTACCCTTTGGCAGACTGTTTTCCGAGCTAGGAAGAAAGTAAGGCAGGAGCCGGTTTGCATGATATTCACTGCTGGTCCAATCTGTGATTTCTCATGTGGTATTAGTTTACTATTTTACCTCATGAATATATTGGAATTATGTTTTATTACTTATTGGCCCATTTTTATTTCACACAGAAACATTGAAGCATTCCGAAGTATATGCGAGGTATGCCATGCTTTTCTATCATAGGCATTCTTTTTTGAGGTTGAAAAGGTCAGCACAGCTTATCCAGCAAGCAGTGAGGAGTTGGCTCTATTGGAGGTCTGAACAAGTATGTAGTCCTGACCTCATGATTTCAGACACAGTGACTGCTGCCACTACTGTTCAGAAATTTGTTCGTGGTTGGATGGCGCGATCCAGATATATTTGTGAACTAGATCAAAAAGAAAAAGATCTAAAGTTTTCTGAACAGAAACTTATCTCTGATCTTAAAACAAAGACAGCTGTTACCATTCAGCTTGCTTGGAAAAACTACATAAGCTGCAAGTCTACAAGGAAGGAGCACTTGTTTGCAACTAAAATTCAATGTAATTTCCGTAGGTGGTTAATGAGAAAACAGTTTTTAAATCAGATTCGTGCTGTCATAAAAATTCAATCATATTTTCGAATGCGGAGATGTGTGAATGCTATTCAGAACTTCAAAGTCTTGTTTAAGGCTGCTATTGTCATTCAATCTTCTTTTCGTGGATGGATTGCTCGGAAGCATGCTTGTGCTCGTAGGAGTCAGATTGTTGAGATTCAAGTAAGACATTTGCTAGTGTTCTTTTCTTCATGGTCTTGTTTCTTTGCATATACTCTATTACTTTCTCGTTAAACACAAAAATTCATGAGTTATTGTGTTTATTTTTTAGACTAATACTGTCGCCACCTATGTTAAGTATACATATGTAATGCATATATGTTTGTTCCATGAAATTACTAATTCAATTGTTATTCTAGTCTGGTTTTCTTAAATTTAGAGAAATGCCTTGCAACTTTCTGAGATTTTACTTCTTAAATATAATGTAATTTGCAACTTGAATTTCCAGAGGCATTGTCGCGGTTGGCTTGTGAAACGAGATTTTGTGTTTCAAAGTGATGCTATAATAAAAATCCAGAGTGTCATTAGAAGTTTGAACTGCCAGAAGACACTCAAATGTCAGAAAGATGCTGCATTGGAGATCCAGCGCTCCATCAGGGGGCATTTAACTCGAAATCGGCTATTAGGTGATTGTTTGATAGTTTAGTTTCTGCAAAGCTAATTTTTCTCTAGTTGCGGTTTCGTATTATTGTGCTAAGATTATTATCTCATGTTTGTCGTATAGGTAGTGCTTCCAAGTCACGTGGAGCTGTTACTGGTAGTTGCATTTCAAGACCTGTTGGCGTACGCAGTTTTCAACTTGAAGCATTCATGTTTGCAGTAGTGAAATTGCAAAGGTGGTGGAAGGGTCTCTTGTTGCTTAAATTGTTGAGTAGATCAGCCGTCACAATCCAGTCTTGTACACGTGGCTGGATAGCTAGGCGAAAGGCCACAGTTGAGAAACACCGTACTAATGTCATGGAAGTATGATATTCTATTTTATCATTTTATACATTACTTTTTAGTCACACAAAAATTTTATATACTATTCTGCTGCTCATTTGTTTGTCTGTTTATTAGCTCAGTAATTTGACTGAGCAATTATACTTCTATATTTTTTTAAAGATGTGGAGTAACTATAAATGTGGAAAACTTGAGTAAATAGTATTACTAAGCTTCACAATTTTTTTTCACAATTTTAACTTAAGTAGATAGGACCTCTCTGTATGATATTTGTTTCTTCCTATTTATTACCAAAGTCTCTTAATTGCCAGGAATATGCCGCATTGGAGCTCCAGCGATATATTAGGGGACATTTAACTCGAAGTTTGATATTAGGTATTATAGAAATATGCTTTTTCTATATTATATATTTTATTCTGTAACATAGTACATGAGTATTTATAGAATATAAATTACACTAAGAAATAGGGGTAATTATTCTCCCTATAAATGCTAATCCTAAATAAGGTAAGAATATAATAATACAATTAATTTCTATTTAATCACAATTTGAATCCAGCCATAATGAGCTGTATGACAGAATCTGTTTTGATTTTGTGCTAATATTCAACACTCCCCCTCAAGCTGGCATGAATATATCGTTCATAGCAAGCTTGCACACCATGTTATCAAACAGTCTCTTTGGAAGACTCTTTGTGAGAACATCTGCTACTTGACTTTTGGTAGGTATGTAGGACATACAAATCTCACCGCTGTCAATTTTTTCTTTGATGAAATGCTTGTCCACTTCAACATGCTTCGTCCTGTCATGTAGGACAGGATTATGGGCAATAGAAATAGCAGCCTTATTATCGCAGTAAACTTTAATTGGAGTTGGGCCAAAGAACTTCAATTCTTCCATGAACTTTTTGATCCATAATACTTCACAAAAACCATGGGCCACAGATCGGAATTCAGCTTCTGCACTGCTCCTGGCTACAACATTTTGTTTTTTGCTCCTCCATGTAACTAGATTTCCACCTACAAAAGTACAATATCCTGAGGTAGACCTTCTATCATTTATATTACCTGCCCAATCAACATCTGTATAGGCTTCAACCTGTATATGTCCTCTATTTCTGAATATCAGCCCCTTTCCCGGAGTACCTTTCAAATATCTTAATATTCTGAAAATAGCTTCAAAGTGGGCTGCACCTGGTGCATGCATAAATTGGCTTATTACACTCACTGCAAAGGCTATATCTGGCCTTGTATGTGACAAATAAATTAGTCTTCCAGCCAATCGTTGATAACGTTCTTTATCTACTATTTCATCTTCAGCAACTGACTTTAGTTTCACATTGGGATCCATTGGTGTTTCTACTGCTTTAGACCCTGTCATCCCTGTTTCTGCAAGTAAATCGAGTATGTACTTGCGCTGGTTGAGAAAAATACCTTCTTTAGATCTTGCGAACTCCATCCCAAGAAAGTATTTTAACTTTCCAAGATCCTTGATATCGAACTCAGCCTCAAGTCTTCTCTTCAGATCACTAATTGCTTTGACGTCATCTCCTGTAATAATAATGTCATCAACATACACTATTAAGATAGCAATCTTACCTTCAGATGAGTGTTTAAAGAACATAGTGTGATCTGCTTGACTTTGGGTGAAACCGTGTCTCTTAACAACACTTCCAAATCTCTCAAACCAGGCCCTTGGCGATTGTTTCAATCCATATAGGGATTTTCTCAATCTGCATACTTTGTTTCTTCCAAGATTTTTTTCAAATCCAGGAGGTAAACTCATATATACTTCTTCATGTAATTCACCATTCAAGAAGGCATTTTTAACATCATATTGATATAGTGTCCAGTTGAAATTTACTGCAAGAGAAAGAAGAATTCTGATAGAATTGATCTTAGCAACTGGGGCAAAAGTCTCTTGGTAATCAATACCATGAGTTTGAGTAAATCCTTTTGCTACTAATCTCGCTTTGTATCTTTCCACACTTCCATCAGCCTTGCATTTCACTGTAAAGACCCACTTACACCCTACTGCCTTTTTATCTTGTGGTAGATCAGTGATACTCCAAGTGTTATTTTTGTTTAGAGCATCCATCTCTTCTTTCACTGCTAATTTCCAATTCGGATCACTTAATGCTTCCTGAATAGTTCTGGGCACAAACAAATTAGAAATCCTAGACACATATGCCTTATGGGTGTGTGATAGTTTGTCATATGACAAGTAATTAGACATAGGATGTTTAGTGCACATACGAGAACCTTTCCTCTCAGCAATTGGGACATCGAGGTCAGGAATATTTTTTCTCACAGAAATTGGAAGATTAATATCAGGAAAAGACAAATCAGATAAATCATTGGATGAGTAAGAAGGATTACCAGATGAAGAACTAGAAGACAGATTATCTGTAGGACCTTCACTTGGTAAATCAGATTGGATTTCTACTGGAGAGACAATAGGGTTTGCACCACCTTTGTGGAATTTTTTTCGAACATACACTTTAAGTTCAGGATTATCATCCTTAATCAGTGTTTCTCCCCCTGTTTCAGATTCTATTATCTTAGCATTTGGGTGATTTGTAGTCACAATATCATCTAGAGCAGGCAAAGTTTCCCAAAAATTATCTTCTTTATTATTACATTGACTCTCCCCCTGAAGAGAATTTTTAAAAAAAGGTTGATTTTCAACAAAGTGAACATCCATGCTTTCAAAAAATTTCTTTGTAACTGGGTTAAAACATTTGTATCCCTTTTTATTGGAAGCATAGCCAAGAAAAACACATTTTTCGGCTTTAGGATCCAATTTAGAACGAAAAACATTGGGGATGTAAACATAACAAAGACAACCAAAAATTTTAAGGGGAAGATCCGTAATAATACGAGATGTAGGAAAATTGTTTTGTAACACTTGTACAGGACTTTCATATTGTAACACCCGAGATGGCATTCGATTGATGAGGTAACAAGCAGTTAATAAAGCATTTCCCCAAAGATACTTAGGTACATTCATAGAAAACATAATAGCTCTAGTGACTTCGAGGAGATGTCTATTTTTTCTTTCAGCAATACCATTTTGCTGCGGAGTATCGCGACAAGTGGATTGATGAATTATCCCCTTAGTTACAAGGAATGTACTTAAATATTTGTTGAAATATTCAGTGCCATTGTCAGACCTTAGAATGCCAATCTTAGTTTGAAATTGATTGTTAATCATGTTAAAAAAATCTTGAAATCTTTGTTCAACTTCTGATTTTTTCTCCATGAGATAAACCCAACACAGCCGTGTATGATCATCAATAAATGTTACAAACCATTTTTTTCCAGACATAGTTTTAATTTTTGAAGGACCCCAAACATCACTGTGAATTAAATAAAAAGGTTTAGAAGCAGAATAGGCTTTTGATTTAAAAGACACACGATGATCTTTAGCTAAGTGACAAGCTTCACAATGAAATTGTGAGGAATTTATTTCTTTGGAAAAAATAGGAAACAAATGCTTAAGATATGAAAAACTAGGGTGACCTAATCTCTTATGCCATAACATAATTTGATCTGAAACAGGAGATGCGTTTGTACTGTTTGAACCGAAAAACGCTTTATTGCCAAACTGAATTCCATCAAGGTAGTACAATCCATTCATCTCTCTAGCAGTTCCAATCGTCTTCCCCGAGTTCTGGTCCTGAAAAACACAAGTAGAGGGACGAAAAAGAACAGAACAATTAGTGTCCTTAGACAATTTATGAACAGATAGAAGATTACAAGCGAATTTAGCAACATGTAAAACAGATTGCAAAGTGATTTGCTCTGAAATTTTTATGCTGCCTTTGCCTGCAATACTTGAATAACTACCATCAGCTATCCTAACTTTTTCAAAACCTGAACTAGGAAAATAGGTACTGAATAGATGAGAGCAATTAGTCATGTGTTCAGATGCCCGTGAATCTATTATCCAAGGGTTAGAGTGGTTGTGAGCAGATAGTGCCCAAGAATCCTTACCTGTTTGTGCCACAGTTCCAGTAGGGATATTAAGAGATGAATTGGACTTTAGAAACTTAAGAAGGTTATCCATTTGCTCCTTCGTACATGGAGACGAATCAGCCTCATTGGCCATAGGCATAGGACGATCACCAAACTTACCAGCTTTGCCATGATTTGGTCGCCCATGTAGTTTGTAGCAAGTTTCCCGAGTGTGGCGATTGCGCCCACAGTAATCGCAAAATAAATGAGTCTTGTCTCCACCTCGTTGATTATGAAGTGGTTTACGATTGACATGGGGAATTGCCAAGGCAGATCCTTCAACTGGTGGAGGGACAGCTGCTGTATTTTTGCCAAGCATCACTTGCCGACGACTCTCTTCGCGACGTACTTCTGAAAAGACTTCACCAATTGGAGGGATAGGATTTCTGCCTAGAATTCGGCCACGAACCTCATCAAAATCAACATTTAGACCCGCAAGGAACTTGAAAACACGACTAACATCCACCATCTTCTTGTAATGTTTGCTATCGGCAGGTGATTTCCACTCATACTCATTGAAAAGGTCCAAATCTTGCCAAATACGTTTGAGACAATTGAAGTATTTGGTGACTGAATCTTCACCTTGCCGAATTTCTCCCAATTTGAGAGTTAATTCGTAGATTTGGGATTGATTTTCCAAATCAGAGTACATTTGGGAGACACCTTCCCAAAGTTCTTTTGCAGTATCATAACAGAGATAATTTGCACCTATCTCTTCATCCATGGAGTTGACTAACTATGTCATGACCATGGAGTTTTCAGCATCCCATGTATCATAATCTGCACCTGCCTTGTCTGGTTGTTTTTTGTCGCCAGTAATGTAGCCAATCTTTCCTCTCCCCCTGAGATACATACGAACGGATTGCGACCATCGAAGATAATTAGCACCGTTCAGCCGAATTGTTGTGATCTGAACAGGGTGGTTTTCATGGTACGTTCGGACTAATTTAGGTTCGGGTGAGGAATGTTTGGGTGAAAGTGAGGACTCGGTATCAGACATTGTGGGATGTAAAAAAGATAAACAGAGCGGAAGCAAAAACAAAAAAAAAACCTAAAGGATTCTTGTTGCTACTGATACCATATAGAAATATGCTTTTTCTATATTATATATTTTATTCTGTAACATAGTACATGAGTATTTATAGAATATAAATTACACTAAGAAATAGGGGTAATTATTCTCCCTATAAATGCTAATCCTAAATAAGGTAAGAATATAATAATACAATTAATTTCTATTTAATCACAATTTGAATCCAGCCATAATGAGCTGTATGACAGAATCTGTTTTGATTTTGTGCTAATATTCAACAGGTATTATGTTTCCATCTTTTCATCATTTTATATTTTATCTCATTGTGGTTGTAATTGAGTGATTTAGTTGTGTTTTTCATATTTACTTAGTATATTGTATACTTTCATTGTCTTATTGGGATGTAGGCAGTGCTTCTAAGCTGCGTACAGTTGCTGCTGGATGCATTTCAAAACCAACAGGCTATTCTAGTTTTCAGTTGAAACTTTTCTTGTTTCAAGTAGTGAAATTGCAACGATGGTGGAAGCATCTCTTCTCAGATAAATTGAGGACTAAGTCTGCAATCATTATACAGTCTCAAATTCGTGGGTGGGTAGCCAGGCGAAGGGCCAATGTTTATCGACATCATATTATTGTCATACAGGTATTGTAATTCACTACCACCATTTGTTATTATAAGTCGTTTTGCATCTTTGTTACACAAATTGAGGACAAGGTCTGAAATCATTATACAGTCTCAAATTCGTGGATGGGTAGCCAGACGAAGGGCCAACTTTTGTAGGCATCATATTATTGTCATACAGGTATTGTATTTTACTACCTCCGTTTTTTGTTAGATGCCATTTTGCCACTTTCATAGATATTAAACAACTGTAGTTATTGTTGTATGAATAAGAGAAATTAAGAAGAATTTTACAAAATTAGTCTTCATTAATGGTATGAGAAAGATAAATTAAAATAATAGAAAGAAGAGAGTATAATAGAAAAAGTAGCATTAATAATCATTGATATTGTAAAACGTCATATAATTTGGTACAAAACTTTTTTCTAAAATGGCATATAAACAAAAACAGATGGAGTTATAGTTATCAACTCATCATCATATACCCCAATGTAGTTCTCATGTATCTGTTTGACTGCCAGTTTTTGAACCAGCTCTATTGATTACTTCATACTTTTGTGGAAAATTTTGGCTGTAGATGACAACTGATAAAACTTCTTTGAAATATAATTTTTCATTTCTCCCTTAGATAAGTGAAGGAAGTAGCGATGGTGTGAGTATTGTCATGTGAGTTGTGACTTATTGTCATAGGTTCCTGTCTAATACAAAGGTTGCATATAGCAGCATAGCTCCACAATGAGCTTGTCCTTTCCTAAATTCTTTCACTGGTTTTATTGCATCAAGTTGCCTATGAAAATTGTGTTATGGGGTTTACTAACTAGTACAAAATCTTACCCGTTTTTTTGCTCCATTTATCTTTAGTTTATCCTAAAGTGTTTTACAAGTAACAAATGCATATTTTTTATGATGCCACTGGTTTTTATTTTAACTTGAGACTGAATTTTAGTCTCTTTGCTAATTTGCCTTCCGTTTTTAATAATAATTTTTTGTAGTCCCACTGGAAAGGTTACACTGCTCGTAAGCAGTCAACAAAACAGCTAATGGATTTGCGCTTGAGATTGCAAGAGTCTTCCAAAAATGTGGATGATAGTAAACGTCTCATAAACAGACTCTTGGCGGCGCTTTCAAAGCTACTTAATATGAAGAGTCTCAGTGACATCCTTCATACTTGTTCAACATTGAGTGAGGCCTAAATCTAATTAAATTTTTAAGTAGATGACTTCTGAGGCATTCAACTTTGTTTCTTTAGATTTGTGCTCTAATTCTATTTCTAATTAGTGAAGCATATAAAACTGATTGAATTTTGCAGATTTGGCGACAGAGCATTCTAAGAGATGCTGTGAAGAACTTGTGACTGCTGGGGCCATTGAGACCTTGCTGCGCCTTATTGGATCAATGAGCAGGAGTATCCCTGATCAAGAGGTTTCAAAACATGTATTATCAACTCTTGGAAATCTTGCTCGCTATCCTCATCTACTAGAAGTGTTGATATATACACAGGGTTCTATACAAACAATTGTCTTGGAGTTAACAAGGTTTCAATACTTATTAGTAGTTAGTTAGCAGTTGAAAGTTGATATAGAATTCTTACCTTTTTCTTATAAGCTGTAACTTTTAAAATCTGTATCAGGAATAAGGAGGAGGGCTTCTTCATTGCTTCTGGGCTTTTGAAGAAAATATGCTCAACTCAGACTGGCGCTAACGCCATACTTAATTCCTCTGCCTTACTAAAGAGACTGCACAGTCTTGTTGAAGAGTTTACTAGGAAGGTCACTTACCAAAAAAGGTTGCACACTAGCCTACCTCGTTGGAAAATGTGTGTTCTAATTAAGATAAAATTTGATTGATGCGATGAATCTAACATTGTTTTCCAAAATGCAGAAATGTTCGGGGTCCTACTCCAAGTCCAGTTGTTACTGTAAAAGAAAACACAGATAGAAGATTGAAGGAAGCTACGGAGATTCTAAAGCTTCTAAAACACCGTTGAAGTTTTTTCTGTCGAGTAAAGCTACTTGCAAATCTTGGCATGCATCCTTTCCTCATCTCGTGGATTTTGGAGGGAATTTTCTTTACACCGGATTTAAATCTAGCATGTACAATGCCTATTTTCTGTACCAACAGTTCACCCTAATCCAAGTTCTTAGGTGATTAAACGTTTGTATAACTGCTTGCACATTATATGTTCAATTTATTACGAAGATATACTATTCTTGATTTTTGATACATACCTCTAGTTCTTATGCATATTAGGTTAATTATGCTTATTAAGATTTATTAAATTTAAAAGAAAGTGATGATACATACCTCTAGTTCTTATGCATATTAGGTTAACTATGCTTATTAGAATTTATTATTTTGACTTAAATGCATTTTTAGTCCCTCTATTTACAAAATTTTAACGTTTTAGTCCCCTTTTGATTTTTTCAGCCTTTTAATCCCTCAAGTTGTTACTTTTTGGGATTTTTTTTAGTCCCACTCCTGTTTTGATTATGTGGCGCTCAAAATGGTGATTGGGCATGCTCGGCAAGATGCTAAGTCATTTAAATAGTTGCCATGTCATTTATAAATTTTAATAAAACATTAATATTTTAAAAAATAAACAATCTACATAATGAAGAACCCTAATTTTATGTGTTTATCCCTTTATTCATCTCTAGATTCTGCTACTACTCCTTATCCTCCACGTATTATACTTCATCTTCTCCACATCTTCTACATCGTCTTACCCATGTTTGATTTTTCCCAAGCAAGCAGTCGCACAAAATCCCATTCGAACTTCAAAACGAACCATGACGAATGTTTGTGCGGCCTAGAAGCGCCACTGATGACATCATGGACTGATTCAAACCCAGGACGACACTTTTATGGTTGTGGGATGTATAAGGTATTATTTGTCTATGATTTATCACTTCTTCTTTCTCCAATCATGAAAACGTTTTACGTTTTTTTCCTCATGTGTTGCCTGCAACTTGTGGGACAAAAGAGGTGTGGCCATTTTGTTTGGTATGACAAAGAGATGACCCTAAGAGCAAAAGAAATGATTACGTCTTTGAAGAAAAAATTATGCTTAGAGCAGAATAAGGTTAATGAATGCAGGGTCAAAGAGGATGAGTTGAAGATGAAGATCAAATTCCTTAATATGCAACTGAAGTTTACATATGTTATGAGCTTTGTAATGTTATTAGGTTTAGTTGTATCAAGTGTAATGAAGTAGGTTGTGCATAAAAAATGATGTTGTATGTTTATGGTTTAGTTGTAACAAGTGTAATGAATTTGACAGTATGAATGTAACCCATGAATTGATGAATGAGAATGATGATTTTTTGTTTAATATGTTTATAGTTTATATGAATGTAATCCATGAATTGATGAATCATAACGAAAATGATTTTTGGTTTATTTTATGGTTTATATGGTATGATGGTTATATGGTGTTTATAGCAGATGTTGCTTATAACAACTTATTATAGCATATTATTATATGGTATAATGATTATATGTTGTTTATAGCAGATGTTGCTTATAGCAGAGATTATTATAGCAGATTATTTCATAGAGATATCATTAAAGTCATTACATAGACAATAACTTGTTTCAAAAAAGTCATTACATAGACAATAACTTGAAATTACATAGATAATAACTTGAAATTGAGCATTACTTAATAGAGATATCATTAAAGTCATTACATAGACAATAACTTGTTCTAATACTTGAAATTACAAACCACAATAACTTGTCATTACATGGATAATAACTTGTTCCAATACTGTATAATTAAGTGATTACAAAATGACACAAACCACAAAATGTCATGAAACCTAACTATTACAAACTGACATTAAGTACATAGAACCTAATCTGAACTAATCTTGAGAAGGTTAAGGTGCTTGTGATGAGTTTCTAATTTCTGTTACAACTGCCTTTGTCTTCTTTCCACCTTTTGTTTCAAGTTTCTGTCTCTTTCCATCCTTTGATGTATGACCCTTCTTCTTGTTACCACCTTTGGGAATGACTCTCTCAACAACCCTTTTTCCTTTGCAACTCCTTTTGTTGTGTCCCATGGCACCACATTTATGACAGCTCGCAGTTGTAAGCTTCTTAGGAAGTACATGTGGATTTATTGGTTCATCATTCACTTTGTTCCTCAACTTCTTGGGTCGACCAATGGCCCTTCTGAGCACTGGTGGTTTGATTGGTACCTGACCCTCCAACAAAGGCCATAGTTGGGGCCCATTTGTAGGGTAGATTATATGTGAATAACTATTATTGAAAAAAGACTTCATGCACAACCAATAATAAACATATTTAGTCATACTAAGCAAACATAATAAACATATTTATATGGTGAATGCACAAACCTATAATACTCAGAGACATAATCTTCAAGTTTTTTCTCGTTTTTCCATATACATGATATGGCATGACTACATGGAATACCAGTCAAATCCCATTTTCTGCAAGCACATGTCTGCTTTTTCAGATCTACAGAGTATGTCTCTATGCCATTGGTGACACAAAAGATAGACAAATCATCATCACCATGCCATGTGGGTGTCCAACCTTCTGCATGTTTTCTGTTCTTTTCAAGAAGCAATTGAATTCTAGGGCAAATATCACCAGTGTAGGTATTCATAAGCTCTTTTTGACTAGTAATCCTCTTTGTCAAGTAATGTTTAATACCCTCCAACAAAGTGATTATGGGTTTATCCCTACACTCTAGAATTGCCTTATTGAATGCCTCACACATATTATTAACTTGTAGATCACACTTAGGGTATGTTTTGAAATGTGACCTAGTCCATAAGTGAGCAGGGATGTCCAACAAATCCTTTCAAGCTGCTTTTTTCAAAGATTTTAATCGTTGCATTGCCCTCTCCCATACTGTAATGGTTGTAGCTCTTGTAGCACTCCACATTGCCTCTTTCAATTCAAGTCCTTGATGTTTCTTTTTCCAATTGCCATAGAGATGCTTCACACATAGTATTTGCTCCACATGTTCACTTACACTTTGAACAACTGGTACCAAACCCTACAATATTATGACATTATAATATTATGAAATGAATATGTAAGGGATACCTTTTGCTCATCTGAAATGAAGGCATAAGCCCTGTGCTTGATTTCACATAAGTCTTAAAGTAGAAGGTATATGAACCACTCCCAAGATGCTCTTGTCTCTGCTTCCATAATAGCATATGCAATAGGAAAAATCTGATTGTTTCAATCCCTGCCTATGGCTGCCATCAATTGCCCACCAAAGTTACCCTTCAAAAAATAAGCATCTAACCCTATAAGTGGCCTACATTATTTGGAAAATCCATACTTGCAGGCCTCCAAACAAATATATATCCTTTCAAACAATGTCATTCCTTAGAGTCAGAACACTGCACCAGAACTGTACTATTGAGGTTTGATTTAAGCAGCTCTTCAGCATAACTTCTCAAATGTGAAAATTGATCAATTCCAGCTCCTTGAATCATATCCATTGCCCTTCTTTTGGCTATATATGTTTGATCATGGGACAATTTCACTCCTCATCTGTCAAATGACTCAGCAATCAAACCCACAGGTTTCATATTAGGGTTATGTCTTAAAATATTTGTAAATTTCTTAGCTAGCCAACCTGTTTTTGCTTGCCTATTCTTAGGTGTTCTACAACAACTATGTTCATCTATAAGACTAACAACTTGCCAAAACTGATTACCAACCCTTTTACTAAGTCTCATGTAGAAATTACAACCTTCCATACACTTAACTACTATCCTATTAGCATCATTTTTCTTAATGAAGATATTTTTCTTCATATCCATTGCATACTCCTTTACAGCCTCTCTCACTAAATCTTTGTTGTTAAAAACCATACCTAGTTGAAATTTTAATCCTTCGCCACTTCTATAAGCTGAGAATTTCTCATTTTCTTCATCATCCCCACTATCAGGAGGTGTATGTAGCTAATCAGACTCATCGTCACTATCTTGACACACTTTTTCTTAGCAGCTTGACACACATCTTCACAACCTTGTAGCACTATGGTCTAATCCACATTGATTGAATTAATGGCATCCCCACTTGTAACATAGTCATCCTCACCTTCACTTGATGAATCATTGTCACCTTCACTTGCAACATATTCATTGTCACCTTAACTTAATGAATCATTGACATTTCCCTCCACATTCTCATATTCCTTTCCATTCACATTATCATCTTCCTTTCCTATTCCAGCCTCCACATTCTCATCTTCCTTTCCATTCACATTCTCATGTTCATTTCCCTCCACATACTCATCTTTCTTAGAGTCAGCATCTTTATCTCCCTTCATATTCTCATCTTCCTTAGCCTCTACATTCTCATGTTCCTTTCTCTCCACATTCTCATGGTTCTTTCCCTCAAAATTCTCATCTTCCTTTCCCTCCATGTTCTCATCTTCATTTCCCTCAACATTCTCATATTCCTTTCCATTCACATATTCATTTCCCTTTCCATCCACATCTTCCTCTCCTAGCTCAACCTCGTTATAATATCTGGAGTACAAACTAAGTGCTTTATATACACATCTATAACATCATAATCCTTAACATCAGAAACAAATTTCAACACATCTTGATCAGAATTTAGAGGTCTAAGGCCACGCGAAAAACTATACTTGGGGTTCCAATACCATAAACACTTAATATTGGTATATCCCTCATTGTGAATCAACTCTCTCAATCGCATATACGACACATAATCCATATCCCATTCCCAATTCATTTCAGAAATTACCCCGTTAACATACCACTTCACAGGTTCAGACACTAACTTTCCTCTAAGATGAAATCATATCCTAATTCCTTGCTTTTGACTTGGTATGTAATAGAAACAAGGTTTCATAATAAACATCAATATTGGGGACCACATTCATAATAAACCCTAATTTAGTCTAAACAACATTATTTGGTTCAACATTCAGAATAAACAACATTTTTTCGGACCCACATTCAGAATAAAGAAAACAAAGAAGGGACCACATTATGAATAAAGAAACGAAGATGAGACCATAAACCCTAATTCCAATAAAAAAAAATTCACTTACCTCATGCAGTATTTCACTTCTTCCTTGCTTTTCGTTCTTTCTTGCTCTTTACATTCCATGGTGTCTTCACAATTCGTTCGCAGATTGTTGATGAGGTTATGGATCGTTCGCATATTGTTGATGAGGTTATGGAAGCAACGGAAGAAATTAGGGGAATTATGAAGAAATTAGGGCTTCTTCATACATAAACACGGTTCAAATTCTTTTGCAATTTTTTCACAATGAAAATACATATTTTATGCCATGTCATTAAATTGGCAACTATTTAAATAACTTGGCATCTGACTGAGCATGCCCAATCACCATTTGAGCGCCACATAATCAAAATAGGAAGGGGACTAAAAAAATCTCAAAAAGTGACAACTTGAGGGACTAAAAGGCTGAAAAAATTAAAAGGGGGATTAAAACGTTAAAAATTTGTAAATAGGGGGACTAAAAGTGCATTTAAGCCTATTATTTTTAATAAGTTAGTACTTTTAAATTTAAATTTCAATATTTTAGGATAAGTTTTAGGTTGGAAGAGAACTTACCTATTCAATAAGATTATTATCATTTAAATATAAATCATACTACATTCGTTCCTTTTTAATAGAGACAACTTACTTTTTATATTTATCGAATAATCAATGTATCTAGTCTAAAAACTGACCAAATACATTGATTATTCAATGAACCTAAAAAGTGAATTCTCTCTTATAAAAAAGGAACTGAGGTAGTAGTAATTATAGGAAAAGTTAGTTACTAACCTAATTTATTTAGGACTTTTCTTTTATTGTAAATTTATTTAAAGGTATTTAGATTGACAATAAAAAACATCAATAATTATTATAAAAAATATTTGTGAATTTAAGAAGAGACGTTGTTAAGGACGAGTTTGTTTCTACCTTTACCATAGGTTGAAGCAAAGTTTCTACCGCGTTTAGGATTGTGTCAACACGATCCAAGACAATGGGCCATAACAATTTGGTACCTAGAACCAACATGAGTGACGCGAATTTAGCATCAAACATGAAAAATTTCATCGAACAGATGACGACCAGGCAGATTGCTCTAGAATAGCAGATGATGGTCAGGCAGACAACTTTAGTAGAACAAATTACTAACCTCTAGATCTTAATTCAAGGAGCGAATCATGATTCAACCAAAGACAACTTAAAAGATGGAAGAATTGGCAGTGACATGATAATGACCATAGGTACAAAGACAACTCACAAATAGGAGGCAACTGATTCCCCGCTATTCTAAAATGGAATTTCCAACCTATGATGGGATAAGGAACCCATTAGGGTGGCTAAGGCGTTGTGATGTGTTTTTTCTAAACCAAATAAATTGCTGAAGAATAGTAGGTGGGATTAGCAACGTTTCACTTGATAGGAGAAGCGCAACTATGGTTCGAATCAAATGGAAGAAGGAAAACCCGTAATGGTGTGGGAACGCTTCAAAGAATGTTGTCATATACGGTTCGGACCACCTATGAGCAATAATCCATTAGGAGAACTCTCGGATCTCAAGCAAACTGGATTTGTGCAGGAGTATCAATGTCAATTTCAGTCCTTGCTTGCTAGAAACCATGATCTTAAGCCTAAGCAACAAAGGGACTTATTTAGTGTTGAGATGATTGATGAATTAAGGATAGATGTTGAGCTTCAACAACCACAAAATCTCAGAGTTTCTATGAATACGGCTTGAGCATTTGAACGTAAATTGAAGTGTTCACGAGTAACGCTTATGACACGAAATAATAGTAGTAAAAGTGTCAACAATTGTTATATTATTTCAAACAGAAAGACAAACATACCCCAAGTGGTTGATGGCAAGGCCTTACCTAGCCCAGGCAGTTCTTGGCAAGAGGATAAATAAAGGAATTAGAAAATTGTTAATCTAATGGGAATGATATACTTCAGAAGATAAAATATGGGAAACTTTTGATCAGTTTTGCGAGACTTATCCTAAATTTGTGCTTGAGGACAAGCTCAATTCCCAGAGGGGAAGTGATGATATATACATATTAGGTTAATTATGCTTATTAGGATTTATTATTTTTAATAAGTTAGTACTTTTAAATTTAAATTTTCAATATTTTAAGATGATTTTTAATATTTTAAGAAAAGTTAGTTACTAACCTAATTTATTTAGGACTTTTCTTTTATTGTACGTCTATTTAAAGGTATTTAGATTGGAAATAAAAACCATCAATAATTATTATAAAAAATATTTTGTGAATTTAAGAAGAGATTGGACGAGTTTGTTTCTACCTTTATCATAGGTTAAAGCAAAACTTCTACATGTTTAGGATTATGTCAACACGATCTAAGACAAGGGACCATGACAATTTTCTAACAGCATCTCTGAGAATAAAGGCATGAAGGCAACAACTTTGATAGAATGATGTTAGGAATAAACAAAGAATGTTTGCATAAACATTGAGGCCAATTTTCGTATAGACGTATTAGTTGATATATTAGTATTAATGATTTTCCTTTTATCGTGGTTTGAACTATGATTGTTAGACTCATTCAACTCATTTATACTGTAATTTTGTTTCTTCGATAAATTAATTCAGCATTTTTTAATGGTTTGATTTAATATGAGAAAAATGGTTTAAAAATCAGATTAACAGTGCTACTGCTCTCTAATGTTACATGATGTAATGATATTGCACTACATGTATAATTAACGTGGTGCATAAATCAATCGAATTCAACTATGTTAATGATTTGGTTGAGTTTTTAGAAATGACTTTTATAAAATCTCGTCAACTGTTTTAACTTTTAAATTAGTTTCTAGTAAAATGTTATCTTGAAAATATGTTATATTCTTATGGTTCTATATAATACATGATATGTCTTTATATATAAGTCGATGATCTATCTTTTAAAACTTGAGAATAGAAT
Organism: Lathyrus sativus; assembly: GCA_963859935.3. NCBI lineage: Eukaryota > Viridiplantae > Streptophyta > Magnoliopsida > Fabales > Fabaceae > Lathyrus > Lathyrus sativus. The sequence continues at coordinate 670,106,316 of OZ012738.1, forward strand.
TAACTTAAATAGACACTAACAAATTAATAATAAATTATTAAATAAAAAACATAATAAACCCTAACAAACTAATAATAAACTATTAAAACAACCGCACTCACATAAATCCCTATAAATAAAACAAACCCTAAAATTCAAAAGATTTAAATTTAATTACTAATAAGGTTAGCTAGCATTTTTGTCGTAAAACTCTGTCTTAACTGTGTTTGGGCTCCTTCTTTACCCTAGAAAACATAACCCATGTAATTGAAATAACGCAACTTGGCGTTGTCCCTTTCATGATCTTCTTCTTTGGAGCAGACGTGCATACAACGGTGGAGGTATCCTAAATTTCAGATTTGACGGTGTTTTGAACTCTTCTATGTCATCATCATCATCTTCTTTCATCACAAATTTTGGAATAACAATAGCCAACTCCGAGCTCTTTATGTCATCATTCACTATTTTAGTTGGTAGAACATTTTTCTTCTCATCACTAGTCTTTATTGAAAAAATTGACTTTTTCCTACTCTTTAGAAAAAATTCCACCTAGTTTTTAGACCCCTTCTTTTTCTCTCTTAAGCTTGGAACTGGATATGATTAGGAGAATTGTTTAGATGATATGTCTGTGTATTCTTTTTTTTAGGTTTGGAGGTATTTTTCTTCTCCAATTTCTCTTTTGAATCAGAAGCGTGCTCAAATGCCATACAAAACCGACTTGTAAGGGGAACACCCACTCCCATGCCCAAAATTTGCATCTGGGATGTGGAACTAAATGATGTGTGGTCCAATGGATCTTAAACTAGACTTTGATACTATAATAGAAAGTTAACTTGAAAACATATCGTATTCTTATGGTTATATATATACATGTTTCGGACTGACCTGATGGCTAGGCATGACCCAATCCACTTCTGCTCCCAAAACGGCTCAATTTCCTATGTCCAACTTCTTTGGGGGAGAATTTACCTGTCTGCCCCTCTAACAAGGAAGGCTGACCCATTTACCCTTGGTCACAACACTTCTACCCGCCAGTCTCTGCCCATCAAGCACGGTTCCACCATCCAGAAACAACCAAGACGATTGTACCTATAATTGTATCTCTTCCCGTCATAACGGCTAGTTATGGTCACGTCTGCTCGTCCCAATGGTTATTTCTGAAAATTACCTATTCTTCGGGAAACGGTTATCTCGCCCCGAAAATAGGGACCAACGGCCAAGCGCTGGGGGCATTATAAAAACCCTCTCAAGTGGTATCCAATTTCTTACCTAGAAATACATATTATGTACTTGCTCGCTCTCTTGCTCGTTTTCTTACTTTAGCATTGGAGTGCCTTGCAGGTACACCCCCTCCTCCTCTTTCACACCCAGCATCACAGACGTTCGTCTTTGGCCCATCTCAGAACCTAATCGTTTGGTAAGATCAGTGGCGCCATTTGTAGGAACTTGTCATCCCCGTCTTTTCTTCTTTCGTAGGCACAAGACCAAAACAACTCTTCAACTCTCTAATCATGGCTGCCCGTGACAACAATCTTGATGACCACAACTCTGCTTTCCTCCCCATCAACAAGACTAACACTGAAGGAGCCTCCACCTCTCATGCCGCAAACGTTCTCCGACGAAGAGACGGAGTCACAACTTCTTCATCCCATGTTCGTGCAGATCACGGTGAAGTCCCGCTTGACCAGCAGCATCTGTCGGTCCCAGTTCCGCCCAACGCCGACCCGACGATGGTGACCCTCCTCGAGGTTCTCAACAAGACCAACCTCTTCATCCTCAACTAGAGCGCAAGGATTGAATCTTTGGAAGAACTTTATCGTCTAAGATCCTCTCCACCGAGGAAAGAAAGACAGTAACAAAGTCCCCCTCCTCAACGCGAGAGGAATCGTCGAACACCTCCAGAGCCAGAGACCCTGACTGTCCGTAAATGCAACCAAAATTCTCTCAAGAACCATCAATCCCCGCAGCCTAAGAGGAGTCGAAGAGAACACCTGGCGGAGTCTCCATGTTCACCACCCATATCTAGAGGCCGAGCATAAACCCTGTCTTCGCAACGCGACCACCGTCTTACCTACAGACATAAAGCACATTCCCTCTCCTGAACCGACAGCAGCAGTGACGAGAAGCCTCGCGGCCCGTTACCCAGGAAATCATAACCATGCGTCTCCCAAAAGAACTAGAGAAACCCCTTTCTCTTAGCACATACGATAGAACAACTAACCCTGACAAGCACATCGAAAACATCGATGCACTGCTCGACTATCGCGGCGTTCGGGGTGCCATCAAATGCAGATTATTTCCAACCACTCTCAGGAAAGGGGCCATGACCTGGTACAAAGGACTCCCAAACGACTCCATCACCTCGTGGAGGCAACTGGGAGACTCTTTTCCATACATTTCACAGTATCTCGCCGACATCCAAAGACAGAAGCCTCCCTCGAGGCCATCATTCAGGGCAGGGGCGAACCTCTGCGAGCCTACATCGAAAGGTTCAATAAGGAGTCCGTCCAAGTATCCACCACTAATGAGGAGTGAAGATCGGAGCCAGCCTCCCCGGGCTAGCGAGGAAACAGTTGTGAGCATGTCTCCAGAAGAATGCAGACCTGTTCGCATGGAGCGCCACAGAAATGTCAAGATTATACCCTAAACTAGCCTGTCACCATCTCACCATCGACCCCGCCGTCAGAGTCGTTGCCCAACATAGACAACGACAGTCCCTGGAGAAAACTGTGGTTGCCGAGCAAGCTGTAAACGACCTCTTAGAGGTAAATTTTGTATCAGAGGCCAAGTACTCCACTTGGTTGTCAAATGTTGTACTCATAAAAAAGAATAATGGAAAATGGCGCATGTGTGTTGATTATACCGGTCTTAGCAGGGCATGCCCTAAAGATGCATACCTCTCCCCAACATAGATAAACTAGTGGATAATTTTGCCGATTTTAAATTGTTATCGATCATAGACGCCTATTTAGGCTACAACCAAATACCCATGGCGGCTAAAAACTATAAAAAAGTACACGACCTTCATAACTGAATCGGGCAACTATTACTACAGTGTAATGCCCTTTGGCCTGAAGAATGTCGGCGCTACCTATCAAAGAATGATGAATAAGGTTTTCCAAGGAGAGATTAGGGACATGCTTGAAGTCTATATAAACGACATGATCGTAAAGTCCCACGACGAAATCGATCACACGATTCATTTAAGGAAGGTTTTTGAGCAAGCCAGGAGGTACAGGATGCGCTTCAACCTAACCGAACGGGGAATCAAAGATAACCCCGACAAGTGCAGAGCCTTCTCCGAGTTCCCCATGCCGAACTCAAAAAGTCCATCCAGTCCCTCAACGGGATGCTCACATCGCTTTCCCGCTTCGTAGCAAAATTTGCGCAACACGCCCTCCCTTTCTTTAAACTCCTTAGCAAGGAAGCCACATTCGAATGGACAGAAGAATGCGACAAAGCTCTCCTCCACTTAAAGTAGGCCCTGTCTACACCTTCAGTCCTCTCCTGACCAGAAAATGGGGAAACCCTCTTTCTCTACCTCGTCGTTGCAACCGAGGCTGTAAGCGCAACCCTCATCCGTGAAACCCACGAGGGGCAGAAGCCCATCTATTTCACGAGCAAGGCGCTGCAAGGGCCAAAGTGATGGTATCAACAGATAGAGAAAATGGCTCTCGCCCTTATCAATGTTGCAAGGAGACTAAGGCATTATTTCCTAGCCCACACCATTGTGGTACGCATGGGCCAAGCCATATCTGGGCGACCCAGATATGGTCGGAAGGATGCTCAGATGGTTGCTAGAACTGTCCGAATTCGATATCTGGTACGAGAGCATAAAGGCCCTCAAGGATTAGGCATTAGCTGACTTCGTGGCAGAAATGATTTTATTAATGTAACCTGACGAAGGTGCCCGCAGGTGGGTCATATTTGTCGACGACGCCTCCAGCTCAGCAGGTAGCAGAGCATGCATCATCCTAGAAAACGAGGAGGGAATCCCCATTGAAGTCTCACTTATACTATCCTTCCCAACCTCCAATAACCAAGCTGAGTACGAAGCCTTCTTGGCCGGCTTACGTCTCGCCGAAGACTTGGGAGTAGACGAAGTTGTCATCTGCACCAATTCTCAGCTAGTGGCCCTCCAGGTCCGGGAAAAATACCAAGTCAAGAACGACAACCTTTCCGAGTACCTGGCCCTGGTCAAAGAGAAGATGGAAAAATTCTCCTCCGTGGAAGTCAAACACATTCCCCACGAGCACAATGTTCGAGCATAATCCTGTCAAAGCTAGCCAACACAAAGAAGAAGGGGGGAACAAATCAGTCATCTAGAAAATACTCCCCCAACTCAGCATCGAGAGAGCATCCCTGATACTCGACGTGCACTTCGTCGGCGACTACCACTATTGGATGACTCTAGTATACAACTACCTCACTAAAAACGAGCTACTATATGATCCAAAGGAAGTCAGTATTATAAGGCGTATGTCATGCTCTTACATCCTCGTCGAAAACAAGATGTATATACGAGGATTCTCCATACCTCTCTTCAAGTGCGTTGAGGAAGATAACAACCTGTAATAGTAGGCATGGACTACTTCATCAAGTGGATAGAAGTTGAAGCGCTGGCTAAGATAACAACCCATAATATACTTCACTTTTAAAAGAGAAACCTCCTTGCCCTGTTTGGTATTCCTCAAGCAATCGTGACAGATAACGAGACACAGTTCATGGACAGAAAATTCCAGGATTTCGTCGCTCAACTAGGTACTAAATAACACTTCACATCTCTCGAGTACCCTCGAACTAACGGGCAAGCCGAAACAGCGAACAGAGTAATCTTACGAGGTCTCAAATGAAGATTGGACGAAACGAAGAAACAATGGGTCGAGGAGTTGCACAACATGCTACGGGCCTATCACATTACACCTCACTTATCCACCGAGGAATCCCATTTTGCCTAGCATACAGGACATAGGCGATGATCCCCGTCGAAACCCATGTTCCGTCTAGACGAACGGAAGCACCGTTGGACAAAGAGACAAACGACGAGGCTATGAGGGAAGAACTTGACCTTGTCGAGGAGGTTCAGACTGGGGCAGCCCTCCGCGAAGCCTCACTCAAGCAGAAAATAACAATTAGGAACAACACCAAGGTCATCAAATGAGAATTCCAAGTAGGCAACCTCGTCTTAAGAAGGAATCACAAAGATTCCCAAGAAGGCAAGCTCGCCGCAAACTGGGAAGGGTCTTATCGTGTTAGAACAAAAACGGGGAACAAGGCCTACTACCTAGAATACCTAATTAGGGAAGAATTAGCTCGACCATGGAACGCCGAAAAACTGAAGCAATATTATAGCTAAGGTCAACCTGCCCAGACCAAGCGTCGGGCACGACGAACGATTAAAGGTTGCACGCCCAGGTACAGACAATGCACCACCAAAAGGATCCAAGCAAAGGTCTGGAAAAAATGCCTACCCATGCTCGATGAAGGTTCCTCGATCGAGCCCGCCGTCGACACAGTACTCTGAACAGAAAAACCTCCAGCGTGCGATGGGAGGTTCATGCTGCGGACTCAGTCCACGATCGTGATCTAAGTTTCTCCCTGTCCGAAAACAACCCAGGCCTTTTGAACAGTTCCCCGCACTATCGAACATCATCTGTCGAGCAGACCCGGAACGTAGCATACAACTAAGTATTTCTCGCGACCGTGTTGGACGGTGCAAAACACTTAGAAAATATTTAACATAATATACGACTAAGTACTTCTGACGACCGTGTTGGACGACCCATAACACTTAGGAAATTTTCAGCAAAACGTAAACATACAAACACACGAATATACTATATAATTACATGCTTATAATTTAAAACGACCATAAAGAGCCACAATTGTGCATAATACAATAAAAAGGGGACCATGCCCCACAAATAGGATTACAACAAAATTACATAAACGATACGCAGGCCAACGAGTACGGCTACTCCTCTTGCTGGATGTCCTCGTGCGGAACCTGCCCCTGTTCACCCTCACTGATGTTGAACCAAAGGAACTCTGGGACGACTATCTGGCCGTCCTTAACCGTGTAAAGGAACCCAGTACCCTCAGTTGTCAGCTCAAACCCCGAGTCTACCACTTTTATCTGGCTCACCGCATTCTGGAAGGCTTTCTCGCTAATAGCCACCAGGTCGTCAGCGGCCTGGGCGAACCGGGCAACTAATTTCGAGTGATTCATCAGCAGCCTCATCTCCTCGGGCTCATCCTCAGCAGGAGCAGTCGTAGCCTGCAGTTTCTACACCAGGTCCTCAGAAGCTTTTAGCTTGGCGGCCACAACATCCCTTTTCCATACCACCTCCTCGCAGCTTTTGCGGACATCCACAAGCTCCTTCTCTTTCTCCTCCTGAAGCTTCTTGACCTTTTCCTCCAGAGTCGCCACTACGGCCTGGGATTTCTTCAACTCCAACTCTAGCGGGGAGCTTTCCTCGGTGTAGACCACATCCATCTCCAGGACCCTTATCAAGGCAGAGGCATCATGGGCAAGGTTGGTCCGCTTAGCAGAACGATCCATTTCTTCAACCCTTAAGGACTCCGCCCGAGGAACATATAAGGAGGCCCCCTCGAAAAACTTCCTGTCAAGAAAACATGGGGAAAACTCATACTTACTCTTAGCGGACTCCCTGCTGAGGTCCACAACCTCGTTTTCCCGAGGATGTTTGGCCCTAGAACTCACGGGAAGGGGCGATGTCTGGGTGGGCGGAGGAGTAGAGAATGATGTCCCTGAACCAGTTATAGGAGGAACTGTCCGCTGGCCGAGATGACTCTTACCCAGGGCAGCACTATTTTTCATCTTCCCTAGGGCATGCTTCATCGTTTGTTCCTGCGCTGAAGGCATGTTACCTGCAAAATAATAGACACATAAGCACGGGAAATTTTTCATTTCGGGAAGAATATGAAAGAAGCAACTACCCAAGAGTTCAAGAGCCTCATCGTGAGTTTGGCGCTCGAATAGCTCCTTTGTGTTGATGTATCAGGCTTCCACCTGCAACCCACCATTTTCCTCGTACAAAAGTTGCCCGGTGCAAGTCATGCACTAGGCAGGAAGGAAGTTGTCTACGTAGGCCACTAGCTTGGCATAACTGACCTTATCATCCTCCGCGAGTTGGTGAGGGGCGATTATATACTCGTTGGTCGTACGGGTAAAGTGAACCCCGCTCTAGCAAAAGGCAAAAATAAAAAGTCTTCGGGCGACTATCTTGCCCTCCTCATCTATTAAGTCCTCCTCGTTCTCATCCGTGGGGACCTCCCAGACAAACATTAAATTAGTGGCCTCCTCTGACACCGACTCGATCACATAAAACCTCTCCTTGAATGTCCGGATTGATTCAGAGAAAGGTTTGAACAACTTCCTCCCTTACTTCAAGGAGACCCATCCAAACCTCTTCCCCGACATCTGTCATTGAAGGTGGAAAATAGTGAAGAAGAAAGGAAGGGTGGCCCCGATCTGCAGATGCTCGCATACTAACTCATATGTCCGTGTGAAGGCAAGAGAGTTTGGATGCAGCTGTGAAGGCGCTGGATCAAGATGAACAAAGACAGCCCACTGAAAATTAGTGAAAGAAAACCTTACCCCTATCTCCTTGAAGACGTATTCATACATAGGGAACCGCCCCTCGTAAGCCGAGCAAATGCGGTCTTATCCAGAAGGGAAATGCACTTTCCATTCTCCTTCTGGTCCCACAGTCGTAAAGGCATCCCCGGTATAAGAGGCAGAGATGGATGCGTGCTCCATGGGCTCGACCACAGTCCATTCATCCACCAGCGACAACGCCGTTGACGTCCCCAAAATCTCGGGCGACGAAGAACTATCATCTGCATTTATGCTCTCTGAGGAGTTGTCCTCGGATGAATCCGTGAGGCGATCTTCTTCTTCCTTGCGCGACATCCCTTTTACCTGAAAATCAGAGGAAAACAGTGAGTTTGATGGCCAAATCAAATCCACCATTCTACTGCTAGTCAAGTGAAAGGGCTCACGAAGGGCTGAGGAAGAGCATCCTCGACCTAAGCCCTACTCAAATGGTGCATCTAAACAGGCGGGGAAGTGTCGAACAGTTCTACCTAAGGCATTCGGGATAGCCCCTGGCCATAAAACCTAGTGGCTTCACATGGAAACCACCATAACTCTTGGTAGCCTAACAATGACGCAACTACGAATTACTTGAGTCTAAGGTTTGGTAACTTACCCCTCCTAAAAGGGCCAACTACGCCGCCTCCGACAGATAGATGGTCGCGCCACCCTCTACCACCAACGCCACCATTAAATACACCCTAACTAAGATGTTCAATCCTAACCACATGCAATCTAAGGCAATTAAACAAAGAAAAATAGAAAACAAACAGTGGATAGATGCACTTACATGGTCAAGGAAGATGAACTGGAAGGAATGTGGTTCTGTTCGGGCGTCGTGCGGTGGTCAGAGCAACGTTGACGGTAGCGGACGACAGTTCTAGAAATAAGCATAATATAAGAAGGAAGTAAAAGTTCTGAATGAACGGACTCCTTCACTATTTATAGGCAGGCACCAAGCACGGGCGCGAGCAGGCGCCCGTAGGGCTTCATCATGACCCTAGCCTAACCATCATCATACATTTAATGCAGCACACAACTTGAGGCACACGTGACATCCCCACTCTTCAGATCCCATCAATCGTTGGGCTCCCTAAATCTCAAGATCCCCAGCTCCAACGACCACAGACAAGTGGTCATCCGACCACAAGGAGACGTACGACGACTCTGGCCGGGAAGTAGGCCACCCTTAAGTCATCACTACCATGCTCGGTAGCAACGACTTGGAGGGCTACTGTTCTGGACTACCTCAATGGTTAGGCATAGCCCAATCCACTTCTGCTCCTAGAACGACCCAATTTCTTATGTCCAACCTCTTTGGGGGAGAATTTACCTTTCTTCCCCTCCAACAGGGGAGGCTGACCCGTTTACCCTTGGTCACAACACTTCTCATCGTCAGTCTCTACCTGTCACGCACGGTTCCACCATCCAGAAACAGCCAAGATGCATGTGCTCATAATTGTATCTCTACCCGTCATAACGGCTATTTATGGGCACGTCTTCCCGTCCCAACAATTATTTCTGGCAGTTACCTATTCTTCGAGAAACAGTTATCTTGCCCCGAAAATAGGGACCAATGGCCAAGCACTGGGGAATTATAAAAACCCTCTCACTTGAGAGGGTCAGGTATCCAATTTCTTACCTGGAAATACATATTTTGTACTTTCTCGCTCTCTTGCTCGTTTTCTTACTTTAGCATTGGAGTGCCTTGCAAGTATACCCCCTCATCCTCTTTCACACCCAGCATCACAGACGTTCGTCTTCGGGCCATCTCAGATCCTGATCGTTCAGTAAGATCAATATATATATATATATATATATATATATATATATATATATATATATATATATATATATATATATATATATATATATATATATATATATATATATATATATATATATATATATATATATATATATATATATATATATATATATATATATATATATATATATATATATATATATATATATATATATATATATATATATATATATATATATATATAATCTATCTTTTAAAAACTTGAAAATAAGATCCACTCTAACATATTAATAACAAACCCTAACAAACTATTAAAACAGTCCACTCACAAATATCCATATAAATAAAACAAATTCTAAAATTCAAAAGATTTGAATTTAATTAGCATTGTTTGTCGTAAAACACAGTTTTAACTGCGTTTGGGCTCCTTTTTTGCCCTAGAATACATAACCATGGTAATTGAAATAATGCAACTTGGTGTTGTCCCTTTCATGCTCTTCCTCTTTGGAGCAGGCGAACATACCAACGATGGAGGTATCCTAAACTTTAGATTTTATTGTGTTTTAAACTTATCTATGTCATCAAACTAGGCACCAAGCAACACTCCACATCTGTCGAACATCCTCAGACCAACGGGAAAGCAGAGGCCATGAATAGGGTGATCATTTGAGGACTAAAACAAAGATTAGGCAAGGCCGAAAAGAGATGGGTCAAGGAGTTACATAGCATGCTCTGGGCCTATAGAATAACTCCACACTTAACCACCGGGGAAACTCCCTTCCGACTAGCATACAAAACCGAAATAGTAATCCCGGTGGAAGTCAGAGAACCCTCTAGACGAACAGAGGCTCTTCTCGACGAGGAACTGAACGACGAAGCATTAAGAGAAAAACTCGATTTAGTCAAAGAAATCCGATAAGAGGCAGCTCTCCGCGAAGCTTTACTAAAACAAAAGATAACATTGTGCCATGATGCCAGAGTCATAAAGCACGAATTCCAAATGGACAACCTTGTCCTACACATAAATAAAAAAGATTCACGCAAGGGCAAGCTGGCTGCAAATTGGGAAGGCCATTACCGGGTAAAATGAAAAACGGGCACCGAGGCCTACTAGCTCAAACATCTAAATGAATAATTATTTGCTCGACCATGGAATATTGAAAAGCTCAAACAATATTACAATTTAAAATTATGGTATCAGATATGAGATGTCACGACACTAATATATGAACAATCACCAATATATGAAAAAGATAAAAAGGCTGCTAACAATAGTAAATAGACACAAGCAATTGTTAACCCAGCTCGGTGCAAACACACCTACGTTTGGGGGCTACCAAGCCAAGAAGGAAATTCACTAAATAGAATTAGTTTGAGGATTCACAGTAAACTCTCTCTAGTTTACAATCTTCGCACCTAATCTCTACCCTTGTAATTTCTATATAAAACACATTAGATATGAGACACCTCTCACTCCCCCTCAATCACAACAGTGATAACAACAAATGAATAAAACATAGAAGACACTTTTCAAAGACAATACTTTATCTTGCTAAAAGCTTTAATCAAGAATAATACACTCATGCTTAAAAGCTTTGAGTGGACAACTTACAACACAAAAACTCAGTCCAATTCACACATCAAGATGATAAGTGAATGACTCACAAATAACAATAACACACGAAGCTAAAAGCTTATACCTTACACAATGCACTAACTTAACCCTAACTTCTCTGATTTTCAAAATAGGATTATGAAGACTTTAAAAAGTAACACTATGAACGGGCTTGGGCTTTAGCAAAAACAACATCTGATCTGATAAAATTAATTCAGATAATTCTTCAAATCTTTTCATAATAACCATCAAGGGAATATAACCAAAACAGATTTGATCAAATCAAATCAAATCACTCTTTAAATCTTCTCAAGATTTTTTTCCAGAAAATAGTACAAAAGATTTCACAATTACTCAAAGAATTATGCATCAGAAGTTCTTTTGAATACAGAAGATTTCCATGCATATTTGTATCACTAAAACACTAATCACAACAACACAAAGAGTTGTAAAAAAATGCATCGGTCAAACCAAAACATTCTCACTGAATGTTCTGTTCACAAATGTCAGGATATCATACTTGACATCATGAACTAAACCCTGCAATAATAAAAGTAATCACCTGCAAAATGTTAAGAACATATGTCAAGACATCCTGTAAGACATCTTGTGATATCACCAAGTTTTACCAAAATTTCTGCCAATCAAGAACTAACACAATTAGTACCAACAATCAATCAGGACTAACTACCGACGAACTCACCCCACAACCGAGAGATTGCTCGGCCAAGGGAGCATGCCCTGGTGCAAGCAAAATCCTTAAATTTACAACGAAGGCAAGTTTCTGCTCATGAAACAAGCAGACTCTGTGCCCAACGAGGATACCTCAATCGAGCTTCGCTGTTGTCGTACCAGCGTGGCAACACACCCAACTCGCGATGGGAATAGTCCAAGCCCTGTAGGATCAGGACCTCGACCGAGATCCTAGTCCCGCAACTGGCGAAAACTACTTTCGCCTCCTCGACAAGTTCCCTAAACTGTCAAGCATCATAACAAGTCGAGCAAACTCCTATATTCAACGAACATAACTCGCACAAATCAACATACACAGCATAAATCTACGAAAAAGATAAAATACACAAAAGACATACAAAGTCGAAATTAAATATTAGTCCGACCACTAACTCGACAATTGTTTAAATATTACATAACATGGGCCTAGCCCAACCATCAAAAAATTACAATAAGTTCCCTCTAGTTCCACTCGGGCACATCCTCCTCGACAAGACATGTAGAATATTATTCGAGTACAACCTCATCGATAAGAAATTTCCTTGCCTTAAGCGCAAGGATGGTCGACGTAAAACGTCCTCCACAAGCATGTCCTCGCATCCCAAAGAACCTTTGAAGTTACAGATAACTAATTTTCGACGACACTAGTCATAGACATTCGAAGGGTATGTCCCCTAGGATTTTCATGCAAAAACAACGGTCTCAAAGGCATCCCCGCGATGCAAATCCTGCCCATCGATTAACCAGCAAGGTGACTCAAAGTCATTGTTCCTCACCTAAGAACAACGACTCGGAGGCTCCTGTTATGGACTGGCAGGTGACCCACAGTTTGGCAAGGCCCAATCCAATACAACTTTAGATAAAACCCAACAAGGAGTTTAAGACAATATAACCGTTAGGAGAATATAGTCGTTGGGGGACATCCTCCTCACGCGCTTGACAGTTCACGCAACCAACTGTCCTTTCAGAGTTCACGGGGACAGTTGGACCATGTCGAAGAACACGCGCTAGATATTCACCTGACAGTCTCCCATTGGTCGACCAGATACTTTGGCCACATTGGAGACCTTGGACCCGCGCTGGGGGATTCTTATAAATACCCTCTCACTTGAGAGGGTCAGGTATACAATTCATTCTAACATAAACCTAAACACTTTGTACTTGCTTTCTCTCCTTGTTACTTACTTTAACATCAGAGTGCCTTGCAGGTGTTGTACCCCAAAATTTGCCCAACCTTTTTCTAACTTGGTTTATGTTTCATCTCATTGTTCTAGCATTTGCATTTGCATATCATTATTCATTTGCAGGGGATCAGGAGAGGTGTGCATAGCAAGAGAAAGTTACCCAAGGTCTAAGCCTAAGTAGGAGGTTTTATTCAAGTGGTCAAGTGTTTATCATCATCAAGAGAAGGTCAAAGCTCTTTGAGAAAGGAGATGGATGTGTGTGGTATAGCTCCTATCTTGGAGGCCAAATAAAGATTATTAGAGGATTGTGAGTCCATGGTTATGGATGGAGAATGTTGTGAAAGCTCACTGAGTGCTTGAAGATCCATTGTGGAGCTTATCCAAGTGATTACATCATGTACAAGGGGTTACAGTCAAAGGATTGTACACCTATGGATTCGTCTGCCTAGTGCAAAGTCATCTGGAGATTTGAAGTGGTTTGAGACTTAATTCCAAGTCACTGTGATCATGGAAAGTTGTGTTGAAGCATATGAGATGTTATTCCAAGATCCATTCAATAAGAATCAAGAGTGTGAGAAGTTACTAAGCTAGGGTTTCTAAGCCTGTCAGTGTAAAATCCCCTATTTAGTGTCTAACTTCAAGACCACATATCTCAAGATACAAGTTTCATTTCATCTTGATGCAAACATGAAACTTGTATATCATGTTTCTAGCTTTCTTTTGAGTACTATAACTCATCCATTGGGTTTCTAGAACTCAAGTTATGATGCTGACAAGTTATGGGTCCTCAAATGGATGTATTTTCAGTCAACCAACTTCCAAGGCATTTCTGACCTATAATCATGTTTCACCTCAACTTTTGATGAACATGAAAGTTGTTCCTTATGATCTTAGCTTTCCAAAAAGTCATAAAAGTCCTTCATCTGATTTGTAGAACTCAAGTTGAGAAGCTTGCAAGGCATGGGTATTTTGGGAAAGTACGATTACAGGTCATTTTCATTATAGGTCCATTTCATGACTTTGGGCGCTTCAAACGAAAATTTCTACAACATGAAACTTGCATCTAACAACATCAATTTCATCATGGAACATCCATTTATCATGGATTTGGCATGTAGGTGAAGATTGGTGAAGGAATTCCATGGAAAAAGGACTTTAAAGGCCATGATTTGAATTGAATCCATTTGAATCATTTTCACACCATATTTGTGCAATTTTTGATTCACTTAAACATACTAAGCACAATGCACAAATCATATTTGGTTTATGATGAGCAAAACAAGAGCAATTTCAAGTTACTTCATGTTGAAGTCACACATTCAATTCTAACCATGGGATTAATTCAAGGGCTAATTCTCATCCATTGGATCAGAATGAATCACCAACAACACATCTGAATCAAAATTAAAGCCTTTGGAGCCAATTTACACGCATACATGAAGCTTCCAACTTTCAACTTTGGATTTTTCAATTCTCCATAACAGGCCATGATTGGGCCTCCATTTGATGCTAGATCCAAAATATAAAAGTCTCTGATGAAGAACAAAGGCTCATAAGTGAAAATTGGAGCTAGGAGAAGTTGCAAAATTCAAGAAGCAAGGCGAAATCGTGAATTCCATTTGAGAGCAATTCATGCCAATTGAAGATCACTAATAGCTTCGTTGAAGATCATTGAAGGTTTCTGGATTATTTCCCACGAGTTTAAGCATCAATTCAAGACCCAATGGAGGAGCTCCATTAGGTAAACTCTCTTTCAAGATTACACTCTCTTTAAGCATCCATTTCATGTCATTGTTGGTGCATATTGAAGCCCTACTCACGTAGGCAAATTCTGGATTAGTTAGGATCATTTTCTTGATGATTTGTGATATGAGCTTGTTTCTTGATTGCTTCGGATCTCCTTATTTATGAGTGATAAGTAAGATTAAAACCTAGATTCATGATGTACGTAACACGAGGATCATTTTGGTATCAAGAATTGCGCGTTTTGGTTCATTCTTGCACATTTTTCTCCGGCGAGCCAAACAGATAAGATGACCGGAGCCACCGTCTGGTTTGCTTGTTCCGTTGCCAGCGTGTATTGCCACACGCACGTTTGACCCATTGACTAAGCAAGATGAACGACCCTGATTGCTTTGAATGGCCATTTGACTTGCTGACTTTCCACATCATTAATGAAATGCCTCGTTTTGGCGTTTCATATGAGTTCTGAGTGTTTTAATTTTGGGCCTTAACCACTATCCGCACCTCCCTTTTATGAAGGCCCAAGGAATTTAACTGAATTGAATTGCTATCTGCACCATTTTATTTTTCTTTTATTTTTCTTTGTTCTTTTAACATCTGTTTTGATTTTAAATCAGAAAAAATAATTCCAAGTGTAGTAAAATTCCACCAAAATACTTTTTAGACATTTTAAGATGTTATTTGAGTTTAGGAAATTTTTTCTTTATTTTTTGGATCATTTTTCAATTAAAAATGGAATTTATGATTGGAAGTGTTTTATTTGATTTAATATTTGCTTCTTCTTTGTTCTTGATTTTATTTCTTGAGCATTGCTTCTGGTCCAATGAGTGAAATTTCTTCCTCATATTCATGATGAGTTGAAGAAATTTTTGAGACAATTTTGCCCCTGGTTTGGGGCATTTTGGTTGGGCTTTTATGCCATTTTTGGTGACCCTCGATTCACCCTTTCCCTTTGGTATACCTTTAGGGTTTCATTTCTGTTTGCATTATTTTGGTAGGACTTGGTCCTCATACTTTTTACCCCTGGTTGATAACACCTTAGGGGTCATCTAGGATTTTATTTGGTAATTTTTGAGCATGTTTCCTATTTTTAGGGTAATTTCCATTTGGGTTATCATCTAAGTGATATTTACACTAGTGTTTGAACTAGTTTGCTTTGAAAATGACTTGTGTGCATTCCTTAAACCCCTAACTCTTGTGGAATCATATTATAGACATGTTGAAGTGTTTGTATGCTCAATTATAGGTCAAAATTTTGCTCATAGCTTGTTAAAGTTTGTGCATATTTTTAAGCTTGCCATTAGAGTTTCACATGATGTATGTCTTGCATTCTTTTGTGTAGTGCATTCTCTTTTATGCATTCCTCCTCTTTTCTTCCTTGCATTTCTTCTTGCATTAATAAAGGTTGATATGTGCTTGTGGATGTGTTTACCCCACACTTTTTCCTTCCTTTGCTTGTGTGTTGCATTTCATATGCATACTCGCATCTTTCTTATTTTATTATGCTTCATTTTCTTTCTTCTTTGCCATGTTCCCTTAGGACCTCTAATCTCTTTGAGATTATGATAGACCTTAGGACTTAAACCATATATGATAACATTAGGTAACATCCCCCTAACCTCAATAGTTTGTCCTAACCTCAATCTTAGGATCATTTTGCATGACAACCACTAGGTTTGAATTAGTCTCCCTATAGTTTGTCCTCTCTCCTTCTCATCTTCAAATCATTTCAAAAACACTTAATAAAGGTTAACGAATGTTGTGCGTTACGAGTCTTAAGTACTTGGGAAATGGTGATTGAGTGACTTCCTCTCAATGACCTAGAGTGTTTAGTGTACACCCTTTGGGTGATATGCGACACATTCGCTCCTAGGTCATACTCTTTAGTGCAACATGAGTTACAAATTAAACTCAAAACACTTCTTCTCTAAAAGACTTCAAAAACAACTTCAAATCATTTTTGTCATTTGGGACCCTTAATAATGGAGAACCTTTTTCATAAAAAAAGAGTTTCGCTAACTCTTAGTTCTACCACAAAAAGGTGACGCCTAAGTCTCCAATGGTCGAGCTGCATACACCTAACTGCTAGAACTAGTTGTTAACCCTACTCGGTTAAAAACATTTGAACCAACCAGTGTTCTTATCACCCGAACTACATTTGCTCTGATTTCTCATACCAGATGAGAATACGTAGGCACAAGACGACGATGTCTTAGCGAGTAACCTTCCCCCATCTTTCGCCCGTAGTTAGCCGAACTACGTTGACTCTGACTTTCCCATTGCACGAGGGGAATACGTAGGCACAAAGCGGCGATGCTCTGCCGAGTCACTTTTCTTTTCTTTTGTCCCTGAGTCCTTTAGCTAGACAGATAAACACCCTCTTAGATAGACAACAAGCGTGGATCCCGTTGAGTACGACGGACGTGAGAGGTGCTCATACCTTCCACTTGCGTAACCGACTCCCAAACTCGAGATATGAGTGCGATGACCTGTCTTCTCCCGTTTTCGTCAAGTTTTCTATGATCGTTTCCTTTCCCTCTTTTGAGATAAAAAACGAACGGTGACGACTCTTCTGTCATTGCCGACACCTTTTTTCGCAGTAGCGACAACAGGTACACCACTCTCCTCTCCTACAATTATTATTGCTGCCATACGTTGAAAGTCACGATAGTCCATTCTGATGATACTAGATCAAAAGATATATATCACAATGATATAGATAAACTTATGCAAATTATTTTGTCTAAGTGTAGCTTAAATAAAAAATTTGATTGGGCTGTAAAAGAAAATAGGATTGGAGAGTATGAATGATCCTTTATAATTTTGATCCTTTGTTATTAATACATAATATTTTATTTCAAATGGATGATGATGATAAATTGATAGTTTAAAATAAAATAAAATTTTTGAATAACAAAATAAAATAAAATCTTTATACAACAAAATAAAATAAAATGTAATCCAGTAAGACGGTAGTAATGTTGACACGCACCCCGGTTAGGGTTTGAGTCTCAACCACTCTTTAAAGGGCGCACACAACACCCACACACCACTTCCTTCTTTCCCTCCGTTCTCTCTTCTCTCTCTTCCTCTGAAATTTCAGATTCAATCCATCAAACCAGAGAAGATGATGCAACCCGGCGGACCTGGTATTGCTCCACCCACCGTCCCCCAACAACAACACCACCAACAATACCAACAACACCACCAACAACAACCCTACTTGATGATGCCTCCGCAGCCGCAGCCTCAAACCCAACCTCCTCATATGTGGGCCCCTTCTCCTCAGGCTCCTCCTCAATCTGCGCCTCAACAGCAACAGGCGCAACCTGCCAGCGCTGACGAAGTTCGGACTCTTTGGATCGGTGATTTGCAATACTGGATGGACGAGAATTATCTCTACCAATGTTTCTCCCACACCGGCGAGGTATAGCCGCTTTCTTTTATTCATGAATTGCGATCTTTTTGTTTTGATTTCTACTTTGAAATTTAGATTTGAATTTTTATGATATGGTTTTAGATCTATAGAACCCGATTCGGTATAATCGATTGTACTCTCTCTTGTAAGGGTTTGTATTTTAGTTGAAAATGATTCGGCAAGTTTGATTGTACTTTTTTGTTAGGGTTTGTATTTAGTTGAACAAGTTTCTGCAATATCGATTGTACTCTATTGTTAGGGTTTGCATTTTAGTTGAAGCTAGGAATTCATGTGAATGTGAACGATCGAATTAGCTGTTATTTTAGTATGAATCCAATGTTCTTTTAACACCTTTTCATGTTTTTTGTTTCCAAGACATTAGGGTTATCATTTTGATTTTATTCTGTCCCTGGAAAATGAATTGCTTTGTTTACATGATTTGTTCTGTCGGTAGAAATTGGGTTGCTTTGTTTCCAAAATTTGTTCTGTTGGTAGAAAATTGGGTTGCTTTGTTTTCATGATTTGTTCTGTTGGTAGAAATTGGGTTGCTTTCTTTACATGGTTTGTTATGTTATACTTATAATTGAACTATTTATTGTTCTAGGGTGATTGTTATTGTTATACTCTATGATTTTTGCTATACTGACTTTGAAACTGATGTGTGGATCTAGAAAGGTTAGTTGGTGTCTGGTGGTGGTTCAAGGTCATTGTATTTATTATTTAAGAAATTGAACTGTTTGTTTGTAGGTTGGATCTGTTAAAGTTATTCGCAATAAGCAGACTAATCAATCTGAAGGTTATGGATTTCTTGAGTTTACTAGTCGTTCTGGTGCTGAGAGAGTACTTCAATCATTTAACGGTACCATTATGCCAAATGGTGGACAGAACTTCAGATTGAACTGGGCAACTTTTAGTTCTGGTGAGAAGCGTCATGATGATTCTCCTGATTATACCATATTTGTTGGAGACTTGGCTGCTGATGTTACTGATTATCATCTGACGGAAGTATTTAGAACTCGGTATAACTCAGTTAAGGGCGCCAAAGTTGTAATTGATAGGCTCACTGGCAGGACAAAAGGTTATGGTTTTGTTAGGTTTGCAGATGAGAGTGAACAAATGAGGGCTATGACTGAAATGCAAGGGGTTCTTTGTTCCACAAGACCCATGCGTATTGGACCAGCTTCTAACAAAAACCTTAATACACAGACGTCAAAAGGTTTGTCTCTTTAATGGTTGTTACATGTTGATCATCATAAAGAAAATTTAAGTTGTTTTCCTTCATGATGCCAATTGTTACTGTTTGGGTATTATGCTTTATACTCATGTTATCATATTGTGTGTATCCTAGATATTATCCTTTATTAGATGATAAGTTTCAGTCAGGCTCTTGAAGATATGCTGTCCAAACTCAATTCTTGTTCGTAATTTCGTTTCAAAATTTGGGCTAAGTAAATGATGTAGAATAATAAAATCTTATCGAACTCCTGTTGTCTCAAAGCAGGGTGTCAAGAGGCTCTGTCATCTCGGAGCCTGGAACTGATTTCAGATGAAATGGTTACCATTTTAGTGCATGGCCTTGTGTAGGTCAGTAATCCGTTTATGTCTCGCCCATTATTTTTTGGTGGCATTTTCTTTTCCGCCTATATTCCGCACCTACTCTATTTACTTCTCTTTTCCATTCAATTTGTTGGTTGGCTTTTAGCCTAATTACATACCGCAGCTTTTTATTTTTCCAGCCCACCGTTCTTTGTTTCAGCTCTTAATTTTTATTCTTTTGAGCTTACTTCGTTTGGTGTTTTTTAGTTTTACCAAAATCTTAGTTCTTGCTTTAGAACTAGTGGTTATTATTATTATTTTTTGCAAGATTTATCGTTTCTACAGCAAATCTTGTTTTACTTTTCATAAATTTTGCTTCATCTATCTGATGCTTTTATAATTTAAGTTTCCAATCACAAATCCACAAGGGAATAAAGTGGAGTCCTAGTCTTTAGTGCTTTAATTTTGTAGAATCTGTACTATATGCAGAAGACTTGGTCATTAGTGCTTGTGTTTTGTAGAATCTGTACTGTGCAGATTAGTTGTTTGCTGTCCCATTATTTAATTTTTGTCATTATGCAATGGCCATTTCCCTATCATATTTTGGTAAGTTTCTCTGCACAGTTCAGGGTACTTAATTTGTTATTTATCATACAATGCTCAGTCCAATGTGTAGCCTAGTCACTCAGAATTACAAGTTGATGCCTCATTTGTTGTTTCTGAAATTCATCTATGCTTTTGGAATAAATCCCGTGCAGCTGAAACTGAATATTCAAAGTATCTACATAGCTAGCTGGTTTGACCAAATTTAATTATGTTTGGAAGTTCTGTTTCAGAAATTTAAGTTGTGCATTTTATAGTATCGTTTTTTGTCTTTTGTTTTTTCCTTATGTAGTGGTTTTGCTCCCATATTGTTGTCATTCGTCTTTTCCTTTTATTGGACTTTAATGATGAACACCACTCTCTTGCATCCCAACATTGGTGGTGTGACTAAGGCACCGACTGACCTTTTTATTGCTCAACCTTTTGTGCATCCTTTACTTCCATGTTTTTTGTCATTCATCCTTCATGTAGTAAATTGAATGTGGTGTTTATTTATAGATCATCATTTCTATTTGTTAAAATTTAAGTAATTTTTTGCTTCTGAAATCCCTATTCATATTCATGTGTGCATGCTTTTGGAATGAATCATCTGTGGCTGAAATTGAATGTTTAAAGCATCAGAATAGCTGTTTTGAATGAATATATGAACATATATTATACTTGAAAATTTTGTTTCAGTAATATAAGTTGGCATTTTACACATACAATAAATGCTTATCTTCTTTCTTTTTCCTAATGAACTAGTTCCTTCCATGTTTTATGTCATTCAACTTTTATTTGCTTTTACTTTTAAAATGCAGCTTCATATCAGAATCCTCAAGGGGGGGCACAGAACGAGAATGACCCAAATAATACAACTGTGCGTACTTCTTTGTTACATAGAAATTATTCTCATTTTTACTTGCTTGTAACCTGATTCTTTTTCATTGCAGATTTTTGTTGGCAATTTGGATCCTAATGTCACAGACGATCATTTGAAACAAGTCTTTGGGCAATATGGAGAACTTGTTCATGTGAAGATTCCGTCAGGCAAGAGATGTGGGTTTGTCCAATTTGCAGACAGGTAAATTAATCATTTAGATATTCAATATTTATCTTGTGATGGAATTACTTCCCCTGTCTTCAGTGTGCTGATCGTGCCAACTATATTTGGCACTATATTTCATATATCAGGAGCTCAGCAGAGGAAGCACTGCGGGTTTTAAATGGTACACTTCT
This sequence comes from Lathyrus sativus, assembly GCA_963859935.3. Classification (NCBI taxonomy): domain Eukaryota; kingdom Viridiplantae; phylum Streptophyta; class Magnoliopsida; order Fabales; family Fabaceae; genus Lathyrus; species Lathyrus sativus. The sequence goes on from OZ012738.1 coordinate 670,127,730, forward strand.
AGGAGGACAAAATGTTAGACTTTCATGGGGACGCAGCCCAGCAAACAAACAGGTAATAGTTTTGTAGATTTAATGTAAATCTGCATTATTTGCAACTTTTAAAGCTGATTTTGATCTAATGGACTAGTATTTCTTTGTGGATTTTCAGACTCAACAGGATCCAAACCAATGGAATGGTAGCAGTGGATACTATGGATATCCCCAGGGTTATGAAAATTATGCTTATGCCCCTGCTGCTGGACAAGACCCCAATATGTATGGCAGTTATCCTGCAGGGTATGCTAACTACCAACCTCCTCAGCAGCAACAGCAATTAGGATATAGCTAAGAAGTTCAGATCCATATTTTCCATTTTGTACTTTCTATGATACTTAATTTTGTTTTCTTCTCTTTTTCGTGTCTTGTGTGGCTTGAAATCCAACTTGCTCTTGTTTTTGTTTAACTTCATCCCTCCTATGATTGCTAAGAACATTTATATTTATTTTATGCGGTCCTTATGTAACATTAAAATATTGTTTGCTGAATGCTTTTTATCTATGTTTTATTAATTGCTCCATTTTCAAACTCCATTATCTATGATTATGTGATTCAGATTTATCTTATAAGCGCTTCAATCAAATTTGTCTTGTTAAATGTTTTGTTATTTATAGCGCATATGTAGAAGGGATATATTTTTATTGTCTCGTTAACTCAGTATTGCTATTTTGCCCTCGACCCCGTGGTCTAAGTAGTCTGAATTCGGGTTATTTATGTGGTTAATATTCCTTGGTTAACTGATGAAGTTTTCATGCATTTAAATGTTGTTGATCTGTAACGCCCCGTAGTAGAGACAACGTACTCTTTGGAAGTCTGGAATACATGATTATTGTGAGAAACAAACAATCAGGGCTTGTTTTACTTTTTAGTTATTAAAAGGAAAATAGAATATTACAAATTTGCTATTAATAAAAACTGTATTATTTTCTATATATTTTTCTTTTTTTAATTTTCAAAATTATAAACTAAAATAAAAACTTCTAAAACTTAGACTATTGTATAAAAAATTAGACTATTGTATAAAAAAAACAATTATGCAAAACTAAATAAAACATGCTATTAATCTTTCACAAATTTTTTCAATCATTTTGAAAAACCAAACAATTTTTCTCATAAATCTAGATGTAACACAATTAATCTATTTATCAAAGGTATTTGACTTAAAGGTAGCCAATCCTTTCCCGTAAATATGTTATCACCGGACATAGGTTTATCTTAAAAGCTGCGTAATTGACTGGACACAGGTTTATCTATAGAATAATATTTTTTATTGTTTGAATTTTGACAGAGGTGGTCAATAGAAACTAACAGTGAGATGAAACACGATGACACTTAAACATAAAAATGTAAATGTCTACTATGAAATTGGTTACCACCTATCTTCAAATGTTTGAAACCCGTCAATGATTTGCCAACTATACAACTATGATTTACATTGCAAGTTAAAAAGTATATTTTTATAGATCATTTAAATGTTGAAGGGAAGTTTGTTGTTGATGATAATGAACACAATTCTTCTCAAAAACATTATCACGACTTTGAAAAATAAGGGGGTTCGTCTGTGTGTCTAATATTAAGTAAGTTTATGACGTTTAACATTTAAAAAACAAAGCTATAATGCATTTGGGAATTGAAATGCAATATTTGTTGAAATTTTTGGATGAACACCAACCAATATGTCTCTATGTATAGAATGTTTGGTGATTGAAATATCATCAAAGTAGATGCATCTAAAATCTATCGAGTTGTTTGATTATATTTTTCACTATATTGCTCATGGATTCACATACACGACCAATAATTTCAATCTATATTCAACCTCAATGTGACCAACATCTAACTCCTCAACCAACATGTTTTGTACCTTAGTCCTATTCACCAAGTGACTTAAAACACAGAAGGGAGGATGGAAAATGAATTATTTTATTTAGTTTTTGAAAAAGTTTCACGATTAGTTGAATTTAAAAATAAGAAGTAGGAGAGATGTGGAAAATAAAAATTGAAAAAGTAAAACAAAATATAGAGATCATATTAAGATTTATATTGATCCACCTTTAAATCACGCCGCCTAATTCGGTGTCTAAGTTTTCTTTGAAATTTTCTCTAAACAACTTGAAGGTTTATACCAAGATCAACCAAACAACCTTCCTTACACCAAACTTTTCCACAAATTTAGCTTGCAACCTCAATATCAATTATAAAGATACAAAAGAACCATGCTCTTGAAAATTACATTTACAACTCAAAATGATTAAACAACAAAATTACGCAACTCTCAAATATAAGTCTTTCGCTCTCTTAGCACTAAAGTAATAGCGAAAAACAATTTTCAGAAACATAGTGAGAGAATAAAAGAGTGTGAACTTAGAATTTCTTTTGTTTTAGAAGAGTCTACAAGATTTTTTTTTTTAATAAGAGAGAAAATTTGGTTAAAAAAGGAGATAATCCATTGGCTATGGCCACTCTCGAATCAATTAGCATGCGATGCTAATCAATTATACTTAACAAATAAGAAAATCCTTAAGCCATGCTCACATCCTAATCAATTAAAAGAGTTCTTAATGGATATATGGAGAGATTCTCCTTAATCGATTAGATGCAAGTTCTAATTGGTTTTGCTTACCAAATTGGTCAAGATATTTTCTAATCGATTAGGTAAAGGACAAAAGTAATTTTCAAGAGATTTTGAAATAAATGAAGATTTGTGAATACTTTTTAGCATGTGTAAGCATTGCATTAGTACCTCAAGAACTACACTTCCTTATTTACATTCTCTTGATAAAAAAAAGGATAAAACAATAAAACGCATGATCATATGAACTTTCACAATTTTAGTTTCTTTTGATGTTGCTCTTTGTATTTGAGTTATTTTTGCTCTTGATACTAGAACTTGATCAATTTTTTTTTTGATAACCTCAATCTTTTATACTGATATTCTTATGATTATCTTCGATCTTTTGTGATCATCAAAACCATAAATAACTTTATAACTTGATAGAATCACATTGTTCCCCTTTTGATGATCACAACACATTTCTCAAAAAGTGGCAAATTAAAAAAAATAAAGATGAAAATATTGGAGTTGTTAAGTCCCCCTAAAAAATAAATAGAGTATATTTTACTCTCCAAAAAATATACTTCTTACCCTTTGGCATTATCCAAAAGCAAGAAAAAAGAAGAAGAAGATAAACAAGTAAACAAGAGGGATAATACTCATCTTGGACATCTGATGAATAGTATTAGTGAAACCCTAAAGTATTTTAGATACTGGACCATTACTTACACTAGTAAAGAGAACAATAGGATGACCAATTACATGGCCAAAAAAGCCACAGTGGACAAAAACCTCATTTGTATCAAATATGGGCCTAAGCCTAACCGGCTCTTTTAAGTGCCTTTAATAAAAAACCACAGTGAACAAAAACCTCATTTGTATCAAATATGGGCCTAAGCCTAACCGGCTCTTTTAAGTGCCTTTAATAAAATATGTTGTTTTAGTTAAAAAAAACACAGAACAAGTATTTCACATTGTGAAGAGGAAGAAGAATGAGAAGAAACACATACCAAATTAATTTATGTATGATTACTGTAGAATTCTTAACTTAGTTCTTATAAAAAAGAAACTTTTATAGCCAACGTTTATTATCGAAGATTCTAAGCTTTACTAGAAGTGAAATATTTTAAGAATAAACCTTCATCAGATTTTACGTCGAATTAGCCAAGGTTATCCTTACCGTTATTAAGGACAAAACACTTTTATCTGAAAAAGTGAAGGTGGTAATATCAGGCTTCCTTTCTTTGTATAATTTAAAGGGAGTCATCTTTAGAATTAATCTTATCAAGAAAAATGTCTAGCTATAGTAAGAATAGTTATCCACTATTACTGGGCCTAATAATTCTGCAAAAATTTATTGTTTTGAATGCGGCAAAAAGATCTATATAAAGAGTTGTAAATGCTTATTTGTATAAATAATATTTTTTGATTTAAAGAAGGTCTTTATTTGTTTACTATTTTGGCATGTATCACACAACCAATTCTTTTCAAAATGCAAGATTGGAAAACCGATTCATAATTCCTTGCTGGCCTATTTATTCAAATGGTCCATGTAGATATGTGTCACACCTTAATTTCCCCCCTAATAATCCATCTCATTTACATCATTTGCATGACATTTAGAATTACATGTGTGTGTGTGTGTGTGTCTTTATGTATCATTAACCCATTACAAATACAGGAAATGTGTGCTTGCTTGCTTTACAAGTTAGGTTGTGCCTCAAGATGTTCAAACTGATGATTAGCCAGGGATTGGTGTAATCTTCAACATCTCAAATCTCTCATTCATTCAAATTAATCAAGGGTCTCCTCTTATCAATAATAAAATGCAAGATTGCATTGAATCAATATCAACAAGTCCTAAGTCATCTGGTGCATCAAAATTAGAATTTTGATCTAATTCAGTCCATGGGTTGACTTTTGAAGCAGTGCATGATCCAATACCCCAGAACATGTGTCAAGGACCTCAAATGTACCATATTAGCCCATTCATATGATTGGATTGATCTAAGAAGTTTGGTTCATGAGCAATTGAAGGAAATCAGGATTCATTTGAAAAAGCCAATTGTTCCTCAAAACCAAAGTTTGACTTTTAGAAGTTTTAGTCAAACATGAACTCCTCAAGTCAAAGATCATGAAAATATGTGAATTGGATCATTACCAATAAATAAAATCAAAGAAAACATCCAAATATTATAACTTGGGAAAATTAGGATTTCTTAATTTTTCTAAGTTAAGAAATTCCATGATTTTTGCCCAACTTCTCAAGTTCATAACTTTCTCTACAAGCAACAATTTTCTTTGCTCCAAAGATCCAATTTAAGATCTTATTTCACACTTCAACTTTTTTATAGGGGACAAATTCAGAAAAATTAATGAATAAAGATATATGAGGCCATGAAGTGGAGGATCCGTTCACTTTTGAACCAAAACAATTAGTGAAATTTTCAACTAATTTTGCCTATGACAAGTAACCAACTTTGAAGGCAATTTTCTTTAGGATCCAAGATGATTCAAAAAAAGAAATTAACATGAAAGTTGTAGAGGATGTTTCAAGCTTTCCGAAGAGTCCAAGAACAAATATTTATCTTACTTGAACATGAAGTTATGACTTTTGCAAGAGACATTGATGAAGCTGAATTCAAGACAACACAAAGTTCAAGATCACTTTTGATCACTTTGCAAGCATGATCTATGCACAAGATCAACAAAAATATTGTAGTATCCCATGTGATATTCAAGATAGTACCAAAATTTCTGAAGTTCTATCCCTTTTCATAGTAGAAAAATTCATCCCAAGGCATGAACTTAAGTTTTGTTTTGGTGCATTAGTGAAATGCCAATTAGTCAAGAAACTTGTCCACCAAGTCAAGACTTTGGTTTAAACATCAAGACTAAGTTGAAATTTGAATGATGATGGTACAAATTGTCAAGATTTAGCCATGATATAAAGGAAGCTACTTGTACCTTGCCATTCAAGTTTAGGAACATTTGTTTACTTAGAACACAATGCATATTTTGAAATTTTTGGGCTACAAATCAATTTGAGGTTAGATTGTGGAGACTTGGGAATAATTCATAAGATCTATATTGTTTTAACACCTTAAGTCTCCTGAATATGGAAATCAATTTAAATACTTGTTATGGCATAGTCTTGAGTTCTCGTCCTTTAATAACTCTTAAGTAGTTTATCTAGCAGTCAACACCATATAGAAATCACACGCTAAGTAATTGAGATGATGCAAATAAGTGAATGATCCCGTGTTTAATAAGAAGTCAAAATAGGAATCCGCCTTTTAAGTTAGGTGACCCTCACCCGGTCACTTAGGCTAACGGTTGTGAAACCTTAAAAAAAAAGAGACAAAAAGTGTCTAATTCTGAATTGTTAAAAAAAAATATGGATCATAGTCCCTAACAAGCTCAGTTACCATGTGTGTGAATAGATAAAGGGCTTAATGTGATTTCACTAGAATGAAAGAGATCAAAAAGGAGGATGAGTAAGTTAGACTTAGGCATAACGACATGATTTTAATTGGTTTGTATAGGAAGAAGCCTTATGACCGTACAATTACGGATTTGTGTTCTTACGATATCCTTAGTGTGCAAAATTAGTACCTATCGATGCGATCTTGACCAAAGAAGAGTTCACAGCCTAGAATGAGTATCTAAATGTTCTTGTGTTTTGATAATACTTTGCTCGGAGTGCAAAAGTTCAAGTGTGGGAGAATTTGATCAGTGCATTTTGATGCACCTTTCTCTATGTTTAGACTTAGGAATTTATATAGTTTAGTTTGTTTAATTTCCTATTTTATGATATTTTACAATTTAATTTATTTCCAGCTTTATTTGATTTTCGTTTGTTATTTTCAGCATTAGCAACTTTTAATGAAAAATTCATAACTGGAGCTACAGGAATCGGATCGAGGCGTTCTAATAGTCGTCGGAAAGCTAAGGAAAAGATTTACAACTTTCATGTTGGTCAAAGTAGTTGATTCAGATTTCTTGAGTCTCGAATAATTCATAGAAGTTTCTGACTTGTGATAATGTAGTTGTTTTTTCCTTTTGGGTCTGGTTTAGGTTTTCGACCCAGTTGAGTGTGTAACGCAAACCTTATTCTGTTTATAAGGTTGATGCTATGATACAAAATGGTACCCTAGTTTATTTTACGAATTTATTTTTGCTTTTCATAATTTTCATGGCGAACTAATCCTGAGGGAAAATCTGTCGGTTTCGAATCCCGTAATTCTTTGAGGTTTATTTTAATTTCGATTTAATTTAATTCTGTTCCAATTTGTTTTATAACTTCATATGATTAATTCTTTATTATAAGATAAATTGGATTTAATTCGATCAATCAATGTTCCTTAACTTAATCGCGGATTAACTTAGCTTTTTCGTTAATTTACGCCATCTTTAACCATCTGCTTAATTCGGTAATTAGGAATACAATCCATGCGATGTTGTCGATGCTTGTTCGTCAATATTGCAATCGAATAGGAATTGGAACTGCTTGGGAATTGGAATTGTAATGACCGGTGATAAGTTGGGAGTCGAACCGGTAGATTAACCTATTTTAATCACTTATTTTAAAAGTCACTTATTTTACTATTTATTTTCTTAATCGAATCATAAATCAAAACAACCCCCCATAAACCTTTTCTTTAATTGGTTACTTTATAAACAAGAATCCTTGTGAGTCGACATCCGAGTTACTGTCGCTTTACTACATTTTTCAAATTACTCGTTTTTGATCCGCGCGCGACAGCTGATCAACCATATCATACATCAAAGAACCCACTATATTAGCATATGTAATGATATTCATATAAGCTCTTTCAACATCAGTCCTGGAATGCTGATCTATACTCAACTTGAATTAGGGTTTGTCAGAGTCACAACAAGCTTTGAATTTGACATACCAAAATTTTCGAGAATCTTCCGTAGGTATGCCTCTTGAGATAAGCATAATTTCGACTGTTTTCTATCTCTTTGGATGTCAATCCCAAGAATCTTGGGCACAACTCCCAGATCCTTCATTTTGAACTCCTTATTGAGTTCAACCTTCACCCACATTACATCTTCAACATTTTTGCTGGCTATTAGAATATTATCCACATAAAGCAACAAAGTAACAAATCAATTACCAGGTCGAAATATGAAGTAAACACAATGGTCAAACTGACTTCTAATGAAACTTATGCGTGCCATGAACTTGTCGAATCTCCTATTCCACTATCGAGGAGATTGTTTAAGTCCATATAAAGATCTCTTCAGCTTGAACACATAATCTTCCTTCCCCCTTTCAACATACCTTTCAGGTCGCCTTATCAGGATTGTTTCATCTAGATCACCATACAAGAACACAGTCTTCACATCCATCTGTTCTAGTTCGAGGTCGAACTGTGCCACTGTGGCAAGTAACATTTGAATAGACGTATGCTTCACAACAGGAAAGAACACATCATTAAAGTCGACACCTTCTTTCTGAGTGAACCCCCTAGACACCAATCTTGCCTTGTATCTCTTTGACATCACTCATTCGATTCCTTCTTTAACTTTGAAAATTCATTTACAGCCGACTAGCCTCGCTCCAACATCTTTCTTGATCATTTCTCAGGTGTTTTTATCATGAAGAGATTTCATTTCGTCATCCATGGCCTTCATTCATTCAGTTTTATTTCGACTCATTATAACTTCCTTATAATCTCTAGGTTCTTTGTCTAGAACCTCACTTGCAGAGATTAATGCATAAGCTATAAGATATGCATAACCAAGTCTCTAAGGTGGCTTGATGACTCTCCTCGACCTGTCACTTGCTAGCATGTAGTCATTATCAGTCTCCTCATCTTCAACATCATCTTCTGCTTCTTCTTCGACTTCTTCTGGGATACGTAATTCAATATCAACATGCTCCATCTCAATATGAATCTCTCCTTGTTCCACCTCTTTGTTAGCATTATCAGTTTTCTTGAAGGTCATCTCATCTTCATTGAAAACTATATCTCGACTGGTGATACACCTCTTGTGACCTGGCTCTGGGCATCATAGCCTATAAGCTTTGACTCCTTCATAGTATCCTATGAACTTGCATTTTAGAGCTCTAGGTTTGACCTTGTCTTGCTTAATGTGATCATAGGCCACACAACCAAATACTCTCAGTCTGTCGAGGCTAGGTGGATGTCCTGACCAAACATCTTCAGGTGTCTTTATATCTAAGGCATTCGAAAGACATCTGTTTATCAGATATGTTACTGTCAAAGCAACCTCTACCCAAAACATATTCTTTAACCCAACACTAGTCGACATGCATCTAACTCTTTCTAAAATAGTTCGATTAAACCTTTCCGCCAAACCATTTTGTTATAGAGTACCTGTAGTAGTTTTGTGCCTTGCAATAACTAAGGCAACACAAAAACTATCGAATGCCTCATTAAAAAATTCAAGGCCATTGTTGGTTCTTAAGCTCTTGACCTTCCTGATAGTATGATTTTTGACCAGAGTCTTCCAACCTTTGAAATTCTCAAAAGTTTCATCCTTAATCTTCTAGATGAGTACCCATAACTTTATGAAATAATCATCAACTATAGATAGAAAATACCTTGCTCCTGAATGTGATGGACACCTTGTAGGCTCTCAAGAATCAGCATGGATATAATCAAGGGATCCATGAGTTTTTTGTTTACCTTTGTTGAACTTTACTCTGCAAGATTTTTCAAGTACACAGGGCTCACAAAACTTCAGCTTTGCGACTTTGTCTCCTCCAAGCAGATTTTGTTTCCCCAATTCGACTAGACCCCTTTCACTGACATGACCCAATCTCATGTGCCAAATTTCTGTCTTCGACAAAGGTTTCATGGATGAAAATTTATCGAACCACTTACAACTTCAGCCTCACGGGTATACAAGCCTTGTTTCTTCGCGCCTCTCAAGACTTCCTTCGACCCTTTCATGACTCTTAGGATACTTTTCTCTCCTTGAGAAACACATCCCTTCCTGTCGAATTCACCAAAAAATCAAATTTCTCTTTAAATCAGGTACATACCTGGCTTCAGTCAATAACCTTATTGACTCATCATGAAGCTTGAATCTCACAGGTCTAATTCCTGCAATTTTGCAAGCTTTGTTGTTTCCCAGCAGCACTGATCCACTATCTTGATCACATAGCTCCTCAAAAAATTCTCTGTTTGGAGTCATGTGCTAAGTGCAACCTGAATCCATAATCCACTCCTTTCTTGAGTCACTGCTTGAAACTACAAAGACATCAGATGAGTCGAAGTCATCTTGAACAATGGTTGCATTTCCTTTATCGTTACCTCCATAATATTTCAAGTGCTCAGGGCACAATTTTCTTGTGCGACCCTCCTTCTTACAGTGATAGCATCAAATACCAGATGCCTCGCCACTATAAGACTTCTTCTGACTTTTACCTTTCTTCTTGTCGAACATACCATCCTTTCGTAAGAATTTCCCCTTAACTGCCAAACCTTCACCAACCGTCGAAGGTTTATGCTACATTCTTTCGTTGAAGTCCTTAGAATAAAAGGATGATTGAATTTCTTCAAATCTCAGGGACTCCCTTCTATACAGGAGAGTTTCTTTGAAGTGAACATGTGTTCTGGGCAAAGCGCACAACAAAAGTAGTGCTTGATCTTCACATCAATATTTACAAGAGATGATTGATCATAATTTGATTTAGGTTACTGCAAATAGAAATGAAGTTGAGAATGAGGTGAATGTCATAGTTCCATGTTTCAACATCCCAGAGCGAGTTGTAATTTCTTACAATAATCAGAAATCTACTGTTACACCTTTGGTCATTTGTTTTCCTGGCTTGGTACCATATGAATCAGATAAAGTTATTCCCTACAAATATAATGCTACTATGTTAGAGGATGGAAAATAGGTTCCCATTCCTTCTTTTCCCTCAGTTGTGACTGTTGCAGATGTAGGTCGTGTGACCAAAACTAGTCAAGCATTTGCTAATGTACCCTCAAAGACAAAGGAAGATGCTGTGGGTAAGCAAACTCAGTTGAAGACTTCTGTTGAATTCGCTTAATCAAGTGATGTAAACCAGAAATTAGATAATGATGAGATGTTGAAATTAATCAAAAAGAGTGAATATAATGTGGTGGATCAAATTTTGCATATGCCGTCAAAAATATCTGTTATATCCTTGCTAATGAGCTCTGAGGCTCATTGAGAATCTCTGTAGAAAATATTGGAGCAAGCTTATGTAGACCATGATGTGATTGTTAATCAGTTTGATAACATTGTCGCCAATATCATTGTGTGTAATAATCTGAGCTTTTGTGATGAAGAATGGACTGAACATGGAAGAAATCATAATTTGGCTCTCCATATTTCCATGAATTTCCAAGAGAACGCTTTATCCAATGTGCTGGTTGATATCGGGTCATCATTCAATGTGATGCCAAAATCTACTTTATCCAAATTATCTTATCAAGGTAATACTATAAGATTCAGTGGGGTTGTTGTGAAAGCCTTAGATGGATCGAGGAAGACTGTGATTGGAGAGGTTGATCTCCCTATCAAGATAGGTCTGTGCTTATTCCAGATTACTTTTCAGGTAATGGGCATTCGTCCTGCTTACAATTGTCTTCTAGGATGCCCTTGGATTCATGAAGCTGGATATGTCACTTCGACACTCCATTAAAAGTTGAAATTTGTCTAAAATGGAAAACTTGTTGTTGGTGGTGGAGAACATGATGTATTGGTGAACAGTTTGTCATCTTTTTCTTACATTGATGCTGACGAAGATGTTGGAATTCCGTCCCAGGCTTTTTCTGTAGTTGATAATTTTGTTAAGAAGAATGGGTGTCCATGTCTTCTCTAAAATATGCACAACATATGTTGGAGAGTGGCCAAGCTGATGGATGGGCACGAATCATTGAAATTGCTGAGAAAAAAAATAGAGTTGGTTTGGAGTTTGTATCTGGTCCAACCCGTAAAGAGCTGAAGAGTATTCATGAGGTTTTTTGAAGTGCTGGATTCATCCATGCCAAAGATCATTCTACAGCTGCAATTCTTGAAGTTAACTCTGAAGATTACATCTTAGATGGCTTTGAAGATGATTCCATTCCTACTCAAGACTGAGAGCCTTATTTGGAAGATCCTGGATACTTTTCCGAGACAGAAGATGCATATGTACCCTTTTACTCCCTTTAACCGAGGCTTAAGGAACCTGAGTATGAAGTCAGTGCCATTATTGAGGATGATCATGAGGAAGAAATGCCCAACTTTGTGACGCATGGATTGATATGCCAAAATTGGACTGCTGTTGACATTCCTACTGTCGTTCATGTTTCAAAGTAATTTCTTTTTGTTTCTTTCAAAAATCCTTTCACTCTGCCCAAAGCGAAAGTGAATTTGTGAAGGCTTTGTTTCAACTATTATGATAATCAATAAAATTTTATTCGTTTATCCATATTTTATTTTCCCTTTTTGTTTTATTATGAAAAATGGTAACATAAAGAACCAAAAATAATAATGTGATAATCACTTTTATCTGCATAATATTTGCACTTCTTGTTCATATTCTAAAATCAAACATAAATCATTGTGCATATTGTTTGTTAAACCCATTGAAAACAATGGTCCTATGCACTCTCGCAACTTTGAGTTCCCTGTGTTCGAAGAGGAAGAAGAGGATATTAAAGAGTTCCCTGATGAAATTTATTGATTGCTAGAGCACGAGGAAAAGACCATTCAGCCTCATGAAGAGCCAATGGGTTTGGTTAATTTGGGTTCATAGGAAAATATAAAAGAAGTCAAGATTGGGGCACTGCTTCAGCCAGATGTTAAGAAGAGGATAGTAGAGCTACTTAGAGAATATGTTAACGTGTTTGCTTGGTCCTATCAAGACATGCCTGGTCTTGATACTGATATTGTGAAGTACCATTTGCCATTGAAGAATGAATGTCCACCTATGAAGCAGAAATTGAGAAGAACTCATCCCAACATGGTTTTGAAGCTTAAAGAGGAGGTTCAGAAGTAGATTGATATTGGTTTTCTTGTGACTGCTGAGTATCCTCAATGGGTGGACAATGTTGCGGTGAAATTTGGATGTCAAGCTATTGATTAACTTGAATCTTAATTCATTTACAACCGGTCTTTGATTTATCCGAAGGAAAGGTTAAAGAAAGGAAAAACCTAAAAGGGAGAGATCTAAGGTTCGGGGGTTGGTTAAATTTAGGGAAGGTATTAACACCCTAAACTTCCGTAGTACTCTACGAGAACCTTTTGTTTATTTATTTTTATTTATTTCATTAATTATTTTGCTTTAGGGTATATACAAAGGATTGAAAATTAAAAAAAGACCTAGGGGTTAATTCTAAGTTTACTCGGCAAGACGTCGCATCTTGTGCCTACATATCCTTACGGGAATGGAATCAGAGTAACTGTAGTTCCCCTCAAAAGGGAGGTTAGAAACGTCTTGACTGTGGCCAAGGTTTATTCAGAGACTCTAATCTCTATGTTAAAAAAAATGTTAATTAAAATTAAAATAGGGTTAAATTAGGGATTCCACGGCGGAAAACCTTAAAACAGAGTACGACGACTCTTTTGGCCTAACACTAGGATAAAAGCAATTTTGTCCACGGCGGGACACCTAGGCTAAACAGGGTTTGATCCATTAAAGGGGTAAGGCTATTGACTCGGCGGCCAAAAGGCTGGACCTAATCCTTCGGAAGGATAAAACTGTAAAAAAATGTGAAAATATGACAAATCATTATATGGAGGAATAATTAAGGTACAGAAATAAGAAAAGTAATAAAGACAGAGGGTATAAAGAAACAAAGAAACATTTCTGAAAACATGAAGAATATGAAAATATGTAATGACACTTAGAATGAAGTGAGGGAGGAAAATAGTGTGGGGCTGTGACCACCACAAGCACATCTCAACCTCGAGCATGCACATGAAATGCCAAAAGAAAGAAAAGTAATAAAATGGTACATAAAAGGACACGACAAACATCAAACATCAGGAGTTCCTTACGAAAAGGTTTTAATTTTTTAATATTTTAATTATAAAAAAAGGTTTTAATTTTTTAATAAAAAATATTTAAGTTAAAATTATAAAAAAAAAATTAAGTTTAATTTATAAAAAAAAATTTTTTTTGGGGAAAAGTCTTTTCAGTTTTTTTAGAACAAAAAAGGCTTTTCATCCCAAAAAAAAGCTTTTCAGTTTTTTTTGGGAAAAGGCTTTTCAGTTTTTAAAAAAGGTCTTACTAAAAAAAAGGTTTTAATAATAAATAAAAAAATGGTTTTGATTTTAAAAAAAAGTTTTGTTAAAAAAGGGTTTTGATATTAAAATCTAGGGACCTAAACACACATGGAGATTAACATGGCAAAATATGCACATAAACATGAAAAAGCAAAAGGTTTAGTAATTTAACGGACCTAAACACATTAACATGGCAAAATATGCACATAAACATGAAAAGGCAAAAGGTTTAGTAATTTAACCTACGAAGCGGAGGTTTGCTTCGATAAATGTGAAAAAGGTTTGAATAAGGGAACACTGGAGAGCTCCAATCCTTCTGACGAGTTGTGGGAACAACCGCCTTTCTTCTCTGGGGATCTCCTTTGTTTCTCCCTTTCTCTCTCCTCTTTTCTGAAGAAAACCTTCTGACCCCCCTTCACACTCACAACTCCTTACACATGTCCTCTTGCCAATTGTACCATTTTTACTTTTTAGAAAAAAAATGCATGCCATATGATATTTACCTGCAAAAAGTCAAACGACTACACAAATTTGTTACTAATTGATTAAATGCAATAAAAATGCAATGAAATGCGACGACAAATCTTAGGGCAAAATTTGGGGTATTACAGTTGCCCCTATTTAAATAACTTCACCGGGTGATTTGAGCAACGGAGACTCGAGAAATCATGGTGGAGGGATTTAAATACAGATAACCGAAACTTTTGCCTTTAGACGCAGTGCTATGCAATGATATGGACAAAACAAAACGAACTATAATGCTAAATATGATATGAATCTGATATGATGCGTATGATGAAAATGACAAATGCACGGATACAGACGAAACAACGTCACAGGGGACGACCCACCGAGGAATTGCACTAGGGAAGAAGACATGTCATATCTGGAAGAACGTCAGGTAGACACGACACAAAATTGTTGATAGGTGCCAAGTAATTTAGAAATTGTACGCAAGGTAAGACGCGAGTAAAACACGAGCTCAGGAGAAAAACGCAAATGGGGATAAAACACCCATGATGCCAAGTAAATAAATTTTGCCCACAAGGTAAGACGCGAGTAAAACACGACCTCAGGGAAAAAAAAATAAATGGGGGTAAAACACCATGATGTTAGGTAAACCCAGGAATATCTGGTAAACGGGGAATAAAACACCCGAGATAAAGGTACATGGGGGATAAAACACCCAAGGATAGAAGGTAAATGGGGAGTAAAGCACCCAAGATAGACATGTAAATGGGGAGTAAAGCACCCAGGATAGAAATGTAAATGGGGAGTAAAGCACCCAAGATAAAAATGTAAATGGGGAGTAAAGCACCCAAGATAAAAATGTAAATGGGGAGTAAAACACCCAAGATAAAAATGTAAATGGGGAGTAAAGCACCCAAGATAGAAATGTAAATGGGGAGTAAAGCACCCAAGCTAGAAATGTAAATGGGAAGTAAAGCACCCAAGATAGAGAGGTAAATGGGGAATAAAGCACCCAAGATAGAAATGTAAATGGGGATTAAAGCACCCAAGATAGAAATGTAAATGGGGAATAAAGCACCCAAGATATGCACATGTATAGGAATTATGCTATGAGATATGATCAAATGCAAATGCAGACATCAACGACAAGGCTCGACTCTTTCTGTGAGATGACAAAACTGGAGGACTGATTCCTCAACACGGAGATCACTGTCATTCTGTTAAACTGTATCAAGTTGATAGTTACTGTAGGAATGATGAATAACTGCTTAGGGATTATGCGAGTAAACTGCCCCAGGTCAAATGAACTGATAATTGCTTCAGCTGTCTAATTCGTGGAATCGACTGTTTTGCTGTATCCTCGGAGGGCTTGCCCCAGTCTGAGTCTTGAACAATTCTCTGGATAAACCAAATCTGAGAAGATATTGCCTTGAACAAATCTTGAACTGATTCTTTGACAGGATGTAAAAGGAACTTGCTCCTGATAAGATCACTTGACCAAGTTTCTCATTGTTTGAAAATTCCTTAGAGGAAAGCCAGTTTGCAAACAAAAATATTCATACAAACAGGGTAATGCAAAGTTCATGCGATTTTTGAAAAATTATTTTTGAAAGATGGAAAATACATGAGTCGTTAGTCAGAACACAACGGTTCAAGACGCTCAAAGTTTAAAACAAAAGTGTACTGCCAAAATAAATGATTCACAAAGATCTTTAGGAGTCAGGTTACGCAACCTTGCTGTAGTATACTTTCAAAATAACCTTGCTTCAATTAGGTCTTTTGAGGGTTGTAATGTGGCCTGGTTCACGGTTTATGAAACAAAAGATAAAGGCTCAAAATTTATTTGTACCCACCCAATCTACGTAATGACCTTCAGTCCTATGCTCAGTTAACTCATACTATGCATTCAGGTTCCCATAAGTTAGGGATTTCATTGATCGTAGCAATGATGACTCAGAAGTCAAAGGGACCTATGAAAAGGCAGCCACTACTCCCCTATAACATTTGATTGTTTTGACATTGAGGATTTTCAAGATAAGGATTTAAAAATCTCTTTGTATTATCCCTAAATTTTGCCTGAACTGTTTATTTTAGAGTTTACAGTCAGCGGGATGCCCCAGTTTTGCCTAAGTCTCCTTCATAGGTTTTGACTTAGCGGGCTTCTTTTGATTTTTTTATATTATTTTTTTGTGTGAAGGAAAGTGACTGTTTGATTTTAATGATTACGATGAACCATCATCGACCTTTTGATTAGAAAACATCTTCGACACTTATTTGACGTGTGCGAAGGAAAATTTGTTAATGAAAGGTGTATCATATGAACACACAACCAAATTAACTGAGAACTACCCATCCCAAGGTTAAAATTGTGGGTTTTTTGTAACGAAAGAAACTCCAACTTCTAGGCCCGAAGGGGTGACGAGGGATTAACTTCCTTATTTCTCCAGTGTTTGGGAATTGAAACAATGCCTTACATCGTCAACAAGGTTTAATTGAAAGCATACTGACAGCAGTTATGGGTATAACATTTTCGTCATCCTCCCTCCGATCTTAGCATATCAAAATTTTGGACAAGAAGTAAACATTTGAAAAATAAAGCATAAAGATGCAAATAAATGGACGGAAATGAATTGAATCAAAAGTCGCAATGCTTATTTCATTAATGAAAGTACAAACATAATTGAAAGCAAACATCTTAAACAAAATAAGGAAAGTGCAAACAACGAGAAATAAAAGGCCTAGTGACAAAACTTTATTTCTGATGTACTGGCAAGGGATTTTTCTGAACATCCGGACGACTGTCTGTAAAATCAAGTATTCCAGTTCTAACCAATTCACATACTCTAGCCTTCAATGCAAAACAATGCTCCAAGTCATGGCCTGGGGCACCCTCATGGGAAGCACAATGGAAATCAGCCCTAAATCCAGCCGGAGGATTAAGAGGAGGTGGTAAAGCCTTTGTAGTAATCAGTCCTTGCCGGACTAAGTCAGGATATAGCTCTGTGTAAGTCATGAGAATAGGATCAAAGTGACTCCTGTTCCGTTTCTGGTCTGATATCTGTGTCGAGGAATCAGCTTGACGACTCAAAGGTACACTAGAAGATGATAGGACCAAGAAGGAGAAACTGGGGGATAAATACAATGCAAAAATGTGATGCTAATGCCATGCAATGGTCTCAAGAATTTCAACGGTCGATTGCAAACATTCCCTTTTAGGAAAGTGAGAAAAGCTGTTAGACTTTAAAATGTAGGACTTCTTGAATTTGCAAAGGACTTTTGAATTCCTTGAAACTAGAAATGATATGATGCTTTATGGATGCAAAGCACAAACGCACATAAGCAAACAAAGGTCCTAATTCTAGAGGAACAATGAATGGAGTCAAGGTCTACCCTTCCCAAAGTGGTGTGTACTATAGGTTAATTGTACCTGCAGAACAAGGGTTCTAAAAAGTGCCCAAAGTCATCAGCCCATCTTTTGGATATTATCAACTTCTCGACTGACTCAAGGGTCGATAATATTCTCAAGAGAACCTCGTTCGAGTGTAGTATCGCGTAGCAACCATTGTAGGACTACTCCCATATAGTTCCCGCACTACGTCCTATATAAGGTCAAGATGGTGTAAAGGTACTACGGTTCCCAGTATCACAGACTCCAATCGATAACGGTAAAAGTTTTCACGACTACACTCGATCAACCGAACCATTTTTGAAAGTGTCTCAACTGAGCGGTGATTCTCGATTTAGCTTAGTCGGGATTCACTCCCTATAAGCCTCGTCGAATATATCAGCCATCCTATCATAAGGTCGCTCAAGTCCGGGTGTAGGACTTATCTCACAACACAGTAACTCCAAGTAAGGTACCCCAATATATACATACAAGTGAGCAAAATATATAATAAAACAAATATATAAAGAAAAATAAACAAAATAGGGATAACCCTCAATAGTTAGGACTCCCCAGTGAAGTCGCCATTTTCTGTTGCGGTGAAATTTGGATGTCAAGCTATTGATTAACTTGAATCTTAATTCATTTACAACCAGTCTTTGATTTATCTGAAGGAAAGGTTAAAGAAAGGAAAAACCTAAAAGGGAGAGATCTAAGGTTCGGGGGTTGGTTAAATTTAGGGAAGGTATTAGCACCCTAAATTTCCGTAGTACTCTACGGGAACCTTTTGTTTATTTTTTTTTTATTTATTTCATTAATTATTTTGCTTTAGGGTATATACAAAGGATTGAAAATTAAAAAAAGACCTAGGGGTTAATTCTAAGTTTACTCGGCAAGACGTTGCATCTTGTGCCTACATATCCTTACGGGAATGGAATCAGAGTAACTGTAGTTCCCCTCAAAAGGGAGGTTAGAAACGTCTTGACTGTGGCCAAGGTTTATTCAGAGACTCCAATCTCTATGTTAAAAAAATGTTAATTAAAATTAAAATAGGGTTAAATTAGGGATTCCACGGCGAAAAACCTTAAAACAGAGTACGACGCCTCTTTTGGCCTAACACTAGGATAAAAGCAATTTTGTCCACGGCGGGACACCTAGGCTAAACAGGGTTTGATCCATTAAAGGGGTAAGGCTATTGACTCGGCGGCCAAAAGGCTGGACCTAATCCTTCGGAAGGATAAAACTGTAAAAAAATGTGAAAATATGACAAATCATTATATGGAGGAATAATTAAGGTACAGAAATAAGAAAAGTAATAAAGGCAGAGGGTATAAAGAAACAAAGAAACATTTCTGAAAATATGAAGAATATGAAAATATGTAATGACACTTAGAATGAAGTGAGGGAGGAAAATAGTGTGGGGCTGTGGCCACCACAAGCACATCTCAACCTCGAGCATGCACATGAAATGCCAAAAGAAAGAAAAGTAATAAAAGGGTACATAAAAGGACACGACAAACATCAAACATCAGGAGTTCCTTACGAAAATGTTTTAATTTTTTAATATTTTAATTATAAAAAAAGGTTTTAATTTTTTAATAAAAAATATTTAAGTTAAAATTATAAAAAAAATTAAGTTTAATTTATAAAAAAAAAGTTTTTGGGGGAAAAGTCTTTTCAGTTTTTTTAGAACAAAAAAGGCTTTTCATCCCAAAAAAAAGCTTTTCAGTTTTTTTGGGAAAAGGTTTTTCAGTTTTTTGGGAAAAGGCTTTTCAGTTTTTAAAAAAGGCTTTTCAGTTTTTTTGGGAAAAGGCTTTTCAGTTTTTAAAAAAGGTCTTACTAAAAAATAGGTTTTAATAATAAATAAAAAAAGGGTTTTGATTTTAAAAAAAAGTTTTGTTAAAAAAGGGTTTTGATATTAAAATCTAGGGACCTAAACACACATGGAGATTAACATGGCAAAATATGCACATAAACATGAAAAAGCAAAAGGTTTAGTAATTTAACGGACCTAAACACATTAACATGACAAAATATGCACATAAACATGAAAAGACAAAAGGTTTAGTAATTTAACCTACGAAGCGGAGGTTTGCTTCGGTAAATGTGAAAAAGGTTTGAATATGGGAACACTGGAGAGCTCCAATCCTTCTGACGAGTTGTGGGAACAACCGCCTTTCTTCTCTGGGGATCTCCTTTGTTTCTCCCTTTCTCTCTCCTCTTTTCTGAAGAAAACCTTCTGACCCCCCTCACACTCACAACTCCTTACACATGTCCTCTTGCCAATTGTACCATTTTTACTTTTTAGAAAAAAAATGCATGCCATATGATATTTACCTGCAAAAAGTCAAACGACTACACAAATTTGTTAGTAATTGATTAAATGCAATAAAAATGCAATGAAATGCGACGACAAATCTTAGGGCAAAATTTGGGGTATTACAGACAATATTGCGCCTGTTCCAAAGAAAGACGGAAAAGTCTGAATGTGTGTTGACTATAGAGATTTGAATAAAGCAAGTCCGAAAGATAATTTTCCACCTCCACACATTGATATACTGGTAGATAATACTGGTAAGTTCAATGTATTTTCCTTTACGGATGGATTTTCCGGTTATAATCAAATAAAGATGGCACCCAAGGATATGGAAAAGACAACATTCATTACACCCTGCGGAATATTCTGTTACAGAGTGATGCCCTTCGGTTTGAAAAATGCTGGTGCAACGTACCAGAGAGCTATGACCACTCTGTTCCATGATATGATGCATAAATAAATTGAGGTCTATGTGGATGATATGATTTGTAAGTCAAAGACTGAAGAAGATCATATTGAATACTTATTGAAGCTGTTTCAACGTTTGAGAAAGTTTAAGCTCCGTCTAAATCCTAATAAATTCACTTTTGGTGTCTGTTCTGGAAAGTTGTTGGGCTTTATTGTCAGCCAGTAAGGCATTTAAGTTGATCCTGGTAAAGTTAATGCTATTCAGGAAATGCCTGCACCGAAAACAGAAAAACAAGTAAGAGGATTCTTGGGACGTTTGAACAATATCTCCCGATTTATATCCAATATGAGTGCCACATATGCACCGATCTTCAAGCTTCTCCGCAAAGATTAAGGTTGTGTATAGACAGAGGATTGTTAGAAAGCTTTTGAAAGAATTAAAGAGTATCTGCTTGAACCTCCTATTTTGTCTCCTCCAGTGGTAGGAAGACCTTTGATCATGTATTTGACTGTGTTGGAAGAGTCTACGGGCAGTGTTCTAGGTTAACAAGATGGATCTGGGAGAAAAGAATTTTCCATTTATTATTTAAGCAAGAAGTTCACCGATTGTGAGTCTCGGTACTCAATGCTTGAAAAGACATGTTGTGCTTTAGCTTGGGCTGCCAAGCGCCTCCGCCAGTATATGTTGAATTGTACAACTTGGTTGATATCTAAAATGGATACAATCAAGTATATCTTTGAAAAGCCTGCTTTAACTGGGAGGATTACTCGTTGGAAAATGTTTTTGTTAGAATATAATATCGAGTACCGAACTCAAAAAGCGATAAAAGAAAGTGTTTTGGCTGACCATTTGGCACACCAGCCAATTGATGATTATTAACCTATCAGGTTTGATTTTCCTGATGAGGATGTGATGTATCTAAAGGTTAAAAACTGTGAGGAACCATTACCAAAAGAAGGACCTGATCCTGGATCCGATGGGGTTTGATTTTTGATGGAGCTGTTAATGAGTATGAAAATGGTATTGGGGCAATTATTGTTACTCCTCATGGTTCTCATATTCCTTTCACTCCAAGGTTGATGTTCACTTGCACAAATAATGCGGCAGAGTATGAAACATGTATCACAGGTCTGGAAGAAACTATTGATTTAAGAGTCAAGATCCTTGATGTAAATGGAGATTCAGCCTTGGTGATTAATTAGATTAAAGGGGAGTAGGAGACATGTCAACCTGATTTGATTCCTTATCGTGATTATGCAAGAAGATTGTCAACTTTCTTCAATAAGGTTGAGTTTCACCATATACCTAGAGAAAATAATCGAATGGCAGATGCTGTAACGACTTTATCCTTCATGATTGTGGTAAATCATTGGAATGATGTGCCAAAAATTGATGTTATGCGTCTTGAAAGACCAACTCATGTGTTTGCAGTTGAAGAGGTTGTTGATGATAAACCTTGGTATTATGATATTAAATGTTTTGTTCAGAATCAAAAGTACCCACGTGGGGAATCCAAAAAGGATAAGAACACTTTGAGAAGATTGACTGGTAGTTTCTTCTTGAATGATGATGTGCTGTACAAGAGAAATTATGACATGGTCTTGCTAAGATGTGTAGACAAGCATGAAGCAGACATGTTGATGAAAGAAATTCATGAAGGATCATTTGGTACCCATGCCAATGGACATGCAATGGCTAAGAAGATGTTAAGGGCAGGTTACTATCGGCCGATAATGGAATCTGACTATTGTAAATATGTGAAGAAGTGTCATAAATTCCAAATTTATGCTGACAAAACTCATGTGCCTCTAACTCCTCTCAATGTTATCTCTTCTCCACGCGGGGCATTGATATGATTGGAATGATTGAGCCTAAAATGTCAAACGGACATCGTTTCGTATTGGTGGCTATTGAATATTTTACCAAATGGGTTGAAGCGACATCATATGCTAGTGTGACCAAGCAAGTAGTGGTCCAGTTTATCAAGAACCAAATCATCTGTCGGTATGGTGTTTCGAGTATGATTATCACTGATAATAGGTCAAATATGAATAATAAGATGATAAGGAATTATGCAATGAGTTTAAGATTGAGCGTCATAATTCTTCTTCTTACAGACCTAAGATGAATGGGGTTGTTGAAGCTGCTAATAAGAACATTAAGAAGATCATTAAGAAGATGGTTGTTACATACAAGGATTTACACAAGATGCTCCCTTTTGCTCTACATGGGTATCGTACATCCGTCCTCACTTCAACAGGGGCAACCCCTTTCTCTCTTGTTTATGGTATGGAAGCAGTGCTTCTGGTAGAGGTTGAAATCCCTTCTATGAGAGTTTTGATGGAAGCTGAATTATCTGAGGCTGAATGGTGTCAGAGTAGATACAACCAGTTGAATTTGGTTGAAGAGAAAAGAATGATTACCTTGTATCATGGCCAATTGTATTAGCAAAGAATGAAGAAAGCTTTTGACAAGAAGGTTCGACCTCGTGTGTTTAGAGAAGGCTACCTTCAAAAAGATCTTGACTTTTACCACTGATTCTAGGGGCAAGTGGACTCCTAATTATGAAGGCCCATATATTGTTAAGAGAGCCTTCTCTGGCGGTGCATTAATTCTTACAACTATGGATGGTGAAAAGTTCACTCGTCCTATGAATGCTGATGCAGTCAAGAAATACTTCGCCTAAAAAATAAAAGAACAACTCGCTAAATTGAAAACCCGAAAGGGAGGCTTAAGAAAAAATGAGCATCTCGATGGATTGAAAACCCAAAAGGGCAGTCCAGGAAAAAATTAGAGACAAAAGCAGAAATAATTATCCTGGTAGATTGAAAACCCGAGAGTGAAATCTAGGAATAATTTAGGGATTATGGCAAGTAACTGCATTTATCCAGTCTTAATCACCTGAAGCAACATTTCCTATCAAGGACTTTACTTCAATCATCCCCAACTCAAGTCTCAAGCACATTGGGATTCAAAGTTGTTAGGGAGAATATTGGTCATTGTATTTCAATGTAACCCTTTCCATGTATTTACCATTTTTCAACTTTGTAATGATCCGTGGAGTTACGCCATTTGCAAACTACCATTCTATCAATAAAATTCGGGCCTTTGTCCCTTTATTTGCAATCTTATTTTGTTTCTGTTTGTAGAGTCTCATTTTATTTTTTATGATGATTTTTTTGAAACAAATGTGAATAGTTGGTTTAAATTTTTGAAAATTATAAAAACATTTTCCTTTGATTTATGAATATAAAAAGGAATGTTGACGGTTATTCCAAGAATGGTAAGATCGTGAAGAACAAAGCTATTATGTTTTCCTCAACAGGGTTCGTTCTTACTCCTCTGGTTGAATTTATTGACAGCTCCTCAATAGAGTTGTGTTGATATTTCTCCAGTAGAGTTTGTTGATATTTTCTCAGCAGAGTTTTGTTCCTATGGATAACCAGACGAGTGCTGTTCAGTTTTCCCCAGCTAAGTCCCGATCCAATTCTTCTTCTTCAAGCCGACTATGTCATGGTCAGGCAGTTGAGCAGTTTTGATGACAACCTCTCCTTGATGTTAATACCTATGCAGAGATTTGTCCTTGCTGATTCCCAGTAGAGGTTATGAATTATTACTTTAGATGTTTCCCAAGGAAAGAGCAATATTACTTTCTTCTAAGAAATGTTGATATAGTAGTCACCTGTCGGGTTTTCTCTCACCTTGTGTTGGGTATTATTTCAAACCCCCCCCACAAATTCACTTTTTGCTATGATGTTAATTTCTTATTCCTCCTGGCGAGTCCAGGATGTTTCTCTCGGAGTTGGATAATCCTCATAGTTCTTTCTTGTATCTCTAGAAGATTTGTTTTATTCCCTAGTGGAGATTGTGTATTGTTTACATGATTACAATCTCCAGCGGGTCCATTATTTTCCGCAACAGATCTCTCCTTTCTTTTGAAGCAGAGTTCATATGAATTTTCTTCTTATCCACAGGACGAGTCAAGAAGATTTAGGTCAACGTTCCCCAAAAGTTTATATTCTATCCTTGAAGCAGAGTTCATGTTGTTATCCTCTTTGTGGATTACTGATTATTAAAGATCGATCTCTAGGTTTCTCCCCAAGCAGTATCTTTCTCTCCTTAAAAATATTTGAGCCTTTTAGTAGAATTTATTTTCCTTTGACGACTTTTGTTCATCTCTTGCAGAATTTCTTTAGTTAAATCCCTAGCAGGATCTCCGGTGATGTATCCAGTTGTGTTGCAATGTTTGTTCACCTCCTGTTTATCTTTGTCTGTTTTGTCAGCATATTCATACTCATATGCATTGCATGCACATTCATTTTTTGTGCATAGCATTCCATTTTGCATTGCTCATCTTGCATTTCTTGTGTGTTTTGCCATTCCTTGGTGTTGTTATCTCCGCAAAGTGCGTGGGTCCTATTTCCATTAGAGTGTCGACCCTAAGAAGAAAATGTATATCCTTTCTAATTCTCAACTGAGTTTATGCCTCATGGGAGATGTTTGTTTTAGCTTTCCTCCCCAGCTTTTATCTGGATGGAATTAGTCCCCAGTTGAGTTATTTCCTCATTGGGTCGAGTCTTGTTTAACCATTTCTCTCCAGTTTGTTCATGGATTGAACTTTGATCTCTTGCAATGATTATTTTGAATTTTTATGGGTTGTGAAACCTGGATGATGAGAAGACATTTATGTTGCCCTTTGAGGATTTATGATAACACTCTCTTGGTAATTTTTTTCTTGACAGCAAGTGGTGTTCTCTTTATTTGAGAAGCTTGCTTATCCTCAGTATATTGACAAGTGGTAGTCTCTTTGAGATTATTGTTTGATATATCAACGTTTTGTACAACTTCAAGTTGGAACCTCTTTATTTGAGCAACTTGTGTGTCCTCAGCAAGGTAAATTTCACCTGGTAACAAGTGGCAGCCTCTTTATTTGAGCAGCTTATGTAAATCTCCAGGAATTTATTTGTATCTTCATAATAAATGGCATTTCTCTAGTTAATCCTCAGTAGAGAAGTTTATTGTGAAATGTTGGATCCCTGTCTGACCAACTTTTCCATCAAATGGCATCTTTGTGGAAAAGTCCCGATGAGAAGTTTGTTGTGAAATCCCAACAAATGGTTGTATCTTTATTTGAAAAGTCTGTTGTATGATCTAACCTTCCCGTATCTCCTTTGAAGATCCTCGACAGAGTTATTGATCTCTAACTTCTAGCAAATGGAAGTCCCTTTAACAGAGACAGTTTGTATTTGGCCCTTTTTCAAGTTCAAAACTTGATTAAAGAAGAAGTTAAGCCCTATCTTTATAGTGGAAGCTTGTTATTAATTGACTTGGTTCGTTATTTGAACATATGTTTATCTCCTCATATGAGAATCCTGTTGTGATCCAATGAACATTTCATCCCTAACAGATGGTTGTCTCTTTATTTGAGAAGTCTGTTGTGTGATTTAAGCTGCCCAGTGACAGGTAGCTGATGATGTATTTCTTGTCCTTTAGTAAAAACGATTCTTCACCATGACCATAATACACCATGCTTCATGATGAGAAACAACCTCCACAGTAAAAACTCCACATAGCTTTACCCCATGAACATTGTCATTGAATCTTGAGTTCTTGCCTTGTCTGAAGCTGCACCTTCAGAAGTGACACCTTTGACATCACCAATTCAAGGATAATCAATTAAATACTTGCCACAAGTAACAATTGATTTTAAATCCCCAATTTGAGACACACGAATATTCTGCAGAGAAAAATAATTTTTCCCAGACAATAACCAATGTTGTTTCCTAGGTTATTCATAAGAAGTAAGCATAGTCCTAGTTCAGACCATCAGCCAGACCCATAAACACATTGTTAAGACAAGAAGTACACCAGCCAACACAATGTCAAGACATCTTGTCTGTCATTACAACCTCATCAGTGGTCCAAGAACACAAGCTTGCCTGAGAACCAGCAAACTTTGCACAGGCTACAGCAATGCAGCTGCACATCAAATAGGTACACAGCTCCCCCTGTCATGCGTGACCAGTACTCCCCCTAAAAGAGAGAATCCAAACATGTGAAGACTTACTTCAACATCTTCATATTCACACACTGGAAACACATGCAACTTTACACCCCTTGATTCACACACCACACTAGAATAAATAGCAGAAGTAGTTACAGGATAGACATAACTATCTGATAGATTACTCAGATTCAGCTTTGAAGACCTAGAAAAATCTCCAGGATGTCAGGATGAATATTCTTCTATATGCACAAAAGCAAAGCTAATGATGTCTTGATCTTCATCTTCACATGGGCATAAGACAAAACACTTGGAGAGAGGCCCAAAAAATTGATTTGATCTATTGATACCCAATGACAGAACCAAAAACAATACAATGTCAAGTTCACCATGAGCTAGAACAGCAACACAATGTCATAATATCTTGTCTGACATTTCACCCTCATGGAGACATATAATCACAAACTTCTAGAAACCACAAACAATCTTGAAAAATAATGTAATATTGCAGCAACAGATCCTAGATAAAAGTATAACTCCCCATAGTTCTCTTTTTCGTGAATGGAAAACATAAGACTCATCTTCATGTCTTCAAGAGCTCACTCTTTGTTTAACACACTACTGAACGCATTCGCTCACTGTTTGAACCACATGCAACTAGTACACCCATCAGACAGAAGATCTCCCCCTCTCTTTTATAAAAGATGCTCCAAGATCACCATAGTATCTCAAGACCAACCTCATGCTCATACAGTGAGAAGGTACCGAACTGCTCCACTTCTTACTAGAGTTAC